>JARQOD010000002.1:50781302-50844270 GCA_033576555.1 Oophaga sylvatica | reverse complement strand
GACATAAAGAGGAGTGTCTGTGAAACTCCAACTGGAAACAAAAACATTGTGTTGTTTTGGGCAAAGACTGGAGGGGCCGGGCCCCGGATAAGGGGCCATCTATCAAAGGGAATTTGAGGCTAGCAAGCCCGGTTTTTTTTTTATTTTTTTTTTTTAAAATCTGTGGCTGGGACTTTAATAAAACTGGTTGGGGCCCTTTTTTTTCCCAAAAACTCTGTCGAATGAACTGTTTTCCTGCATTCTGTCCCCCCGGGGACAGCGCCCCTAGGCTAAACCCCCCCGGAAAGGGGCTACAATTGGGGGAGAAGCTGGGCAGGCGGCCCCTGTACATTAGTCGGATTATGCAGCCCCGGGGGGCGAGAGACAGCAAAAGGTAAGTCTATTAAATTTCAGCAAAAAAAAAAAAAAAAAAATTTTTGTAGCAGAAAGTCTTTTTTGGACAGTCTTGGAGAGAAGTGGCCCGAAGGGTCTGCAGAGAGAAAATGATGCACACAAAGCGAACTTTTTAAAAGACGGGGGAATTGCAGCAGCAAAAAAAAGTTTGTAGCAGTCTTAAAAGACAGCCCCCAATGATTTGCAAAAAAAAAAAAAAAAAAAAAGGAAAAAAGTGTTTGCAAGCAAGGCAAATTTTTTTTCGGGGGAAAAAAAAAAAAAAAAAGCTGTGTAGGTTATGTTTGAGTAAAACCAGTTGTGAAACAAGAACTGACACAGGGGACAGCATGGGGGGTTTGAACAAAGGGAAAAAGTTAAGTGCAACATAAGACTCCGTGGTTTGAGACAGATAAGTCCAGCGAAATGGAGGAGCTTGTTAAGAAACACCTGCAGGCTGGCAGCAGCAGCAGGATTTTAACCGATTGTGAGGGAGCGGTTGCAGCTCTCAGCCCTCGTCCAGAGTTTGTTGTGAAGGCACCGCCTTGCCCCTGAAAGAAGGCTTTTTAGACGGTCCTTGAGAAAAATGCCACCTCGTGAGATGTGGAGGAATATCTTCTAGTTTAGAAAATGGCAGAGAAGGAGGAATCTCCCACTATCTGAATGGCCTGGTGGTCGTACCCTATCTGATTGGGAACCCCAAAAAGTCTGGGGTGACCTGAGCAAGCAGGACAGCGAAGACTATGCAAAGTTGAAAGGGGGGTTTCTTACCCGGTGGGTGTTACGGTTTGCAGCCCGTTGCCAGGAGAGTTATGATGAGATACATTTGGGGAGTCTGCAGTCAGCAGGCCTGTTTTATGGAGTTAAAAAGGGTTTGGTAGTGAACCCTACACCGAGATGTCCTACAGTAACCTAACCCAGATGTTCTCCTGAGGTACAGCCGTCTGAGAGGACGTCACTTCAGAGTTCCCGGACGTCGAACTCTCCGGTAAGAGCGTTCCAGCTGTTGGGGACATGGGGTATGCTGATAAGCGGGTTCAGGCCCGAGGGGACATGTGGGTGGAAGAGTGTGATGGAAAGGGTTGGAGATTCATGAAATTGCAGCCAACTGTCCAATAGAGGGGGAGCCTATGTGTTGTGATTTGGCGGATCCCTCTCTCTCTGCGCAGAACCTTGTGCGTGTGTCCACCTCAGCGAAGAGACTGGACCACAGGTGTCCCCGGTGGTTACAAATGGTTGCTCAGCGCAGGCCCTCTTGGACTCAGAGAGTCCAGTGACTTCCGTATGTGACAGCCTGATTGATAGGGACTTCATCCCTGATAAGCACTTGAGTATGGTGTGCATCCATGGAGACACCAAAGTCTACCAGGAGACTGCCGTGGACTTGGTCCCAAACTCGGGGAGGTTTCATATGAAGTGGGGGTAGTGAAGACCCTGGTGCACCCCGTTATATTGGGTAATGACTTTCCCCGGTCAAGGATCTCTGGGGGAAAAATGTTTCTGATGGACAGTGTGATGAAGCTCTACTGAGGGTGCGCAGTCCCGAGGGGCGGAACACAATGCTAGTGGGCCGTTAAACTTATGTGATAATGATGTGACCATGATAATATTGATAATGATAATGATGATCATGATAATGATGATGACCATGATGAGGATGCTGATATTGTAATGATGATAATGCTAATCATAATAGTGATGATACTGATGATGACCGTGATAAAGATGACATTTCTTTGCAGGTGATGTTGGGGGAGACGGATGGTGGTTCTCGGGAACCGAGTGTCCCTGACTTGCCTGTGTCCTGGACAATTTTGAGAGTGAGCAGTGGCGAGACCCCACTCTTAGGACAACACAGGAAAATATGATTGTTCTAAATGAGGTTTCCCAGGAGCCTGGCTCTGAGGAGAGGTATTCCTCATGCTGCCATGGACAATAGCCTATTGTATAGGACACTGAAGTCCAGGGAGAGGTCGTGAGTCAGCTCCTAGTACCTGAGCTATATAGAAGTATAGTGCTGGGGTTGACACATAGTCACATACTTGAGGGACCAGATTGGTGAAGTTAATGTTGTGGATGACATGTTAACCTAAGGTTCCAGATCAAGATGTGAATGAAAATGAATGTATAACCCTGACAGTGAGCAGGATATGAATGAAAATGAATTGTTAAACCCTGACAGTGAGCAGGATGTGAATAAAAATGAAGTGTTAGCCCTGACAGTGAGCCAGATGTGGCTGAGAAAAAGGGGGTCAGATAGTGATAGTGAATATTCTGATGACCATAAAGCAAACCAGTGCAAATGAGGAAGGCATGGTAGCAGAGGAGGTTTGAGAGTCCTGAGAAGAAAGCTGATGCTGACCTTACAGCCAGACAGAAGATGGCATCTGAAGATGTTTTACAGTTGGCCGGTTTCCCTGGGCGAAGACTATGGTGAAAGGAGGAGAGCTGAGCTTTAAAGGCAGGACTTCTGAAAACTGAACACAGCACAAGTGGATGCTGTTGAAGATGAGAAGTTGTCAGTGTGTGGTGTGGATCTGCATCATGCCAAAGGACTCTGAAGGTGATGCTGCAGAGGTGGAAAAAGCCATGGAAGTGGTGGTCACCAAGCCAGATGCCTCATCAGAAGCTGAGGTTTCAAGTGAAGCTGTGAGGAGCAAGACTGAAGATATGGGGACTGACTCTGTCCAGGAATCTGTTTCTGCCGAAGACAGCGGCGTGGACGGGTTACGGTCCGGATCAGTAGCTGGCATTGGTGAGCTCAAGCGCACTTTCAGGGAGGGCTACATCGGAGCCACGTCCCAACAAATGGGAAAAAGCGATGTGTCACTCCGTTGCCGCTGCAGACACACGGGAGCCCAGATGGGATGCAGAACGTGGCTGAAGAGGTAGAGTCTAGGACTGACGGTGGGGCTTCTGGGCATGTCTTGCCAGGAAGAGCCTGAAAGTGGGGAA
This sequence comes from Oophaga sylvatica, assembly GCA_033576555.1. Taxonomy (NCBI): domain Eukaryota; kingdom Metazoa; phylum Chordata; class Amphibia; order Anura; family Dendrobatidae; genus Oophaga; species Oophaga sylvatica. The sequence goes on along the minus strand of JARQOD010000002.1, from coordinate 50,840,946 downwards.
CTGGAGAAAAGTGAAAAACCCCTATACCTTCTGTGATTAGGTTGGTGACACTTGGTCAGTGCACCAGGGACAGGAGGTACGTGAGTTTCTGAGGAAGAGTCAGCAGAGGTGTTCTGATGTGTCGGGTCGTACTTCTCTGGCCAGGCACTATATCGAAAATGAGCCCGGCCCTAAGGTCAAGATGAAACCGTGCAGGGTACCCGAGGCCCGCAGAGAGTATAGGCCTGGGAGGGTACAGGGTAGGTGCGGATGCTTTCAGATGAAGAGAAAGCTGATGTTGGCTATGACAGTGGTGGGATGAAAGTTGATGAGGGCCATGACTGGTCCAGAGGTCACTGTTCTCTGTTGGATTGTTGACCAGCCCTCCGGTCTGGATGACCACCCTCCGGTCTGGAGAAGAGGGAGGGGATATGTGAGACAGTGAAGGAATGTGTGTTGAAATGGGGTGTGCATTTCGCCTAGGTATAGGGAAATGTGTGGCTTTGTAAACCTAGTGGTAGAGAAAGGTCAACTACACTCACATCAGCACACACTTGCAGCACAGGCCTAAAAAACTACTCAGGTCTTGATTGGAGACCAGAAGTAGGTGTCTGCAAACACAATCTGAGAGCTCATTCAGTCTGGACAAGGGTCCAGGCACAGAAGGTGTCTCCAAGAGTGTGGGAGCTGTCTTTAGCCCGGACACAGGGGGTGTCCTGGCACAAGGAAGCAGTCTCTAAGAGTGTGAGCTATCTCAGTCTGGGTGCAGGGAAGTACCCCGGACACAGGAGTAGTCGCAGTGAGAATCCGTGCGAATAGCGACTGAATAGGAGGTGACCTCTCTCAAGTCTGGACATTGGAGTTGCCTTCAGACATAAAGAGGAGTGTCTGTGAAACTCCATACTGGTAACATATATTCATATGTGTTGTTTTGGGCCAGGACTGGTAGAGTTGGGCTCCCGGATAGAGAGGGCCATCTATCTAAGTGTAATTAGAGGCTAGACAAGCCCAGGTTTTCTGTTTATGATTTTTTTTATCTGTGTGTGTGGACTTTAATAAAACTGGTTGCGGCCAGTTTTCACCAAACTGCTGTCTGAATGAACTGTTTCCGTGCCTTCTGTCTACCCAGACAGCGATCCTAGAGCTAAACCCCCCGGAAAGGCTACAGCGCACAACAGAGCTCGGAAGGGAAGGAGCGCATATTTGACTTTTTCAATGCAGAATTGGCTGGAAATGAGATCGGACGCTATGTCGCGTTTGGAGAGCCCTGATGTGCGTAAACAGTGGAAACCCCCTCAAGTGACCCTATTTTGGAAACCTAAACCACCTAAGGAACTTATCTAGATGTGTGGGTGAGCACTTTCAACCCCAAAGGTTTAAGTAAAGTTTATAATGTGGAGCCGTGAAAATAAAAAATAATTTTTTCCCACAAAAAATGATAATTTAGCCCACAATTTTTTTTTTTCACAAGGGAAACCAGAGAAATTGAACCCCAAAAGTTGTTTGTGCAATTTGTCCAGAGTACGATGATGCCCCATATGTGGGTGGAACCACTGTTTGGGTGCACGGCAGAGCTCGGAAGGGAAGGAGCGCCCTTTTGGAATGCAGACTTGATGGAATGGTCGGGGGCATCATGTTGTGTTTTGCAGAAACCCTTGATTGTGCCTAAACAGTAGAAAACCCCAGACAGGTTGACCCCATGCTGGGAAAACTAGACCCCCAAAGGAACTTATCTAGATGTGTTGTGAGAACTTTGAACCCCCAAGTGTTTCACTAAAGTTTATAACGCAGAGCTGTGAAAATAAAAATCATTTTTTTCCATAAAAATGAATTTTTAGCCCACAATTTCTTATTTTCACAAGGGTAACAGGAGAAATTGGACCCCAAAAGTCGCTGTCCTATTTTGGTCCTGAGTACGCTGGTAGCCTTATACGGGAGAAAACTACTGTTTGGGCACACGTCGGGGCTCGGGAGGGAAGTAGTGTCGTTTTAGAATGCAGACTTTTGAAAGGTTGGTCTGGAGGGCGTCATGTTGCGTTTGCAGAGCCCTAATGTGCCTAAACAGTAGAAACTCCCCACAAGTGACCCCATTTTTGAAATTAGACCCCCCAAGGAACTTAACTAGATGTGTTGTGAGAACTTTGAATCCCACCAAGTGTTTCACTAAAGATTATAATGCAGAGCCGTGAAAATAAAAAATCATTTTTTTTTTCCACCAAAAATGATTTTTTTAGCCCCCAATTTTTTATTTTTTACAAGGGTAACTAGAGAAATTTGACCCCAAGAGTTGTTTTCCAATTTGTACTGAGTACGCCGATTACACCATATGTGGGGGGGTAAACCACTGTTTGGGTGCACCGCATGGCTGGAATTGAGATTGACGCTATGTCGCGTTTTTTGCAGAGACCCTGATGTGTCCTAAACAGTGGAAATCCCCCAATTCTAACTCCAACACTAACCACAACACACCCCTAACCCTAATCCCAACCCTAACCATAATCCTAACCACAACCCTAACCCCCAACACACCACTTACCCTAATCCCAACCATAACCCTAACTACAACCCTAATCCCAACACACCCCTAACCCTAATCCCAACACTAACCATAACCCTAACCACAAACCTAACCCTAACACACCCCTAACCCTAATGCCAACCCTAAACCTAATCCCAACCTTAACTCTTATCCCAACCTAACCATAATCCAAACCCTAACCCAACTCTAGCCCTTCCCCTAACTTTAGCCCCAAACCTAACCCTAACTTTAGCCCAACCCTAACCCTAACTTTAGCCCCAACCTTAGCCCTATAACTAACTTTAGCCCTAACCCTAACTTTAGCCCCAACCCTAACCCTAACTTTTGCCCCAACCCTAACCCTAACTTTAGCCCAACTCTAACCTAATGGGAAAATGGAAATAAATAATTTTTTTAATTTTATTATTTTTCCCTAACTAAGGGGGTGATAAAGGGGGTTTGATTACTATTTTTTTTTATGTTGATCACTGTGATAGTGTCTATCACAGTGATCAAAATGAACCAATAGGAAAAATCTCCTATTGTTGCCGAGAGTGGCGGGCGCCCACCATTTTCTTACCGGAAGAAGACGCTGGCGGCCGTGGGATGAAGCAGGAGGGCCCAGGGACACCAGGAAGTACCAGGGGATCAGGAACCCTATTTCTCTCTACTCTGATGTGTGATCACATCAGAGGAGAGAGAAATTAAATGGTACATCTGACTTTTTTTTTTTGTGGTTGCCATTATACCGGTTATAACGGCGATTGCAACACCGGGGTTGGTTAAAAACCAACCCGAATCATGTTCTCTGGGGTCTTGGCTACCCTCGGCAGCCGAGACCCTGGAGAAATTCCAACTCTGTAGGGCGCTATGCACTTTTTCCTCAGCTGTGGCTTAAGTGCCCTTAACTGCCGCCGTTAAAAGGTGTATCGGCAGTTGTTAAGGGGTTAATGTGGCTACTTCACAGCATTAATGTCCAAGGTAAAGAGAAAAAAAGGCTACTGCAGAATGCGCACACGACCCAGAAGTAGATAATTGTAAAATAGATTTTTATTAGTAGAAAGAGACCAAAAACATTTAACTTATCTACTTCTGGGTCGTTTTGCGCATTCTGCAGCAGCTTTTTTTCTCTTTACCTGACAGTCTATTACTGTTGCTGCACCTACCCATATATATATATTATTTAACTCTTTATTGACATATATGTTAGTGCGCCCTTTTTTCTTTTTCTTCAGCATTAATGTCCAATTCACATAGTACCCAGTATACTCTGGATCGCAGCTGGGCACATATCCTCTGGATTACACAGTCACTAAACACGCCGGTCCCACCTTCATGACCGGTTGCCATGGGCGACTGCACCGCTTGGTTAATGTCTCTTTACTCACAGCTTTCTATAGTACACAATATCCTTCAGTTTACAGTCAATTAACACGCTAGTCCTCCTTCAGACACAGGAAAGTCTACCCCCGGTTCACCGCCGGGCACAAGACAGTCCACCTCTGAGACTAATTGCCGTGGGCGACTGCATCGCTGTGTAAGCTGTGGATGCCTGGCTATTCAGCTGCCTTGACTGTTTGGCTCTGCTGGCCTGTGTTGCCTCACACAGATGGAGCTCTGCAGAGCTGACTGCTCTGTGCTCATCCACACATCAGACTGGCACTGACACTGGACCTGGCACACCCATACCCTTTACTGCAGGGTTTTTCAAGTAACACCGGTCACTGCCTCACAGTGCGTAGGGCGGTAGTACTTTTGTGTTCCCACACCCTGGCACCCCACAAGTAAATAATGTCCAGTCTTCCTTGGGGTGTGTGTGTACTTTATATCACTCACCGTTTGGTGGAAAGCCTTCGCTGACTCCTTGATTCCAGATCTAGGAATGGTCGCACATTGAACAGGACACACTTTATCCTTTTCAAAAAAATGAACTTTACTGAACAGTCCAAAGTTCATCTTTGTCACAACACAGTACGATGTTACATTTATGTATTTTTGAGCTTGAGTTATCTCTTTCTGGTCTGGTACCCCTGGCACCTCTCGGCTCCGCAGCTCCAGCTTTCCCTTCTGGACAGTGGTAAAGGCACACTCTGTTGTACCTAATTCGGGCCGTAGGCCTCGGATTTCCAGGGAAGATCCGCTAAAGTTGGTGGCTGTCATCCGCATGCTTCACAAAGTTCGTACTCGCTTCTGCTTTTCAGCCCTCTGGCCTTGGACTAGACTTATCACACTTTCTATCTAATCTTCTCATCTATATCTCTATCTGACTAAAACTAAGAAGTGCTTTCTCTTTTAAATACTTCTTCCCTCCCATACTGGGGCTGTTCCTAAATACCTTAACTGTTCTTATGCTATACTTATCTATTTACTGATTCTACTGTGCCATCCACTGCACTTTCCCATTCCTATCTATATATATTGCTTTATCCTATTCCTATACCTATCCTATCCTATCCCTATAGTTATGTCCTAATTTCCCATCTTACACTTTCCCTAAACTTAATACATTAAACATTATTAAAGTACATTTAAGTCATCCACAACAGCAGTATTTAAAACGTTCTATAAAATTATTCATATTACAACATTCACATTAGTGCCCATGATTTTCTATGCATATAAACTACATTTACAATACACAACCAGTTTTACAGAAAGGAAAAATAACATGTTTGTCGCTAACACACTCTTACATATATTGGCACTAAAAGAATGGTAGCAAGTGGCTCAGTGATTAGCGCTATTTCTTTGCAGCTCTGGGGTCAGGGTTCAAATCCCACCAAAGACAATATTTGCAAGGCGTTTGTATGTTCTTCCCATGTTTACGTGGGGTTCTTCAGTTTTCCTCCACACCCTAAAGACATACTGATAGGGAATGTAGATTGTGAGCCCCAATGGGGACAGTGCCGATAATGTCTGTAAAGCGCTGCGGAATTAATGGCGCTATACAGACAAGTAAAATAAATAAATGGTTCCTATCTTATTTTGTAATGATCCAAAGGTGCCGTCACGTAGGTTAGCCATGATGTCTGATTTGTTCATACTGTAGATAATGAGAGGGTGAAGGTGATATTTTCTAAACATTTCGCACTTGTAAGCCACCTGGGCTCGGTTGGGTGGAGAAGATGGGAGATATTATTTAGGTCAGACTGACGCCACATTAAAGTTTATTCTCCATGTCATGGGGCAATTCAAGGTGGTATCACAGGGGAAGATATATTATGATTCTAAAAAGAGGCCAAATGTTTTCCTCACTGTTTTCCAGGTAGAGATAGTGTCCCTAAATATTACTGAGTGTTTGAGCGCGGGCGGTAGGGAGGAGGCAATCTGAGAGTGAGGAGTGATGTTAAACTAAAGGGGTACTCAAAATCCAACCTAGTGTAAAATCAAACTGGGTGGGTCTTTTATTAATCCAGTCTATTATATATCATGTAAGACAAGTTTAGTTTCTAACAATAAGAAGATTAATACCTCCATCACCATTAGGGCCATGAGCTTATTTCAACTGATCCTGGGGTGTTTCCTCTCTATAAGAAATGACTTAAAGCTTTATTGAGCATGCTGACATCAGTGTGTTTAAGTAGCAGCGGGAAGGTTTGGAACTGGTACATTAGTTCGGTGATACTTACATGATTTCGGCCAATTTTGATTTCTAGATAAGTTATAAATGATGTCACGATAGCTAAACCCCAGAGAGAAATATTTCGGAAAGTGTTTTTTTTTTCCTTTTTCCATTAGGAGGAGTATTTCTCATTTATTAATATTAATTTTAAATCCTGATTAAACCCCAAATTCATTGAGGAGATCAATAACTACTGGTAAATGATCCTTGGGATTAAACATAAATAAAGTTATGTTGTCTGCAAAAATTGATACCTGAATTATTTTTATTATTAATCGAGATGCTGCTTAAAGTACTCAGGTTCTATAGAGAACGAAACTGGAGTTCAATGGTTAGGTTGAAAAGGAAACGGTTTCGGGCAACCCTGTCTCATTCCCTTTTCCAAAGCAAGAGATTTTGATAAGAATTTGGGGATGATTGTAAGGTTCATCAATGTGCAGGACATAATTGTCATTCATCTTTGGTCCGTGTGTCTGCTATTACCATCAGTATGGCATCATATTTTCTCATTGAAGGAGAACTCACCACCTCTCGTGGCAGCCTGTTCCACTCATTGATCACCCTAACTGTCAAAAAGTTTTTTTCTAATATCTAATCTGTGTCTCCTCCCATTCAGTTTCATCCCATTGCTTCTAGTCTTTCCTTGTGCAAATGAGAATAAAGATAATCCTTCTACAATGTGACAGCCCTTGAGACATTTGTAGACAGCTATTAAGTCTCCTCTCAGTCTTCTTTTTTGCAAGCTAAACATTCCCAAATCCTGTAACCGTTCCTCATAGGACATGGTTTGCAGATCGGTCACCATTTCGGTGGCTCTTTTCTGAACTTGCTCCAGTTTGTTGATATCTTTTTTAAAATGTGGTGCCCAAAACTGGACACAGTATTCCAGATGAGGTCTGACCAAGGAGCGGTAGAGGGCAATAATGACTTCATGTGATCTAGACTCTGCAGCTATGCAGGTAGAGGCACGCTCCACTAGATGGCAATAGAGTGGAGGTAGGACTGCAACACTGCTAGAGCAGACCTGCAGCACTGCAGCGAGGCCACCACCAGGTGGTGGCAGAATGGTCAAACAAGTCAGGTTAAAAACCTAGAGAGTCATGTAGTACAAAGGAAAATATCCCACTTGGAGTCAGGGGCGCGCCAGAGGCTCAATACCGGTCAAAAGCTGAAGTACCAGAGGCAAGAGACAGAGTCAGGTCAGAACTAAGCTGAGTCAAACACTGGGAAATCCAAGTACACAGGGAAACACAGAGTCAGAGCAAGCAGGGAGGAAGGAACAGACGTGGGAAAGGTCAGCTAAATACAATATGGCAAATAAGGGTAACCACCTGAGTCAGCTACACACGCTGTAGGCAGGAAATATAACTGACACTGCTGCAGGGTGCAGCGGGGAGAAATAGCCGACCTGATATCAGAATGAGGCAAAGCAAAGTTAACCCCTGACATGACCAGACCGGGAAAGGGGTAGACAGGACTCAAAACCAGGTCTGGATCATGACAGTACCCTCCTCTCAAGCGGGGCACCAGACCCCAGCTTTCCCAGGATAAAGTGCATGAAACGCCCGAACCAGTTGATCAGCATGGACGGATCGCGCCGGAACCCAAGATCGATCCTCAGGAACGTAACCCTTCAATGGACCAGGTACTGAAGTGAACTGCAAACCATCCGAGAATCGACAATCCGTTCAACTTCATACTCAGTTTGACCACTCACAGAGACAGGAGACAGAGGGGATGGAGACATAGAAGAGGAAGGTAGACATGACTTAAGAAGGGACTATGGAATACATTATTATGGAATACATTGGGGATCCGAAGCGACGGAGGTAAGCGTAAATGTAAGGCAACTGGGTTGACAACCTCAACGATCTCATAAGGACCAATAAACTTAGGACCCAGCTTAATGGAAGGAATTTTCAGACGTATGTTTTGTTAGACAACCACACCTTGTCTCCCACCAGCAACTTAGATCCCACAAATCGTCGCTTATCAGCAAAATGGTTTTTGTTTGCCCTGAGCCACCCCAATGTTCTTCCGAACCTCCCTCCACACCTCCTCCAACCGTTGAACCGTAGAATCAGCCCCTGGACACCCCGAATCCAGCCTGGAAAATTCACCAAAATGGGGGTAAAATCGTAGTTACAGAAGAACAGAGGTACCAGTGGACTGATTAACCAGATTATTAAATACAAACTCAGCCACCGGCAACAAGGAGCACCAATCATCTGCCGAGATGTGGCAAGACACCGCAAAATTTGCTCAAGTGACTGGTTGGTCCTCTCCATCTGACTGTTGGTTTGGGGATGGTAGGCCGAGGAGAAGGTCAAGTAAAATACCCAATCTCTTACAAAATGCCCCCCAGAACTTGGACACAAATTGTACCCCTCTATCAGACACCAAATTCAGAGGCACCATGCAACCGCACAACATGTTCAATAAATAAACCTGGATAAAGTCTCCGCGTTAGCTAGTCCTGCCAATGGTACAAAATGCGCCTGTTTACTAAATCTGTCCACCACCACCCAAGCCACAGTCTTGCCATAGGAAGGAGGGAGATCCATGATAAAATCCATGGACAAATGAGTCCAAGGTCTATCCGAAATTGGCAATGGCACAAATTCCCCGGCCAGCCAGTTATGGGAGCTTTTAGCATGGGCACACGTATCACAAGCAGACACAAAACACGGCGATATCAGAGGACATGGAGGGCCACCAAAACAGTCTAGCAATAACTCTCAGGGTAGCCGAGACTCCAGGATGCCGGAGTCATGAAACTCCCAGAGAACCCTCAACCGAAACTGAATCGGGACGAAGAGCTTATAATCAGGCTATGACGGAGGAGCAAGAGACTGAGCCTCACGAATCTCCTGCTCCAACTCGGAGGACGCCCCTGCAACGACCACCCATGCTAAAGAATGGAGGAAGGAGGCTCAGGAGGTGATAACGGATCCAAACTGCGAGACAAGGCATCGGCCTTGACATTCTTGGAATCAGGCCGAAAGGTGATGGAAAAATTAAAACGTGAAAAAAGCGACCACCTCACCTGTCTAGGAGTTAAGCGCTTAGCCGACTCAGTGTAGGACAGGTTCTTGTTGTCTGTAATCACCGTAATCTGATGAACAGCCCCTCCAAAGAGTGCCTCCATTCTTCAATAGCCAGTTTTATGGCTAACACCTCCAAATTCCTGACATCGTAATTTCTTCAGGAGAAAACTTCTTGGAGATAAAAGCACAAGGTCTTAAGTTAATCAAAGTGACGGGTCCTGAGACAACACTGCCTCCACTCCCACCTCCGATGCATCTACCTCAACAATGAATGGTTCAGACGGATCGGGCTGGACCAATACAGGAGCAGATATAAAACATTTTTTCAATGAAGAAAAGGCTGGAACTGCCGGGACCGACCAGATTTTAAGATCAGCCCCTTACGAGTGAGATCAGTGAGAAAATCCCCTAATAAATTTACGATAGTAATTGGCAAACCCCAAAAACGCTGAAGACCTTTAAGGTCTTTGGGTTGCACCCAATTAACAATGGCCTGTACCTTTCCAGGGTCCATGCGAAACCCCTTAGCAGACAGAATGACCCCAGAAAGGACAGTTCTTGGACAAAAATACACACTTCTCAGGTTTAGCGAACAGCAAGTTCTCCCATAACCTCTGAAGAACTGCACGCAGATGACCCATGTGAAACTCTTTGTCAGATGAAAATACCAGGATGTCATCTAAATATATCACCATAAAGCACCCAATGAAGTCAGAAAAAAACATTATTAATGAAATCCTGAAACACTGCTGATGCATTAGTGAGACCAAAGGGCATGACCCAAGTTTTCAAACAAACCCTTAGAGGTGAGAAATGCTGTTTTTCCACTCATCCCCCTCCCGAATATAGATAAGATTATATGCTTCCCTGAGGTCTGAAGGTACTGCCACACTAAACGCTCCCGCTAACGATCACAATAACGACGCATACTAATGCGATCGTTTTTGTGATCGTTTTAATGTCGCTAGTAGCTGCCACACTTAGCGATTTCGTTAACGACGCATAAGCGGTTAGCGATCTCCTTAACGACTTTGCGATGTAAAAAAACAGCGCAAATCGTTCACAAAACGTGCCAGACACAGCGATATAGGCTCACCAGCGGGACGCCAACGATCTAATACGGTCCAGAACTCTAGTGAACGATCAGCGAGATCACAGCAGGGGCCACGTCGTTGCTACATGCCACACACAACAGCGTCACTAACGAGATCGCTAAATAGTGACGTTTTTTAGCGATCCCGTTAGAGATCTTGTTTAGTGTGGCATACCCTTAACTTAGAAAACCATTTAGCCCCAGACAATTGGTTGAAAAGATCAGGGATAAGCGGGAGCGTAGGTATTTCTCACCATAATCTTATTTAATTCCCGAAAATTGAGGCAAGGGCGTAAACCACCATCTTTTCTTAGCAAAAGAATCCAGCAGCCACACAAGAGACAGAGGGATGCATGTCTCCTTTACATAAACTTTCGAGACGTACTCTTTCATAGCGAACGTTCCAGGCTGGAAAGATTGTACAGAGGGCCTTGGGCAATTTAGCACCGGAATGAGATTAATAGCATATCATAAGAACGATGTGGTGGTAAAACCTCAGCCTCTTTTTCGGGGAAAACGTCCTTAAAATCTTTCAGCTACTCTGGAATACCCCTTCTAGATTAACGGACGACACCAGTACAGCAGAAAAGACAACCTTTAGAATAATTAGGACCCCATTTCACAATATCCGAGATTCCCAGTCAATAAAAGGATTATGTAACAGTAACCAGGGGAATCCCAACATCAGTCTGGCTGGAAGATTGTCCAGAACATAACATGAGATGCGTTCCTGATGCAAGGAACCCACCTTGAGGAGAAACTCATCTGAGACAAAATTAACAATGTTCTTAACCAGAGGAGTCTTATCAATAGCAATGATATGAATTGGTGTTTCAAGCCTACCTGTACCTATCTGACACATGGACATCAAGCATGAGTCAATGAAGTTTAATGGATGACCCACAGTCACGAAAGCTGAAGTGTGTGTGAAACAATCCCCATAACAAAGTTCCACCTCCAATAACATTTTTTGACATGAGGAAAAAGGTACCTGAGAGTCTGGGTGACCTCCTCGACTATCACCCAGACTCGGAGTTTGTTAGTCGATGGGCAAGAGGGGCAGTCTTTCTCCAATGTCCAGGATTTCCACAGTAAAACATAATCTCCCCTCTCATCATCGCCTCATCTCCTTTCCTTCAGGTTGGTGGCCCTACCTCCATAGGTTCAGTATAGGGGGCCACATCAGAATTAGCCGGACGTAAAGGAACCTCTCGCTGCATTACATGTCTCTCCCGCAACCTCCGATCCACACAATGGCCTGAGTCATAGCCTCCTCCAAGGAGCTATATGGCGGATGGAGAGCCAGAGTGTCCTTAAGATGATCCGACAGTCCTCCCCTGAACTGACATCTTAGCGCAAAGTCGTCCCAGGTCACTTCGGTGAACCACCGCCTGAACTCAGAGCAATATCATTCGGAAGTGAGTTTAACTGGGAGAGACCCCTGATTGTGTCCTCTGCCACCCTGACCCGGTCCTATTCGTCAAAAATCAGTCCTAAGGCCTCAAAGAACCTATCCACAGACACCCGTTCAGGGGCAGTAGCAGGTAACGAAAAAGCCCAAGTTTGGGGACCCTCCCGGAGCAACAAAATAATTATCCCAAACTGTTGACTCTTATCACCAGAGGATCGGGGTCTAAAGGAGAAAAGCAACTTACAATTCTCCCTGAATGTACGGAACTTTCCTTCTCCCCAGAGAAAGTATCAGGAAGCCTGACCGTAGGTTCAGGAAAGTGGAGCAAAACATCTAAGGGGTCTGAGTGCTTACAGGCAACTTGTGTATTAGAACCCCGAAAAAACTTAAAGGGGTTGTCCAGTACTTTAAAATAACCCCCCAATGTATCCCCCGAGGCCCTAATGAATTTTGTAAATACTGTTGACTATACTGCCTGTGAGTGGCGTATCACTGGCCGCTCACAGGCAGACGTGACCCCGGCTGCAGCCGGGGGTCCTCTTCCTCCTTCCGTGCTGGCTGCCAGGCTGTGGGCGGGGTTATCCCCCGCATCACACCCGGCATCCACCGCACGCCCATTCATGGAAAACGCGCTGTGGATGCTGGGTGTACGCAGGGGGTAACCCCACCCACAACCCAGCAGCCACTGCGGGGACCCAGCGCTGAGTCACTCCTCACTTGTCGTGACATCAGCGCTCGGTTACGAACTTGCTGTGAGCGGCCCCGGATAGCGCCGCTAACAGGCAGTATAGGCAACATAAAGTATTTACAAATTCATTAGGGGCCCTGGGGGGAAACATTGGGGTTAATTTAAAGTATCTGGACAACCCCTTTAACCATCTCAGAAAGTTTCCCTTGAAGATGATTATGGGAAGTGACCAGGGCTCTATGTTCCAAAGACAAGTCCTGCATCATTTGAGTCAGATTAGACATTGATCTGCCAGTGTGCAAAGCGGATCCATAAAGAGACAAGCAGGGAAAAAAAAACTGTCAATGGTCAGTTATAATGTCACGCTGCAACCATGCAGGTAGATGCACGCTCCACTAGATGGCATAGAGTGGAGGGAGGACTGCAACACTGCCAGAGAGACGTGCAGCACTGCAGCGAGGCCACCACCAGGTGGCGGGCAGAATAGTCAAACAAGTCAGGTCAAAACCTAGAGAGTCACGTAGTACAAAGGAAAATACCCCACTTAGAGTCAAGGGTGCGCCAGAGGGTCAATACCAGTCAGAAGCTGAAGTACCAGAAGCAAGAGACAGAGTCAGGTCAGAACTAAGCTGAGTCAAACACTGGGGAATCCAAGTACACGGAAAACAGAGTCGGGGCAAGCAGGCAGGAAGGAACAGACATGGACAAGGTCAGCTAAACACAACAGGGCAAATCAGGGTATAACCAGAGTCAGTACACACGCCGTAGGCAGGAAATATAACTGACACCGCCTGCAGGGTGCAGCGGGGAGAAATAGCTGACCTGAAATCAGAACGAGGCAAAGCAAAGTTAACCCTGACATGATCAGACCGGGAAGAGGTAGACAGGACTCAAACCCGGTTGAATCATGACACTATGCTTCTGTTAATACATCCCAGAATGGTATTTGCATTTTTTGCTGCTGACATCACACTGTTGACTTAGCCCTATTTCTCCATTCTGTATATGCTTTTTTCATTTTATTGCCTGATGTAGTACTTTGCATTTTTCCCTGTTAAAAACCATTCTGTTAGTTGCTGCCCACTGCTCCAGTTTTTTATATCTTTTTGAATCCTCTCTCTCTTCTCCAAGCTTTGTGTCATCAGCAAAGTTAATCAGTTTACCTTCAATTCCTTCATATAAATCATTGACAAAGATGTTGAACAATACAGGGCCCAGGACAAAACCCTATGGTACCCCACTGGATGACATTCCTCCAACTAGACGTGCAGCCATTTACGACCACTCTTTGGGTCCGATCACTAAGCCAGTTATGAATCCACCTAACAGTTGCCTTGTCCATTCCATACTTAGTCATTTTTTCAATAAGGATTGTGTAAAACACTTTGTCAAATGCTTTGCTGAAGTCAAGATATACTATATCTACAGCATTTCCCTGATCCACCCAGTCAGTGATTCTGTCATAGAAGGAAATTAAGTTAGTCTGACATAATTTATTAGTTACAAACCCATGCTGACTCTGGTTTATCACTTCATTCTTATCCAGGTACTTGCATACATGTTGTTTAATAATTTGTTCAAAGATCTTTCCTGGTATAGAAGTCAGACTCACCTCCCTATAGTTCCCTGGGTCCACCTTCTTCCCCTTTTAGAAGATAGGAACAATATTTGCTCTTCTCCAGTCCTCTGGGACGTCTCCTGTTCTCCAGGAATTTTCAAATATTATGTAGAGTAGTTCAAAAATTTCTTCTGCTATTTCCTTCAGTACTCTGGGGTGTAATTCATCTGGACCTGGAGACTTGAAATGTTAGTTAAGTGTTTCCTCATTATCTTTCTGTTTATAGATATCCTGGATTCTTCTATTCCTTTAATAGGATAGTGAAGATCAGTTGATGTTACATTTCCTTTCTGAGAGAAAACAGATGCAAAATAGGAATTGAAAAGATTGGCCTTCTCTACATCCTTTCTTACCATTTTATCATTTTCATCCTGTAAAAATCCTATAGCTTCTTTGACTTTTCTTTTACTTTTGACAAATCCCCAAAATCCTTTTTTGTTTTTTGATGTCTCTTGACTTGTGCCCTGCAGGTTCTGCAGATGGCATTATATTCTTCTTTAGATATGCCTCCCTCTTTCCATTTGATAAACATTTCTTTCTTCCTTTTTAGCATGTGTTTAAGTTCTGTGTTCATCCATCCTGGTTTCCTTAAATGCTTCCTATTCTTCCCTCTTTTCAGAATTGTTAATGATTATGCTTTGAGAATCTCATTTTTCAAGATTTCCCATCCTTCCTGGATATTTTTGTCCTTAAGGATATCCAGCCATTGGATTCCTCAGATTCTCTTTCTACTAGGTACCTTAAAATCTGCCTTTCTGAAATCTAACCTTGAATTCTGAGTCTTCACAGGTCTTCCTCCTCTAGTTATCCAAAATTCTAAAATAGCATGGTCGCTACCTCCCAGGGTCTCAGTCACTCATACCTCCTCAAGCATTACCTCCCTGTTTATAAGGATTAGATCCAAGGTAGCAGATCCCCTTGTTTTCTCCCCTACCTTTTGGAAGATAAAGTTGTCAGCAAGAGAGGATAAGAATTTACTTGACCTGTTAGTTTTGCCTGAGAGCGATTCCCAACAAATGTCTGGATAGTTGAAATCTCCCATGACCACTATGTCATATTTTTTGGAGAACTTGACCATTTGATGCATAAAGAGTTCATCCATATCTTCAGCTTGCATAGGCGGCCTGTAGTAAATGCCTACAATGGTGTCTTTTCCATTGTTCGCTTCTTGTATTCTTACCCAAACAGTTTTAACAGAACTCCCAGTCTCTGAAGCTTCAATCTCTGTGCAGATATACGCTTTTCTAACATCATACAATGCGACACCTCCTTCTCGTTTATCAAGTCTGTTTCTTGCAAATAAGTTGTATCCTTCTAGCCTTGTATTCCAATCATGTGTATCGTCCCACCAAGTTTCAGTGATTCCAATGACATCATATTTATTTTCCTGCGTCAGTAGTTCCAATTCTCCTTGGTTGTTGCCCATGCTTTGTGCATTCGTATAGAAAGATTTTAGTTTGTGATTGGTTTCTCTTTCTCGAATATTTTTATTTAGATTGTTTTGTCTTCGTTCTTCCTTTCCACTTCTAATAGCAGAGTTCTCAATAGCATTTGTCAGGTGTATGGCTTTTTCTGGTGTTTTGCTTCACTTCCCACATTGTTCTAGTTTAAAGCTCTCCTGATGAGTGTAGCAAGGCGACTTCCAAATACATGTTTTCCAGTCTTCGTAAGGTGCACCCCATCTCTAGCAAGTAGTCCAAATAAATTTTTCAAGCTTCCTCTATATACTAAAGATTAGATAAAAATAAACAGCTCTCAGATGAAACACAAGGAGGGTATCCAAGTGTTATTTATTATTTAAACGGACCCATAGACTTGAATGTGCAAGTTTGATCTGCAAATTGGATCAAATTCCATCACACTGATAATTAGCCAAAATTAATAATAATAATATTAATAATAATCTTTATTTTTATATAGCGCTGCAGCACTTCCCACTGGGGTTCACAATCTAAATTCCCTATCAGTATGTCTTTGGAGTGTGGGAGGAAATCGGAGGAAACCCACGCAAACACGGGGAGAACATACAAACTCCTTGCAGATGTTGTCCTTGGTGGGATTTGAACCCAGGACTCCAGCACTGCAAAGCCACAGTGCTAACAACTGAGCCACCATGCTGTAGTACGACAGATATTACCGCCATACAGTGACCATACAATGGTAATACCAGCACCACTGCTCTGCAGACCGTACATGTGTGTAGTGTACAGATAAATCCAGTGATGTTCTCATTGAGCACAGTCACTTTCCTTCTTCTTTTCCATTTGGCCCAGGCTGCCATGACCATGACCATCCACAACTTGTCTCTGTAGAATGTGACACAGAGACACTTTTAGCTTGTCGCTTTTAAAGACTGTGCCTCCTTATAGTTATACAGCCCTGTAAAGTAATAATGCCCCCAAATACTTAATTATAGTAATAATATCCCCTTGTATAACATTATATGAATAATGCTTCCTCTTTGCCCCACATAGTAATACTTATACAGCCCCCATAAAGTAATAATTCCCCCTGTGCCTCATTACAGTAATAATGCCACCCTGTGCCTCTTATAGTAATAATGCCCCTATGTGTTTCCTCATAATAATAATAATGCCGCTGGTGCCTTCTTACGTTAATAACGCCCCATTGTGCTCCCGTACTGTAATAATGCCTCATTGTGCCTTCTTATAACAATGCCCCCTGTGTATTTTTATAATATTAAAGCCCCTCTATGCCTCATTATAATAATGCCCCATGTGACTTCTCATATTAATAATTATGCCTCCCCGTGCTTTACTGTAATAAATTGTGCCACCTTATAATTATACTCCCATGTGACTCATAATAATAACAATAATAATAATAGGGTCCTTTGTGCCTCTTTGTTATAATAATACCACCTATCATGCCTCCTTATAATATTGCCGCCATTGTTTTCCCTTTGAATAATGCCCCCTGTAACGCCTTGTAATAATAATAATAATAATAATGCAGCACTGTGCCATTTTATTGTAATTATGCCCCAAATTGTGCATTCTTACAATAATAATCCCCATTCTGCTTCCTTATAAAAATAATAATGCCCCCACTCTGCTTGGCAAAGAATAAAAAATAAGCTAATACTCACCTCAACCCGCTCGCGTGCTGAGTGGTTATGTGCCTTACACTGCAGTCTCTGGGCTGGTGCAGGCGGTGCGATAAGTGAATTCATTGAGGTGGAGCAGGGAGCCAATGACTCCATGCTCCACTTCCAGTCAACATGTGCATAGACTATAATGTGATCTATCCATGTGTAAGGATGATGGATGTGCTGCAGCTTTCCTACACCTGAAGAGACCAATTGCATTGTGTGTGAATATTGTCCTGCGTCTTTGAATATACTGTCATGTGCATTGTGTTGTAATGTATAATGTAAGAGCAGTAATGTATGTTAGTAATGTACAGTATGATATAAATATATAGTGTAGGAGATAGTATATAAGATTGGTAGTATAGGCTTATTGTTAGGGCAAGTGACTGCTTCCTGCAGATAGGGAGTTCGAGTTTGGAGTTTCAAGTGAGCAGTGCTGCCAAAAGGGTGATCCATAAGAAAGGAGACTTAAGAATAGGGATAGTGAGATTCTAACAAAAAAGTGACGAATTAGTCATAATGGCCTTCCGGAGAAGGGTCCGTGGATAGGACGTCGAGTCACAAACCCCCAAGCTTGCAACACTGAAGGTAATGGACCTAAACAGGACTATGTTTCTTTGACTAGTGGAGGTCACAAGCAGTATATCCAGGGCAGCGGTAAGAAATAGGACGTGGAACCGCTGAGCGAGTAGAGAGATTTGCTGATCAGGATTGTGACATTCAGGCCGAATTATGTCAATGTAGGAAGAAACGGTGTCTGCAAACCCCTGGAGTAGAACTACAGAGGAAGGATACGGTGTTAGGAAAAATGCTGATGAAACAACCAGTAGACTTTGTAACTGTTACCCTTGTAGATATCCGTTATCAAGTTATCTTTCAGTAAAGACTGTATGTTTGATCAACAGTTTCCTTTATTGAACAGTGGAATCTATGGTCCTGACCAGCCCACTACACCGGCTACACGCAGCCTGCACCAGGGCCAGATGGCCTCAAAGCAAAAGTCCACACACCCAACTAGGACCCACACTTTCATGTAACGTCGGGGGCATAAAAGGAGACGAGTGCTTTACCTGATTATCTCAACAGCCCAATAGAGTAACATTGGTCCATGTGCAGTCAGTTTTTCCAATGGACAGCACTCGGACAGAAAATACCATCATGTAAACGCAGCCTAAACCTGAGTTTATTACTGGTTTAATTCAAACGGGTCTACCAAATTTTATCTTCTCTTATATATCGCAATCCCAGCTCGTATTGCTGGGGTAATAACCCACAGCACCACGCCA
This sequence comes from Oophaga sylvatica, assembly GCA_033576555.1. NCBI lineage: Eukaryota > Metazoa > Chordata > Amphibia > Anura > Dendrobatidae > Oophaga > Oophaga sylvatica. The sequence goes on along the minus strand of JARQOD010000002.1, from coordinate 50,822,572 downwards.
GATATTTTTGAAAAATCTCAAAGCTTCGCTGAGGGGATTAAGCACTATATACAGTAGGATAGCCGTGTCTTTTTGGAAGCCAGTAGGACTTCAATTTTCAGATTTTGACATTCCTCAATGTCGGTGGGTTATGCCTTTAATAACAGTCTCCTAATAGCTTCATAGTCTTCAGCAGTTAAAACCGTTCCTGTGGTTTTATTCTCAAGGGAGGTTTTGTTAATGGAGCAGCTGAAGAACCAGTTAAACAGTAACTTGGTTGCTAAGTAACATTTGCTCTGCAGAATGTTCATCTATCCTTTCCTAGTTTATTCATTGCACCCATATTTTATTTTAACCGTTTGTGTAACTGATCTTTTTCCACAACAGATTTTCATTATTTATGAACATATATCTATACCTCAGGGCTGAAACACAACATGTGCAGCCAGTTAGTAAGGTGCACAGGGCGGTAGTCATTGGCGAGGGGCTGCTGTGTTCCCACACCGTGTCACCCTACAAATAAACGATGTCCCTATTCTCCTGTGCTATGTGCATGGAGTGTAGCACTTACATTTTGGTCACAGACCTCTACTGTCTCTGGTTATTCAACTTCAGGAACCGCCGCACACACGTTAGGGAACATCAAATTCGTTTTATAATAAAGAAGCTTACATAACTGTCCATTTTCATCATGTTGAAAAACGCAATATTGGGCACAAACTTTTCCATTTTCAATGTCCATAGCACACCACGTTCTGATGTTCGCTGTTCGTTGACCTTGAGCTATCCCTTTCCTCACTGGCTTATCTGACCCCTGGGATACTCCATCCAGCTCTGTAGCTTCCATGAGTCCCATCCCAACTCCCTTTTATGGTTCCCTGTCCATCATCTTTTCTTAGGAAGCTATTGAGATATGCTTCTCAGTACCTCTGTTGGATCGTAGGTCACGGATGCACCAGGAATGCTGCTCGGAGTTTATGACTGACGTTCTCTTGCTGCTGAACAGCTCGTGTCCTCAGACCTCCAAATACTGCTCTCTACTACTCCACTCTACCTCCAATACTGCTCTACCTCCACTTACTCAACTACTGCTCTCTACTACTCCACTCTACCTAAAACTACTGCTCTCTTACTACCCCACTCTACCTCCAACTACTGCTCTCTACTACTCCACTCTACCTCCAACTACTGCTCTCTACTACTTCACTCTACCTCCAACTACTGCTCTCTACTACTCCACACTACCTCCAACTACTGCTCTCTACTTCTTCACTCTACCTCCAACTACTGCTCTCTACTACTCCACTCTACCTCCAACTACTGCTCTCTACTACTGCACACTACCTCCAACTACTGCTCTCTACTACTCCACTCCACCTCCAACTACTGCTCTCTACTACTCCACACTACCTCCAACTACTGCTCTCTACTACTCCACTCTACCTTCAACTACTGCTCTCTACTAGAGATGAGCGGTGTTCGAAGCGAACTGTTCGCCAATCTCAAATTCGAGCTGTTTTGGGCGGTGTTCGAGCTGTTCGACGAACCTGAACGATTTTGAAAAAATTCGGCTGTTCGAGGTTATGTTCGATAACTGTTCGTGCACCTAAATCGTCACTGGATTTTTTCGCAGTTATGCTGAGAATCATGGTTAATACACATTTTGAGTGTCCAGCGTGGCGGGGGAGGGGTATGGCATGGATCTCTGCAGAGATAATGAAGATCTCCATTTTTTTTTCTCTTTCCCGCATTTCCAGTGGGCGGTGCAGTCTGTCAGCCTATCAGCAGCGCACACACGAATCAAGTTGTTTTTTATTCACACAAGCAAGTGCATGTGTCATTGGCTGTGTATGTCACATGTCCTTGCCCTATAAGACCCAGCCATTTCCCCCTTGCCACCATTTTCTCCGTGCTGCAGCTCAGTGTTAGACGGCACTGCTGCTGTTAGCGCTATATTGTGTGCAACTGCCACTTGCAAGCGAAATAGCTGAGAAATAGAGAGGAAGGTTTAGGGAGTAGGGACTAGTTTGTAATTGCAGCCCTTTTGAGGGCTACGTTACATCAGTTCCTAGCAGTTTTAGCAGGCAGGTCTGTGCTCACTCTTAAATAGACAGATAGGTCAACTTGGGACAGTGACTACTTGTAATTGCAGCCCTTTTCAGGGCTAGATTACAGCAACTGCTATCACTTTTTGTCACCTACACCAGCATTCAAATTACTCCTAATTATTCGCTGCATCTATCCTGTTCAATAATTGTGTGCATAGTAGCAGTGTGTGCTACTCATTCTATTAGGGCATCTATACAAAGCTCCACCAGCCTTAAAAAAAAAAAAGAATTTCTATCTGCATGTTGCCTGGACAACAATTTTGGGCATAGTAGCAGTCTGTGGTACTCATTGTATTAGCCCATCTATACAAAGTTCCACCAGCCTTATAAAAAAAAGAATTTCTATCTGCATGTTGCCTGGACAATAATTTTGGGCATAGTAGCAGTCTGTGGTACTCATTGTATTAGGCCATCTATACAAAGCGCCACCAGCGTTCAAATACTAAGAATTTTTTGCAGCTATCGTTTTTTTTTGCAAACAACTCCACAGTTGTCAATTAGGTAACCACCAAAATGAGTGGCAAAAGGCCTGCTGCTGGTGGAAAGGGGAATAGGCGTGTTGTGAAGGGAAAAAAATGTTGTGTCCGTGGGGTAGGTGTTAAAGCAACAGTAACATCTGCAGAAGAAAGACCATCTTCCAGCCAAACTAAGATGTCTACTTCTTTTAGTGGAAAATATGGTACGATCCCTTTCTTACGGGCATGCCCATCGCTACAAATTCCAGATGAGGCACAACAAAAAAAGGTGCTTCAACAGATATCAAGTGCTCCTTTAAGTCGGCTCTCCACCTCAACTTCAACAACAAAAAAAACTCTAGTCCTCAGAGGTGTCACCCCAATCGCACTTGCTTCCTCACAGCTCCCAAGTCTCCAACTGCCCGTCTGAGTATGGGGTAGAACAGATGGTTGAGTCTGCAGAGCTGTTTAGTCATACTTCATACTATAGCCTGGGAATCAGAGGTCGTCTCCACAGCTTCTGTGAATCCAGATGAGGAAATGATCTGCACTGATACCCAGAATGTTTACGAGTCTGATCCAGGACCAGATGAAGAAGATCCTGAGCATAATGTAGACCCTCGTTCCCAAACTGTAACTCCTGTTGGTGGAGACAATGAGGAAGACGATGATGAGACTCAAATACCAGATGTGAGCGACAACTTGAGTTTTGTGGATAGTAAAGACTAAGCACTCATCTTGTGATATGAGGAGAAAATTTAATGGTAGTTTTTCCAAAGAAAACGTTTCGGTCAAACAAGACCTTCGTCAGTAACTACATAAACAAAACAATATATTATTCAAAATATTATGTACTGTAACACTATAGTTTTAGCAGTATATATATATATTATAATAACCAAAGTATATACATAAGTATAACGTGGGTCAAAAGTTACATAGCATAGTATAATGAAAATAGGTCAATAGTAATAATAGTAGGTGCAGTGAATATCCGCATAGTAACCGCGACAATCTCAGTGAGTGATAGAAGAAAGTAAATAGAGTATTATACCTTCACTCTTATGTATGCAGACAAAGCTCCTTAGATACATAGCCCGTATGAAAGACACAAGAAAACCTAGAAAGATAGAGTCAGATAAAGGAGACCATTCTGACAATGTTTCCCCATGATTAGAAAGTGACCACACTGAGAGTATACTCACTATAATAGAAGGTTTATACAGCTGTGAAATTAAAATAAAACAGTTATAAAGTGAAAAGTGTGGTATTTTCAAGAAGTGGGGGGAAAGTCTAATACCTGATAGCCAATAGGGGTTTATATGCCTCCTGGTTGCGGTATCCACCGCTAATATGGCTGGTACTAAGTAGAAAATGGAGGGGGTAAAAAATAAGGAGATGCCTGGACCAAAGATGTTACCATATGTCACAAAGCAGTAAGTAGTATTGCTGTGCGCTCAAGGATGGAAACATACCTTAATGGGCTGGTGTGTGAGAGCCGTCACGTCTGATATAGTAGGTATCCGCTATCAGAGTGAGAGTGCAGCGTCGCGCTGACTTTTTGAAAGGAAAAGGCGGGACTAATAGATTGACGGCGCGCTTTACAGATGCCGAAGACCGGAAATGACAAAGCGAACCAGTATGGAGGTGCGTTCCACTTACTCTTATGTTTGCGTTCCACGTAAAAAACGTGGAGAGATGATAGAAGAAAACACAAATATAAATATAAAATAATAGCGTTATTGCTAATAAGCCCATAAGGAATGTTATTATGTGTATAAAGTATAAATTTGAGAAAATTCCAGCGGAGATATGGTAACTATTGGTAGCAATGTGAAGGAAAGTGGAGGATCAGGGAATGAATAACAGGTACAATGTAGTAGTGGAATCTTAATCTATTTTAATAGAGTTCTAATGATAATACGTTCAAAGAGACAATATATGGCAATAAACGTGACACATATTAAGGTGATGTGGTGGTCTTAGGTGAATCCTAGAAGAGATTCCAGAGTGACAGAAAGGTGGTGATTTTCTGTGACACATCCACAGGATTTTAATATAAGCGACTCTAAAAAAGAAAAAAGTGCGTTAATGTCACAATATAAAGACCATAGTCAGATTTAAGATAATACATTAGATAGTAACAGTCAGTAATAGATCCCTCTTAAAATTGTACCTATAATAAAAGATCATTACTCATTATAAAAATGCAGACAATTCGTACTCTCTATTCAAGCCTTTTGGACTTAAGGTATCAAGAGTATGGATCCAAAAAGCCTCTCGTTTTCTCAATTGAAGAATCCTATTGCCCCCTCGTCTGGACGGAGGGACCTGTTCAATGACTTGATATCTTAATTGTGAGATATTATGACCGAAAGATATGAAATGTTGGGGAATAGGGAGGAGAAGGTTCTTGCAGCGTATTGTGGATTTGTGTTTGGAGATTCTATCACGTATGGTTTGAGAGGTTTCTCCAACGTAAAGAAGTCCACAAGGGCACTTGATCAGATAAATCACATGTGTTGAGGCACATGTGAAGAAATTTTTAATTTTGAATGTTTTGCCTGAATATGGGTGAGTGAAACTGTCTCCTTTTGTTACACTATTGCACTGTACACAGTGCAAACAAGGGAAGGTACCATATTTAGGAGTGTGTAAGAAACGTTGTGTTGTAGTGAGTTTTGAGCCGAAGTCTGCATGTACCAGCGAATCTCGTAAGTTATTAGGCCTTTTATAGCAGGGTAAAAAAGGTTCCCTAAATTCTGGAACATCAGGATGGGCTGTAGATAATAGGTGCCAGTTTTTCCTTATGGACCTGTGAATGACATTGATAACAGGGTGGAAAGTATGCACAAAGGGGATACGTTTCCCCATGTCTTTGTTAAGTCTAGTAGTGGAGTCTTTAGATTTCTCTAATATAGAACGAGGGTATCCTCTTGTCTCAAATTTTTTTGTCATTTCAAGGAGCCGTTGTTCTTGTGTGGAATCGTCAGTGACAATGCGTTTTACGCGTTGAAATTGAGATTTGGGAATGGCGTTTTTCATGAACGGAGGGTGTGAACTCTGGTAGTGAAGTAAACTGTTTTTGTCAGTTTCTTTTATATAAAGGTCGGTCAATAGTATCCCATCCTGGTTTTTGATTACCATGGTGTCAAGGAAATTTATTCGCCATGGATCGTAGTTTATCGTAAATTGAATGCCTGGCCAGGAAACATTAAGAATATCAAAGAAGTTTAAAAGGGATTCCGCTGGGCCACCCCATATGCAAAAAATATCGTCAATGTAACGTTTCCACGTGATGACATATTGACGGAATAGTGTGTTTTTATAAATGATTTTTTCTTCGAAATCAGCCATGTAAGCATTTGCATAAGGGGGTGCTGCATTGGAACCCATTGCGGTCCCCCGTATCTGAAGATAGAAATCGTCCTGGAAGAGGAAAAAGTTACAGGTAAGTATGACCTTAAGTAGATCAACGCAGAGATCTATTTGGTCACTATCCATTGATGTACTGCTTAATAAATGTAGAATTGACCGTATACCCTCTGAGTGAGGAATCGAGGTATAAAGGTCTTTAACATCAAGTGTAACCAAAATGGCATCTGATGGAATAGTGCCTAATTGTTTGATCAATTTAAGAAAAGACCCTGTATCCAGGATAAATGATTTTGTTAGCTGGATAAGTGGGGTAAGGATTTTTTCAAGGTAAATAGCTAAAGGTGACAAAATGGAGTTTGTCGAGGCTACTATTGGTCTCCCCGGTGGTTTTTTAAGGTCCTTATGAACTTTGAGTAGAATATAGAACACTGGTGTATTAGGATTTTTGTTGCTCAGAAACTCACAAGTTTTCTGGTCAAGTACTCCCAGGGCAAAGTATTTATTAAGGATGGTGTCAATTTTGAGATTAATATCTCGAGTAGGGTTTTGGGACAAGGGTTGGTAAATAGAAGTGTCATTAAGCTGACGTTTAACTTCTGTCACGTATTGTGATTTGTCCATTATCACAAGGGCTCCGCCCTTGTCAGCTGGCTTAATGATAATAGAACTATCATTTTGTAAGGATATCACCGCCTTCCTTTCCTCTATGGATAGATTAGAGGGGTGGAAAATTTTCCCTTTCTCAAGATCATGTCTGAGAGTTTGGAAGGTATCGTGAATAAAGGAAATAAAGGTTTCTACCGCATGTGAGGCTTGTGGAGGACGGAAATAGCTTTTATTCCGAAGACCCAGACTCTGTGCTGAAAGTAATTTCGGGTTAGGTGGAGTAATAGATTCTGGAACAATAGGTATGGAGGAATAATATGCCTTCAGTCTTATGTGGCGATAAAATCGCTGTAGGTCCATGTCTAAGTCAAATGTTCGACATTTATTAGAAGGGCAGAATGAGAGCCCTTTTTGAAGGACTGAGTGTTCGATGTTGGTGAGAGTTCTAGATGATATATTAATCACCAAATTGTCTGTACCTTCGAACGGGTGATCCGGTTCGGCTCTTGTTCCCTTCTTCTTTCCCCGTCTGGTCTTCTTCTGAAACTGCCCCCTCTCTTGGGCCTAAAAAAGGAACCGCGGTAGATGTAGTAGGACCTGGTTCTTGATCCGATCCTGAAGTCGAATAGTCGGTTGAGGAATGTTGTCCTTGTCTCGTGTCTCTGCGTTTGGAGTTGTTTTGCCTTCTGTAGACCCAATTCGAACGATAATCTTCGGTATCTCTTGCGAACTTGTTGTGTTTTCTGGTCTCAATGTCCCGTTTATGACGAGTGATACGTTCCTGTATCTCAGTCTTTAGTGATGCAAGTTCCTCTGGAGTGGCAGCAGCTGACAGTTGAGATTCAATCACCTTGATGCGTTCAGTGCTAGAAATAATCTCCTTCTGTAAATATTCAACTGTTAGTGTAATCAGGTCAGAAGAGCATTTATTCAAGATTTGTTCGAATTTCGTACAGAAATCCGGTGAGTCTCTAAAGAGTGTTGGACGCAAAGGAACCTGGAGGCCTCTAGGGATACGTTGTACTCTTAAATATTCAGATAGAGTGGCAGAATGAAGTTCTGAGTTGGTAAAGGATCTGAGTTCCCTTTCCCAGTCTCTCCCTCGAACCTCTTGTGGTGGAATTAGTAAAAAATCGCTCGATACTTTGGATTGTGCGAGGATACTAGCGGTTTCCTCTGCGTTATAGGAAAAAGTATTGGTGGTCATGACCCAAACAGTGTGCAATCACGTATAGGAAATTCAATAGAAAGGCAATCGTGAGCACAACTTATAAATTGGTGGTGCTTCAAGTCTAGGTTCCCACACCAAGAATATAGATAGTAAAGACTAAGCACTCATCTTGTGATATGAGGAGAAAATTTAATGGTAGTTTTTCCAAAGAAAACGTTTCGGTCAAACAAGACCTTCGTCAGTAACTACATAAACAAAACAATATATTATTCAAAATATTATGTACTGTAACACTATAGTTTTAGCAGTATATATATATATATATATTATAATAACCAAAGTATATACATAAGTATAACGTGGGTCAAAAGTTACATAGCATAGTATAATGAAAATAGGTCAATAGTAATAATAGTAGGTGCAGTGAATATCCGCATAGTAACCGCGACAATCTCAGTGAGTGATAGAAGAAAGTAAATAGAGTATTATACCTTCACTCTTATGTATGCAGACAAAGCTCCTTAGATACATAGCCCGTATGAAAGACACAAGAAAACCTAGAAAGATAGAGTCAGATAAAGGAGACCATTCTGACAATGTTTCCCCATGATTAGAAAGTGACCACACTGAGAGTATACTCACTATAATAGAAGGTTTATACAGCTGTGAAATTAAAATAAAACAGTTATAAAGTGAAAAGTGTGGTATTTCCAAGAAGTGGGGGGAAAGTCTAATACCTGATAGCCAATAGGGGTTTGTATGCCTCCTGGTTGCGGTATCCACCGCTAATATGGATTGTACTAAGTAGAAAATGGAGGGGGTAAAAAATAAGGAGATGCCTGGACCAAAGATGTTACCATATGTCACAAAGCAGTAAGTAGTATTGCTGTGCGCTCAAGGATGGAAACATACCTTAATGGGCTGGTGTGTGAGAGCCGTCACGTCTGATATAGTAGGTATCCGCTATCAGAGTGAGAGTGCAGCGTCGCGCTGACTTTTTGAAAGGAAAAGGCAGGACTAATAGATTGACGGCGCGCTTTACAGATGCCGAAGACCGGAAATGACAAAGCGGAACCAGTATGGAGGTGCGTTCCACTTACTCACTATCTATATTCTTGGTGTGGGAACCTAGACTTGAAGCACCACCAATTTATAAGTTGTGCTCACGATTGCCTTTCAACTTGAGTTTTGTGTCAGGGCAGGAAGAGGTTGGCTCTGAGGATGACGGGGGTGAGAACACACAGGGTGATGATGACAAGGTTGTAGATCCCACTTACTGTCAACCCACAGTCAGACAGTCGATGAGGTCAGCAGAGGAGGTGGAGGAGGATTCGAGTGACGACGAGGTCAGGGTGCGCCTTCCTGGACAGAGACGTAGTACTGGGAGCACGTCACCAACTGCATCATCAACCACAACTCTGCCTCTGACCACAAGTCAAGGTGGCTCTTCAGGTTGCATGGGCTCTAAGCCTTGCATAGCCTGGGCATTTTTTAACATCGATAAGGATGACCCAACTCGTGTTATCTGTAACATTTGTGACCAAAAGCTAAGTAGAGGCCAAAAAATCCATAGTTTGAGTACTTCTTGCATGAACCGTCACATGGATATGAAGCATAAGTTGCAGTGGCAAGCTCACTGTGCTACAATGCGGCCTAGTGGGCCGGCCCAACCACCGTCTGCTCCATCTTGTGCATCCGCGACCGCGGCCTCTTCATCCTCTGTGACTGGGGGGACAGCAGTCAGACCTGTTTTGAGATTCAGACCTGGCACCTCTTTACCAGCAACAGCCAGTCAGATTGGCAGGTCATCTGTTGTGAATGTGCTAGAAATGAATTCTGAGCAGAAGCTCCCTCTGGTGGTTACAAACAGTACTGAACTATTCAATGAAGATTGTGAAGATTGGCGATCAGGTGTTACTGACTGGTCTTATATAAGGGAGTGTGAGACAGTAAAGGGATATATGTTGAATGGGATGTACATTTCACCTAGTTACTTTGCTGACTACTATAAGGGGAATGTATGGCTTTGTAAAACTAGTGGTGGAGAAAGGTCACTACACCTTCCATTCAATACACACTTGCAGCTCAAACCTGAAGACACTCAGGTATTGATTAGGAAGCCAGAAGTAGGTGTCTGCGAACACAGACAGAGAGCTCGCTTAGTCTGGATACAGGAGGGGTCCAGGCACAGAAGGTGTCTCCAGGAGTTTGAGCTATCTCAGTCTGGGTGCTCGATGTACCCCGGACACAGGAGTAGTCTCTGTGAGAATCCATGCAGATAGCTGCTGAATAGGAGGGGAGCTCTCTCAAGTCTGGACGTTGAAGGTGCCTTCAGACACAAGGAGGAGACTCTGTGAACCTCCATGCTGGTAAATGCTGAACATATGTGTTGTTTTGGCCCTGGCTGTTAGAGTCGGGACCCGGATAGATAGGGAAATCTATCTAAGTGTAATTAGTGGCTGGACAAGCCCAGGTCTTATGTTTATGATTTGTTTTTATCTGTTTGCTGTGGACTTTAATAAAGCTGGTTGCGGCCAGTTTTCACCAGAACTGCTGTCTGAATGAACTGTTTCTGTGCCACTTCGTCTACCCGGCCGGCGATCTCAGAGCTATATCCCCTGAAAAGCTTACAATTGGCAGAGAATGCTGGGGCAGCACAGTGGCTGATACAATTGGTGCTGGAATGTGCGTGCAGCACAGTGGCTTAGAGACAGCAATAAAGGTGAAGTCTGTTGAAGCAGCAGCAGAGAAAAAAAAGTGTGTCAGCAAAAGAAACGTCTGTTGGAGCAGTCTTAAAGAGACAGTAGCCCTAATAGAGTTTGCAAAAGAAAAAAAAAAAAGTGTGTCTGCACAGCAAAGCTGAACTTGTTGTGGAAAAGACTGTGGAGTGTGCAGCAGCAAAGGAAAAGTCTGTTGGAGCAGTCTTAAAGAGACAGTGGCCCTAATAGAGTTTGCAGGAAAAAAAAAAGTGTCTGCACAGCAAAGCTTAATTTTCTGTGGAAAAGACTGTGGAGTGTGTATGTCTTGAGTGAAGACTGCCGTTGTTGAGACAGAGAAGTCTGACAGCATGGATGACAGCATGGAGGCGCTGTTTGAACAAATGGCGCAAGTTAATGTGCAACATAAGACTGCCGTGGTTGAGACAGATAAGTCCGGCAGTATGGAGGAGCTCATTGAGTACCTGGTCCAGGCCCAGCGAAGCATGCAGCAGAGCATGGAGCAGCAGCGCCTGCAGCACCAGCAGCGCATGCTGCAGGCCCAGCAGCAATTCCTGCAGCAGCAGCAGGAGAATGACCGGTTGTTTTTTGAGCAGGTTGCAGCACTGCAGGGGACTTGCGGCGCATCGTCCCAAAGTGGTGTTGCAAAGTCACCTGCATTGTCCGCTGTAAAGAAGGCGGTAAGACGGTCCCTGAAAAAGATGACACCTCGTGATGATGTGGAGGTATATCTCACTAGGTTTGAGGGACTGGCAGAGAAGGAGAATCTGCCCCTATCTGAATGGGCCATGATGGTCGCACCCTATCTGATTGGAGAACCCCAAAGGGCCTATGCTGACCTGAGCGAGCAGGACAGCCAAGACTATGCCAAGCTGAAAGCGGAGATTCTTACCCGGCTGGGTGTTACGGTGACAGCCCGTGCCAGGGGAGTTCATGACTGGAAATGCAGTTGGGAGTCTGCAGTCAGCAAACCTGATTATGGAGTTGAAAAGGTGATAGTGGACCGCTACACCCAAGCATGTCCTCCTGAGGTACAGCCAGAGGTCGGACAAGGAGACCACCAGGACGCCAATCGTCTGGTCAGCCTGATGGAGAAGGCCTTCGCCAGCAAAGACTGTCTCCGTGACCAGCCGTCTGAGAGGTCGTCACTTCAGAGTTCCCGGACGCTGAACTCTCGCGGTAAGAGCGTTCCAGCTGTTGGGGACATGGGGTATGCTGATAAGCGGGTTCGGGCCCGAGGGGACATGTGGGTGGAAAAGTGTGATGGACAGGGTTGGAGATGTCGTGAAATTGCAGCCAACTGTCCACTAGAGGGGGAGCCTATGTGCCGTGATGTTGGCAGGTCCCCCTTCTCTGCGCAGAACCTGTGTGTGTGACCACCGCAGCCGAAGAGACTGGACCACAGGTGTCCCCGGTGGTTACAAATGGTTGCTCAGCACAGGCCCTCCTGGACTCAGGGAGTCAAGTGACTCTCGTGCGTGACAGCCTGATTAATAGGGACTTCATCCCTGATAAACACCTGAGTGTGGTGTGCATCCATGGAGACACCAAAGTCTACCCAGAGACTGCCGTGGACTTGGACCCCAAACTCGGGGAGGTTTCATGTGAAGTGGGGGTAGTGAAGAACCTGGTGCACCCCGTTATATTGGGTAATGACTTTCCCCGGTCTAAGGATCTCTGGGGGAAGGGTGATTCTGTTGGACAGTGTGATGAAGCTCCTACTGAGGGTACGCAGTCCCGAGGGGCGGAACACAATGTTAGTGGGCCGTTAATCTTGTGTGATAATGATGCTGATATTGATAATGATAATGATGATCATGATAATGATGATGACCATGATGATGATGCTGATATTGATAATGATGATGATGCTAATCATAATACTGATGATACTGATGATGATCGTGATAAAGATGAAATTCCTTTGCAGGTGATGTTGGGAGACGAGGATGGTGGTTCTCGGGAACCGAGTGTCCCTGACCTGCCTGTGTCCTGTGACAATTTTGGGAGTGAGCCGGTGCGAGACCCCACTCTTGAATCGGCACAGGAAAATGTAATTGTTATGAATGAGGTTCCCCAAGAGCCTGGCTCTGAGGAGAGGTTTCCTCATGCTGCCATGAACAATAACCTATTGTATAGGGACACTGAAGTCCAGGGAGAGGTCGTGAGTCAGCTCCTGGTACCTGAGCTATATAGAAGTATAGTGCTGGGGTTGTCACATAGTCACAAACTTGATGGACCACCTGAGGGAAGCCAGGGAAAAGATGGTGAAATTAATGTTTTGGATGACATTTTTACTCAGGTTCCAGATCAAGATGTGAATGAGAATGAATTGTATAACCCTGACAGTGAACAGGATGTGAATGAGAATGAATTGTATAATCCTGAAAGTGAGCAGGATGTGGCTGTGAAAAAAGGGTCAGACAGGAATAGTGGTAGTGTTAGTGAATCATCTGATGACGATCATGCAAACAGTGAAGAAGAGGAGGTTGAGAGTCCTGAGAAGAAAGCTGATGCTGACCTTACAGCCGGACAGAAGATGGCATCTGAAGATATTTTACAGTTGGCCGATTCCCTGGCGAAGACTAAGGTGAAAGGCAGGACTCTGAAACTAAACACAGCACAAGTAGATGCTGTTGAAAATGAGAAGTTATCAATGTATGGTGTGGATCTGCATCATGCCAAGGACTCTGAAGGTGATGCTGCAGAGGTGGAAAAAGCCATGGAAGTGGTAGACACCAGACCAGATGCCTCACCGGAGGCTGAGGTCTCGGGTGAAGCTGTGAGGAACAAGACTGAAGATGTGGGGACTGACTCTGCCCCGGAATCTGTTTCTGCCGGAGACAGCGGCGTGGACGGTGTACTGTCCGGATCCGTGGCTGCAACTCGCGAAGCTCGGGCCGGAAGTTCAGCGCCCGGTGCTCCATCGGTGTTCCCGAGCGACACAAAGGATCTGGATAAATCCCAAGATGAGATTTTGAGACATCAGGTTGGCCTTGGTGAGCTCAAGTGCATTTTCATGGAGTCTACACCTGAATCACGTCCCATTGAGTGGGAGGGGCGATGTGTCGCTCCATTGCCGCTGCAGACACACGGGAGCTCAGATGGGATGCAGAACGTGATGGAAGAGAAGACTGATGGTAGGGCTTCTGAGCATGTACTACCAGAAGAGCCTGAAGAAGGGGCCGAAGATGTAAAGGACGTCCAACAACTACAGGAGAAGATGCGTATCCATGAGGTTTCCACCAAAGAAATGAAGACTGATAATGTTGCATTACACAAGCAGCTGCAGCAGTGTGAACTGGATGTGGCATCTCTTCGCCGGGAACATGAGCGGTTCCAGCAGTTGCTCCAGAGATCACGAGGTGAAAGGGAAGGTGTGTGTGGTGCCTTGCCGGATCGAGAAAAAGTGGTTGCACAGGTACAAGATGAATTGATTACTTCTCAGAGAAGACTCCAAACTGTGATGAAGGAGCGTGATCAGAGCCATGAGGATCTCCTGGAGAAAGAAGTAAGAGCTCTGAGTCTTATGCAAAGTGAGCCTGTACAAGAAGAGGATGAATTGTGTGTACCGAAAAAGAAAAACGATCAGCTTCCTCTACAGTGCCAATCGTTTGAACAGTGTGGCTCAAAATGGTTAGAGACCATGGCAGAGGTGCTTAAGTTCTGTGAAATAGAATTTATGAACCAACTGATATTTAAGAAAGTAGATGTGCTAAAAAAGGTTCAGGGGGAATTAGAGAAAGGTGAAAAAACCCCTATACCTCCTGTGACAGTTGGTGACACAGGGTCAGTGCCCCAAAAACAGGAGGTACGAGAGTTTCTGTGGAAGAATCAGCAGAGGTGTTCTGACGTGCCTGGTCGTACTTCTCTGGGGAGGCACTATACCGAAACTGAGCCCGGCACTAAGGTCAAGCAGAAACCGTGCAGGACACCCGAGGCCCGCAGAGAGTATAGGCCTGGAAGGGTACAGGGTAGTGTCCATGCCTCAGGTGAAGATACAGATGACAATAGTAAAGATGAAGCTAATGATGGCCATGCTTCAGGTGAAGATGAAGCTGATGATGGCCATGACTTGTCCAGAGTTCACTGTCTCTTTTGGATTGTTGACCAATCCTCCGGTCTGGATGACCAGCCCTCCGGTCTGGAGAAGAGGGGGGGGATATGTGAGACAGTGAAGGGATATATGTTGAATGGGATGTACATTTCACCTAGTTACTTTGCTGACTACTATAAGGGGAATGTATGGCTTTGTAAAACTAGTGGTGGAGAAAGGTCACTACACCTTCCATTCAATACACACTTGCAGCTCAAACCTGAAGACACTCAGGTATTGATTAGGAAGCCAGAAGTAGGTGTCTGCGAACACAGACAGAGAGCTCGCTTAGTCTGGACACAGGAGGGGTCCAGGCACAGAAGGTGTCTCCAGGAGTTTGAGCTATCTCAGTCTGGGTGCTCGATGTACCCCGGACACAGGAGTAGTCTCTGTGAGAATCCATGCGGATAGCTGCTGAATAGGAGGGGAGCTCTCTCAAGTCTGGACGTTGAAGGTGCCTTCAGACACAAGGAGGAGACTCTGTGAACTTCCATGCTGGTAAATGCTGAACATATGTGTTGTTTTGGCCCTGGCTGTTAGAGTCGGGACCCGGATAGATAGGGAAATCTATCTAAGTGTAATTAGTGGCTGGACAAGCCCAGGTCTTATGTTTATGATTTGTTTTTATCTGTTTGCTGTGGACTTTAATAAAGCTGGCTGCGGCCAGTTTTCACCAGAACTGCTGTCTGAATGAACTGTTTCTGTGCCACTTCGTCTACCCGGACGGCGACCTCAGAGCTATATCCCCTGAAAAGCTTACAGGAGGTTCCCTCCCATCACGGTTGCCGGTGATCAATTGTTCTGGTCTCATCTTTGATTCCTGTTCACTTTAGAATCATAGAATCATAGAATGGTAGAGTTGGAAGGGACCTCCTGGGCCTTCTGGTCCAACCCCCTGCTCAAAGCAGGATTCTCTAAATCATCCCAGACAGATGTCTATCCAGCCTCTGTTTGAAGACTTCCATTGAAGGAGAACTCACCACCTCTTGTGGCAGCCTGTTCCACTCATTGATCACCCTAACTGTCAAAAAGTTTTTTCTAATATCTAATCTGTGTCTCCTCCCATTCAGTTTCATCCCATTGCTTCTAGTCTTTCCTTGTGCAAATGAGAATAAAGATGATCCTTCTACAATGTGACAGCCCTTGAGATATTTGTAGACAGCTATTAAGTCTCCTCTCAGTCTTCTTTTTTGCAAGCTAAACATTCCCAAATCCTGCAACCATTCCTCATAGGACATGGTTTGCAGACCGGTCACCAGTCTGGTGGCTCTTCTCTGAACTTGCTCCAGTTTGTTGATGTCTTTTTTAAAATGTGGTGCCCAAAACTGGACACAGTATTCCAGATGAGGTCTGACCAAAGAGGAGTAGAGGGCAATAATGACCTCACGTGATCTAGACTGTATGCTTCTGTTGATACATCCTAGAATTGCATTTGCCTTTTTTGCTGCTGCATCACACTGTTGACTCATGTTAAGTCTGTGATCAATTAGTATACCCAAGTCTTTTTCACATGTGCTGTTACTTAGCCCTATTCCTCCCATTTTGTATATGCTTTTTTCATTTTTATTGCCCAGATGTAGTACTTTGCATTTTTCCCTGTTAAAATCCATTCTGTTAGTTGCTGCCCACTGCTCCAGTTTATGTATATCTTTTTGAATCCTCTCTCTCTTCTCTAGTATTAGCTACCCCTCCTAGCTTTGTGTCATCAGCAAATTTGATCAGTTTACCCTCAATTCCTTCATCTAAATCATTGATAAAGATGTTGAACAATACAGGGCCCAAAACAGAGCCTTGTGGTACCCCACTTGAGACATTCTTCCAACTGGATGTGCAGCCATTTACAACCACTCTTTGGGTCCGATCACTAAGCCAGTTATGAATCCACCTAACAGTTGCCTTGTCCATTCCATACTTAGTCATTTTTTCAATAAGGATTGTGTGAGATACTTTGTCAAATGCTTTGCTGAAGTCAAGATATACTATATCTACAGCATTTCCCTGATCCACCCAGTCAGTGATTCTGTCATAGAAGGAAATTAAGTTAGTCTGACATGACTTATTAGTTACAAACCCATGCTGACTCTGTTTAATCACTTCATTCTTATCCAGGTACTTGCATACATGTTCTTTAATAATTTGTTCAAAGATCTTTCCTGGTATAGAAGTCAGACTCACCGGCCTGTAGTTCCCTGGGTCCACCTTCTTCCCCCTTTTTTAAGATAGGAACAACATTTGCTCTTCTCCAGTCTTCTGGGACTTCTCCTGTTCTCCAAGAATTTTCAAAGATTATGGACAGTGGTTCAAGAATTTCTTCTGCTATCTCCTTCAGTACCCTGGGGTGTAATTCATCTGGACCTGGAGACTTGAATTCATTTATGTTAGCTAAGTGTTTCCTCACTGTCTTTCTGTTTATAGATATCCTGGATTCTTCTATTCCTTTAATAGGACAGTGAAGATCAGTAGATGTTACATTTCCTTTCTGAGAGAAAACAGATGCAAAATAGGAATTTAAAAGTTCAGCCTTCTCAACATCCTGACTTACCATTTCATCATTTTCATCCTGTAAAAATCCTATAGCATCTTTGACTTTTCTTTTACTTTTGACGTATCCCCAAAATCCTTTTTGTTGCTTTTGACGTCACTTGCAAGCCTTAATTCATTGTCAGCTTTAGATAATCTGATTTGTGCCCTGCAGGTTCTGCAGACGGCATTATATTCTTCTTTAGATATGCCTCGCTCTTTCCATTTGATAAACATTTCTTTCTTCCTTTTTAGCATGTGTTTAAGTTCTATGTTCATCCATCCTGGTTTCCTTAAATGCTTTCCCATTCTTCCCTCTTTTCGGAATTGTTAACGATTGTGCTTTGAGAATCTCATTTTTCAAGATTTTCCATCCTTCCTGGACATTTGTGTCCTTAAGGATATCCAGCCATTGGATCCCTCCAATTCTCTTTCTGAGTTCCTTAAAATCTGCCTTTCTGAAATCTAACCTTGACGTCTGAGTCTTCACAGGTCTTCCTCCTCTTGTTATCCAAAATTCTAAAATAGCATGGTCACTACCTCCTAGAGTCCCAGCCACTCTTACCTCCTCCACCATTTCCTCACTTTGAAGCTTGCTGTTTCGTGCCTGCATCTTCTGCTAACAGATAAGACATTTTCTTCTTTTAGTTTTTTGGTGCTTGCTTTTTGTATTTTGTCCTGCACTTCTGTGGGGGTCTGCCGGGTCCCCTCCGGGGGCTTGTGCTCCTCTCAGTTTAGTTCAGCCACTGTTGTTTGTTCATTTGCCTTTTCCAGTTTTTTCAGTGGCTGCTGTTTAGTTTTGTTACACCAGAGAACTAATTTAGGTGGTAGAGGTCGTGTGATCTCAGGTGTTTTTGTAATTAGTAGTGTTGGTACTTTTTAGGGTTTTTTGGGATTGCAGTAAGTGTCCTTCCTATCCTTTTCTATCTAGGAAGTTTGGGCCCCAACGCTTGCTCATACTATTTTCTGTCTGTGTCTGTATTTCCTCTTGTCTAACCGCCATTACATGTTTGGGGGCTTTCTATGTTCTTTGGGGATCTGCTCCGGGGCAGATAGTTTTCCTCTTTCTGTCTTTAGGTGTAGTTAGCTTCTCAGGCTGTGACGAGGCGTCTAGGACCAACGTAGATACGCTCCACGGCTGCCTTTAGTTGTGGTGGTTAGTCAGGGTGTAATGTATGTAGTACAGTTCATATAGCGTCTTGTGCTTGGGTGCGATGAAAATACATGAGACACAGGTTTGATATAGAAAGTCTTGTATTACTTCATACAAGTTGGCAAAAATAGTCACACAGTTTGCAGACACAGAAGCAGGAGACACAGCAGGCCAGAGTAATCTAAGCTCAGCAATCACTCTCCACAACAGGTTCAGGATCTTCTTCTCTGTTACCGTAAGTCCATGCAAACGTGGGTCTTTCAAAGAGCAGGGTTCAGAGTCCACAAGTGCTTCAGAGTTCCTCAGTAGGAATAGCTGGAGTACAAGGTCCAAGGCTTTAGGAGTCAGGTCACAGGTTCACTGCAGGCTAGATTCTGAAGCACTGATTGCTCAGCTGTGGCTGCTTAAGAAGCAAAAGGAGAGAATCAGGGCGGGAACATGCAAGCTGGAAACTCCATTTTGACTGAGGGCAAGATAGCTGCAGCAAGACAGAAAGTAAAATGGCTGACGAACAAACTGAGTTTCAGGAACATGTACACAGAACCTTACATTACTCCCCCCTTAGGGACAACCTCCGGATGACCTCAGACCAGGCTTGTGTGGGTACCTCTGATGAAACTGACGGAGCAAGCGAGGAGCATTAACGTTATTGACTGGTTCCCATGAGTTGTCCTCCACTGGGTAGCCCTGCCATTTAATCAGATATTGTAACTGATTTCTATACAACCTGGAATCTAAAATCCTTTCCACCACAAATTCTTCCTGACCATCAACTAGCACTGGATCAGGGCAAGGAGAAGAACGTCCAGGAAACGTATTGGGTGTCGCAGCCTTCAGTAGGGATACATGAAAGACAGGGTGGATTCTCATAGTTCTGGGCAGTTGAAGACGACAAGCAACGGCACTTATAATTTTACTGATTTTATAGGGTCCAATGTACTTATGTCCCAACTTAGACGATGGAATCCTTAACTTAAGATTTCTGGTTGACAGCCAGACCAAGTCTCCTACCTTGAAAGCTGGTGCAGGTTTACAAAATTTATCTGCTGCTTTCTTGTACCTTTCCTGAGCCGATTCCAGATTCTCCTTTAGAAGATCCATATTCTTCTGTAAAGACGTGATTCTTTCAGCCACTGCTGGTAAAGGCGTTTCTATGGGAAATCGTGGTAGAATGTTAGGATGATAACCTAGATTAGAGTAAAAAGGAGACTGCTTAGTGGAGGCACTTTGAGAGGTTGTTATACGAGAACTCAGCTAATGGAAGTAGATCCACCCAATCATCCTGTAGGTGGCAGATAAAGCAGCGGAGATACTGCTCCAGGGTTTGATTGGTTCGTTCGGTCTGTCCATTAGTCTGGGGATGAAAAGCAGAAGAAAGGTTTACTTTAATGTCCAATGCTGCACAGAAATTTTGCCAAAACCTAGAAGTGAATTACACCCCTCGATCCGAAATAACCTCATCCGGTACTCCATGTAAGCGAAACACATCTTTAATCATCAAATCTGATGTCTGTTTTGCAGTGGGTAAGCCGACACAAGGGATAAAATGAGCTGCCTTTGTTAGACGGTCAACCACCACTAGAATGGTGTTCTTCCCTTGAGAGGTTGGTAACTCCACAATGAAGTCCATAGAAATGGATCCCCACGGGCGGGACGGGGTGGGAAGAGGCTGTAACAGACCAGTTGGTGAGGAGCGAGGTGTTTTGCATCTTGCACAGACTTCACATGAAGTGACATAGTTTAAAACATCCTTCCTGCAAGTGGGCCACCAAAAGAAACGAGAAAGAAATTCCTGTGTCTTTAGAATTCCTCTATGCCCAGCTATCTTGGAATCGTGAATGAGTTACAATACTCTCAATCTGACTGTTTCAGGAATATACAGGCGTTGTCCCTGAATCCACACACCATTCTTAAAGACAAGACTTACGTCCCTTGGGGGTTGTGCCAAAAAGGAATCCGCATGGTATGCTTCCTTGATGTCCTTAAGTAGGTCTTGATTATGAATTACTCCTAGGAATCTAGAGTCAGGAAGAATAGTCTTAGGAGGAGTAATTGGACGTGTCTCTGCTGAGTAAATCCTAGAGAGTGCATCAGCCTTTCCATTGCGCGATCCTGGTCTATAAGAAATGATAAAATTAAATTGGTTTAAGAAAAGATTCCAGCGAGCCTGGCGAGGAGTCAGGCACTTAGCCGACCTGATAAACTCAAGGTTACGATGGTCTGTCAAGACGACTATTTGCTGTGCAGCTCCCTGAAGAAGGTGTCTCCATTCTTTGAAGGCGGCAATAATGGCCAACAACTCTCTATTGCCCACATCGTAGTTCCTCTCAGCCGAAGACAACTGCTGGGAAAAGAAGGCACAGGGATGCAAGACATTCTTCTCACCTGTTCTCTGAGAGAGTATAGCTCCAACGGCACAGTCTGAAGCATCCACCTCTATTATGAAGGCAAGCTCGGGGTTGGGATGTACTAGGATAGGTGCAGTGGTAAATTTATCTTTTAGACGGGAAAATGCTTCCTGGGCTTGGGGAGTCCAGGAGAACCTAGACTCTTTCCGGGTAAGTTGGGTGATAGGTGACACTACCTCAGAGAAATTTCTAATGAAACGTCTATAGAAGTTGGCAAACCCGATGAAGCGCTGTACCTCCTTCACATTTCTAGGACTTGGCCAATCCTTGATGGCTTGGGTTTTGCTTCCATCCATACTAATTCCTTGTGTAGACAGTACATACCCCAGAAATTGAATTTCGGTCCTATGGAATTCACACTTTTCAAGTTTGATGTAAAGATGATTTTGTCTTAGACGTTCCAAGACCATTCTCACATGTCCATGATGTTCCTCTGTGGAGTTAGAAAAAATTAGAATATCATCCAAATAAATTACCACGAATGTATCTAGGAGATCCCTGAAGATGTCATTCACCAAGTGTTGGAAAGTGGCTGGGGCGGTACTCAGACCAAAAGGCATAACTAGATATTCAAAGTGTCCATAGCGTGACCTGAATGCAGTCTTCCATTCATCCCCAGGTCTAATACGGACTAAGTTATAGGCCCCACGAAGATCTAGTTTAGAGAAAATTTTGGCATGTCGCACTCTCTCCAATAACTCAGGGATTAAAGGCAATGGATAACTGTTTCTAATAGTAACCTTATTGAGTTCCCTATAGTCTACGCATGGTCTCAGAGATCCATCTTTCTTCTTTACAAAGAAGATGGGTGCACCTGCAGGAGATGAAGAGGGGCGTATGAAGCCCTTGGCTAGATTTTCGTCTATGTAATCCTTTAAAGCCTTTAGCTCGGGCCCCGCCAGGGGGTAGATCTTACCAAAAGGTATCTCTGCTCCAGGCAATAATTCAATTGGACAATCATATGGACGGTGAGGAGGAAGCTGGTCAGCGTTCTTCTTGTCACATAAATCCACATAGTCCTGGTATACAGCTGGTAGTTCAGGGACTGACATGGTTCCTTTAGGAACAGAGCAAGCTGAAACTTTTGGACTCATCTGTTTCTCTGGAAAGTGTAATTCCTTGGTCTCCCAGTTAATGGTAGGATTCTGAGCCTGCAGCCATGGTAGCCCTAGAATAATGGGAAAGTGGGGAGAAGAGATAAGCATAAAGGACAGTTTCTCTTGATGATCTTTACCCATAAGAACCCTCAAAGGCTCTGTTTCCTGATCCACTGGTCCAGAGGTCAGCAGGGAGCCATCCACAGTTTCCATCTGTACTGGAGTAGCCTTCTTCACTGAACGTATCCCCTGTTTCAGAGCAAAGGAGACATCCATAAAATTTCCACTTGCCCCTGAGTCGATCATAGCAGAGCTAGACACCCAAGCTGAGTCAACCCAGAGTTTGATGGAAAGAAAGCAATGAGAATTGTTTTTCTTACAACTCAGCTGGGACACCGCTGAGGAAACTTGAAAAAATGGCAGCGTTTACACAGTCAACGTCCTCAGAGGTAACGGAGTTTAAGTCCGAGAAATCAAGATCTGTTGCTGCAGATCTCTCTGGAGCCTGGGGCTCGGACCTGACAGATCCCCTCTCGCAACACTCACAATGAATGAGTGCTGCAGTAGTCTTACGAGAACGGCTGGGGCAGTTTATAATGAAGTGCCCTGACTTACCACAATAGAAACATAGATTCTCCTTAAAACGATGTTCCTTGCGTGCATCACTAACCCGTCGTTGTAAAGAGTCTACCTGCATGGGTTCAGGTTCAGGTTCCCGTGTAATCCTACTCAAAGGTTCC
This sequence comes from Oophaga sylvatica, assembly GCA_033576555.1. Lineage (NCBI taxonomy): Eukaryota > Metazoa > Chordata > Amphibia > Anura > Dendrobatidae > Oophaga > Oophaga sylvatica. The sequence goes on along the minus strand of JARQOD010000002.1, from coordinate 50,800,144 downwards.
TTAGCTGGAGAGGAAGGTAGGAAAAGGTTAGTGCGATTGCTTTCGAACCATCTCTCTTGCCTGCGTTCAGTCAGACGAGTATCAATACGGATGCAGTAGTTAATAAAGTCACCTAACGCAGTGGGAGGGTCGGCACGAGCAAGTTCATCCTTAATCAGTGGAGATAACCCCTTTCGAAAAATAGATTTTTTGGCGGAACTGTCCCAGGTGGTATCAAGGGCCCATCTCCTGAAATCCAAGGCATATTCAGCTACCGAGTGCTTACCTTGGCGCAAAGCTAACATGGCTGCTTCAGCTGTTGCACCTTGATTGGGGTCATCAAACACCTGCCCCATGGCTGAAATAAAAGCATCAAGGTGATTCAAACAATCATCCTCAGTCTCAATCAGAGGGTTTGCCCACATCAAAGCCTTGTTGGTAAGCAACATAATTATAGTAAGCACCTTAGATCGTTCAGTGGGAAATTGTGAAGCATGTGCAGAAAAAAAAGATTGCATTGATTAATAAATCCCCTGAATTTCTCACGTTCACCGCCAAAACGAAAAGGGGGCAACTTGGGAATCCCAGAACTCGGGGCTACGGCAGGAGTCTGGACTCGCTCCTCTAGAACCTCAATCCTGGCTCGCAAATCCTGGGCAGTCTGTCCAAACACTTGCAAATTGTGATTAGTGAGGTCCTGTAGGCTTGAAAATCGGGTCTTTATATTCTGCAAATCTGCAAGGATATTATCAGTCACTCCGCAAAGTTCCTTTATGCGGGCCTCCATTTTCCAGATCTTTTAAGACAGGAGTACTGGAAGAAGAGGAGAGGAGAAAAAAAAAAAAACAATAGTGTTTACCTGTGGTAACACTGCAGAGAGAAAAAAAAAATTAAGGGAACTGCTCACTGGAATGGTTGTGAGAAGTCACAACCACTATCATCACAGAAAGTTCACCCGGACATCTGATATCCACAGTTACAGCAGACAAAAAAGAGAAAAAAAAACAAAAAAAAAAAAACAATAGTGTTTACCTGTGGTAACACTGCAGAAAAAAAACACTTAAGGGAATTGCTCACCTGGAATGGTTGTGAGAAGTCACAACCACTGTCATCACAGAAAGTACAACCGGACATCCGATATCCACAGTTACAGCAGACACAGCCTTTCCAGACCCAGCAGACACTAACGTTTGGCTTCAGAATCTTGTAATGTATGTAGTACAGTTCATATAGCGTCTTGTGCTTGGGTGCGATGAAAATACATGAGACACAGGTTTGATATAGAAAGTCTTGTATTACTTCATACAAGTTGGCAAAAATAGTCACACAGTTTGCAGACACAGAAGCAGGAGACACAGCAGGCCAGAGTAATCTAAGCTCAGCAATCACTCTCCACAACAGGTTCAGGATCTTCTTCTCTGTTACCGTAAGTCCATGCAAACGTGGGTCTTTCAAAGAGCAGGGTTCAGAGTCCACAAGTGCTTCAGAGTTCCTCAGTAGGAATAGCTGGAGTACAAGGTCCAAGGCTTTAGGAGTCAGGTCACAGGTTCACTGCAGGCTAGATTCTGAAGCACTGATTGCTCAGCTGTGGCTGCTTAAGAAGCAAAAGGAGAGGATCAGGGCGGGAACATGCAAGCTGGAAACTCCATTTTGACTGAGGGCAAGATAGCTGCAGCAAGACAGAAAGTAAAATGGCTGACGAACAAACTGAGTTTCAGGAACATGTACACAGAACCTTACACAGGGTACTGCAATCCAATAGATTCCAACCTCTCTGGTGTATTTCCTTTTTTGCCTGCTCTCCTCAGCTACCAAATCATAACAGTATCACCGGCCTAAAAACTGATATTTATATGGTACTCACAGAAGGGAAAAATAGTGTTAAAGAAAGAAGATTGTCAGAGATTTTTTTTTTTTTTTCCCTCTGTATCTCTGGCTGCTGAGGAGGATTTTTTTTTCTCTCAATGGAGTTTGCACAATTGTCTGGCCGTGTGGATCAGCTTGCCACTGAAGTTCGGAGTATTGCTACCTATCTTGCAGGGTTGCCTGTTGTGGAACCTAGGATTCCCATGCCAGATTTGTTTTTAGGGGATCGAGCTAAATTTCTGAATTTCAAAAATAACTGTAAGTTGTTTTTTGCCTTAAAATTCAAGTCCTCAGGGAACGCAGCACAGCAGGTTCAAATTGTCATCTCTCTACTGCGCGGCGATCCTCAGGATTGGGCTTTTTCCCTGACACCTGGGGATCCTGTTTTGAGTAATGTTGATGCATTTTTTCAGGCTCTGGGGTTATTGTACGATGAGCCTAATGTCACTGATCAAGCTGAAAAAGCCTTGTTGGCATTAAATCAGGGGCTTGAGGACGCTGAGTTATACTGTCAGAGATTCCTAAGGTGGGCAGTCCTGACCAAATGGAATGACGATGCTTTGGCAGCCCTTTTTCGGAAGGGTCTGTCAGAGAATGTAAAGGATGTTATGGTGGGATTCCCTGTCCCCTCTGGTCTCAATGATTCTATGTCATTAGCGATTCAAATTGACAGACGTTTGCGTGAGCGTAGAGGTATGTGTGGAATAGTGTTGCCTTGTGAACCAGCTTCTGAACCCATGCAGTGTGATAGAGTGGCTTCTGGGGCACAGTGTCATGAGTTTCGAAAACGCAATGGGTTATGTTTCTACTGTGGTGATGCCTCTCATGCTATTTCAGTCTGCCCTAAGCGGGGAAGACGTTTTGCAAGCTCAGTTGTCTTGGGTAGTGTTCAGACTAAATTTTTGTTGACTGTTACCCTGATTTGCTCCCTGTCCACATTTTCTGCTCAGGATTTTGTTGATTCGGGAGCAGCTATTAACCTGATGGATTTTGATTTTGCTAAATGTTGTGGGTTTCCCTTGATACCCCTACGGAAGTCTATTCCCCTACTGGGGATCGATTCTACCCCTTTGGCTGAGAATAAACCTCAGTTCTCTACTCAGGTGATAATGAGGGTTGAACCTGATCATCAGGAGAGTTGCAAATTTTTGGTTCTGTATAATCTGCATGACATTATCGTACTGGGTTTCCCTTGGTTACAGTCTCATAATCCTGTTTTGGATTGGAAATCTGTGTCTGTAACCAGTTGGGGCTGCCAATGTGTTAATGCCAACACTCCTGTTTTTTCTGCCTCCCCCCAGGCTCAGGATGTTCCTGACTTTTTGACTGATTTTTCTGATGTGTTTAGCGAAAGTAAATCTGCATCCTTGCCCCCCCATAGGAGCTATGACTACGCTATTGAATTAGTGCCTGGTAGTAAATTCCCTAAAGGTCGCCTTTTTAACTTGTCTGTACCTGAACATGACGCTATGCGGTCTTATATCAAGGAGTCATTGGAGAAGGGTCATATCAGACCATCCTCTTCACCCTTGGGTGCCGGTTTTTTCTTTGTGGCCAAAAAGGATGGTTCATTAAGGCCGTGTATTGATTATCGTCTCTTGAACAATATCACTGTGAAATAACAATATCCGTTACCCTTGATTTCTGACCTGTTTTCCAGGGTGAAAAGTGCTACTTGGTTTACCAAGCTTGACCTCAGGGGGGCATATAACCTTATTCGCATTAAGCACGGGGATGAATGGAAGACGGCATTTAATACCCCAGAGGGGCATTTTGAGTACCTAGTGATGCCCTTTGGGCTCACTAATGCTCCTTCTGTCTTCCATTCCTTCATGAATGACATTTTCAGGGATTTTGTGGATAAATTTCTGATTGTTTATTTGGATGATATCTTGATTTTTTCCAATGACTGGGACTCTCATGTGAAACATGTTCGGACTGTGTTCCAGATTTTGAGAGAGAATGCTCTGTATGTGAAGGGATCAAAGTGTCTTTTTGGCGTACAGAGGATCTCATTTCTGGGATTCATTTTGTCCCCATCTGTTATTGAAATGGACCCGGTCAAGGTTCAGGCCATCTGTGATTGGGTCCAACCTACTTCATTAAAGGCTCTTCAGAGATTCTTGGGTTTTGCCAATTTTTATCGTAAATTTATTGGTAATTTCTCTGTTATTGTTAAACCATTGACTGATTTGACCAAAAAGGGTTCTGATGTGGTGAATTGGCCTCCTGAGGCAGTCTCTGCGTTTCAGGAACTTAAGCAGAGATTCACTTCTGCTCCTGTTCTACGGCAGCCTGATGTTTCTCTGCCATTTCAGGTGGAGGTTGATGCCTCTGAAATTGGGGCAGGTGCCATTTTGTCCCAAAGAGATCCAGAGACCTCTAAGAGTAACCCTTGTGCCTTTTTCTCTCGAAAATTTTCTCCAACTGAACGTAATTATGACGTGGGTAATCGGGAGTTATTGGCCATGAAGTGGGCTTTTGAAGAGTGGAGACATTGGCTGGAGGGAGCCAAACATCAGGTGGTGGTCCTCACGGACCATAAGAATCTGGTTTATCTGGAATCAGCCAAGCGACTTAATCCTAGACAGGCCAGGTGGGCCTTGTTTTTCACACGTTTTAATTTTGTGGTTTCCTTTCTTCCTGGCACTAAGAATGTTAAGGCGGATGCCCTCTCGAGGAGTTTCCTTGCGGACTCTCCTGAGTTATCTGATCCTGCTGTTACTTTGAAAGAGGGTGTAGTTCTTTCCGCCATCTCGCCCAATTTGAGACTGGCTCTGGAAGGGTGTCAGGAGGATAAACCCGAGCGCTGCCCTATTGGGAAATTGTTTGTCCCAGACCAGTGGAAAAAGAGTGTGATGTCTGAGATTCATTGTTCCGCGTTGGCCGGTCATCCCGGAATTTTTGGTACCAGAGACTTGGTTAGTCTGTCCTTTTGGTGGCCTACTTTGTCTCGTGACGTCAGGGAATTTGTGCAGTCCTGCGGGACTTGCTCTCGCTCCAAGCCTTGCTCTCGCTCTAGTGGTTTGTTGATGCCATTACCTGTGCCCAAGAGACCATGGACCCATATCTCTATGGATTTCATTTCCGACCTCCCTGTTTCTCAGAGAATGACCGTTATCTGGGTGATTTGTGATAGGTTTTTCAAAATGATACTTCTTGTGCCATTACCTAAGTTGCCTTCCTCCTCTGAATTGGTGCCTTTGTTCCTTCAGCACGTGGTTCGGTTACACGGCATTGTGGCTGACAGAGGAGTCCAGTTTGTTTCCAGATTTTGGAGGACTTTTTGTTCTAAACTTGGTGTTCAATTGTCTTTCTCCTCGGCTTTTCATCCTCAGAACAATGGACAAACTGAGAGAACAAACCAGACATTGGAGACTTATCTGAGATGCTTTGTGTCTGCTGATCAGGATGACTGGGTCTCTTTTTTGCCTTTGGCTGAGTTTGCTCTTAATAATAGGGCTAGCTCTGCCACTTTGATGTCTCCATTTTTCTGCAATTTTGGGTTTCACCCTCGATTTTCTTCAGGACAGACGGAGGCTTCTGTCTGTCCAGGTGTTGAATCTGTTGTGGAGCGTATGCAGCAGATTTGGGACCAGGTAGTGGAGAGGTTGTCCCTCTCTCAGGAGAGGGCCCAGCGGTTTGCCAACCGGCATAGGACTGATGGTCCTCGGTTTAAAGTGGGGGACTTGGTCTGGTTATCCTCAAGAAATATACCTATGAGAGTTGCATCTCCTAAGTTTAAGCCTAGGTTCATTGGACCTTATAAGATCATGGAGATTCTTAATCCTGTTTCCTTTCGTTTACTTCTTCCAGGGACATTTAAGATCCATAACGTGTTCCACAAGTCCTTATTGAAGAGGTTTGTCGAGCCAGTGGTTCCTATGGCTGTGCCTCCTGACCCTGTTTTGGTTGAGGGCAATCTGGAGTATGTGGTTGAGAAAATATTGGATTCTCGTTTTTCTAGACGGAAACTCCAGTATTTGGTTAAGTGGAGAGGTTATGGTCAGGAGGACAATTCTTGGGTGTTTGCTTCGGACATCCATGCTAGAAGACTTATCCGTGCGTATCACAGAGCTCATCCTGACCGACCTGGTTGCTCAAATGAGGGTTCGGTGACCCCTCCTCAAGGGGGGGTACTGTTGTGAATGTGCTAGAAATTAATTCTGAGCAGAAGCTCCCTCTGGTGGTTACAAACAGTACTGAACTATTCAATGAAGATTGTGAAGATTGGCGATCAGGTGTTACTGACTGGTCTTATATAAGGGAGGTTCCCTCCCATCAGGGTTGCCGGTGATCAATTGTTTGGTCTCATCTTTGATTCCTGTTCACTTTGAAGCTTGCTGTTTCGTGCCTGCATCTTCTGCTAACAGATAAGACATTTTCTTCTTTTAGTTTTTTGGTGCTTGCTTTTTGTATTTTGTCCTGCACTTCTGTGGGGGTCTGCCGGGTCCCCTCCGGGGGCTTGTGCTCCTCTCAGTTTAGTTCAGCCACTGTTGTTTGTTCATTTGCCTTTTCCAGTTTTTTCAGTGGCTGCTGTTTAGTTTTGTTACACCAGAGAACTAATTTAGGTGGTAGAGGTCGTGTGATCTCAGGTGTTTTTGTAATTAGTAGTGTTGGTACTTTTTAGGGTTTTTTGGGATTGCAGTAAGTGTCCTTCCTATCCTTTTCTATCTAGGAAGTTTGGGCCCCAACATTTGCTCTATTTTTCTGTCTGTGTCTGTATTTCCTCTTGTCTAACCCCCATTACATGTTTGGGGGCTTTCTATGTTCTTTGGGGATCTGCTCCGGGGCAGATAGTTTTCCTCTTTCTGTCTTTAGGTGTAGTTAGCTTCTCAGGCTGTGACGAGGCGTCTAGGACCAACGTAGGTACGCTCCACGGCTGCCTTTAGTTGTGGTGGTTAGTCAGGGTACTGCAATCCAATAGATTCCAACCTCTCTGGTGTATTTTCTTTTTTGCCTGCTCTCCTCAGCTACCAAATCATAACAGTCATCAGTTCATTTGGAAGTGGAAACACCAGCTGGTGTTGAACGCTCTCCGACATCGAGAGCACCACCTTTGGATCAAGGCAACCTAAGTTTTGTGCCTGCATCTTCCTCACAGACCGTCAGTTGTCCGGGGACACCCTACTCAACCCCGTCTATGCACAGCAGCCAGCCCTCGGTTCCTCAGATGTGGACAAGTAAAAGACCATTTCCTCCTAGCCATGAGAAAGCTAAGAGGTTGAATTTCACCATCTGCAAGCTCTTGGCTACAGAAATGCTGCCTTTCCGCCTTGTGGACACAGAGGATTTTCGAGCCCTTATGTCCATCGCAGTGCCCAGTACCAAATGCCCAGTCGGCACTACATCTCAAAGAAAGGTGTGCCTGCGTTCCACCAGCATGTCGCACACAACATCACCGCTTCTTTGAGAAACTCAGTGTGTGACTGTCATGGGTGTATCGCCACGAGGATCGTCGCGATTACACACTCTGACTTCTCACAGCTGAATTGCTGTTTCTTTGTGTTTGGTAATGAGGGAGTTAATTTTACCTAGCTCTTTGCTAAGACTAGGTCCAGCCTCGCCCGGCTGCTTTTGATTATGTTCTAATTAGATTCCTTCATATACCTGCCAGTCTGCTTGTTAGATGCCGGTGAAAGCATTCATGTAGTCTAGCAGACTGGATCGGTTCTGAGAATACTTAAGCTAAGAGCTCCTTAGTTGTTTTTACTCTTATAGCTTATAGTTTATCTCTGAGACCTTAGGTGTTCCTACTGTGTGTGAGTGTTGTATGTAAGACTTTATTTCTTGTCTTTTTTGTATGTCTTTCTGTTCATTAACCGTTACCTGTTCATTCCCTTTGGTGGTAATCAGGGTCCTTCTTAGGACTAGATTACAGTTGGCAGGGATTGATAGGAGACAGGGTTTACGCTGGTGGCCTGGACCTCTGTACCTTTAACAGTACCTCCAGGTAGAGGGATTAGTTAGGACCCCAGTTTAGGGTCAGCATAGACCCCGGTCACCCTCTAGCCGGAGACAGCGTATAACGGATTCCGTATTGACCCACTGGACATTCTGTCAGGTAATTCTATGTTATCATATATCTATGCACATGTTATATAGTATGTTGCCCTTTTGATATAGATTACTGACATCACATATATATATATCTGCTATACAGCGTGACATTTTCACCGGCCATACTAAAGATTCTCCCCAGCTGTCATGGATCCAGTAGCCCAGCTGGCCCGGCAGTTGCAGGGGTTGTCCATGGAGTTTGCAGACATTAAGTCCAAGGTTTTGTCTCCCCCGGAGCAAACCAGATCTGAACCTAAGGTTGCTCTCCCGGACAGGTTCACTGGTGGGCGGGACAAATTTTTTACTTTCCGGGAGGCATGTAAATTGTACTTTCGGCTGCGGCCTCGGTCATCTGGGAGTGAAGAGCAGAGGGTGGGAATTGTTATCTCACTCTTACAAGGGGACCCTCAATCTTGGGCGTTCTCTATTCCTCCAGGCTCCCCAGATCTCCAGTCAGTGGATCGATTTTTTACTGCCCTGGGTCTGGTATATGATGATCCGGATCGAGTTTCCCTTGCTGAAACAAAGTTACGTAAAATACGGCAAGGAAATCGTCCAGCGGAGGAATATTCTTCTGAGTTCCGTAGATGGGCAACAGATACTCAGTGGAATGACCCAGCTCTTAGGAGCCAGTTTTGTCAAGGGTTGTCTGACAAATTAAAGGATGTGTTGGCTCAGTATGATTCTCCTCCATCACTGGAGGCTGCTATGGCCCTCGCTATTCGCATTGATAGACGAATTCGGGGAAGACGCGAGGTAACTCCGCCTCCCGTGATGACTCCACCTACTACTAAAGTCCCTTATACTGAGGTTCCCCTGGTCTGTTCTGAGGAACCCATGCAGTTGGGAGGGACATCTTTTTGTAGGAGGGAATCGGCGGTGCGCCGCAAGACTAGAAGGTGTTTCTTTTGCGGGAGAGAGGGACATTTTGTTGGGGGGTGTCCATCCCGGGCCTCTTTGAGCAAAGGAGTTAACCTGGGAGTGTGTATTTCGTCCCCAAATCCCTCTCAGTTTCTCGTGCCTGCGGAGGTGGTGATTGGTACTAGAACTGAGAGGATTTCTGTTTTTCTTGATAGTGGGTCCGGGGCTAATCTGGTGGACGCTCGGTTTGCCCAGGCGCATGGTATGCAACTGAGTGTATTGGCCAAACCGGTCCCTATAGTCTCTATTGATTCTAGACCTCTCGGTCAAGGTAGCTTGGTACAAGCTGTTCATAACATAGATCTTCGAGTAGGGGCAATACATAAAGAGCAATTGTCTTGTTATGTGTTGGAGGGTCTACCTACTCCTATTGTGTTGGGACTTCCTTGGTTGGCTAAACATAACCCAGTGATTGATTGGCAATCCAGAAAGATAAGCCAGTGGGGTGAATTTTGCAGGAATAACTGCATGAGCACGGTCATCGGTGCGGTTGTGCCTAGGACTTTGTCTCCTTTTCTGGAGGACTTTGGGGAGATGTTCTCAGAGGAGGGGTGTAATGAGTTACCTCCTCATCGCGCATATGACTGCTCAATAAAGTTGCTTCCTGATGCCTTATCTCGTACTTTCCCAGGGGCCGGGAAGACGGATGATCCGGTTCCTATTCCTCAGGAGGGAGTTGTAGTGTCAGCTGTATGCTCTGAGCTTGAGGGGGAGGTATTGGGGGCTCAGGGGGACGCCCCTGTGGGACTTCCAGGGAGACTGATAGTTCCAGATCGGTTAAGACTGAAGGTTACGGGGAACCGTTACAAACGGATGGCTGATAGGGGGAGAGTTTCTGGTCTAGATCTGAAGGTGAACGATCTGGTTTGGTTGTCTACCAGGAATATAAAACTTAAAGTTTCCTCCTGGAGGTTGGGTCCCAGATTCATCGGGCCGTACAGGATCAGTTCCATAATTAATCCTGTGGCATTTCGTCTGGACCTCCCTCCTACGTTTAAAATTCATAATGTGTTTCACAAGTCATTACTTAAAAAGTATGTGGCACCAGTCATACCGTCACCTCTACCTCCTCCTTCAGTGGTGGTCAATTATAACGTGGAATTTCATGGGTCGAAAATCATTGACTCACGTCTCAGTCGCCGATCCCTTCAGTACTTGGTTCATTGGAGGGGGTATGGTCCTGAGGAGAGGACGTGGGTCCCTGCGTCTGATGTTAACGCAGATCGATTGGTTCGGACCTTTCACACAACTCACCCGGGCAGACCTGGCCCTGAGGGTCCGGAGTCCCCTCGTAGAGGGGGGGGTACTGTCATGGGTGTATCGCCACGAGGATCGTCGCGATTACACACTCTGACTTCTCACAGCTGAGTTGCTGTTTCTTTGTGTTTGGTAATGAGGGAGTTAATTTTACCTAGCTCTTTGCTAAGACTAGGTCCAGCCTCGCCCGACTGCTTTTGATTATGTTCTAATTAGATTCCTTCATATACCTGCCAGTCTGCTTGTTAGATGCCGGTGAAAGCATTCATGTAGTCTAGCAGACTGGATCGGTTCTGAGAATACTTAAGCTAAGAGCTCCTTAGTTGTTTTTACTCTTACAGCTTATAGTTTATCTCTGAGACCTTAGGTGTTCCTACTGTGTGTGAGTGTTGTATGTAAGACTTTATTTCTTGTCTTTTTTGTATGTCTTTCTGTTCATTAACCGTTACCTGTTCATTCCCTTTGGTGGTAATCAGGGTCCTTCTTAGGACTAGATTACAGTTGGCAGGGATTGATAGGAGACAGGGTTTACGCTGGTGGCCTGGACCTCTGTACCTTTAACAGTACCTCCAGGTAGAGGGATTAGTTAGGACCCCAGTTTAGGGTCAGCATAGACCCCGGTCACCCTCTAGCCGGAGACAGCGTATAACGGATTCCGTATTGACCCACTGGACATTCTGTCAGGTAATTCTATGTTATCATATATCTATGCGCATGTTATATAGTATGTTGCCCTTTTGATATAGATTACTGACATCACATATATATATATCTGCTATACAGCGTGACAGTGACAGGATGCATTTCACCACAGACACTTGAACGAGTCGGCATGGACAGGGGCGTTACATGTCGCTGACTGGGCACTGGGTAACTATGGTGACAGCAGGACAAGGGGCTGCTGTCCAAGTGTTGCCGTCCCCACGAATTGTGCGTCAATCCTCTTTATCTCGAAGTTCCTCCACTGCTTCTGCCTCCTCAAGCTCCTCTCAGTCCTTCACCTGCACCCAAAGCCTGTCTGGTCCTGCCATGGGCTTTCTAACTGCACAGAAGGGATCCTGCAGCACACTTCCTTGCTATGCTGGCAGAAGGGCTCAACGTAATCAGGCAGTTTTTACGTTGAAATGTCTGGGAAATGTGAGTCACACAGCTGAGGAGTTGTGGTCAGCTCTGGAGAACCAGTTTCATGAATGGTTGTCTCCACTGGACCTGCAACCAGGGAGGGCCATGTGCGACAATGCTGCAAACCTGGGTGCGGCCCTTCGCCGGGGCAATGTCACACACGTGAGTTGTATGGCTCACGTGTTGAACCTGGTTGTCCAGCAATTTTTAGCCCAATATCCCGGACTACATGGCCTTCTGCAGAGGGCACGGTCGCTGTGTGCTCACTTCCGCCGTTCGCATCCCGCAGCTCAGCGACTTACATCTCTACAGAAGTCGTTGGGCCTGCCACTTCACCGGCTAATATGCGATGTGCCAACACGGTGGAATTTAACTCTGCACATGTTGCAGCGACTGTGGCAGCACCGACAAGCCCTGGTGCAATACGTTCTGAATTATAGCCTGGGCCAAAGAGATCCAGAGGTGGGGCAAATCACGCTGGAGGAGTGGTCTCAGATCAGGGACCTATGCACCCTCCTGCACAGTTTTGAAATGGCCACGAAGATGTTTAGTGTTGACGATGTCACTATCAGCATGACTATTCCGGTGATTTACATGCTGGAGCAGATGTTAAACATAATTCGGAGTCAGGTGGTGGAACAAGAGGAGGTGGAGGAAGTAGACGAAGAGGAGTTGTATGCGGAAGGGCTAACATCTGCAAGGTCCAGACGGTCGGCAGCACCAAGGCGGCTGGCATGGGAGGGTGGGGGAGAGGGATTAACCAGGGAGCATGGTAGCAGACAAACTAGTGAGGAAGGAGCAGGAGCCCAGGAAGAAGTGGAGGACGAACCGGCGATGGGCATGGAAGACTCATCAGATGAGGGAGACCTTGATCACATTTCTGTTGTGCAAGGTTGGGGGAGAGGGCAGAGGAAGGAAGCATGAGTCGTACCTCGCAACCAACACAACAGGGACTTGGTGCTCCTGGATGCGCAAGACACATGAGTGCCTTCTTGCTGCACTACCTGCAACATGACCCTCTAATTGTCAGAATTCTAAATAATCCTGACTACTGTTAGATCCCCGATACAAAAGTAAATTTGCCGAAATAATTCCAGCCATAGAAAGGGATTCACGCATGCAGAAGTATCAGCAGAGACTGTTGCAGAATCTTACATGTGCCTTTCCACAAAACACCAGTGGTGCACGTAGTGAATCTCACAGTTCTAACTTGCAAACCGTGGGACTGTCGAGTCTTCATCACTCAAACCCAGTAGCGTAGCTACCGGGGGGGCAGAGGGGGCGTGGCCCGGGCCCCACGCTCGGAGGGGCCCACCTGGAGCTACGCTACTGTAACTGTATCGGCGTGCACAGCACGCCGATACAGTTACTTTCTGCGGCAGAGCAGGGAGAATCAATCTCCCTGCTCTGCCGCCCGGCCGCTATGGGGCCCCTGAGCAGGCGGTGGGGGGCCCGGTGCCAGCAGTGGGCCCCCCGCCCATCATCGCAGGGTCAGCTGTATCGGCATCCAGCCAATACAGCTGACCGCATGGAGAGAGAAGGAGCGAGCGCTCCTTCTCTCCCATAATCCCCCTCTCAGCGTCTGACAGCGGGCGCGATGACGTCACTGCCCGGCGCCGGCGGTCAGACGCTGAGAGGGAGAGCAGTGAGCAGCACAGGAGCCGGGAGCAAGAGAGGTGAGTACAGGATTTGTTATTTTTGTAAAGGGGGTACATTATAGTACAGAGGCTGCCTATGGGGTGCATTATAAGTAAGGCTGCCTATGGGGTGCATTATAAGTAAGGCTGCATATGGGGTGCATTATAAGTACGGCTGGATATGGGGGTGCATTATAAGTAAGGCTGCCTATGGGGTGCATTATAAGTACGGCTTGATATGGGGGTGCATTATAAGTACGGCTGGATATGGGGGTGCATTATAAGTACGGCTGGATATGGGGTGCATCATAAGTACGGCTGGATATGGGGTGCATTATAAGTACGGCTGGATATGGGGTGCATTATAAGTACGGCTGCATATGGGGGAGTGCATTATAAGTACGTAAGTACGGCTGGAATATGGGGTGCATTATAAGTAAGGCTGCATATGGAGTGCATTATAAGTACGGCTGGATATGGAGGTGCATTATAAGTACGGCTGCATATGGGGGAGTGCATTATAAGTACGGCTGCATATGGGGTGCATTATAAGTACGGCTGCATATGGAGGTGCATTATAAGTACGGCTGCATATGGGGTGCATTATAAGTACGGCTGCATATGGGGTGCATTATAAGTACGGCTGCATATGGGGTGCATTATAAGTAAGGCTGCATATGGGGTGCATTATAAGTAAGGCTGCATATGGGGTGCATTATAAGTAAGGCTGCCTATGGGGTGCATTATAAATAAGACTGCCTATGGGGTGCATTATAAATAAGACTGCCTATGGGGAGTGCATTACAATATAGAGGCTGTCTGTTGGGGTCCATTATAATACAGAGGCTGCTTATGGGGGTGCATTACAATACATAGGCTGTCTATGGGGGTGCATTATACTATATTGAGGACTATCTGGTGTATTATGCTATATGGAGGCTATCTAGGGGGCCATCATACAGTGTGGAGATTACAGTGGCGGGGCCATCATACAGTGTTGGAGCCATTAAATAGTTTGGGGATATTAAGGGGTCAGTATATATCCAGTGAGGGGGCATCATACTGTGTATAGGGGAGCTGTACAGGGGGGAGACTCGGGACATTAAGTGTAAAGTGGGTACTCATTGTTATAGGGGAACTCTGGTTACTGTGACTGTCAAAGGGGCACACACAGAGCATTATTACATTCTAGGGGACAACATGTGGGCACTGTTTTCTAGGGCCCATGCACCTGGCATTACTATATTATAGAGGGTGCTTTAGAATTTAGAGGTCACACAGAACCACACAGTAGGTGCAGTAATAGGGACACATACGGCAGCAGCGGCTCAGTATTGGGGTACCAAGTGTAGTAATAGGGGCACATACTGCAGCAGCAGGCTCAGTATTGGAGTATCAGGTGTAGTAATAGGGGCACATACGCAGCAGCGGCTCAGTATTGGAGTATCAGGTGTAGTAACAGGGGCACATACTGCAGCAGCGGCTCAGTATTGGAGTATCAGGTGTAGTAATAGGGACACATACGACAGCAGCAGTTCAGTATTGGAGTATCAGGTGTAGTAATAGGGACACATACGACAGCAGCAGTTCAGTATTGGAGTATCAGGTGTAGTAATAGGGGCACATACTGCAGCAGCGGCTCAGTATTGGAGTATCAGGTGTAGTAATAGGGACACATACGACAGCAGCAGTTCAGTATTGGAGTATCAGGTGTAGTAATAGGGGCACATAGGGCAGTAGCGGTTCAGTATTGGGGTACCAGGTGTAGTAATAGGGACACATACGGCAGCAGCGGCTCAGTATTGGAGTATCAGGTGTAGTAATAGGGGCACATACTGCAGCAGCGGCTCAGTATTGGAGTATCAGGTGTAGTAATAGGGGCACATACTGCAGCAGCGGCTCAGTATTGGAGTATCAGGTGTAGTAATAGGGACACATATGGCAGCAGCGGCTCAGTATTGGGGTATCAGCAGGATGAGGAATTTGTGCAGGTTGAGAATAGTCCAATTGGTGACCGTGACGGTGCTGACAATATGAGAAGTGAAACGTGTCTTTGTTGTATTCTCTGTAGTTGAGTCCTGGCTGGAGGAGTGGTCATGTCTGTCTGGGCCAGATGGAAAAGACATGAAAAGTGAACGATTCCATCAGAAAGAACATCAGCGGTAAGTCATTATCTGTAACTCTGCTGTAATCTATTATATGTTCTGTAGGACTGGTGTTATTTACCACTGACCATATGGCGGTGATATCAATATTGGTCTTTTTATATATAGATTAATTTTGGCAACAGCGCGGTCATTTGCTGAGGTTCTCTGGTTAGGGGCCCACTCAGATGTTTCGCCCCCCCTAAACCGAAACCCTAGCTACGCCTCTGCTCAAACCGTAATAGAAACACAGTATCTGCCAGTGTTCATAGCAATTTTGCGGAATCCTTTCACCAGTTTTTAGCCCATCCTTTGCAAGGTCACAGGAGACAAGAAGTCAGACATATAGTCAACGCCTAGAGACGATGGTACAGGAGTATCTCCAACTGAACATCGACGCCATGACCGTGTCACTGGACCCTTGCTCTTTTTGGGCTTCCAATCTGGATAAATGGCCGGAGCCCGCCACTCATGCCTTGGAGATCTTGTCTTGCCCCGCAGCCAGCGTTCTCTCTGAACGTGTGTTCAGCGCTGCTGGTGGTGTGCTGACAGATAAGCGCACGCGGCTGTCCACTGAGAATGTAGACAGACTCACGTTCATAAAGATGAACAAATCATGGATCCGCAAGGACTTTTCTACCCCTGTATCATCCTGGGGAGAGTAAATGCTTGAGGATTTTGTAAAATCACCTCACCAAACGCTTTAAGCTTTAAAATTGATAATAATTTTTAGCTGCATCTTGCCTGTAGAATAATTTTTGGCCTGTAGCAGTGTGTGGAAATCATTCTAATAGGCCATCTATACTAAGCTCCACCAGCTTTCAAATTCATAATTTTTAGCTGCATCTTGGCTGTAGAATACTTTTTGGCCTGTAGTAGTGTGTGGTACTCATTCTAATAGGCCATCTATACTAAGCTCCACCAGCTTTTAAATTCATAATTTTTAGCTGCATCTTGGCTGTAGAATAATTTTTGGCCTGTAGCAGTGTGTGGTACTCATTCTAATAGGCCATCTATACTAAGCTCCATCAGCTTTCAAATTCATAATTTTTTGCTGCATCTTGGCTGTAAAATAATTTTTGGTCTGTAGCAGTGTGTGGTACTCATTCTAATAGGCCATCTATACTAAGCTCCACCAGGTTTCAAATTCATAATTTTTTGCTGCATCTTGGCTGTAAAATAATTTTTGGCCTGTAGCAGTGTGTGGTACTCATTCTAATAGGCCATCTATACTAAGCTCCACCAGCTTTCAAATTCATAATTTTTTGCTGCATCTTGGCTGTAGAATAATTTTTGGCCTGTAGCAGTGTGTGGTACTCATTCTAATAGGCCATCTATACTAAACTCCACCAGCTTTCAAATTCACAATTCTTAGCTGCATCTTGGCTGTAGAATAATTTTTGGCCTGTAGCAGTGTGTGGTACTCATTCTAATAGGCCATCTATACTAAGCTCCACCAGCTTTCAAATTCATAATTTTTAGCTGCATCTTGGCTGTAGAATAATTTTTGGCCTGTAGCAGTGTGTGGTACTCATTCTAATAGGCCATCTATACTAAGCTCCACCAGCTTTCAAATTCATAATTTTTGCTGCATCTTGGTTGTAAAATAATTTTGGGCCTGTAGCAGTGTGTGGTACTCATTCTAATAGGCCATTTATACTAAGCTCCACCAGCTTTCAAATTCATAATTTTTAGCTGCATCTTGGCTGTAGAATAATTTTTGGCCTGTAGCAGTGTGTGGTACTCATTTTAATAGGCCATCTATACTAAGCTCCACCAGCTTTCAAATTCATAATTTTTAGCTGCATCTTGGCTATAGAATAATTTTTGGCCTGTAGCAGTGTGTGGTACTCATTCTAATAGGCCATCTATACTAAGCTCCAACAGCTTTCAAATTAATAATAATTTTTGTTCCTTCTGAACGTGTGTTCAGCCCTGCTGGTGGAGTGCTGAGTCTGACAGATAAGCGCACGCGGCTGTCCACTGAGAATCTAGACAGACTCACGTTCATAAAAATGAACAAATCATGGATCCGCAAGGACTTTGCTACCCCTGTGTCATCCTGGGGAGAGTAAAAGCTTGAGGATTTGTTCAAATCACCTCACCAACCGTTTTAAGCAACTCTGGGGCAATTGATGCTACTTAAGTGGTGTCTGTGCCCCAAATTTTTGGAAAAAATGAAGACTCTTTTTGGAGTCCCCTTGCTGTGTTTTACGTGACGTTGGCATTGTCAATTACAGGTGGGTTGGGTCTTTCCCACCCCCTTTTTAACCGTAAGAAACTACATACACTATGGCTTGGGGTAACACAGATGTGTTATGATTTGGTAGCTGAGGAGAGCAGGCAAAAAGGAAATACACCAGAGCAGTTGGAAACTATGAGATTGCAGTACCCTGAATAACCACCACAACTAGAGGCAGCCGTGGAGCGTTCCTACGTTGGTCCTAGACGCCTCGTCACAGCCTGAGAAACTAACTACACCTAAAGATAGAAAGAGGAAAGCTATCTACCCGGAGCAGATCCCCAAAGAACATAGAAAGCCCCCAAACATGTAATGGCGGTTAGACAAGAAGAAATACTGACACAGACAGAAAATAGTATGAGCAAACGCTGGGGCCCAAACTTACTAAATAGAAAAGGATAGGAAGGGCACTTACTGCAATCCCAAAAAACCCTGAAAAGCACCAACTCTACTAATTTCAAAAACACCTGAGATCACACGACCTCTACCACCTAAATTAGTTCTCTGGTGTAACCAAAAACAAAACAGCAGCCACTGAAAAAACTGGAAAAAGCAAATGTACAAACATCAGTGGCTGAACTGAACTGAGAGGGCAAAAAGCCCCCAGAGGGGACCCTGAAGGCCCCCACAGAAGTGCAGGACAAAATGCAAAAATCAAGCACAAAAACAAAAAGAAGAAAATGTCTTATCTGTTAGCAGGAGATTCAGACACGACACAGCAGGCTACCAAGGAAACAGGAATCAAAGATTGAGACCAGAACAATTGATCACCGGCAACCCTGATGGGAAGGCGACTCCCTTATATAAGACCAGTCAGTAACACCTGATTCCCAATCCTCACAATCTTCACTGGACAGTCCAGTACCGTTTGTAACCACCAGAGGGAGCTTCTGCTCAGAACTCATTTCCAGCCTATTCACAACAGTACCCCCCCCTTGAGGAGGGGTCACCGAACCCTCATTTGAGCAACCAGGTCGGTCAGGATGAGTTCTATGATACGCACGGATGAGTCTCCTAGCATGGATGTCCGAAGCAAACACCCAAGAATTGTCTTCCTGACCATAACCTTCCATTTAACCAAATACTGGAGTTTCTCGTCTAGAAAAACGAGAATTCAATATTTTCTCAACCACATACTCCAGATTGCCCTCAACCAAAACAGGGTCAGGAGGCACAGTAGTAGGAACCACTGGCTCAACAAACCTCTTCAACAAGGACTTGTGGAACACGTTATGGATCTTAAATGTCCCTGGAAGAAGCAAACGAAAAGAAACAGGATTAAGAATCTCCAAGATCTTATAAGGTCCAATGAACCTAGGCTTAAATTTAGGAGATGCCACTCTCATAGGAATATTTCTTGAGGACAACCAGACCAAGTCCCCCACTTTAAACCGAGGACCATCAGTCCTATGCCGGTTAGAAACCGCTGGGCCCTCTCCTGAGAGAGGGACAACCTCTCCACTACCTGGTCCCAAATCTGTTGCATACGCTCCACAACAGAGTCAACACCTGGACAGACAGAAGCCTCCGTCTGTCCTGAAGAAAATCGAGGGTGAAACCCAGAATTACAGAAAAATGGAGACATCAAAGTGGCAGAGCTAGCCCTATTATTAA
>JARQOD010000002.1:50709526-50781202 GCA_033576555.1 Oophaga sylvatica | reverse complement strand
TCAAAGGTGTCCAAAAGCTGACAAATTGCTCACAAGACACAACTAACACATGGAAAAGGTGGGCAGAGTGGAGCTGAGGGACCAGGGACTCTTAGTAGTAAAAACTGTAAATGAGGAAAATGGCTTAAATGTGGTTTTAGGTACAAACATTATCAGTAACTGTCTGGGAGAAGTTGTGTTTTGCTCCAACAGCTCGCCGAAGTTGCCAGGCCAAAGCAAAAGGGAGTGATCCAGAGGGAGATCCGGGCCCTGATGTGCCAGCAGCAAGCAAAACTGACAGATGGTGAAATTGGTAATGTACGGGTAACAGACCCGAATCCCATTGTGATACCCCCAATGAGTGAAATGCTTATATGGTGTAGAGCAGCAATAGGTCTGAGAGGACAGAACTACCAAGCAGTAGTAGAGCCCCGTTGTTCAGAGCACAGACCTACACTCTTAACTGCTAGAGGGGTAGTGGAAGTACGAAATGGGAGAGTACCAGTACGTCTTCTCAACTGGGGAGAAGATGAAGTGAATTTACCACGTTATGCTACTGTTGCTAAATTACATACTGTAGATAATAACTCCATTCTCACGATGGAGTCTTTAGCCTCCCACCAACCAGTGGAGAATAATGACCCAGCAACCCAGGTGGAGGATTGGTGTCAGCAGCTCCATGTCGGGACAGACACCACTCCGGCCCACCAGAAACAGGGAGTACTTTGGGTGGTACAGGAGTACACACAGGTATTTAGCAAACACCCACTTGACTTTGGGACAATTAAGGGAGTGCAACACCATATCCCTACAGGCAACCATCCCCCCATTAAAGAGCGGTACAGGCCTATACCTCCAGCACACTACCAAAAAGCCAAGGAGATGTTGCGTGACATGAAGGAAGCAGGGGTGATAAGGGATAGTTGTAGTCCCTGGGCAGCACCTCTAGTCCTAGTCAGGAAAAAGGACGGAAGCATGAGAATGTGTGTAGATTACAGACAAGTGAATCGCATTACACATAAAGATGCATACCCTTTACCACGCATTGAGGAATCCTTAGCTGCCTTAAAAACTGCTAATTACTTGTCCACCCTTGACCTCACTAGTGAGTACTGGCAAGTAGCTGTGGCTGAGGAGGATCGGGAGAAGACGGCTTTCACCACCCCGATGGGACTCTCTGAGTTTGACAGTATGCCGTTTGGACTCAGCAGTGCCCCGGGAACGTTCCAGAGAGTGATGGAGAGTTGCCTGGGACATCTCAACTTTGAAACTGTGTTGCTGTACCTGGACGACGTAATTGTGTACTCCAAGACGTATGAGGATCATCTGAAGCACCTGGCGGAGGTATTCGAGTCACTGTTCAAGTATGGGATGAAACTGAAGCCTTCAAAGTGCCATCTGCTCAAACAAAAGGTACAGTACTTGGGACATATTGTCAGCTCAGAAGGAGTAGCGCCAGACCCCGAGAAGGTCACTGCCATCCAGAAATGGCCAGAACCGAGGAATCTCAAGGAGGTGCGCCAGTTCCTGGGACTGACAGGTTACTATCGGAGGTTTGTAAAGGACTACACCAAGAAAGCAGTGCCCTTGCAGGACCTCCTGGTAGGACAATCCCTTAAGAGCAGAAATCCTCCATTCCACTGGGGTAAAGAACAAGCTGAGGCATTCAAGGAGATGAAGGAGATCCTGACAGGCGATGAGATCTTAACCTACCCTGACTACAGCCAGCCGTTCCTGCTGTACACTGATGCCAGCAACGAAGGATTGGGAGCTGTCCTCAGTCAGAAGCAAAATGGCCTCGAGAAAGTCATCGCATATGCTAGCAGGAAGCTCCGGCCGACCGAGAGGAACCCAGAGAACTATAGCAGCTTCAAGTTGGAGTTTCTGGTGCTGGTCTGGGCCATTACAGAAAGATTCAAGCATTACCTAGCCTCCAGCAAGTTCACTGCTTACACTGACAATAACCCCTTGACACATCTTGAAACAGCCAAGCTGGGAGCCATGGAGCAACGTTGGATGGCTCGGCTGTCGAACTATCAATTCACAATCAAGTACAGGGCAGGCCGTAAGAATGCCAACGCTGATGCCTTGTCCAGAATGCCGCATGAGTCTGACACGGAAGAGGAATTGGATGACCTAGAAGAGATTGAGCTACCTGCATTCCACAGAAATGGGATGATCCACGAGCAACGAGCCTGCAGGAGGCAGCGTGGTAAGACGTTAAACCCTTTACCTCACCACAGCTGGAAGGAGACCCAGGACAGTGACCCGGTTGTCAGCCGTATCAAGGAGCTGATAACTCAGGAAGGTTCCTCCTTAGAGAAGGATGCGTCTCAACAAGCAAAGCAGCTGTGGAATCAGAGAAGCCGGCTGTTCATCTACCGAGAGAAGCTGTGCCGAAGGTACGTCAACCCAAGAACCCATGAGATGGTATTGCAGACAGTAGTCCCCAGAACGGACATCCAGATGGTGTTGGAAGCCTACCACAATCGAGCGGGGCACTTTGGCTGGAAGAAGCTGGAAACCCTGCTGAAGTGTCGTTTCTACTGGGTGGGAATGCGCAGTTCCATCGAGAAATGGTGTAAAAACTGTGTCCTGTAGCCTCCGAAGAAAAGACTACAGCAGCCAGAAAGCACCCCTGCAACCCATCAAGACAACTCGTCCCTTGGAGATCGTGGCCTTGGACCATGTCAAGTTGTCACCGAGCCGGTCAGGATACTCATATGCCCTGACAATGGTGGATCACTACTCTAGGTTCCTGGTGGTTGCCCCTGTCAAAGATCTGACAGCTGAAACAGCAGCAAAGACGTTTCAAGCGTATTTCTGCAGACCCCATGAATATCCAGAGCAAGTGTTAACTGATCAGGGTCCTGCCTTTGAAGCCGAATTGTTTAAGGAATTCTGTCATTTGTACGGATGCAAGAAGATAGGAACCACACCGTACCACCCCCAAACAAATGGTCTCTGTGAAAAGATGAATCACATAGTCATTGATCTGCTGAAGACGGTACCACTTGAGGAGAGGAATCGGTGGCCAGACCTACTACCTGACCTGGTAGATCTGTACAATCACATACCTGTGAGTTCCACCAATTGCACCCCAGCCTACCTTATGCGAGTAAGACCAGGAAAGCTTCCCATGGATTTGGAACTTGGTGTTGTAGAACCAGAAGCTGATGTTACTACTGAAGATTGGGACACGAATCGACAGGAACAGTACAGGAGAGTACAAGCCTGCTTGGAAGATAGTCTCAATAAAGTAAGGGAAAAGCAAGAGGAGAACTACAACAAAAGTGCACCAGCTGAACCTTTTGCACCTGGAGAGATTGTGCTAAAAAGAAAAAGAAGAATGCATAAACTAGACGATCAGTGGGAAAAAGAGCCATATGTCGTGCAAAATTCCAAGTTTGACAAAAGGAAAACCTGTACCATTAGCAAAGATGGAGGAAAGACGACCACCACTGTATCAAGAGACCACCTAAAACTGTGTCCAGACATGTTAAAACTTCACGAAGAAGAACCTGTTATGAAAAAAGAGAAACCAGGTGAAGTCATACACACGGACCTAGGAGATTTTCCTGCAGATTGGCCTTGTATCGGGGATGCTGTGATTATTCCAGTACTTCAATTTTACCAAGCACAAGAAGCGCTTCAACGTCCAGTTGAGCCAGTTGCCGCAGCAGAAGAAATAGTTCAAGAGGAACCTGCTCCCGTAGCATCTCCAGAAGTGGAACCTCAAGACGTGGAACTACAAGAAGAATCCCCTAGCGAAATAGAACCGCATCGCCCAGCCACAAGTATGCTTGCCAGATCCCTAGAGAGGTTAAGGCAGTATTACAGTTTGCCGACACGCAGGACAGATAGGCCAGATACTACTATACCTGACGCAACACCACGTAGGTCAGTACGCACGACAAAAGGCAGGTTACCTGTTAGGTACCAAGAGTAGGCCTAGCAAATTAAGCCAGTGAACCAATATCCAAGTGTAAAAATGTAAATAAGATTTGTGTAAATATTTGTATATATGTTACTTGTATTATGAAACGTTCAAAACGTCCTTACCTCCCGCAAGGGAAGAGTTATAATTATGTTATTTGTTCATGTTATAAAAAAATTGTTTTCTTTTTCAGCCCGGGAGTGCTGATATTAACTAGGGGGGGATGTGTAGCCCAGCTGTGACTGAAGCCACATGTTACCCTGGAAGATGCACGAAAGGTAAACCCACAACAACCCATAAGCAAACAACACTCCACATTTTCCTGGTGCCACCAGAGGGAGCCCTTGGAGACGACAGCAGGGAGATGAAGGCAGTCTAGCTGAGAGTTAGCTAGTCGTTGGTTTTACCTCAGAGTGTCAGTTTACCTCATCAGAGGAGATTAGAGCAGACTGTGAGAGATTCTAGTCAGAACGGCAGTGACCTCAGACGAGCTGAGAGGGAAAGACTAGCCAGAAAGAGAAAGCCTGAAGACTTCAGCAAACACTCAGTTTAGGAGTGGAGTCCCGTAGTAGTGGGAAAGATTACCACTTAGCCTGGTCAAAATTGAGTTTACTGAGACCTTCAGTGAGCGTTTCAGTGAGTAAGCGTGCCGACGCTTGGAGAGCGGGGAAGATAAAGAAAACTGACATCTGCTGCTAGCTTGTGCTTATAATAGTGGTGAGAGTAGGACAAAAGGCAGGTGGAAGAAAGAAGAGAGAGAGTGACAGAGGTTAACCAGCATTGATAGCTTACCTCCACTCTGCACCACCGGACACCGGGTCCGCGCTTGCCAGCATCTGCACGACTGGTAGGAGACACCGTAGACCCTGCTGGACTACAGGTCGCAGGGGCCCAACAGTGTTGATACGTAACCGGGGTCAGGAAGAACAGGAGTCTGGCCTGATCAGCCATATAGAGACTTAGTTCTGTCCACAAGAAGGCCTCACCACAAGGTCAGCCGGGCGTAGCTGAGAAGACGGAGTTAGGCTTTGTTTTATGCAAGTCAGAAACTCACACACATTAAAGGACTAAGGAGGCCCTACACCTACTCAGTGGGATTACTGGACGTGCATCCTCCACCCTGACAGCTTCCCGGGTCGTGCCTACAACTTCACCATCAGTAAAGGTACAGAAAGAGACTTTCTTGTGTGTGTCTGCCTTATTGCTCCTGCACCCTATATTACACCGCCATATACCCTGAGGGATCAGTCTTGCCTGTGGGAGACTTAACACCTTGCTGCCCAGTAACAACCCCTCAGAGGATCTACCCTGCAGCGCTGGTCATCCTGACCAGGAACCAGTGGCGTTCCGTGAATAGAGCAGACTAAGCAGCAGCTATGGGGCCCAGACAGGTGAGGGGGCCCACGACGGCCGCTGTCGTTTGGCAGCTCTGCTGTGCTGACACAGTACTATCTCCTTTAATTAAATATAAGCGACGGCCGGACACTGTAAACCTCCTTGAAGGTCCCCTTTCCTTGTTGTTTTCTGTCAGCAGTTGGCTTAAGTCTCTGGCTGCATTTGCATAAGAAAGCCAGCCTGCAGCCAGAGACACGTGCATCACAGGAAGCAGAAAACATTCATAAGTTTCACTCAGGGAAGAGATACATAAGAAGGTGAGTCCTGCTGGCTGGGTATGGGGTGGATTTTTTTGTTGAATGTGTCCCCTCACTGTGCTGGCACTTTATATTTACAATGGCTAGCCTCTGGCTGCACTTTGCACCTTAGGGAGTGAGGGGGTCCTGATTGCAGGCACTGTGGAGGGTGGAGGGGGGGGCCCTGCATGCACTGCAGCCACTCTTCTGTACTCCTCACAATGCTTCTCCATTAGAGCTGGTTTCATGTGATTTAACCCCTGTACCACCACCAGGCAGGATGATGCTTCCTAGCTGTAGGTAAGACCTCCAGTCTATGTCCCACCACCAACTTCACTGTCAAGGTGTGCAACAATGCATGTCATGCAATACTAAAAATGTGCAATGCCCTGGAAATCATGGTGCAGGCAATAAATGTTACTAATTTATTCTGCTCCTTCACCCCAGAGGCATGCACCTGGGAGACAGCAATTACATGGGGCGTGCTGAGCTCATGAGGTGCCTGAGAGTGGAAGTTCTGCAGATGTTATGGAAGATATTGTGTGCGGCATTTCTGTGTCCCCTTACCTGTGATAAAATGTGTCTTGTAGTTTGTACACATGTTGGAACTTTGCATAGCTTACATATTCCAATCATTTCATATACAAAGATATGACATCCGTCTACCTGTCTTATATGATGCCATGAATGATGGGCATTGCTTGTACCTGCTGTCAGATTAGGTACCACACTTCTTACATCGGAGCACACTATGCAGCATGTTCCCTGTCAGGCTAGGTTCACATTTATACGCCTGCAGACTTAATGCGTTGGACGTATACATTAAAACGTATGCCATGCATCAACCTACGAATTTAAACAAGTACATTTGATAGATATCGTACTTCCATCTTTGTCTCTATATGTTTTTTTACTTAAAAAGAATCATTTTTTTTCCATCCAGTTTTACTGGTGTCAACAGTCCCATCCCACTCCATTTTGGCATCAGTTCTGTGAGGAGGTGTCCAGAGGAATAAACTTTTTTTTCACCCCACATTAAAAACTCGTACCTTTGGTCAATTATGTTTTTTTCCCACAATACAACGTGATCAGGGCAAAACATAGTCAGAAGAACATTTTTTTTACACTACGTGTTGCCCATTATGGTTTGTGTATGCCTCCATATACGTCTGAATACCATTTTTTTTTTTTTGCAATTCAGACATATTTGTCCAGCAGACTGCACTGTATAAATGTGAGCCAAGCCTAAAGAAGTCCTTTTTGTCCAAGGAGGATAAAGCACATCATAAACACAAGTCCATACTGTGTGTTGCTGCTTTGCAGTGTGTATTTTTGCCATGCTGATTTTACAGGTGAAAGGTATTTACTTTGAGCCTTTTTTGGTTGTAATGGTGAATGCTTCAGGATTATCAATGACCAAAGGGGCGGCAAATTTTTCAGCCGCCCCGGGCCCCACAAACAGTTGCTACGCCACTGCACACACAAGATGGTGAGCCTGGCTGGGGGTCGATTTTTTTTTGTTAAATGTGTCCCCTCACTGTGCTGGCACTTTACATTTACAATGGCTCTGGCTGCACTTTGCACCTTAGGGAGGGGGCCCGGCTGCACGCACTGTGGAGGGTGTAGGGGGCCCTGCATGCACTGCAGGTGTGTGTGTGTGTGGAGTTAAGAGCACCTGTTTTTTTTTTTTTGGGGGGGCCCCATTCAGACTTTTGCTATGGGGCCCCATGATTTCTATGTACGCCCCTGCCAGGAACCACAGGTGGCTTCACGAACATTTCTACAAACTTATAATCCCCTGTAAATATCCCCTTTTTAGTGAGCGCCCAGGGCAACGGACCGAGCTGTGCTACCCGTGACATCCCCCAGTGAAGTGAACGGGCTCGGTGCCGAGTACCCCACAGGCCCTGGCTATGAGCGACTCAAACCCACAGGGGCTTAAGAGAATTTTACAATGTTGACGTGAAATGAAAAAAATCGATTTTGATCACAAAATTTTTTTCTAAAAAAATGTTCTTTTCAATTTTTTTCATTTTTACAAGGATAGCAGGAGAAAATGGACCCCAAAATTTGTTGTGAAATTTCTCTTGAGTACATCAGGCCTTAAAAGTTATTTTTTGGGCCTAGAAATGGCAACGACATGGCTGATGCGATATCTTGATTTGCAAAAGTACTAGAAACACACACCAGCGCTGAAAAAGTATTTTTGTGGCCTGGAAATGGCAACAAGATGGCTGATGCGATATATATTGATTTGCCAAATTACTAGAAAACACACCAGGGCTGAAAAAGTTTTTTTGGTGCCTAGAGATGTCAACGAGAAGGCTGATGCGATATCTTGATTTGCAAAAGTACTAGAAAACACACACACCAGCGCTGAAAAATATTTTGTGGCCTAGAAATGGCAGCAAGAAGGCTGATGCGATATATTGATTTGCAAAACTACTAGGAAACAGACACCAGGCCTGAAAAAGTGTTTTGGGGGCCTATAAGACCAACAAGACAACTGATGCACTATATTGATGTTAAAACCTACTAGAATACACACGCCAGGGGCCTACTAATAGCAATGAGATGACTGATGCCAATTATTTATTTCTCAGATCAATAGAAAACACAGCAGCTTAAAGGGAATCTGTCACCCTAAATTGGCGGGATATTTAAATGATGGCAGTCAGGTCAGATGGGCGGTGTTTTGGGTACTTGCCTTAACATGTTGTTCGCCGCTGTCTCCATTATTTCTGGGAATTGTAGTCGTTGCCCTCCATATAACGCGCCTGCGCATTGCAATCTGCGGGCAAAGCATACTGCGCGTGCGCAATTCAAGATTGCAATAGTGCAGGCGCGTTATATGGAGGGCAACGACTACAATTCCCAGAAATAATGGAGACAGCGGCGAACAACATGTTAAGGCAAGTACCCAAAACACCGCCCATCTGACCTGACTGCCATCATTTAAATATCCCGCCAATTTAGGGTGACAGATTCCCTTTAAAGGACAGTACTCCCACATGCAGGGACTGCAGAGTACACACAGCGGCTTCAAGGACAGTATTCCCACAGGCGGGGGGGTGCAGAGTACTCTCACAGATGGGTTTGCAGAGTACACACAGTGGCGTTTACCACAGAAATAGCACATATAGGGATTGCAGAGTATACACAGCATTGTGTTTGCAGAGTGCACAGTCAGAATTTGTCCCTCACTCCCGATGCATCCTATCCCTACACTAACGAGAGCATAATGGTAGCGACATTTATTAATAATAATAATTTATTTCTATAGCGCTAACATATTTCGCAGCACTTAGGACTTGTACAGGCAAAAGACATTACAGCATAACAATAAACACAGACAGTACAGACCAAAAGTTTGGACACACCTTCTCATTCAAAGATTTTTCTGTATTTTCATGACTATGAAAATTGTAGAATCACACTGAAGGCATCAAAACTATGAATTAACACATGTGGAATTATACATTACACTTTACAAAAAAGTGTGAAACAACTGAAAAATATGTCTTATATTCTAGGTTCTTCAAAGTAGCCATCTTTTGCTTTGATTACTGCTTTGCACACAGAAAAGGTGAACGGATGGACTCTACATGCCTAGTTCCCCGTGAAGCATGGAGGAGGTGGTGTGATGGTGTGGGGGTGCTTTGCTGGTGACACTGTTGGGGATTTATTCAAAATTGAAGCGGTGAGCGGTCTAGCTCACCCCAAACCATCTCGATTGGGTTCAGGTCTGGTGACTGTGGAGGCCAGGTCATCTGGCGTAGCACCCCAACACTCTCCTTCTTGGTCAAATAGCCCTTACACAGCCTGAAGTTGTGTTTAGGGTCATTGTCCTGTTGAAAAATAAATGATGGTCCAACTAAACGCAAACCGGATGGAATAGCATGCTGCTGCAAGATGCTGTGGTAGCCATGCTGGTTCAGTATGTCTTAAATTTTGAATAAATCCCCAACAGTGTCACCAGCAAAGCACCCCCACACCATGACACCTCCTCCTCCATGCTTCACGGTGGGAACCAGGCATGTAGAGTCCATCCGTTCACCTTTTCTGCGTGCAAAGCAGTAATCAAAGCAAAAGGTGGCTACTTTGAAGAACCTAGAATATAAGACATATTTTCAGTTGTTTCACACTTTTTTGTAAAGTGTAATGTATAATTCCACATGTGTTAATTCATAGTTTTGATGCCTTCAGTGTGATTCTACAATTTTCATAGCCATGAAAATACAGAAAAATCTTTGAATGAGAAGGTGTGTCCAAACTTTTGGTCTGTACTGTAGATCAACAGATACCAAGAGGAATGAGGGCCCTGCTCCCAAGCTTACATTCTGTGAGGAAATAGGGGAGACACGAAAGGTAGATGGTAACAATTGCTCTCAATGTTTGGACCAGCCATAGTGTACGAATCGGTTGTTCAGGTAATGCTGCATGAACCGGTTATCAGCCAGAATATGTAACAGTGCAGACACAGAGGGCTATTAAATGCATAAAGCATGTGAGAACATTATATGAGGAATCTGGTTATGGTAAAAATTTTGAATGGGCAACACTGGGATAGTTAGATTAATGTGTTGAGGTGGTAGGCCAGTCTGAAGAAATGTGTTTTTAGGGCACGCTTAAATCTGTGGGGATTGAGGATTAATCGAAATATCCTATTATTTATACAGGCCGGGTCACATGCTGCGTCAGCCAATCACAGCCATGCCAATAATCTTAACTGATAACTGATTATCTAAAAATGTTTTACACCGTGTTTCCAGATTGTAATTAGTACCCCTCTATATCCAGTTATATGTATAATGATTACTCATCTCTCCTAGGGTATAGAGACTAGCACTAATGTGCACAGTGACCTTTATTAGGGGACCAATGTGAAAATCACTGTCCACCTAGACACCAGGGGGATCACCTATTTTATGTCTCCTATTATATCTGGCAATTGCTGTACCCTCTGTATATGCCACTCATAGATAATATGATCATAAATTCATCTGGAGAGATGAACTGGTTAAATATAATATCCAGGCCGATGAGCCTAGCCCAAGTACACCCAGCCTATATTAACACTCAATTGGTATCCCGTGTGGGGATCAAATTTTAGCATGTACGCCAACAGTTATGCAAAAACTAATACAAGGAACTGTAGCACCAGCGTCCCTGCATTTTCTCTCTCCAGCAGTGACGCCGACTCACCGCCGCAGCCCCCGTTCTGCACTTCCTCCTCCTTCCTCTTCCGCTGATGCATGGGGTCTGCACATGGTGTGCAGATCCCCAGCACTGTGCTTAGGGTGCGGTCGCACTACCTTTTTCTTAAAGGGGACCTGCGTGCCATCCTAAAGTGTACCCAGACAATGGCTGGGAGACACTTATTATTTAAGGTACCTCCACCTGCATGGACGTTCCGGTGCACTGTTGTTAATCTGTTACCAGCACGCTTGCTAATTCTCAGGTTCCTGTCCATTAGTACCCTCTACTGTCTGCCTATCCCTACCCTAGTGTTTTTGCTGCGCTTTTGAACATTTGCATTGCTTTCAATGGTGAAAAAACATTCACCAGGAAATGTAATTTTAACATTTAAATACCTTATCTGGCCATGTGGTGTGTATGATATGATCAGATGCATCCTGTTTAATTTATGAAGGAGGGACTCTGAAACTGACAAAAAAATTTTTTAATGGCCATCAAGCAGCCCTCACTATTTGTAGAGGGCCATCAGGCGGCTCTTACTGTTGTTAGAGGGCCAGAAGTCGGCCCTCACTATTGTTAGAGGCCCATCAGGCGTCCCTCACTCTAATTGTAGAGGGCCAGCTGGCGACCCTCACTATTTATGAACGGCCAGCAGGGGGCACCCACTATTTTTAGAGGACCAGCAGGCATCTTCTGGACCAGGGGTCTCAAACTCGGCAGAGTAAAGGGGCTGCACATAAAAAAAAAATTTAAGCTGGGGGGCCGCATTCCATTCAAACTTAATACAGTACAAAATTATTGTTAAACAATTGTTTATTTGAACTACTATAACAATTCTCTCCCTCCGGACCTCCCCTCTCTCTGTGGCCGTTCACATAAGTTGTCAGCTGCGATGTACAGCTTACCGTATATACTCGTGTATAAGCCGACCCGAGTATAAGCCGACCCCCCTAATTTTGCCACAAAAAACCTGGGAAAACTTATTGACTCGCGTATAAGCCTAGGGTGGAAAATGCAGCAGCTACTAAATTTTCAAAAAAAAAGAGATACCAATAAAAGTAAAATTAAGTGAGACATCAGTAGGTTAAATGTTTGAATATCCATATTGAATCAGGAGCCCCATATAATGCTCCATACAGTTCATGATGGCCCCATAAGATGCTCCATACAAAATACGCTCCATATAATGCTGCACAAAGGTTAATAATGGCCCCATAAGATGCTCCACAGAATAATATGCCCCATATGCTGCTCCATAAAGGTTATGGCCCCATAAAATGCTCCATAGATTATGCCCCCATAAGATGCTCCATAGATTATGCCCATAAGATGCTCCATATATTTTGTTGCCCTCATAAGATGCTCCATATATTTTATGCCCCCATAAGATGCTCCATATATTTTATGCCCCCATAAGATGCTCAACATATTTTATACCCCTGTTGTGAATGGGTTTGAGATAAGTTCAGAGCAGAGGCTCCCTCTGGTGGTTACAAGCGGTGCTAGTCTGTCCAGTGAAGATTGTGAGGACTGGGAATCAGGTGTTACTGACTGGTCTTATATAAGGGAGTCACCTTCCCATCAGGGTTGCCGGTGATCAATTGTTCTGGTCTGAATCCTTTATTCCAGTTTCCCTTGTAGCCTGCTGTGTCGTGTCTGCATCTCCTGCTAACAGATAAGACATTTTCTTCTTTTGTGTTTGTGCTATATTTTTGCATTTTGTCCTGCACTTCTGTGGGGGCCTTCAGGGTCCCTCCGGGGGCTTCTGCCCTCTCAGTTTTGTTCAGCCACTGATGTTTGTGCTTTTGCTTTTTCCAGTTTTTTCAGTGGCTGCTGTTTTGATTTTGTTACACCAGAGAACTAATTTAGGTGGAAGAGGTCATGTGATCTCAGGTGTTTTTGAAATTAGTAGAGTTGGTGCTTTTCAGGGTTTCTGGGATTGCAGTAAGTACCCTTCCTATCCTTTTCTATTTAGTTAGTTTGGGCCCAGCGTTTGCTCATACTATTTTCTTTCTGTGTCAGTATTTCATCTTGTCTAACCGCCATTACATGTTTGGGGGCTTTCTATTATCTTTGGGGTTCTGCTCCGGGGCAGATAGCTTTCCTATATCTATCTTTAGGTGTAGTTAGTTTCTCAGGCTGTGACGAGGCGTCTAGACCAACGTAGGAACGCTCCACGGCTGCCTCTAGTTGTGGTGGTTAGTCAGGGTACTGCAATCTCATAGTTTCCAACTGCTCTGGTGTATTGCCTTTTTTACCTGCACTCCTCAGCTACCGAAACATAACAGTATCACCGGCCTAAAAATTGAAAATTGTATGGTACTCACAGAAGGGAAAAAATATTGTCAGAGTTGTCAGAGATATTTTTCTGTTTGTTGCATTTATTTTTTTTTTTCCCTCTGTATCTCTGGGTGCTGGGGAGGATCTTTTCTCTCAATGGAGTTTGCACAGTTGTCTGGCCATGTGGATCAGCTTGCCACTGAGGTTCGGAGTATTGCTATCTATCTTGCTGGGTTGCCTGTTGTGGAACCTAGGATTCCCATGCCAGATTTGTTTTTAGGGGATCGAGCTAAGTTTCAGAATTTCAAAAATAATTGTAAATTGTTTTTTGCCTTAAAATCTAAGTCCTCAGGGAACGCAGCGCAGCAGGTTCAAATTATCATCTCTTTCCTGCGCGGCGATCCTCAGGATTGGGCTTTTTCCCTGATACCTGGGGATCCTGTTTTGAGTGATGTTGATGCATTTTTTCAGGCCTTGGGGTTATTGTACGATGAGCCTAATGTCACTGATCAAGCTGAGAAAGCCTTGTTGGCATTAAATCAGGGGCTTGATGACGCTGAGTTATACTGTCAGAGATTCCGTAGATGGGCAGTCCTGACCAAATGGAATGACGACGCTTTGGCAGCCCTTTTCCGGAAGGGTCTGTCAGATAATGTAAAGGATGTTATGGTGGGATTCCCTGTCCCCTCTGGTCTCAATGATTCTATGTCATTAGCGATTCAAATTGACAGACGTTTGCGTGAGCGGAGAAGTATGCGTGGAATAGTATTGCCTTGTGAACCTGCTTCTGAACCCATGCAGTGTGATAGAGTGGTGTCTGGGGCACAGCGTCATGAGTTTCGAAAGCGCAATGGGTTATGTTTCTACTGTGGTGATGCCTCTCATGCTATTTCAGTCTGCCCTAAGCGGGGAAGACGTTTTGCACGCTCAGTTGTCTTGGGTAGTGTTCAGACTAAGTTTTTATTAACTGTCACTCTGATATGCTCTCTGTCCTCATTTTCTGCTCAGGCTTTCGTTGATTCTGGAGCAGCTATTAACCTGATGGATTATGATTTTGCTAAACGTTGTGGATTTCCCTTGATACCCCTACAGAAGTCTATTCCCCTACTGGGGATCGATTCTACCCCTTTGGCTGAGAATAAACCCCAGTTTTCTACTCAGGTGATAATGAGGGTTGAACCTGATCACCAGGAGTGCTGCAAATTTTTGGTTCTGTATAATCTGCATGACATTATCGTGCTGGGTTTTCCTTGGTTACAGTCTCATAATCCTGTTTTGGATTGGAAATCTGTGTCTGTAACCAGTTGGGGCTGCCAATGTGTTAATACCAACACTCCTGTTTTTTCTGCCTCCCCCCAGGCTCAGGATGTTCCTGACTTTTTGATTGATTTTTCTGATGTGTTTAGCGAAAGTAAATCTGCATCCTTGCCTCCCCATTGGAGCTATGACTGCGCTATTGAATTAGTGCCGGGTAGTAAATTCCCTAAAGGTCGCCTTTTTAACTTGTCTGTACCTGAACATGACGCTATGCGGTCTTATATCAAGGAATCATTGGAGAAGGGTCATATCAGACCATCCTCTTCACCCTTAGGTGCCGGTTTTTTCTTTGTGGCCAAAAAGGATGGTTCATTAAGGCCGTGTATTGATTATCGTCTCTTGAACAATATTACTGTGAAATATCAATACCCGTTACCCTTGATTTCTGACCTGTTTTCCAGGGTGAAAAACGCTACTTGGTTTACCAAGCTTGACCTCAGGGGGGCGTATAACCTTATTCGCATTAAGCACGGGGATGAATGGAAGACGGCATTCAATACCCCTGAAGGGCATTTTGAGTACCTGGTGATGCCCTTTGGGCTCACTAATGCTCCTTCCGTCTTCCAGTCCTTCATGAATGACATTTTCAGGGATTTTGTGGACAAATTTCTGATTGTTTATTTGGATGATATCTTGATTTTTTCTAATGACTGGGACTCTCATGTGAAACATGTTCGAACTGTATTCCAGATTTTGAGAGAGAATTCTCTGTATGTGAAGGGATCAAAGTGTCTTTTTGGCGTACAGAGGATCTCATTTCTGGGATTCATTTTGTCCCCATCTGTTATTGAAATGGACCCGGTCAAGGTTCAGGCCATCTGTGATTGGGTCCAACCTACTTCATTAAAGGCTCTTCAGAGATTTTTGGGTTTTGCCAATTTTTATCGTAAATTTATTGGTAATTTCTCGGTTATTGTTAAACCATTAACTGATTTGACCAGAAAGGGTTCTGATGTGGTGAATTGGCCTCCTGAGGCAGTCTCTGCATTTCAGGAACTTAAGCAGAGATTCACTTCTGCTCCTGTTCTACGGCAGCCTGATGTTTCTCTGCCATTTCAGGTGGAGGTTGATGCCTCTGAAATTGGGGCAGGTGCCGTTTTGTCCCAAAAAGATCCAGAGACCTCTAAAAGTAACCCTTGTGCCTTTTTCTCTCGAAAATTTTCTCCTACTGAACGTAATTATGACGTGGGTAATCGGGAGTTATTGGCCATGAAGTGGGCTTTTGAAGAGTGGAGACATTGGCTGGAGGGAGCCAAACATCAGGTGGTGGTCCTTACGGACCATAAGAATCTGGTCTATCTGGAATCTGCCAAGCGACTCAATCCTAGACAGGCCAGGTGGGCCTTGTTTTTCACACGTTTTAATTTTGTGGTTTCCTTTCTTCCTGGCACTAAGAATGTTAAGGCGGATGCCCTCTCGAGGAGTTTCCTTGCGGACTCTCCTGAGTTATCTGATCCTTCTGTTATTTTGAAAGAGGGTGTAGTTCTTTCCGCCATCTCGCCCAATTTGAGACTTGCTCTGGAGGGGTGTCAGGAGGATAGGCCCGAGTGCTGCCCTGTTGGAAAATTGTTTGTCCCGGACCAGTGGAAAAAGAGTGTGATGTCTGAGATTCATTGTTCCGCGTTGGCTGGGCATCCCGGAATTTTTGGTACCAGAGACTTGGTTAGTCGGTCCTTTTGGTGGCCTACCTTGTCTCGTGTTGTCAGGGAATTTGTGCAGTCCTGCGGCACTTGCTCTCGCTCCAAGCCTTGCTCTCGCTCTAGTGGTTTGTTGATGCCATTGCCTGTGCCCAAGAGACCATGGACCCATATCTCTATGGATTTCATTTCCGACCTTCCTGTTTCTCAGAGAATGACCACCATCTGGGTAATTTGTGATAGGTTTTCCAAGAATGATACATCTTGTGCCATTACCTAAGTTGCCTTCCTCCTCTGAATTGGTGCCGTTGTTCCTTCAGCACGTGGTTCGTTTACACGGCATTCCTGAGAACATTGTGTCTGACAGAGGAGTCTAGTTTGTTTCCAGATTTTGGAGGACTTTTTGTTCTAAACTGGGTGTTCAATTGTCTTTCTCCTCGGCATTTCATCCTCAGACCAATGGTCAAACTGAGAGAACAAACCAGACATTGGAGACTTATCTAAGATGCTTTGTGTCTGCTGATCAGGATGACTGGGTCTCTTTTTTGCATTTGGCTGAGTTTGCTCTTAATAATAGGGCTAGCTCTGCTACTTTGATGTCTCCGTTTTTCTGTAATTCTGGGTTTCACCCTCGATTTTCTTCAGGACAGACGGAGGCTTCTGTCTGTCCAGGTGTTGACTCTGTTGTGGAGCGTATGCAACTGATTTGGGACCAGGTAGTGGAGAGGTTGTCCCTCTCTCAGGAGAGGGCCCAGCGGTTTGCTAACCGGCATAGGACTGATGGTCCTCGGTTTAAAGTGGGGGACTTGGTCTGGTTGTCCTCAAAGAATATTCCTATGAGAGTAGCATCTCCTAAGTTTAAGCCTAGGTTCATTGGACCTTATAAGATCATGGAGATTATTAATCCTGCTTCTTTTCGTTTGCTTCTTCCAGGGACATTTAAGATCCATAACGTGTTCCACAAGTCCTTGTTGAAGAGGTTTGTTGAGCCAGTGGTTCCTGCTGCTGTGCCTCCTGACCCTGTTTTGGTTGAGGGCAATCTGGAGTATGTGGTTGAGAAAATATTAGATTCTCGTTTTTCTAGACGGAAACTCCAGTATTTGGTTAAATGGAGAGGTTATGGTCAGGAAGACAATTCTTGGGTGTTTGCTTCGGACATCCATGCTAGGAGACTTATCCGTGCGTATCATAGAACTCATCCTGACTGACCTGGTTGCTCAAATGAGGGTTCGGTGACCCCTCCTCAAGGGGGGGGGTACTGTTGTGAATGGGTTTGAGATAAGTTCAGAGCAGAGGCTCCCTCTGGTGGTTACAAGCGGTGCTAGTCTGTCCAGTGAAGATTGTGAGGACTGGGAATCAGGTGTTACTGACTGGTCTTATATAAGGGAGTCACCTTCCCATCAGGGTTGCCGGTGATCAATTGTTCTGGTCTGAATCCTTTATTCCAGTTTCCCTTGTAGCCTGCTGTGTCGTGTCTGCATCTCCTGCTAACAGATAAGACATTTTCTTCTTTTGTGTTTGTGCTATATTTTTTCATTTTGTCCTGCACTTCTGTGGGGGCCTTCAGGGTCCCCTCCGGGGGCTTCTGCCCTCTCAGTTTTGTTCAGCCACTGATGTTTGTGCTTTTGCTTTTTCCAGTTTTTTCAGTGGCTGCTGTTTTGATTTTGTTACACCAGAGAACTAATTTAGGTGGAAGAGGTCGTGTGATCTCAGGTGTTTTTGAAATTAGTAGAGTTGGTGCTTTTCAGGGTTTTCTGGGATTGCAGTAAGTACCCTTCCTATCCTTTTCTATTTAGTTAGTTTGGGCCCTAGCGTTTGCTCATACTATTTTCTTTCTGTGTCAGTATTTCATCTTGTCTAACCGCCATTACATGTTTGGGGGCTTTCTATTATCTTTGGGGTTCTGCTCCGGGGCAGATAGCTTTCCTATATCTATCTTTAGGTGTAGTTAGTTTCTCAGGCTGTGACGAGGCGTCTAGGACCAACGTAGGAACGCTCCACGGCTTCCTCTAGTTGTGGTGGTTAGTCAGGGTACTGCAATCTCATAGATTCCAACTTCTCTGGTGTATTGCCTTTTTTACCTGCACTCCTCAGCTACCGAAACATAACATACCCCATAAGATGCTCCATATATTTTATGCCCCCATAAGATGCTCCATAGATTATGGCCCCATAAGATGCTCCATAGCTTATGCCCCCATAAGATGCTCCATATATTTTATGCCCCCATAAGATGCTCCACATATTTTATGCCCCCATAAGATGCTTCATATATTTTATGCCCCCATAAGGTGCTCCATAGATTATGGCCCCATGAGATGCTCCATAGATTATGCCCCCATAAGATGCTCCATAGATTATGCCCCCATAAAATGCTCCATAGATTTTGCCCCCATAAGATGCTCCATATATTTTATGCCTCCATAAGATGCTCCATATATTTTATGCCCCCATAAGATGCTCCATAGATTTTATGCCCCATAAGATGCTCCATAGATTATGCCCCCATAAGATGCTCCATAGATTTTGGCCCATAAGTTGTTCCATTTATTTTATGCCCCATAAGATGCTCCATAGATTTTATGCCCCCATAAGATACTCCATAGCTTATGCCCCCATAAGATGCTCCATAGCTTATGCCCCATAAAATGCCCTTTATTTATTTTATGCCCCCATAAAATGCTCCATAGATTTTATGCCCCATATGCTGCTGCTGCAAATAAAAAAAAAATGACATACTCACCTCTTGTCGCTGGGGGCCAGGTGCCGGTGTACTGAGCAGGCGGGGACACCAGCGCGCTATGGGGGACAGGTACCGGTGTTACCGCTGGCTCAGGGCCCCGGCACCTGCGATATTCACCTGTCCCCGGTCCACCGCTGCGCGCCGCTCCATCGTCCGGCTCCTCTGTCAGTGAATGCTCAGGCAGAGGGCGCGGCGTGCACTAACTACGTCATCGCGCCCTCTGACCTGAACATCAAAGCCAGAGGACGCAGAGGAGTCAGCAACACGCAGTGGTGGACCGGGGACAGGTGACTATAGCAATTACTCAACTCCCCCTGGCGCGTCTCTGCAGGCCCCCCGCTTCTCCCGCGGTCTCTGGCAGCTATTCTTCCTTCAGCGGTCAAGTGGTACCGCTCATAAAGGCATGAATATGCGCATATTCATGACTTTAATGAGCTGTACCTCATGACCGCTGAAGGAAGGAGCTGAGACCGTGGGAGAAGCGGGGGGGCTGCAGAGACGCGCCAGGGGGGTGAGCATTATCTGACACCCCCGCGCCCCCTTCCCCGCCGACCCCCTGACATGTGGTGCACCGCGAGCCACAGATGCCTGCCTCAGAGGCCACATGCGGGCCACATGTTTGAGACCCCTGTTCTGGACAGATGAGATCAAGATAGAGCTTTTTGGTAAAGTACTGTTACTTAATTTTTGCCAAACGGCTTTAGATCAACGTATGATTTTTGGATGTGCGGTTCATGCTGTTTTTTCTTTCTTTTTGTGCAAGCATGTTCTTTCTCTTTCTTGGACCAGCACTCCTCCCATTTGGCACAGGTGATTTTAATTAGCAGAAGACTGCAAAGTAAGGGGTCTAGCCCATTTTTGCTATCACTGAAGAGCTGGAGGAAGGTGAATTTCAGTGCTCCTTTCATTTTGGTGTGGATGCCATGAGGCGGCCATTGTTGCTGTGGCTTTGTGCTGGTGGGGCGGCGCGGTCTGGAGTCATGGGGACTCAGTCTTGCAGCACGGGTGCTGTGGGGCAACAGGCCATCTGCCCTGCTGGTACATTAGTACTGTGGCGGTGGTCGCGGCGCGGTTCCGCTCCGTTAGGGCGATCAGGACCCACTACGAGGTTTGCCGTGAAGTGGCAGTGGGCTTCATACAGTTTGATCAGAATGTTAAACTAAGAACCTCATGTTCAGTTACATAATTTTTGTCTAGCGGCTTTAGATCAACGTATGATTTTTGGATGTGCGGTTCATGGTCTTTTTTTTCTTATTGTGCATGAAAGTACCGTATATACTCAAGTATAAGCCGACCCTAGTATAAGCCGAGGCCCCTAATTTTGCCACAAATAACTGGGAAAACTTATTGACACGAGTATAAGCCTACGGTGGAAAATGCAACAGCTACTAGTAAATTTCAAAAATAAAAATAGATACCAATAAAAGTAAAATTAATTGAGACATCAGTAGGTTAAATGTTTTTGAATATCCATATTGAATCAGGAGCCACATATAATGCTCCATACAGTTTATGATGGGCCCCATAAGATGCTCCATACAATATACGGTCCATATAATGCTCCATAAAGTTCATGATGGGCCCCATAAGATGCTCCATACAAAAAATATGCCCCATATAATGCTGCACAAAGGTTATTAATGGCCCCATAAGGTGCTCCATAGAATAATGTGCCCCATATGCTGCTCCATAAAGGTAGATGGCCCCATAAGAAGCCCCCTAGATATATATGCCCCATATTCATGCTGCTCCATAAAGGTTGATGGCCCCATAAGATGCCCCATAGAATAATATGCCCCTTATGCTGCTCCATAAAAGTTGAAGGCCCCATAAGATGCCCCATAGATCATAAAGGTTGATGGCCCCATAAGATGCCCCATAGAATAATATGCCCCATATGCTGCTCCATAAAGTTTGATGGCCCCATAAGATGCCCCATAGATATATATGCCCCATATGCTGCTCCATAAAGGTTGATGGCCCATAAGATGCTCCATAGATATATATGCCCCATATGCTGCTCCATAAAGTTTGATGGCCCCATAAGATGCTCCATAGATATATATGCCCCATATGCTGCTCCATAAAGGTTGATGGCCCCATAGATATATATGCCCCATATGCTGCTCCACAAAGGTTGATGGCCCCATAAGATGCCCCATAGATATATATGCCCCATATGCTGCTCCATAAAGGTTGATGGTCCCATAAAATGCTCCATAGAGATATATGCCCCATATGCAGCTCCATAAAGGTTGATGGCCCCATAAGATGCTCCATAGTTAAATATGCCCCATATGCTGCTGAGATTAAAAAAAGTTCATGATGGGCCCCATAAGATGCTCCATACAAAAAATATGCCCCATATAATGCTGCACAAAGGTTATTAATGACTCCATAAGATGCTCCATAGAATAATATGCCCCATATGCTGCTCCATAAAGTTTGATGGCCCCATAAGATGCTCCATAGATATATATGCCCCATATGCTGCTCCATAAAGGTTGATGGCCCCATAGATATATATGCCCCATATGCTGCTCCACAAAGGTTGATGGCCCCATAAGATGCCCCATAGATATATATGCCCCATATGCTGCTCCATAAAGGTTGATGGTCCCATAAAATGCTCCATAGATATATATGCCCCATATGCAGCTCCATAAAGGTTGATGGCCCCATAAGATGCTCCATAGTTAAATATGCCCCATATGCTGCTGAGATTAAAAAAAGTTCATGATGGGCCCCATAAGATGCTCCATACAAAAAATATGCCCCATATAATGCTGCACAAAGGTTATTAATGACTCCATAAGATGCTCCATAGAATAATATGCCCCATATGCTGCTCCATAAAGGTTGATGGCCCCATAAGATGCTCCATAGATATATATGCCCCATATGCTGCTCCATAAAGGTTGATGGCCCCATAAGAAGTCCCATGGATATATATGCCCCATATGCTGCTCCATAAAGAATACGAGTGCTGTGGAAGACCACCTGCCTAGTGCCAGTTCCCAAGATCACCTCTCCAACTTCCCTACACGACTATAGTCCAGTGGCCTTAACATCGCATGCTATGAAGTCCTTGGAGAGAATAATACTCGCTTACTTGTGCCCGAGGGTGAGGGCCTACACTGACCCCCTGCAGTTTGCGTACCAGCAGAGATTGGGGGTGGATGATGATGTAGTGTCTCTGCTACATGCAGTACATTCATTCTTGGATAATGATGGCACTGCAGTGCGCGCCATGTTCTTTGACTTCTCAAGTGCTTTCAATACCTTACAGCCACCCTTACTACGTAATAAGTTGACTGCTATGGCGGTAGATGAGGGGATGGTGAACTGGATAAGTGACTACCTGACAGACAGGCCGAAGTTTGTAAGGATGGGGGAGGTGGTATCGGGCAGTGTACGGAGCAGTGTTGGAGCCCCTCAGGGTACAGTGCTGTCGCCTTTCCTCTTCACATTGTATACAGCTGACTTTCAGTATAAATCCGACTTCTGTCACCTGCAAAAATTCTCAGATGACTCAGTGATTGTAGGGGGCATTGTGGGGCTCCGGGGGGAGGAGGAATATAGAAGGGTGGTTTCTGACTTTGTGGGTTGGTGTCAGACTAACTGTCTAGAACTAAATGTGAAGAAAACCAAGGAGATGGTGGTGAGTTATAGAAGGAAAAAGGATGATTACTTACCGATCACTATTGCTGGCCAGGAGGTGGAGATGGTTGAGAGCTACAAATATTTGGGGGTTCACCTTGACAACAAACTTGATTGGAGGTGTCATACAGAGAAGGTTCACAAGAAGGGAATGAGCAGACTGTACTTTCTGCGGAAGCTCAGGTCGTTCAATGTGTGCAGCAAAATGCTGGAAATGTTCTACCAGTCTGTTGTAGCAAGGGCCATCTTTTTGTTATCATTTGCTGGGGCAGTAGTGTGCGAGTAGCTGACGCTAATAAACTCAACAAACTTATCAAGAAGGCAAGTGCAGCTGTTGGCCTCCATCTTGACTCTTTTGAGGAAGTAGTGGAAGATAGGATTCAAAAGAAGTGCAGGGCTATAATGAACAATAATACACACCCACTATTCGAGCTGTTCTTGAAGCAGAAGAGCACATTCAGCAGGCGTCTAATCCTTCCAAGGTGCAAGAAGGAGAAATTCAGGAAATCGTTTTTGCCTACCGCTATGGGGATGTATAACAATTCACTAAGGGTGAAAGATGACTACGACCTAGGACTGGCGCACTAATGGAAATGATTAGAGATTTGTGTATCTTTGTTTGTAACGTATTGTGGTTAGTCATGTGCAAATCTGTGTCTAGTAATTACTCTACGTAATGCTGTTTGTAATGGTTTGTTTGTAATGCTGTTGTAACGCTGCTGTGATACCATAATTTCCCTCGGGATCAATAAAGTGTATCGTATCATATCGTAAAGGTTGATGGCCCCATAGATATATATGCCCCATATACTGCTCCATAAAGGTTGATGGCCCCATAAGATGCCCCCTTGATATATATGCCTCATATGCTGCTCCATAAAGGTTGATGGCCCCATAAGATGCTCCATAGATATGTATGCCCCATATGCTGCTCCATAAAGGTTGATGGCTCCATATGATGCTCCATAGATATATATGCCTATGGGAGTGGAGTCGCATGCATATTCATTACTTTAATAAGCGGTACCACGTGACCGCTGAACACAGGAAGAGCTGCGGCGCTGGAGACCATCTAAGAAGCAGGAAAATGCAGAGACCGCGCCAGGAGTGGGTATGATCTGACAGCTGCCAGCTCCTGCCGCTCCCCCTCCCCTGCCTACCCCCTGGCACAAAGACTCAAGTATAAGCTGAGAGGGGCACTTTCAGCCTAAAAAAATGGGCTGAAAATCTTGGCTTATACTCGAGTATATACGGTACATCTTTTTACTGTTTACTGTAAATGGAATGAGGTCTACAGATAAAAGAACACAGTAGTTACAGTCAAATATGGTGGAGACTCAAAGATATTTTGGGGTTGTTTTGCTGCCTCTGGCACTGGGTGCCTTGACTGCTTGCAAGGCATCATGAAATGTGAAGATGCCCAGAGGATTTTGGGTCGCAATGTAGTGTCCAGTGTTAGAAAGTTGGG
Organism: Oophaga sylvatica; assembly: GCA_033576555.1. Taxonomy (NCBI): domain Eukaryota; kingdom Metazoa; phylum Chordata; class Amphibia; order Anura; family Dendrobatidae; genus Oophaga; species Oophaga sylvatica. The sequence goes on along the minus strand of JARQOD010000002.1, from coordinate 50,757,351 downwards.
TTTGCATCATAGGTCATGGGTCTTCCATCAGCACAATAACCCCAAACATACTTCAATAAGCACCCAAAAATAGATAAAAAGAAAGCTCTGGAGAGTTCAGAAGTGGTAATTTTAGCTCCAGTAGCATAAAGTCTCCCACCACTACCTTTTACATACAGCTGCTACAGTGACACTGGGAATGGACACATTAAGTCAGTTAATTTTGCCTGCTTTCATGAGTTTCTGAGTACACATCACCGTAAAAAGCATAAATCTGTCAATGGGTGTATGGAAAAAAGCAATCGAGTTATTAACTGTGGAAGAGATGTATGTGACCAGAATGAACACTCATTTCCAGCAGACGATACCTAGCACCTATCCCCACACTGATCTCAGTTAACAGCAGGAATTAATATCTAATAATTTTTTTTAGGTGTCAGCAGCAAGGATTATAATTTATAAAGCAATAATCCCTGACTAGATGTCGGTAATACGCTATCCCTACTGCCACCGTCACCCTAGAATAATTGCAGATAAGCAGATAAGAGTGGTATTATTGCAGAATATAGAAGAGATTTGAATTGTCCCTGAAAAGATTTTTTTTTTTGTACGTGGCAGCAACAAACTCTGGAGTAATGCACATGCTGGCAAGGCTTTGTGAGCAGAAGAGGCCAGTGGTTGAGTACCAGCTCCAACACGACCCTGCACATAACAACTGAAGAGTGGGAATGGATGTCTGATATTTGTTTGGTTCTCCAAGACTTTGAGTGCTCTACAAAGATGGTGAGCGGCAGTAACGTCATAGTCAACGGAACTATCCAGCTTCTATGCCTACTTAAACAGTCACTGCTCACAATGAACCATGAAGCTTTGCATGCAGAGGAGGTGGGGATGGGGGAAGGCATAACAGAAAAAGATTGTAGCCAGCCCAGCCTGATCTCATCTGCTCAGCATGGATTGGGTAACAATGAGGAGATAGGCACTGAAGAGGAGGAACTGTAGCTGGTGGCTAGCACAACACATGTTAGTAGCCACACAATCTTTGTCCCATCTCTCCTATGTGGATGGGCTGAGGATGGGAATGAGGAGGAAGAAAGGGAAGAGGAGGAAATGGCAAGCTTTCATCATGATGGAGACAGGGAAGTGCTGGATGTATGGAGCTTGGCACATATGGCCGACTTTGTTCCGCTGCCTTTCCTGTGACCCTCTCGTTACATTCATCTTGGCCAAAAATGAGTACTGGTTGTTCACCCTGCAAGACCCACACTACAAGGAGAACTTTGGATCTCTTCTTCTTGAGGTCTTAAGGACTTCTAAAATGGTGCTAAACCAGAAGGCTGTTGTGGAAAATATATTCACATCAGACAATGCTAGCAGCAGCGGGCAAGCTTCCTTACCCAACCAAGGAGGAGAGTCCAGGGAGACACACGTCAGAGGCAGGGGTACACTGTCAAAGGTGTGTTCCAATTTCATGATTTTATGACATCAGACCAGCATCCAAAGCCTGATGACAGGGTATTTTGACAAGGAGGGAAAAGTTTTTAAAGATGTTCAAGCAATTCCTGGCTGACCAAACCAGTGTACTCCCTAATTCCGCTGGGACTTTCAACTATTGGGTCGTTAAGTATGTTTGACTTGCAGATTTGATGCAGAAATAATTTGCAGCATGTCATTTCTTTGTTCCTTTTTGCTCTGCGGTTTCCACCATTCACTTCACTCAAATCAACTAAAAACACAACCAAAAATGCAAAAAGCACCAAGAAATACGCATTTTTGCAGCTGCGTTTTTCCTGCCAAGAGATGCAGAAATGGTGCATACATTTTACTCAACATCTCCACATACCCTTATCATTATTATATTGCTCACCCATACACTATTCCGTGGCCTGGAGTACATTTCCTTGGTATGTTACTCTCAAAAGTGCATAGTCTTAATGACTCTAGGAGACCAATACATCACAATTTGAACAGAATGTGTATGAGGCTCTCCTTTATGTCTAATACAGGGTGTATCAGAGTCCCTTGTTTTTGGCAGTTCTTGCTTCCTTCATAAATTACACTGACATTTTCTATTTTTGTAATAAAAAAAAATCATTTTTAAATTTTGCCTTATATACAAGTTATTATACAGGAAAAAAGTTTCTTAACATTTTTTTCCTGTAAAATGCAATTTTTCATCAGTTTGGAATGTTTTATTGTCGGTCCTTAAAGTGGAGTAAAAGTGTGACAACATTGTTCTCAGCAGTGATCAGGAAGTCAAAGATGCTTCCAGGAGTCTTCCCATGCTGTTCTCCTTCCATTCAGCACTTTTCCCATCCATTTAAACATTTTCACTGCGCCCCAGACCTCTTTGTAAGGTCTGCAGGAAAAAAGTTTGTCTTTCCCATTGACTCCAATTATGCTCGTTACTCGAAATGAGCATGCGAGTATTAGGAATTGCTCCGTTCAAGCAACGAGCACCCGAGCATTTTAGTACTCGCTCATCTCTAGTTACGACAGAATAGTAAGGCTGGAGACACACTAGCGATTTTAAAATTGGTCCGATTTTGATGCAGGAGAGTCGAACGAGTGTAATGCAAGTGTCATGGGTTTTTTATGCGATTACAATCCGATTGTTCACACCTAGCATCCGATTTACATCAGAATGCAGTGAGATTGCTATCTGATTGCAATACGATTTTAACATGAGCACTTACATACAGCAATTCTCTGTCATTTACACATCGTTTTCAAACAAAATATTCTTCAAAACAACACACAAATATATATATTTCGGATTATAAGACACTCCGGATTATAAGACGCACCCCAAATTTTGAGGCGAAAAATAGGAATAAAACTTTTTTTAATAAAATGGAGGTGCTTCTTATAATCCATGTGTCTTATTGCTTACCGGAGAGTAGAGGCTGTGGTTAAGTGGGTTCTCAGGGTCGCTGCTGGAGGAGGCAGGAGTGGGGTGATGCTGCAGGCTGGGAGGAGGGGGTGGTCCGGTGTGCAGCACACTGCTGCGGGTGTCTGGTGCTGCTGCGGTGTCCGGCGCTGCTGCAGGTGTTCAGCGGTGCTGTCCCATGCTGCTGCAGGTGTCTCTGGTGCTGCGGGTGCCCAGCGGTGTTAGGGGGTATCCGACGGTGCTGCCCGGTGTTCCTGTGGTTGCCCGGTGGTGCTGCTGGTGTCTCCGGTGCTGCGGGGGGGGCTCTGCCGACATTTTGCAAAAGGCCAGAGCCCCCGCAGTTCCATGGTTTCCTGTGGGGTGGACTCCGGGAAAATGGCCGCCAGGGGCGGTGCATGCACAGATGGAGATCTCGGCACCAGGATCTCGGGAGATGACATTTCAGCACCAGTGGTGAGGTGACTGCAGTTCATGCTCAGTGTCTTCACAGCAGATCACCGTGACAAGTTTTCACGGTGATCTGCTGTGAAGACACTGAGCATCAACTGCGGTCACCTCACCACTGGCATTTTCCCACGGTACAGAGGTCACCGCAGTTCATTCTATGAGGGAGCGCAGCTTCAGTGACTTCACCGCTAGGGATGGGCAAACCCGAACTGTAAAGTTCAGGACTGTACCGAACACATAGTGTTCGTTCATACGGTCCCGAACACGGGTTTCCATTGGAAACCCGTGTTACAGTTCGGGTCCTGTTCGGGTTCAGGTCCAGGGCCATTAATTATACTTACCTTTCCAGCGACGTGTCCTCCTTTCTCGCTGCCGCATTTGCTTCCAGGGCTGCTCATTAACTACCGGCAATATTCACTGCACTCGGCAGTCTTCAGCTTTTTCCGTCACAGCACGAACACTGCCGTAAAAAGCCAAAGCCTGCCGAGCGCAGTAAATGCTGCCGGCAGTTAATGAGCGGCCCCGGAAGCAGATGCGGCAGTGGGACGTGAGGACGCATCGCTGGATAGGTAGCAGCAGCTCCTCATTCACCAGCGGTTTTCAGCCGGGATAGTCCATCTTGGCACCGTCCAGGTTGAAAACTGAATGTATCCCCCAGATATGGATTACTGCATGGGATACAGCGACGGACAGGTATGGTATATTGTTGGTTTGTTATTTTACTTTTATTACAGGAGATCGAGGGCTTCGCAGGAAGTAGGTGAGGTCATAAGTATGGTTTAATTAAGAATAATAAAGGAGTCTGTGTCTTTATTTCAATAAAATAAATTTTTTCAGGGTGTCTGTGTTTTATTTACATTTTGACTATGGGATTAGTAATAGGGGCATCTTATTGATGCCTCTCCATTACTAAACTCGGGGCTTGATGTCACAAAGGTGACATCAACCCCCCCAACTATTATTACCCCTGTCATGGCCAGCCCAATCTCCAGACCTGAACCCCATTGAAAACCTCTCTAATGTAATCAAGAGGAAAATAGATAGTCACAAGCCATCAAACAAAGAAGAACTGCTTACATTTTTGTACCAGGAGTGGCATAAGGTCACCCAAAAGCAATGTGAAAGACTGGTGGAAAATCATGGTTAATCCACAAAATATTGATTTCTGAACTCTTCCTGAGTTAACACATTAGTATTGTTGTTTCTAAATGATTATGAACTTGTTTTCTTAGCATTATTTGAGGTCTGCAAGCACTGCATTTTTTTTGTTATTTTGACTATTTCTCATTTTCTGAAAATAAATACAAAATTTATTGCTTGGAAATTCGGAGACATGTTGTCAGTAGTTTATAGAATAAAAGACCAATTTATATTTTACTCAAAAATATACCTATAAAGAGAAAAATCAGAGAAACTGAAAATTTTGCAGTGGTCTCTTAATTTTTGCCACGTCTGTATATGTATTCTATGTGTGTATATCTATTCTTTTCTAACCTGTCAGTGTGATTTTACTGTACACCTGTACACCTGTACATGAATTGCCGGCTTTTCACAGGACACTGGTGCATAAAAATCGGACAGCACTAGCATGGTGAGAGTGCTGTGGGATTTTTTTCTCGCACCCATTGACTTCTATTGCAGGATGCGATCCGAATACCGATTACAATCGCAGCATGCTGCGATTTTTTCCAGTCCGATCGTGATCCGATCCGATCTGGAAAAAAAAAAACGTAAACAGACACAATAATAGAATAACACTGGCCCGAATTCAATCCGATTTCTTATCAGATTGCATTGGTCCGATTTCATTGCAAGTGTGAATGAGTCCTAAGAAACAGTAGCTTAACTGCAGATTCCTTATCAGCCACTAGATGGTAGTAAAACTCCAAGTAAAAACTATATTTAATAAAAGTAATGTTTCCCTTTTAAGCATGCCCAGCCTGTCAATCTACCTACCAGACAGATGCCCACTGGGCTCTTGAGCCACTGAGCCACTTGGGCTGTTCCATGTATGGTCCGGTTACAGTCCCATAAAGTCCACAAAGCTGTTTGGGAGACGTCGTTCCCTCCTTTCTATAATCAAATGTATTCTCATTTTTCAGACGCAATAACAGTGTGGCGCTAGATCTGGGGAAGAGCAATCGCTTTTCAGCTCCCATCCTGACGTGCACAGTCAGCTTGCTGCTGACCTCATCACACTGCTGCCATCGCTGCGCTGGCAAGTGCTCCATGAAGGAGCCGAAGATTAATATAGCATTGTGTGTGTGGGGGGGGGCAATTGTGAAAAGGAGCACAGTTTTGCTAGAGGCAGTGTGGGAGGATGGGGGGCTACTTTACTAAGAGGTGCAGTGTGTGTGTGTTGGGGAAATTTGCAGAGGGGCCGTGTAGGGGGATATTTTGCAGAGGGGCAGTGTAGGGGGGATATTTTGTGCAAGTAGCACAGCAATTATTAATTCACGGGTGCAGCATCGGAGATATTTATATTTATGGGGCAGCGTAATGATACTATTTTTAAGGGCACGTATCGGGATGTGCTATTGAAGAAGGAGAAGCGTGAAGACTGCAGAGATGAGTTCTGGGCATGAAATATCATCATGGCATCTGTGCTACATGGGGACAAATGGGATGAGAATTATTTCAATCAGAGAATATGTCACCTATAAGGTACCTGGATGGAAATATTTATTTGTGATACTGCCTTTGTCTAATCAGTACTGTGGTATCTATATGGTCTGCAGTCTAATGATTACTGGTAACACCAACTCCCAGCATCTCCTTTCCATTGTTAAAGACATGCTGGGGGTTGTAGGTTCATGAGATACAATTGTATATGGGGCTTACTTTACACTGCAGTTTATCACTGTACTAAGCTTGGTGATTTCTTCAAGTGCTGTCTGTGGTTTTGATGCTGCATTCATGTATTGATGGTGGTCCTGGCACTGCATTTATGTACTGAAAGTGTTTCTGGCGGTGCATTCATGTACTGACAGTGGTTCTGGTGCTGCATTCATGTGCTGACAGTGGGTATGGTGCTGCATTCATGTACTAATGGTGGTTCTGGCGACACATGCAGGTACTGACAGTGTTTCTGGTGCTGCATTCATGTATTAACAGTGGTTCTTGCACTGTATTCATGTACTTTGGTATTTCTGCTGCTGCATTCATGTACTGACAGTGTTTCTGGTGCTGCATTAATGTATTGGCAGTGGTTCTGATGCTGCATTCATGAACTGATGTTGGTTCTGACACCTCATTCATGTACAGTCATGGCCAAAAGTTTTGAGAATGACACAAATTTTAATTTTTACAAAGTCTACTGCTTCACTTTTTCTAATGGCAATTTGCATATACTCCAGAATGTTATAAAGAGTGATCAGCTTAACAGCAATTACTTGCAAAGTCAATATTTGGCTAGAAAATGAACTTTATCCCCCAAAACACATTTCAACATCATTGCAGCCCTGCCTTAAAAGGACCAGCTAACCTCTTTTCAGTGATTGCTCCATTAACACTGGTGTGGGTGTTGATGAGGACATGGCTGGAGATCAATCTGTCATGATTAAATAAGAATGACACCACTGGACACTTTAAAAGGAGGCTGGTGCTTGGCATCATTGTTTCTCTTCTGTTAACCATGGTTATCTCTAAAGAAACACGTGCAGTCGTCATTGCAATGCACAAAAATGGCCTAACAGGGAAGAGTATCGCAGCTAGAAAGATTGCATCTCAGTCAACAATCTATCGCATCATCAAGAACTTCAAGAAGAGAGGTTCTATTGTTGCCAAAAGGCTCCAGGGCGCCCAAGAAAGACCAGCAAGCGCCAGGACCATCTCTTAAAAGTGTTTCAGCTGCGGGATCGGGCTACCAGCAGTGCAGAGCTTGCTCAGGAATGGCAGCAGGCAGGTGTGAGTGCATCTGCATGCACTGTGAGGCGGAGACTCTTGGAGCAAGGCTTGGTCTCAAGGAGGGCAGCAAAGAAGCCACTTCTCTCCAGAAAAAACATCATGGACAGACTGATATTCTGCAAAAGGTACAGGCAGTGGACTGCTGAGGACTGGGTTAAAGTTATTTTCTCTGATGAATCGCCATGACAGTTGGAAGAATGCAAAATGAAGTCCATCTATCCTTTCAAAAGATAAGAAGTGGACGTCACAAAAAAATCGCAGCAAGCATGGCAGAGGAGTTGGTTTTCTCCTGTCAGATAACTGCTCCTTCACCCAAATCCAACTGCCACCCTCCATTACCCTCCCTTCCTTTGAGGTGCACTCTATGCGCATCTACTCCCTCTCCAACTTCCAACTGGCTGTCAGTTACCGCCCCCAGGGCCAGCCACCACCTTCTTCAACCACTTCACCACCTAGCTACTTCATTTCCTCTCTGCTGACATCCCCACTATCATCATGGGTGACTTCAACATCCCCAATGACACTTCCCTCTCAGCTATCACTAAACTTTTATCTCTCACTACTTCGGCCTCAATTAATGGACTTCTGCAGCCACTCACAAAGAAGGCCACACATTGGACCTCATCTTCACCCACCTCTGCTCCCTATCTAACCTCTCTAACTCACCTCTACCTCAACCTACTTACATTTTCTTTGCTCTCATCTCCAGGTCCACAATCCCCACTGCACAAAGTTGCACACCCTCACAGAAATTTTAAACACCTTGATTTACACTCACTTTCTGAATCCCTCCTCCCTCTTACAGACATAAGTTCCTTACACAATCCAGATGCCGCTGCCGCTATATAGAACACCACAATAGCTGCAGCTCTTGAATCGGTTGCCCCTCTCACAGCAAAATCAACAGACAGCCCTGGCACACCAGCCTGACCAAACAACTGAGACAGACTTCCAGGGTTGCTGAGCGGAGATGGAAAAGATAACACTCCAACAAGCACTTCATCACACTCAAGCAGTCCCTCACTACTTTCAAGGCGACACTCGCTGCAGCAAAACAAACCTACTTCTCATCTCTCATATCATCCCTGTCTCACAACCCTAAACAGCTATACAACACTTTCAATTCTCTTCTTTGTCCCCCAGAACCTCCTCCCTCTCCACTTTTCTCAGCTGAAGACTTTGCATCATTCTTCAAACAGAAGATTGATAACATCAGAGAAAGCTTTGGCCTACAACCCCCACAACCTATCTTCCTAACTGTTCAGCCCTCCTCCTCCAAAACCAACTTCTCTGCCATCACAGAAGATCGACTCTCCACTGTACTCTCAAGATCACATCACCACCTGTGCACTCGACTTGATTCCATCCCACTTCATCCCAAACCTCACCACAGTCTTCATCCAAAAACTAACCCATATCTTCAACCTATCACTAACAACTGGTGTTTTCCCCTCAGGCTTTAAACATGCCTCAATCACACCTATTCTCAAAAAGCCCTCTCTTAACCCATCCTCTCTATCTAGCTATCGCTCCATATCACTTCTCCTCTATGCCTCAAAACTGCTGGAACAACACAGCCATCTTGAACTGTCCTCCCACCTCTCTTACTGCTCCCTCTTCGACCGCTTACAATCTGGCTTCCGGCTGCATCACTCCACTGAAACTTCCCTAACTAAAATCACCAATGACCTATTAACCACCAAAGCCAAGCGACACTACTCTGTCCTCCTCCTCCTGATCCTGTCCTCTGCCTTTGACACAGTGGACCACTCCATATTACTACAGACCCTCTCATCTCTTGGCATCACAGACTTGGCCCTATCTTGGATCTTATCATACCTAACAGACCGGACATTCAGCGTCTTCCACTCACACACCACTTCCTCACCTAGCCCCCTATCTGTCGGAGTCCCGCAAGGTTCAGTCCTAGAGCCCTTGCTCTTCTCCATTTACACCTTTGGCCTGGGACAGCTCATAGAGTACTATGGCTTTGATGGCTTTGAGTATCATCTCTATGCTGACGACACACAGATCTACATCTCTGGACCAGATATCACCACCCTACTAACCAGAATGCCGCAATGTATGTCCGCTATTTCATTCTTCTTCTCCGCTAGATTTCTAAAACTTAATATGGACAAAACAGAATTCATCATCTTTCCCCCATCTCACTCAACCCCCCTAATGGACCTATCCATTAAAGTAAATGGCTGCTCACTCTCCCCAGTCCCACAAGCTCGCTGCCTGGGGGTAATCCTTGACTCTGATCTCTCCTTCAAACCACATATCCAAGCCCTCTCCACATCCTTAAACTCAAAAATATTTCACGGATCCGTACATTCCTCAACCAAGAATCTGCAAAAACCCTAATCCATGCCATCATCATCACCTGCCTTGACTACTGCAACCTCCTGCTCTGTGGCCTCCCCTCTAACACCCTCACATCCCTCCAATCTATTCTAAACTCCGCTGCCCGACTAATCCACCTGTCCCCCCGCTATTCCCCGGCCTCCCCCTCTGTGAATCCCTGCACTGGCTCCCCATTACCCAAACACTCCAGTTCAAAACCCTAACCTTGACATACAAAGGCATCCATAACCTGTATCCTCCATACATCTATGACCTCATCTCCCGGTACTTACCTGCACGCAATCTCTGATCCTCACAAGATCTTCTTTTATATTCCCCTCTTATCTCCTCTTCCCAAAATCGCAAACAAGATTTCTCCCGTGCATCCCCCCTACTCTGGAACGCTCTGCCACAACATATCAGACTGTCGCCTACCGTGGAAACCTTCAAAAGGAACCTGAAGACCTACCTCTTCCGACAAGCCTACAACCTGCAGTAACCACCAATACACCAAATCGCTGCACGACCAGCTTTGCCCTCACCTATTGTATCCTTACCCAGCCCTTGTAGAATGTGAGCCCTCGCGGGCAGGGTCCTCTCTCCTCCTGTAACAGTCATAACCTGTGTTGTTTAAGATTACTGTACTTGATTACTTTAATAAATAATGATATTAATTATAATAATATCAATGTCAACAAGTCGGCTTATCACAATCTGGTGTGTCTAGTATATAGTTTACATCCTGGCGTGTCTGTAGCATATTGTATATACAGTAGTTTGCAAAAATATTCTCCCCCCTTGTCTTTTTACCTATTTTTTAAAATTACAACCTGTGTTTAAATATTTTTAGAATCTGATTTGTGTGTGATGCATCAGCAGTAAATAGTCTAAGTTGGCGATGTGAAGTGAGGAAAATATAGGCATGAATTAAATTTATGGGACAAAATACCGTATATACTCGTGTATAAGCCAGCGGGGGAGGGGGAGCGGGGGTGTCGGATCATACTCACCCCTCCCCGGCGCATCTCTGCAGCCCCCCTGCTTCTCCCACGATCTCCGGCTCCTTCCTGCAGCGGTCACATGGTACCGCTCATTAAAGTCATGAATATGCACATATTCATGACTTTAATGAGCGGTACCACGTGACCACTGTAGGACTGAAGAGCTGCGGAGAGCACCGGAGAAGAGGAGAGGCTGCAGGGACGCGCCGGCGGAGGGGTGAGTATAGCGATATTTACCTGTCCCCGGACTACCGCTGCGCGCTGCTCCCTCGTCCGACTCCTCTGGCTGTGAATGTTCAGGCAGAGGGCGCGATGACGTCGTTAGTGCGTGTCGCGCCCCCTGCCTGATCATTCACTGCCGAGGACCCGGAAGAGGGAGCAGCGCAGCGGTGGAGAGAGGACAGGTAAATATCTCTGGTGCCGGGGTCCTGAGCGAGCGGTGACACCGGCACCTGTCCCCCATAGCGTGCCAGTGTCACCGCCTGCTCAGGACACCGGCACCTGGCCCCCAGTGACTAGAGGTGAGTATGTCATTTTTTTTTTTGCAGCAGCAGCATAAGGGACGTATATTATGGGGCATAATCTGTGGATCATACGGGGGCATAATTTGTGCAGCATATGGGGGCATAATCTGTGAAGCATATGGGGGCATAATCTGTGCAGCATATGGGGGCATAATCTGTGGAACATATGGGGGCATAATCTGGAGCATATGGGGCATAATATGTGGAGCATATGGGGGCATAATCTCTGGAGCATATTGGGCATAATCTGAAGCATATGGGGGCATAATCTGTGGAGCATATGGGGGCATAATCTGTGGAGCATATTGGGCATAATCTGTGCAGCATATGGGGGCATAATCTGGAGCATATGGGGCATAATATGTGGAGCATATGGGGGCATAATCTCTGGAGCATATTGGGCATAATCTGAAGCATATGGGGGCATAATCTGTGGAGCATATGGGGGCATAATCTGTGGAGCATATTGGGCATAATCTGTGCAGCATATGGGGGCATAATCTGGAGCATATGGGGGCATAATCTGTGGAGCATATTGGGCATAATCTGAAGCATATAGGGGCATAATCTGTGCAGTTTATGGGGCCTAATCTGTGGAGCATCATATGGGGGCATAATCATTTTTCACCCTAGGCTTATATGCGAGTCAATAAGTTTTTCCCTTTTTTGTGGCAAAATTAGGGGGGTCGGCTTATACACGGGTCAGCTTATACATGAGTATATACGGTAACTAAAAATTGGCAAGTGCATATGTATGTATGTATTTTGCTATGAAGCCCCTAAAAATTTCTGGTGTCATCAATTACCTTCATAAGTCACATGCTGTGTGCAATCTAAGTGTCACATGCTCTGTTAGTATATACACACCTTTTCTGAAAGGCCACAGAGTCTACACCATCAACCCACTAGGGACCGAGCCACTTTGGAGGTTAATGGTGTCATTTGTTAAATCTGACCAGTGTCACTTTATGTGGTAATTACTCTGGAACATGTTAACGAATCCCAGTGATTCTGAGAATGTTTTTTCATGTCATATTGTACTTGATGATGCTTTTAAACTTTATTCAATATGATTTGCATTTTTATTGTGAAAATATCGAAAATTTACTGAAAATTTAAAAAATTTTACAATAAAACTACTGTTTGGGTGCACAGCAGGGCTCGGAAGGGAAGGAACACCGTTTGATGTTTTGAAAGTGGAAATTCACCACAAGTGACCCCATTTTGGAAACTATACCCCTCAATTAATAAACACAATCCCTTATTTATAAAAAAGGAAATAATAGAAGCAAATCCATAAAAATAATATACTTTATTAATCAACCTTTAAAATACATATAACCTAAAATAAGCAAATATTATTATTGACACCCCCTGGAAGAAGCCGAGCGGTGAAACGCGCGTCGGGGTTAGAGGACGGGTCATTTTTTATCCACATCAGGTGAACCGCTATATTAATCTGTATACTGGGCACTTGCCATCACTATATACCTTACTTTCTTATAGCGTTCATCTGTATTTGATTCCTTCTTATACACATCCATGGTTTTCATTCAGGTGGCCACATAGCCTATTGGCCGCTGTATACCATACATTAGGCCAGTCAGTCTTTTGCACAAAAACATTTTGCATATACTACCTCTGCACTAAGCACTTTTAATATTTGTTATACTGTTGCATAAATACACCTTTAAATATTTAGGCGATTAGCGGTAATTATATTACTTACCATAGTACAGTATATTTTCAGCTATTCAGCTAATAAATGTTTATTCTGCTTGCAATATTTTTTGCATAATGCACTTAGTATGATCAAACGATTAGCTGTGTGAATATTTTTAAGCACTTTGTATTTTTTGACTATTCAGTGTTGAAGTATTTTTATTTATTACACCTATGAAATTTCTGAGTGCAGCTGAATTCCCTTACTTGATTATTGATGGCTATTGATTAATTACTCACCTGATTTTCTTTTCTTTTACTTGTGTTCCGTTAGAATTCTCATGATTTTTTGACACTATTATATATTCACCCACAGGGGATTATTATTTATATATGTGATTATTTTCATTCTTAATATATTATTTATGTGACGTTATTTTGATATTGTGGATATAAAGATATATATGTGGATACCCTAAGATCCTCATTTTTGGAGGTTATTTTTGCTTATTTTAGGTTATATGTATTTTAAAGGTTGATTAATAAAGTATATTATTTTTATGGATTTGCTTCTATTATTTCCTTTTTTATAAATAAGGGATTGTGTTTATGTTTCAAGAGGAAGTGCCATAGTGTATTTTTTCTATATTGGACATTATATTTATGGTAAACCCCTCAATTAATGTATCTACATGTGTAGTGAGCACCTTGAACCCCTAGGTGCTTCACAGAAGTTTATAATGTAGAGCTGTGAAAATAAAAAATCACATTTTTCCAACAAAAATGTTTTTTTAGCACCCAAATTTTTATTTTCACAAGGTTAACAGGAGAAAATGGACCCCAAAATTTGTTGTGCAATTTTTCCTGAGTATATTGATACCCCATATGTGGGGGAAAGCTACTGTTTGGGCGCACGGCATGGCTCAATAGGGAAGAAGCACAGTATAATTTCTTTACAAAGAGCAGATGCCATGTAGTGTTTGGAGATCCCCTGATGTACCTAAACACTGGAAACCCCCACAAGTGACCTCATTTTGAAAACTAGACTCCTCAAGGAGTGTATCTAAATGTGTGGTGAGCACATTGAACCCCCAGGTGCTTCACAGATGTTTATAAAGTAGAGCCATGTAAATAAAAAAATCACATTTTTCCCACAAAAATGATCTTTTAGCCCCAATCTTTTAATTTCACAAAGGTAACGAGAAAATGCACCGTACAATTTTTTATGCAATCCTGAGTGTGCCAATACCCCATACGTGGTCGAAAACTACTTTTCAGGTACAGTGCACAGCTCAGAGGGGAAGAAGCGCCATATTGGAGTTCAGATTTTCCTGGAATGGTTTGAGAATGTCACGTCATTTTACAAACTACACCTCTCAATGAATCCATCTAGGGGTGCAGTGAGAATGTTGACTGCACATGTGCCTCACGGAAATTTATACCATTGTGCGATGAAGAAAAAATAATTACATTTTTAGCACTAAAATGTTGTTATAGTCCCAAAGTTTTAATTTTTATAAGGGCTAATATAAAAAATGGGACCTCTCTCTCTCGTTGTGCAATTTATCTTAATTGCGCCAATACCCTACATATAATCGGTAATTACTTTTCAGGCACAGTACATAGCTCAGAAGGGAAGGAGCGCCATATTTTAGTGCCTATTTTACTGTTAGGCTATGTGGATTTGTTGCGTTTCCGCAGCGTTTTCTCCACGCGGAAATGCTCCAAAAACGCAAAGGATTACTAAAGCAAGGTTAATCAATGACAATCCTGAAGTGTTGTGCACATGATCCGGAAATTTCCGGACTTAATTTGCACCATTTTATTTTCTGCAGCATGTCAATTCTTTTTGCGGATCTGCAGTGTTTTTCACCCAGTGACTTCCATTGAGTCAGTCAAATCTGCAGCAAAAACGCAGGTGTAAGGCTGGTTTCACACTTGCTGATGGAGGTGCTGCGGAGGGCTGCGCACTTCCTCCGTGAAGCTCCGCCCATCGCCGCACCTCCCCGGTCAGCTCCGCCTATGTCTGCATGTGTTCTGCTTGCGGCCTGAGTACCTATATTTAAAATAGCGACAGCATGAGCCGATGATGGATGAATAGCCTCATCATCCGGCGCCTGAATTATAAAAAAATCAAAACATCGACATAATCACATACAATATTCATACTCACCGAACACCTAATCCCGACGCCCGCGTCTCCTGCAAGCAATCAAAAATAATAAACCAACATATACTCCCTGTCCGCCGTAGTCCATTTAATACCGAGTGCCCCACGACGATGTCATCCGGCCGCTGGCGATACACTGACAGGAGGTAATCGCTCCCGCAGTGTATCACTGAGCCGCCGTGAGAGTTCACCGGAGTACATCTGCTGATCAGCTCCAGTGCTCTCACTTACGGCACTGCTGCGTGAGAAAGTTCTCACACAGCAGTAGGGCCAGAAGGAAGAGCAGCGGAGCTGATGAACTCCGGGGAACTCTCACAGCAGCACAGTGATACACTGCGGGAGCGATTACCTCTTGTCAGTGTATTGCCGGAGGCCTGGTAGACAAGTCACATCTCCTGATGTGACTTCTACACGTGAGATCGCCGTGGGACACTTGGTATTAAATGGACTACGTTGGACAGGATAGTATTATATGTTGGTTTATTATTTTTTTATTGTTTGCAGAAGAAGAGGGAGTCAGGGATTAGGCGTTCAGTAAGAATGGTAAATTAAGATTCAATAAAGGAATCTGTGTGATTATTTCAAATAAAGGACTGCATTCTGGCTGTGTCTTTATTTACCATGTAACTATAGGATTAGCAATTGATAAGTGTCTTATAGACACCTCTCCATTACTAACCTGTGGGCTTGATGTCACCTGTCAGTACAAGGGTGACATCAACCTCATAAATATGAGCTCCACTTGCCATCGCTACAGGGCAAGTGGAAAGAGCAAGGCTAAGTGCCAGAATTAGCTCATCTATAAGATGCGCCATTTCTGGGACGGCTGAGAGATTATGTTTTTAGCCTGGGGGGTGCCAATATACATGGCCCCTTCCCAGGCTATTAATATCAGCCCGCAGCTGTCTGCCTAGCCTTTGCTGGTTCGATTTTTTAGGGGGACCCCATGTCAATTTTTTTCTGGGGTTCCCCTGTAAACTAGCAAGTAAAGGCTAAGCCAACATGTGAGCTGATATTAATAGCCTAGTAATCAGGCCGGCTCCAGGTTTTTATGGGCCCCGGGCGAAAGAGTCTCAGTGGGCCCCCTTAACACAGACCACGATTCATAATGCACAGATACTGCAGAGAAATATAGGTACAGTACAATGCCAAACACTTCTCTTCTTCCATTACATGACTGATACCTATTGTAAATTGTAAATAGCTCAAATTCTCACAGCGCACAGTACAGACTGGACAGTACAGTCCTCCATACAATATTATGGGCACCACATAGTCTCCCCTCATCACCCATATAATACCCCATGCAGGATGTCACCACCCCATCCCCCATATAATGCTCCATACAGAATACTGGCCGATCAGGATGAGCTCGGTGATAGGCACGGATCAGTCTCCTAGCATGGATGTCCGAAGCAAACACCCAAGAATTGTCCTCCTGACCATAACCTCTCCACTAACCAAATACTGGAGTTTCTGTCTAGAAAAACGAGAATCCAATATTTTCTCAACCACATACTCCAGATTGCCCTCAACCAAAACAGGGTCAGGAGGCGCAGCCATAGGAACCACTGGCTCGACAAACCTCTTCAATAAGGACTTGTGGAACACGTTATGGATCTTAAATGTCCCTGGAAGAAGCAAACGGAAGGAAACAGGATTAAGAATCTCCATGATCTTATAAGGTCCAATGAACCTAGGCTTAAACTTAGGAGATGCAACCCTCATAGGGATATTTCTTGAGGACAACCAAACCAAGTCCCCCACTTTAAACCGAGGACCATCAGTCCTATGCCGGTTGGCAAACCGTTGGGCCTTCTCCTGAGAGAGAGACAACCTCTTCACTACCTGGTCCCAAATCTGCTGCATTCGCGCCACAACAGAGTCAACACCCGGACAGACAGAAGCCTCCGCCTGTCCCGAAGAAAATCGAGGGTGAAACTCAAAATTGCAGAAAAATGGAGACATCAAGGTGGCAGAGCTAGCCCTATTATTAAGAGCAAACTCAGCCAAAGGCAAAAAAGAGACCCAGTCATCTTGATCAGCAGACACAAAACATCTCAAATAAGTCTCCAAGGTCTGGTTTGTTCTCTCGGTTTGTCCATTGGTCTGAGGATGAAAAGCAGAGAAGAAAGTGAATTGAACACCAAGTTTAGAACAAAATGTCCTCCAAAATCTGGAAACAAACTGGACTCCTGTCAGACACAATGTTCTCCGGAATGCCATGTAACCAAACCACGTGCTGAAGGAACAAAGGCACCAATTCGGAGGAGGAAGGTAACTTAGGTAATGGAAAAAGATGTAGCATCTTGGAAAACCTATCACAGTTTTCCCAGATAACGATCATTCTCTGAGAAACAGGGAGATCGGAAATAAAATCCATATAGATATGGGTCCATGGCCTCTTGGGCACAGGTAATGGCATTAACAAACCACTAGAGCGAGAGCAAGGCTTGGAGCAAGAGCAAGTCCCACAGGACTGCACAAATTCCCTGATGTCACAAGACAAAGTAGGCCACCAAAAGGACCGACTCACCAAGTCTCTGGTACCAAAAATCCGGGATGACCAGCCAACGCGGAACAATGAATCTCAGACATCACACTCTTCTTCCACTGGTCTGGGACAAAAAATTTCCCAATAGGGCAGCGCTCAGGTTTATCCTCCTGACATCCTTCCAGAGCCAGTCTCAAATTGGGCAAGATGGCGGAAAGAACTACACCCTCTTTCAAAATAACAGTAGGATCAGATAACTCAGGAGAGTCCGCAAAGAAACTCCTCGAGAGGGCATCCGCCTTAACATTCTTAGTGCCAGGAAGAAAAGAAACCACAAAATTAAAACGTGTTAAAAACAAGGCCCACCTGGCCTGTCTAGGATTAAGTCGCTTGGCTGATTTGAGATAAACCAGATTCTTATGGTCCGTGAGGACCACCACCTGATGTTTGGCTCCTTCCAGCCAATGTCTCCACTCTTCAAAGGCCCACTTCATGGCCAATAACTCCCGATTACCCACGTCATAATTACGTTCAGTTGAAGAAAATTTTCGAGAGAAAAAGGCACAAGGGTTACTCTTAGAGGTCTCTGGATCTCTTTGGGACAAAAAAGGCACCTGCCCCAATTTCAGAGGCATCAACCTCCACCTGAAACGGTAGAGAAACATCAGGCTGCCGTAGAACAGGAGCAGAAGTGAATCTCTGCTTAAGTTCCTGAAACGCAGAAACTGCCTCAGGAGGCCAATTCACCACATCAGAACCCTTTTTGGTCAGATCAGTCAATGGTTTAACAATACCGGAGAAATTACCAATAAATTTACGATAAAAATTGGCAAAACCCAAAAATCTCTGAAGAGCCTTTAAAGGGAATCTGTCATCCCAAAATTGCCATATCAGATAAAGATATGGCTGAATACAGCGTCCCATAACAAAACTATCTGTCTTTTCCTTATATTCTGATACCCCCGTTTTCATATATAAATACCTGTTTAAACTTCGTTTTTTGTTGTGTCAATCATGGCGGTCAGGTCAGGAAGGCGGCGGTTATTCGCTTCCCCCAACCCTCCTCCATTCTTGGCGTACGCATTTTTTTTTTTTTTCCTTGTGCATTGTGTTTCAGCGCTTGCGCTGTGAAAAAGACCCTCGCGCGTGCGCAATGTTGTTTTGCCAACAGTGGGCAGCATATTTGAATTACTGCGCAAGCGCCAGTCATTTTAGCCAATTCAATTGACCCGGAAGTTGCGGCCTGCCGCTGATGACTTCCGGGCCAAGGAAAGTCAGGAAGTCTGACGCATGCGCTATATTGTTTGACTACTTTGCCCACTGCTGGGCAAATAAGACTGCGCAAGCGCGGGGGCCCTGCTGCAGAGCGCAAGCGCGGAAAACTTACGCTGTCTGTGATATTCACAGACAGCGTTACGTGACAGAAGTAGAGGAGCAGGTGGTTGGGGGAAGCGAATAACCGCCGCCTTCCTGACCTGACCGCCATGATTGACACCACAAAAACTAAGTTTACAAAGGTATTTATATATGAAAACGGGGGTATTAGAATATAAGGAAAAGACAGATAGCTTTGTTATGGGATGCTGTATTCCGCCATATCTTTATCTGATATGGCAATTTTGGGGTGACAGATTCCCTTTAATGAAGAAGGTTGGACCCAATCACAGATGGCCTGAACCTTGACCGGGTCCATTTCAATAACAGATGGAGACAAAATGAATCCCAGAAATGAGACCTTCTGTACGCCAAAAAGACACTTTGATCCCTTCACATACAGTGCATTCTCTCTCAAAATCTGGAACACAGTCCGAACATGTTTCACATTTGAGTCCCAGTCATTGGAAAAAATCAAGATATCATCCAAATAAACAATCAGAAATTTATCCACAAAATCCCTGAAAATATCATTCATGAAGGATTAGAAGACGGAAGGAGCATTAGTGAGCCCAAAGGGCATCACTAGGTACTCAAAATGCCCCTCTGGGGTATTAAACGCCGTCTTCCATTCATCCACGTGCTTAATGCGAATAAGGTTATGCGCCCCCCTGAGGTCAAGCTTGGTAAACCAAGTAGCACTTTTCACTCTGGAAAACAGATCAGAAATCAAGGGTAACGGATATTGATACTTCACAGTGATCTTATTCAAGAGACGATAATCAATACACGGCCTCAATGAACCATCCTTTTTGGCCACAAAGAAAAAACCGGCACCCAAGGGTGAAGAGGATGGTCTGATATGACCCTTCTTCAATGACTCCTTGATATAAGATCGCATAGCATCGTGTTCAGGTACAGACAAGTTAAAAAGGCGACCTTTAGGAAATTTACCACCAGGCACTAATTCAATAGCGCAATCATAGCTCCTGTGAGGGGGCAAGGATGCAGATTTACTTTCACTAAATACATCCGAAAAAATCAGTCAAAAAGTCAGGAACATCCTGAGACTGGGGAGAGGCAGAAAAAACAGGAGTGTCAGCATTAACACATTGGCAGCCCAAACTGGTCACAGACACAGATTTCCAATACAAAACAGGATTATGAGACTGTAACCAAGGGAAACCTAGTACAATAATGTCATGCAGATTATGCAGCACCAGAAATTTGCAACTCTCCTGATGATCTTGTTCAACCCTCATTATCACCTGAGTAGAAAACTGGGGTTTATTCTCCGCCAAAGGGGTAGAATCAATGCCCAGTAGGGGAATAGACTTCCGCAGGGTATCATGGGAAACCCACAACGTTTGACAAAGTCAAAATCCATCAGGTTAATAGCTGCTCCTGAATCAACAAAAGCCTGAGCAGAAAATGTGGACAGGGAGCAAATCAGGGTAACAGTCAACAGAAATTTAGTCTGAACACTACCCAAGACAACTGAGCGTGCAAAACGTCTTCCCCGCTTAGGGCAGACTGAAATAGCATGAGAGGCGTCACCATAGTAGAAACATAACCCATTGCGCTTTCGAAACTCATGACGCTGTGCCCCAGAAGTCACTCCATTACACTGCATGGGCTCAGAAGCTGGCTCACAAGGCAACACTATCTCACGCATACTTCTGCACTCACACAAACGTCTGTCAATTTGAATAGCCAATGACATAGAATCATTGAGACCAGAGGGAGCAGGGAATCCCACCATAACATCCTTTACATTCTCTGACAGCCCCTTCCGAAAAAGGGCTGCCAAAGCATCATCATTCCATTTGGTCAGGACTGCCCACTTTCGGAATTTCTGACAGTACAACTCAGTGTCTTCAAGACCCTGATTTAATGCCAACAAGGTTTTTTCAGCTTGATCAGTGACATTAGGTTCATCGTACAATAACCCCAGAGCCAGAAAAAATGCATCAATATCATTCAAAACAGGATCTCCAGGTGTCAGGGAAAAAGGCCAATCCTGAGGATCGCCGCGCAGGAGAGAGATGACAATTTGAACCTGCTATGCTGCGTTACCTGAGGACTTAGGCTTTAAGGCAAAAAATAACTTACAGTTATTTTTGAAATTAAGAAATTTAGCCCGATCGCCCAAAAACAAATCTGGCATGGGAATCCTTGGTTCGACCACCGGCAACCCAGCAAGATGGGTAGCAATACTCCGAACCTCAGTGGCAAGCTGATCCACACGGCCAGACAACTGTGCAAACTCCATTGAAAGGAAAAAAAAATCCTCCTCAGCACCCAGAGAAAAAGAGGGAAAAAATGCAACATACAGAAAAAAAAAATCTCTGACAACGCTGACAACTTTTTTCTTTCCACACTATTTTTCCCTTCTGTGAGTACCATATAATTTTCAGTTTTGGCCGGTGATACTGTTGTGTTTCGGTAACTGAGGAGGACAGGAACAACAGCAGGGCAGCAGAACACCTGAGATGTTGGTAACTGATGGGTTGCAGATTCCTAAACTAACGACACAACTAGAGGTAGCCGTGGAGCGTTCCTACGTTGATCCTAGACGCCTCATCACAGCCTGAGAGATAACTACACCTAAAGGCAGAAAGATGAAAGCTATCTGCCCCGGAGCAGATCCCCAAAGAAAATAGGAAGACCCCAAACATATAATGGCGGTTAGACAAGATGAAAACACAAACATAGGCAGAAAATAGATTGAGCAAACGCTGGGGCCACAAGATGACTAAATAGGATAGGAAAGGAGAGATTACTTTCTGCAACCCAGAAAATCCTACAAAAATCCAACAATTTTGATTACAAAAATACTGAGATCACACGATCTCGCCACCCACTAAATCAGATCTCAGTGTGAACAAAACCAAGCTGCAGCTGCTGAAAAAACAGGAAAAAGTAAATGAGCAAATAACAGTGGCTGCAGATAAACTGTGAGGAGCTCAGGCCCCAGGAGGGGACTTGGCTGACCTCCACAAAAGTACAGAAAACAATGCAAAAAGCAAGCACAAAAAGAAAAGCAAAAAATATCTTATCTGAAAGCAGGAGATGCAGGCAAGACTCCAGCAAACTTCCAAATGAACCAGGAACCACAATTGAGACAAGAACAATTGATCACCGGCAACCATCATGGGAGGGAACCTCCCTTATATCAGACCAGTCAGTGAACCCAGATTGCCATTCCTCGCTGAAAGGTTCAGTACTGTCTGTAACCACCAGAGGGAGCCTCTGCTCAGAAACCATCTCTAGCACATTCATAACAGTGCTGTGCCTTTTAGTGCCACGCTGTCTCCATGTGTGTCAGTCAGACAAAAGAAATCTATTTCGCTGTGAAGCTGCAGAGGAGTTCGCACCTTGGTGTTATGAGCTTTAAAGGATTTGTTCTTGGCTTTAAATTAAAGATAAACACTGCTTGGCTTTTTATGGCATTGGGGAATGCAAGGGTGGGGGCACATTTCAGGAGTGGAAGGAGTTGTCATGAACATAAAATCCAAAATAGATTCTCCCTTGTCCCTCACACCTGCATAAACCAACCTATGTATCAGCACATGTCAGCCTCTCTGAGTCCCCTCGTCCCCCGCGGACCCTGTGGAGCTGAACTTGTAAGAGGGTGACTGGGGCAGTCATGTGCTTCTCACCTGACAAGAAAAACGTTTATAACCTGTGTATACAAAAAAGTATTTTACTATGCATAGAAGCTTATAGGCACAAAGTGCACAGTTAATGTATTGCTATGATATGTGGATGACTCAATGTGTTCTGACAAATGTATTAGATAAAGGGAAAGCATGAGAATAGTATATAGGATATAGATTTAGCTATAGGATTGGGAACAGTGCAGTAGAGGGCACAATAAGTTCAGCAAGAAGACAGGTTTAGGGTAGAAACAGTTAATATGTTCAGGAACAGCCCCAGTGTGGGAGGGGCAGGGCCAGATGACAAGGGAACACTTCCTGGTTAGTGCAGTTAGAATAAGAGATTAAATGGAGAGAGAGCAGTACTTGAAGGTGGATTGGAGTAGAGTAGTAGAGAGTAGTGATGAGCCACCCCCGTAGTGTTCGAGTTTGGTTCGGTTCGCCGAACAGCCGTGTGTTCGACGAACTGTTCGTCGAACTGTTCGTCGAACTGTTCGTCGAACACCTTGAACACCGTTAAAACCAATGGCAGGCAAACTAAAACACATAGAAACACATAGAAAACACTTCAAAGGTGTCCAAAAGCTGACAAATTGCTCACAAGACACAACTAACACATGGAAAAGTGACAAGTACATATTGTCATGCGAAAAGAAAAGAGGTGGAGGAGTAAAAGGAGGGGGAGACACAGATATAGGCATGTCATGCCCTTCTAAAACCAAAAAAGTGCCAAGCTGACACGGCCAGTCCGTTCCTGCCCGTGCGACCAGCGTGTCGCCGGGTTTGTGCCAGAGCTGCCGTTGACCCTGACGGCCAGCCCCCCTCTCCCAATACTGGTGCCTGTCCGCTGGTGGGTCGAGCGAGCCCCCCTGCGGTGGAGGCAGGTCTAATCTTTTTCATTTAAATTGTCTCTCTAATTTGAATGAGTACACTTTAAATCCTTTTACAAGGATTTATTGGAGGGCAAGTCTCATGCCAGCAGCTGCGGTAATGCCAGGTCCAGTAGCGTCCCGTAAAGCTGCTGCAGTTAAAAAGCTTTTATAAGGATCAAGCTTGGTGGTCCACCGCAAGGCGTCCTACCGCCACTCACAGCCCCTGTGCCTTGGGGTGCCTCCCCGATGCTCTTCACTGAGTGTCCCGGGGGCCCGAAGTATTTCCTTTGAAAAAATTAAGTGTCCAAAGTCCAGGTGGTGTAGCTTGCTTAACAGCTGTGTTAATCCTCTGACTAGCAGACATTGCTACTAGGCCCAAAATTATTGTCGATTTTTCGGAAAAACTGAACTCTTTGAAATCTAGTTGCCCCCAGCAACACAACTCTCAAGTCCTTATCTTCATCTGCAACCCGGATAAATTCTAATCCGGGTTGTTTTGCATGTAGGACCTCTAAGTGTTTATGTTGCGTCTCTATTATGAATGGGGTGCAAGAATTTCAATCTCGTACCACAGGCACCAGTTTTAAAATCAACTGTCATGTCAATTGCCAATCGTGCTACATTATTTATTTAATTGAGTGCGGTTGTGGGTTGCAGTACATCGGTCGGACGATACAGACGATGCATGCAAGGCTCAACAAGCACCGTCAAAATATCCGAGATGGGTTCATGCTACATAGTCTCTCAAAACATTTCTCCCTAGTGCACCAAAAGAATTTGAATTTGTTAAAACTCACTGTTATTGACCAGATACCACATGATATGCCTGATCGGTATAATAATCTAATAAGAAGGGAGAGTTTCTGGATTTTTAAACTTGGTACACTGGCCCCTGAGGGGTTAAACCTCACTATTGAAAAAATCACGCAATATATGCATTTTGTTATTTATTTCTTTTCATTTATTTTTCCTTGTGTACATAGTTTTTATGTCGTTTTTAGGTTGCTTTTATTCAATTTATCTTTTTTTTTTTCTTCTTTCTTTTTTGCAGTCATATTTGCATTTTTAATCATGTGGGTGTTCTGATTAATTGCCTTTTAATTTTCATTTGCTGCTCCACCTTTATATAGCTTTCCTACTCCATTCTATGTATAACTGCCACCTGAGGAAGACGGAGCTATTCCGTTGAAACGCGTTGTGGATATCAATAAATGAAGACTTTTTAATATCAGCTGAATTGCGTCCCTCGCGCTCCTTATGATCGGATTTCTTGATCATCACTTATGTCTGATCCTCTCTTGAGGTACCCGGCCAGAGCTGCAGAGGACAACCTTAATCTCATCTGCCTTTATCGCCAGCCTGCGCTCTGTTGAAACCGTCTTTCTGAATTTGGTAGCAAAATTATTGTCTGGGCTAGATGCAGTAAAAAATTTGTAATTAGATCTACAGCCGGTGCCTACTCCGCTGACTAGCAGACACTCAAGCTTTGTAGCAGACCTCTGATTCCCAGGCTATAGTATGAGTAAACAACTCTAGTCTTCACACTCAACCATCTGTGTTGTGAATAGGCTGGAAATGAGTTCTGAGCAGAAGCTCCCTCTGGTGGTTACAAACGGTACTGGACTGTCCAGTGAAGATTGTGAGGATTGGGAATCAGGTGTTACTGACTGGTCTTATATAAGGGAGTCGCCTTCCCATCAGGGTTGCCGGTGATCAATTGTTCTGGTCTCAATCTTTGATTCCTGTTTCCTTGGTAGCCTGCTGTGTCGTGTCTGAATCTCCTGCTAACAGATAAGACATTTTCTTCTTTTTGTTTTTGTGCTTGATTTTTGAATTTTGTCCTGCACTTCTGTGGGGGCCTTCAGGGTTCCCTCTGGGGGCTTTTTGCCCTCTCAGTTCAGTTCAGCCACTGATGTTTGTACATTTGCTTTTTCCAGTTTTTTCAGTGGCTGCTGTTTTGTTTTTGGTTACACCAGAGAACTAATTTAGGTGGTAGAGGTCGTGTGATCTCAGGTGTTTTTGAAATTTGTAGAGTTGGTGCTTTTCAGGGTTTTTTGGGATTGCAGTAAGTGCCCTTCCTATCCTTTTCTATTTAGTAAGTTTGGGCCCCAGCGTTTGCTCATACTATTTTCTGTCTGTGTCAGTATTTCTTCTTGTCTAACCGCCATTACATGTTTGGGGGCTTTCTATGTTCTTTGGGGATCTGCTCCGGGGTAGATAGCTTTCCTCTTTCTATCTTTAGGTGTAGTTAGTTTCTCAGGCTGTGACGAGGCGTCTAGGACCAACGTAGGAACGCTCCACGGCTGCCTCTAGTTGTGGTGGTTAGTCAGGGTACTGCAATCTCATAGTTTCCAACTGCTCTGGTGTATTTCCTTTTTGCCTGCTCTCCTCAGCTACCAAATCATAACAGTATCACCGGCCTAAACTGAAAATTATATGGTACTCACAGAAGGGAAAAATATTGTGGAAAGAAAAAAGTTGTCAGAGTTGTCAGAGATTTTTTTTTCTGTTTGTTGCATTTTTTTTCCCTCTGTATCTCTGGGTGCTGAGGAGGATTTTTTTTCTCTCTCAATGGAGTTTTCACAGTTGTCTGGCCGTGTGGATCAGCTTGCCACTGAAGTTCGGAGTATTGCTACCTATCTTGCTAGGTTGCCTGTTGTGGAACCTAGGATTCCCATGCCAGATTTGTTTTTAGGGGATCGAGCTAAGTTTCTGAATTTCAAAAATAACTGTAAATTGTTTTTTGCCTTAAAATCTAAGTCCTCAGGGAACGCAGCGCAGCAGGTTCAAATTGTCATCTCTCTCCTGCGCGGCGACCCTCAGGATTGGGCTTTTTCCCTGACACCTGGGGATCCTGTTTTGAGTGATGTTGATGCGTTTTTTCAGGCTTTGGGTTATTGTACGATGAGCCTAATGTCACTGATCAAGCTGAAAAAACTTTGTTGGCATTAAGTCAGGGCTTGAGGACGCTGAGTTATACTGTCAGAGATTCCGTAGGTGGGCAGTCCTGACCAAATGGAATGACGACGCTTTGGCAGCTCTTTTTCGGAAGGGACTGTCAGATAATGTAAAGGATGTTATGGTGGGATTCCCTGTTCCCTCTGGTCTTAATGATTCTATGTCATTAGCGATTCAAATTGACAGACGTTTGCGTGAGCGGAAAGGTATGCGTGGAATAATGTTGCCTTGTGAACCTGCTTCTGAATCCATGCAGTGTGATAGAGTGGTTTCTGGGGCACAGCGTCATGAATTTCGAAAGCGCAATGGGTTATGTTTCTACTGTGGTGATGCCTCTCATGCTATTTCAGTCTGCCCTAAGCGGGGAAGACGTTTTGCACGCTCAGTTGTCTTGGGTAGTGTTCAGACTAAGTTTTTATTAACTGTTACCCTGATATGCTCTCTGTCCTCATTTTCTGCTCAGGCTTTTGTTGATTCTGGAGCAGCTATTAACCTGATGGATTTTGATTTTGCTAAATGTTGTGGGTTTCCCTTGATACCCCTACGGAAGTCTATTCCCCTACTGGGTATCGATTCTACCCCTTTGGCTGAGAATAAACCTCAGTTCTCTACTCAGGTGATAATGAGGGTTGAACCTGATCATCAGGAGAGTTGCAAATTTTTGGTTCTGTATAATCTGCATGACATTATCGTACTGGGTTTCCCTTGGTTACAGTCTCATAATCCTGTTTTGGATTGGAAATCTGTGTCTGTAACCAGTTGGGGCTGCCAATGTGTTAATACCAACACTCCTGTTTTTTCTGCCTCCCCCAGGCTCAGGATGTTCCTGACTTTTTGATTGATTTTTCTGATGTGTTTAGCGAAAGTAAATCTGCATCCTTGCCTCCCCATAGGAGCTATGACTGCGCTATTGAATTGGTGCCTGGTGGTAAGTTCCCTAAAGGTCGCCTTTTTAACTTGTCTGTACCTGAACATGACGCTATGCGGTCTTATATCAAGGAGTCATTGGAGAAGGGTCATATCAGACCATCCTCTTCACCCTTAGGTGCCGGTTTTTTCTTTGTAGCCAAAAAGGATGGTTCATTAAGGCCGTGTATTGATTATCGTCTCTTGAACAATATTACTGTGAAATATCAATATCCTTTACCCTTGATCTCTGATCTGTTTTCCAGGGTGAAAAACGCTACTTGGTTTACCAAGCTTGACCTCAGGGGGGCATATAACCTTATTCGCATTAAGCACGGGGATGAATGGAAGACGGCATTTAATACCCTGAAGGGCATTTTGAGTACCTTGTGATGCCCTTTGGGCTCACTAATGCTCCTTCTGTCTTCCAGTCCTTCATGAATGACATTTTCAGGGATTTTGTGGATAAATTTCTGATTGTTTATTTGGATGATATCTTGATTTTTTCCAATGACTGGGACTCTCATGTAAAACATGTTCGGACTGTGTTCCAGATTTTGAGAGAGAATGCTCTGTATGTGAAGGGATCAAAGTGTCTTTTTGGCGTTCAGAGGATCTCATTTCTGGGATTCATTTTGTCCCCATCTGTTATAGAAATGGACCCGGTCAAAGTTCAGGCCATCTGTGATTGGGTCCAACCTACTTCATTAAAGGCTCTTCAAAGATTCTTGGGTTTTGCCAATTTTTATCGTAAATTTATTGGTAATTTCTCTGTTATTGTTAAACCATTAACTGATTTGACCAAGAAGGGTTCTGATGTGGTGAATTGGCCTCCTGAGGCAGTCTCTGCATTTCAGGAACTTAAGCAGAGATTCACTTCTGCTCCTGTTCTATGGCAGCCTGATGTTTCTCTGCCATTTCAGGTGGAGGTTGATGCCTCTGAAATTGGGGCAGGTGCCGTTTTGTCCCAAAGAGATCCAGAGACCTCTAAAAGTAACCCTTGTGCCTTTTTCTCTCGAAAATTTTCTCCCACTGAACGTAATTATGACGTGGGTAATCGGGAGTTATTGGCCATGAAGTGGGCTTTTGAAGAGTGGAGACATTGGCTGGAGGGAGCCAAACATCAGGTGGTGGTCCTTACGGACCATAAGAATCTAGTTTATCTGGAATCTGCCAAGCGACTTAATCCTAGACAGGCCAGGTGGGCCTTGTTTTTCACACGTTTTAATTTTGTGGTTTCATTTCTTCCTGGCACTAAAAATGTTAAGGCGGATGCCCTCTCGAGGAGTTTCCTGGCGGACTCTCCTGAGTTATCTGATCCTTCTGTTATTTTGAAAGAGGGTGTAGTTCTTTCCGCCATCTCGCCCAATTTGAGACTGGCTCTGGAGGGGTGTCAGGAGGATAAGCCCGAGCGCTGCCCTGTTGGGAAATTGTTTGTCCCGGACCAGTGGAAAAGGAGTGTGATGTCTGAGATTCATTGTTCCGCGTTGGCCGGTCATCCCGGAATTTTTGGTACCAGAGACTTGGTTAGTCGGTCCTTTTGGTGGTCTACCTTGTCTCGTGATGTCAGGGAGTTTGTGCAGTCCTGCGGGACTTGCTCTCGCTCCAAGCCTTGCTCTCGTTCTAGTGGTTTGTTGATGCCATTACCTGTGCCCAAGAGACCATGGACCCATATCTCTATGGATTTCATTTCCGACCTCCCTGTTTCTCAGAGAATGACCGTCATCTGGGTGATTTGCGATAGGTTTTCCAAGATGATACATCTTGTGCCATTACCTAAGTTGCCTTCCTCCTCTGAATTGGTGCCTTTGTTCCTTCAGCACGTGGTTCGTTTACACGGCATTCCTGAGAACATTGTGTCTGACAGAGGAGTCCAGTTTGTTTCCAGATTTTGGAGGACCTTTTGTTCTAAAATTGGTGTTCAATTGTCTTTCTCCTCGGCGTTTCATCCTCAGACCAATGGTCAAACTGAGAGAACAAACCAGACATTGGAGACTTATCTAAGATGCTTTGTGTCTGCTGATCAGGATGACTGGGTCTCTTTTTTGCCTTTGGCTGAGTTTGCTCTTAATAATAGGGCTAGCTCTGCCACTTTGATGTCTCCATTTTTCTGTAATTCTGGGTTTCACCCTCGATTTTCTTCAGGACAGACGGAGGCTTCTGTCTGTCCAGGTGTTGACTCTGTTGTGGAGCGTATGCAACAGATTTGGGACCAGGTAGTGGAGAGGTTGTCCCTCTCTCAGGAGAGGGCCCAGCGGTTTGCTAACCGGCATAGGACTGATGGTCCTCGGTTTAAAGTGGGGGACTTGGTCTGGTTGTCCTCAAGAAATATTCCTATGAGAGTGGCATCTCCTAAATTTAAGCCTAGGTTCATTGGACCTTATAAGATCTTGGAGATTCTTAATCCTGTTTCTTTTCGTTTGCTTCTTCCAGGGACATTTAAGATCCATAACGTGTTCCACAAGTCCTTGTTGAAGAGGTTTGTTGAGCCAGTGGTTCCTACTACTGTGCCTCCTGACCCTGTTTTGGTTGAGGGCAATCTGGAGTATGTGGTTGAGAAAATATTGAATTCTCGTTTTTCTAGACGGAAACTCCAGTATTTGGTTAAATGGAGAGGTTATGGTCAGGAAGACAATTCTTGGGTGTTTGCTTCGGACATCCATGCTAGGAGACTCATCCGTGCGTATCATAGAACTCATCCTGACCGACCTGGTTGCTCAAATGAGGGTTCGGTGACCCCTCCTCAAGGGGGGGGTACTGTTGTGAATAGGCTGGAAATGAGTTCTGAGCAGAAGCTCCCTCTGGTGGTTACAAACGGTACTGGACTGTCCAGTGAAGATTGTGAGGATTGGGAATCAGGTGTTACTGACTGGTCTTATATAAGGGAGTCGCCTTCCCATCAGGGTTGCCGGTGATCAATTGTTCTGGTCTCAATCTTTGATTCCTGTTTCCTTGGTAGCCTGCTGTGTCGTGTCTGAATCTCCTGCTAACAGATAAGACATTTTCTTCTTTTTGTTTTTGTGCTTGATTTTTGCATTTTGTCCTGCACTTCTGTGGGGGCCTTCAGGGTCCCCTCTGGGGCTTTTTGCCCTCTCAGTTCAGTTCAGCCACTGATGTTTGTACATTTGCTTTTTCCAGTTTTTTCAGTGGCTGCTGTTTTGTTTTTGGTTACACCAGAGAACTAATTTAGGTGGTAGAGGTCGTGTGATCTCAGGTGTTTTTGAAATTAGTAGAGTTGGTGCTTTTCAGGGTTTTTTGGGATTGCAGTAAGTGCCCTTCCTATCCTTTTCTATTTAGTAAGTTTGGGCCCCAGCGTTTGCTCATACTATTTTCTGTCTGTGTCAGTATTTCTTCTTGTCTAACCGCCATTACATGTTTGGGGGCTTTCTATGTTCTTTGGGGATCTGCTCCGGGGTAGATAGCTTTCCTCTTTCTATCTTTAGGTGTAGTTAGTTTCTCAGGCTGTGACGAGGCGTCTAGGACCAACGTAGGAACGCTCCACGGCTGCCTCTAGTTGTGGTGGTTAGTCAGGGTACTGCAATCTCATAGTTTCCAACTGCTCTGGTGTATTTCCTTTTTGCCTGCTCTCCTCAGCTACCAAATCATAACAGTATCACCGGCCTAAACTGAAAATTATATGGTACTCACAGAAGGGAAAAATATTGTGGAAAGAAAAAAGTTGTCAGAGTTGTCAGAGATTTTTTTTTTCTGTTTGTTGCATTTTTTTTTCCCTCTGTATCTCTGGGTGCTGAGGAGGATTTTTTTTCTCTCTCAATGGAGTTTGCACAGTTGTCTGGCCGTGTGGATCAGCTTGCCACTGAAGTTCGGAGTATTGCTACCTATCTTGCTAGGTTGCCTGTTGTGGAACCTAGGATTCCCATGCCAGATTTGTTTTTAGGGGATCGAGCTAAGTTTCTGAATTTCAAAAATAACTGTAAATTGTTTTTTGCCTTAAAATCTAAGTCCTCAGGGAACGCAGCGCAGCAGGTTCAAATTGTCATCTCTCTCCTGCGCGGCGACCCTCAGGATTGGGCTTTTTCCCTGACACCTGGGGATCCTGTTTTGAGTGATGTTGATGCGTTTTTTCAGGCTTTGGGGTTATTGTACGATGAGCCTAATGTCACTGATCAAGCTGAAAAAACCTTGTTGGCATTAAGTCAGGGGCTTGAGGACGCTGAGTTATACTGTCAGAGATTCCGTAGGTGGGCAGTCCTGACCAAATGGAATGACGACGCTTTGGCAGCTCTTTTTCGGAAGGGACTGTCAGATAATGTAAAGGATGTTATGGTGGGATTCCCTGTTCCCTCTGGTCTTAATGATTCTATGTCATTAGCGATTCAAATTGACAGACGTTTGCGTGAGCGGAAAGGTATGCGTGGAATAATGTTGCCTTGTGAACCTGCTTCTGAATCCATGCAGTGTGATAGAGTGGTTTCTGGGGCACAGCGTCATGAATTTCGAAAGCGCAATGGGTTATGTTTCTACTGTGGTGATGCCTCTCATGCTATTTCAGTCTGCCCTAAGCGGGGAAGACGCTTTGCACGCTCAGTTGTCTTGGGTAGTGTTCAGACTAAGTTTTTATTAACTGTTACCCTGATATGCTCTCTGTCCTCATTTTCTGCTCAGGCTTTTGTTGATTCTGGAGCAGCTATTAACCTGATGGATTTTGATTTTGCTAAATGTTGTGGGTTTCCCTTGATACCCCTACGGAAGTCTATTCCCCTACTGGGTATCGATTCTACCCCTTTGGCTGAGAATAAACCTCAGTTCTCTACTCAGGTGATAATGAGGGTTGAACCTGATCATCAGGAGAGTTGCAAATTTTTGGTTCTGTATAATCTGCATGACATTATCGTACTGGGTTTCCCTTGGTTACAGTCTCATAATCCTGTTTTGGATTGGAAATCTGTGTCTGTAACCAGTTGGGGCTGCCAATGTGTTAATACCAACACTCCTGTTTTTTCTGCCTCCCCCCAGGCTCAGGATGTTCCTGACTTTTTGATTGATTTTTCTGATGTGTTTAGCGAAAGTAAATCTGCATCCTTGCCTCCCCATAGGAGCTATGACTGCGCTATTGAATTGGTGCCTGGTGGTAAGTTCCCTAAAGGTCGCCTTTTTAACTTGTCTGTACCTGAACATGACGCTATGCGGTCTTATATCAAGGAGTCATTGGAGAAGGGTCATATCAGACCATCCTCTTCACCCTTAGGTGCCGGTTTTTTCTTTGTAGCCAAAAAGGATGGTTCATTAAGGCCGTGTATTGATTATCGTCTCTTGAACAATATTACTGTGAAATATCAATATCCTTTACCCTTGATCTCTGATCTGTTTTCCAGGGTGAAAAACGCTACTTGGTTTACCAAGCTTGACCTCAGGGGGGCATATAACCTTATTCGCATTAAGCACGGGGATGAATGGAAGACGGCATTTAATACCCCTGAAGGGCATTTTGAGTACCTTGTGATGCCCTTTGGGCTCACTAATGCTCCTTCTGTCTTCCAGTCCTTCATGAATGACATTTTCAGGGATTTTGTGGATAAATTTCTGATTGTTTATTTGGATGATATCTTGATTTTTTCCAATGACTGGGACTCTCATGTAAAACATGTTCGGACAGTGTTCCAGATTTTGAGAGAGAATGCTCTGTATGTGAAGGGATCAAAGTGTCTTTTTGGCGTTCAGAGGATCTCATTTCTGGGATTCATTTTGTCCCCATCTGTTATAGAAATGGACCCGGTCAAAGTTCAGGCCATCTGTGATTGGGTCCAACCTACTTCATTAAAGGCTCTTCAAAGATTCTTGGGTTTTGCCAATTTTTATCGTAAATTTATTGGTAATTTCTCTGTTATTGTTAAACCATTAACTGATTTGACCAAGAAGGGTTCTGATGTGGTGAATTGGCCTCCTGAGGCAGTCT
Organism: Oophaga sylvatica; assembly: GCA_033576555.1. Classification (NCBI taxonomy): domain Eukaryota; kingdom Metazoa; phylum Chordata; class Amphibia; order Anura; family Dendrobatidae; genus Oophaga; species Oophaga sylvatica. The sequence goes on along the minus strand of JARQOD010000002.1, from coordinate 50,724,243 downwards.
CTGCATTTCAGGAACTTAAGCAGAGATTCACTTCTGCTCCTGTTCTATGGCAGCCTGATGTTTCTCTGCCATTTCAGGTGGAGGTTGATGCCTCTGAAATTGGGGCAGGTGCCGTTTTGTCCCAAAGAGATCCAGAGACCTCTAAAAGTAACCTTGTGCCTTTTTCTCTCGAAAATTTTCTCCCACTGAACGTAATTATGACGTGGGTAATCGGGAGTTATTGGCCATGAAGTGGGCTTTTGAAGAGTGGAGACATTGGCTGGAGGGAGCCAAACATCAGGTGGTGGTCCTTACGGACCATAAGAATCTAGTTTATCTGGAATCTGCCAAGCGACTTAATCCTAGACAGGCCAGGTGGGCCTTGTTTTTCACACGTTTTAATTTTGTGGTTTCATTTCTTCCTGGCACTAAAAATGTTAAGGCGGATGCCCTCTCGAGGAGTTTCCTGGCGGACTCTCCTGAGTTATCTGATCCTTCTGTTATTTTGAAAGAGGGTGTAGTTCTTTCCGCCATCTCGCCCAATTTGAGACTGGCTCTGGAGGGGTGTCAGGAGGATAAGCCTGAGCGCTGCCCTGTTGGGAAATTGTTTGTCCCGGACCAGTGGAAAAGGAGTGTGATGTCTGAGATTCATTGTTCCGCGTTGGCCGGTCATCCCGGAATTTTTGGTACCAGAGACTTGGTTAGTCGGTCCTTTTGGTGGTCTACCTTGTCTCGTGATGTCAGGGAGTTTGTGCAGTCCTGCGGGACTTGCTCTCGCTCCAAGCCTTGCTCTCGTTCTAGTGGTTTGTTGATGCCATTACCTGTGCCCAAGAGACCATGGACCCATATCTCTATGGATTTCATTTCCGACCTCCCTGTTTCTCAGAGAATGACCGTCATCTGGGTGATTTGCGATAGGTTTTCCAAGATGATACATCTTGTGCCATTACCTAAGTTGCCTTCCTCCTCTGAATTGGTGCCTTTGTTCCTTCAGCACGTGGTTCGTTTACACGGCATTCCTGAGAACATTGTGTCTGACAGAGGAGTCCAGTTTGTTTCCAGATTTTGGAGGACCTTTTGTTCTAAAATTGGTGTTCAATTGTCTTTCTCCTCGGCGTTTCATCCTCAGACCAATGGTCAAACTGAGAGAACAAACCAGACATTGGAGACTTATCTAAGATGCTTTGTGTCTGCTGATCAGGATGACTGGGTCTCTTTTTTGCCTTTGGCTGAGTTTGCTCTTAATAATAGGGCTAGCTCTGCCACTTTGATGTCTCCATTTTTCTGTAATTCTGGGTTTCACCCTCGATTTTCTTCAGGACAGACGGAGGCTTCTGTCTGTCCAGGTGTTGACTCTGTTGTGGAGCGTATGCAACAGATTTGGGACCAGGTAGTGGAGAGGTTGTCCCTCTCTCAGGAGAGGGCCCAGCGGTTTGCTAACCGGCATAGGACTGATGGTCCTCGGTTTAAAGTGGGGGACTTGGTCTGGTTGTCCTCAAGAAATATTCCTATGAGAGTGGCATCTCCTAAATTTAAGCCTAGGTTCATTGGACCTTATAAGATCTTGGAGATTCTTAATCCTGTTTCTTTTCGTTTGCTTCTTCCAGGGACATTTAAGATCCATAACGTGTTCCACAAGTCCTTGTTGAAGAGGTTTGTTGAGCCAGTGGTTCCTACTACTGTGCCTCCTGACCTGTTTTGGTTGAGGGCAATCTGGAGTATGTGGTTGAGAAAATATTGAATTCTCGTTTTTCTAGACGGAAACTCCAGTATTTGGTTAAATGGAAAGGTTATGGTCAGGAAGACAATTCTTGGGTGTTTGCTTCGGACATCCATGCTAGGAGACTCATCCGTGCGTATCATAGAACTCATCCTGACCGACCTGGTTGCTCAAATGAGGGTTCGGTGACCCCTCCTCAAGGGGGGGGTACTGTTGTGAATAGGCTGGAAATGAGTTCTGAGCAGAAGCTCCCTCTGGTGGTTACAAACGGTACTGGACTGTCCAGTGAAGATTGTGAGGATTGGGAATCAGGTGTTACTGACTGGTCTTATATAAGGGAGTCGCCTTCCCATCAGGGTTGCCGGTGATCAATTGTTCTGGTCTCAATCTTTGATTCCTGTTTCCTTGGTAGCCTGCTGTGTCGTGTCTGAATCTCCTGCTAACAGATAAGACATTTTCTTCTTTTTGTTTTTGTGCTTGATTTTTGCATTTTGTCCTGCACTTCTGTGGGGGCCTTCAGGGTCCCCTCTGGGGCTTTTTGCCCTCTCAGTTCAGTTCAGCCACTGATGTTTGTACATTTGCTTTTTCCAGTTTTTTCAGTGGCTGCTGTTTTGTTTTTGGTTACACCAGAGAACTAATTTAGGTGGTAGAGGTCGTGTGATCTCAGGTGTTTTTGAAATTAGTAGAGTTGGTGCTTTTCAGGTTTTTTGGGATTGCAGTAAGTGCCCTTCCTATCCTTTTCTATTTAGTAAGTTTGGGCCCCAGCGTTTGCTCATACTATTTTCTGTCTGTGTCAGTATTTCTTCTTGTCTAACCGCCATTACATGTTTGGGGGCTTTCTATGTTCTTTGGGGATCTGCTCCGGGGTAGATAGCTTTCCTCTTTCTATCTTTAGGTGTAGTTAGTTTCTCAGGCTGTGACGAGGCGTCTAGGACCAACGTAGGAACGCTCCACGGCTGCCTCTAGTTGTGGTGGTTAGTCAGGGTACTGCAATCTCATAGTTTCCAACTGCTCTGGTGTATTTCCTTTTTGCCTGCTCTCCTCAGCTACCAAATCATAACACATCTGTGTTACCCCAAGCCATAGTGTATGTAGTTTCTTACGGTTAAAAAGGGGGTGGGGAAAGACCCAACCCACCTGTAATTGACAATGCCAACGTCACGTAAAACACAGCAAGGGGACTCCAAAAAGAGTCTTCATTTTTTCCAAAAATTTGGGGCACAGACACCACTTAAGTAGCATCAATTGCCCCAGAGTTGCTTAAAACGGTTGGTGAGGTGATTTGAACAAATCCTCAAGCTTTTACTCTCCCCAGGATGACACAGGGGTAGCAAAGTCCTTGCGGATCCATGATTTGTTCATTTTTATGAACGTGAGTCTGTCTAGATTCTCAGTGGACAGCCGCGTGCGCTTATCTGTCAGACTCAGCACTCCACCAGCAGGGCTGAACACACGTTCAGAAGGAACAAAAATTATTATTAATTTGAAAGCTGTTGGAGCTTAGTATAGATGGCCTATTAGAATGAGTACCACACACTGCTACAGGCCAAAAATTATTCTATAGCCAAGATGCAGCTAAAAATTATGAATTTGAAAGCTGGTGGAGCTTAGTATAGATGGCCTATTAAAATGAGTACCACACACTGCTACAGGCCAAAAATTATTCTACAGCCAAGATGCAGCTAAAAATTATGAATTTGAAAGCTGGTGGAGCTTAGTATAAATGGCCTATTAGAATGAGTACCACACACTGCTACAGGCCCAAAATTATTTTACAACCAAGATGCAGCAAAAATTATGAATTTGAAAGCTGGTGGAGCTTAGTATAGATGGCCTATTAGAATGAGTACCACACACTGCTACAGGCCAAAAATTATTCTACAGCCAAGATGCAGCTAAAAATTATGAATTTGAAAGCTGGTGGAGCTTAGTATAGATGGCCTATTAGAATGAGTACCACACACTGCTACAGGCCAAAAATTATTCTACAGCCAAGATGCAGCTAAGAATTGTGAATTTGAAAGCTGGTGGAGTTTAGTATAGATGGCCTATTAGAATGAGTACCACACACTGCTACAGGCCAAAAATTATTCTACAGCCAAGATGCAGCAAAAAATTATGAATTTGAAAGCTGGTGGAGCTTAGTATAGATGGCCTATTAGAATGAGTACCACACACTGCTACAGGCCAAAAATTATTTTACAGCCAAGATGCAGCAAAAAATTATGAATTTGAAACCTGGTGGAGCTTAGTATAGATGGCCTATTAGAATGAGTACCACACACTGCTACAGACCAAAAATTATTTTACAGCCAAGATGCAGCAAAAAATTATGAATTTGAAAGCTGATGGAGCTTAGTATAGATGGCCTATTAGAATGAGTACCACACACTGCTACAGGCCAAAAATTATTCTACAGCCAAGATGCAGCTAAAAATTATGAATTTAAAAGCTGGTGGAGCTTAGTATAGATGGCCTATTAGAATGAGTACCACACACTACTACAGGCCAAAAAGTATTCTACAGCCAAGATGCAGCTAAAAATTATGAATTTGAAAGCTGGTGGAGCTTAGTATAGATGGCCTATTAGAATGATTTCCACACACTGCTACAGGCCAAAAATTATTCTACAGGCAAGATGCAGCTAAAAATTATTATCAATTTTAAAGCTTAAAGCGTTTGGTGAGGTGATTTTACAAAATCCTCAAGCATTTACTCTCCCCAGGATGATACAGGGGTAGAAAAGTCCTTGCGGATCCATGATTTGTTCATCTTTATGAACGTGAGTCTGTCTACATTCTCAGTGGACAGCCGCGTGCGCTTATCTGTCAGCACACCACCAGCAGCGCTGAACACACGTTCAGAGAGAACGCTGGCTGCGGGGCAAGACAAGATCTCCAAGGCATGAGTGGCGGGCTCCGGCCATTTATCCAGATTGGAAGCCCAAAAAGAGCAAGGGTCCAGTGACACGGTCATGGCGTCGATGTTCAGTTGGAGATACTCCTGTACCATCGTCTCTAGGCGTTGACTATATGTCTGACTTCTTGTCTCCTGTGACCTTGCAAAGGATGGGCTAAAAACTGGTGAAAGGATTCCGCAAAATTGCTATGAACACTGGCAGATACTGTGTTTCTATTACGGTTTGAGCAGAGGCGTAGCTAGGGTTTCGGTTTAGGGGGGGCGAAACATCTGAGTGGGCCCCTAACCAGAGAACCTCAGCAAATGACCGCGCTGTTGCCAAAATTAATCTATATATAAAAAGACCAATATTGATATCACCGCCATATGGTCAGTGGTAAATAACACCAGTCCTACAGAACATATAATAGATTACAGCAGAGTTACAGATAATGACTTACCGCTGATGTTCTTTCTGATGGAATCGTTCACTTTTCATGTCTTTTCCATCTGGCCCAGACAGACATGACCACTCCTCCAGCCAGGACTCAACTACAGAGAATACAACAAAGACACGTTTCACTTCTCATATTGTCAGCACCGTCACGGTCACCAATTGGACTATTCTCAACCTGCACAAATTCCTCATCCTGCTGATACCCCAATACTGAGCCGCTGCTGCCATATGTGTCCCTATTACTACACCTGATACTCCAATACTGAGCCGCTGCTGCAGTATGTGCCCCTATTACTACACCTGATACTCCAATACTGAGCCGCTGCTGCAGTATGTGCCCCTATTACTACACCTGATACTCCAATACTGAGCCGCTGCTGCCGTATGTGTCCCTATTACTACACCTGGTACCCCAATACTGAACCGCTACTGCCCTATGTGCCCCTATTACTACACCTGATACTCCAATACTGAACTGCTGCTGTCGTATGTGTCCCTATTACTACACCTGATACTCCAATACTGAGCCGCTGCTGCAGTATGTGCCCCTATTACTACACCTGATACTCCAATACTGAACTGCTGCTGTCGTATGTGTCCCTATTACTACACCTGATACTCCAATACTGAACTGCTGCTGTCGTATGTGTCCCTATTACTACACCTGATACTCCAATACTGAGCCGCTGCTGCAGTATGTGCCCCTGTTACTACACCTGATACTCCAATACTGAGCCGCTGCTGCTGTATGTGCCCCTATTACTACACCTGATAATCCAATACTGAGCCACTGCTGCCGTATGTGCCCCTATTACTACACCTGATACTCCAATACTGAGCCGCTGCTGCAGTATGTGCCCCTATTACTACACTTGGTACCCCAATACTGAGCCGCTGCTGCCGTATGTGTCCCTATTACTGCACCTACTGTGTGGTTCTGTGTGACCTCTAAATTCTAAAGCACCCTCTATAATATAGTAATGCCAGGTGCATGGGCCCTAGAAAACAGTGCCCACATGTTGTCCCCTAGAATGTAATAATGCTCTGTGTGTGCCCCTTTGACAGTCACAGTAACCAGAGTTCCCCTATAACAATGAGTACCCACTTTACACTTAATGTCCCGAGTCTCCCCCCTGTACAGCTCCCCTATACACAGTATGATGCCCCCTCACTGGATATATACTGACCCTTAATATCCCCAAACTATTTAATGGCTCCAACACTGTATGATGGCCCCGCCACTGTAATCTCCACACTGTATGATGGCCCCCTAGATAGCCTCCATATAGCATAATACACCAGATAGTCCTCAATATAGTATAATGCACCCCCATAGACAGCCTATGTATTGTAATGCACCCCATAAGCAGCCTCTGTATTATAATGGACCCCAACAGACAGCCTCTATATTGTAATGCACTCCCCATAGGCAGTCTTATTTATAATGCACCCCATAGGCAGTCTTATTTATAATGCACCCCATAGGCAGCCTTACTTATAATGCACCCCATATGCAGCCTTACTTATAATGCACCCCATATGCAGCCTTACTTATAATGCACCCCATATGCAGCCGTACTTATAATGCACCCCATATGCAGCCGTACTTATAATGCACCCCATATGCAGCCGTACTTATAATGCACCTCCATATGCAGCCGTACTTATAATGCACCCCATATGCAGCCGTACTTATAATGCACTCCCCCATATGCAGCCGTACTTATAATGCACCTCCATATCCAGCCGTACTTATAATGCACTCCATATGCAGCCTTACTTATAATGCACCCCATATTCCAGCCGTACTTACGTACTTATAATGCACTCCCCCATATGCAGCCGTACTTATAATGCACCCCATATCCAGCCGTACTTATAATGCACCCCATATCCAGCCGTACTTATGATGCACCCCATATCCAGCCGTACTTATAATGCACCCCCATATCCAGCCGTACTTATAATGCACCCCCATATCAAGCCGTACTTATAATGCACCCCATAGGCAGCCTTACTTATAATGCACCCCCATATCCAGCCGTACTTATAATGCACCCCATATGCAGCCTTACTTATAATGCACCCCATAGGCAGCCTTACTTATAATGCACCCCATAGGCAGCCTCTGTACTATAATGTACCCCCTTTACAAAAATAACAAATCCTGTACTCACCTCTCTTGCTCCCGGCTCCTGTGCTGCTCACTGCTCTCCTCTCAGCGTCTGACCGCCGGCGCCGGGCAGTGACGTCATCGCGCCCGCTGTCAGACGCTGAGAGGGGGATTATGGGAGAGAAGGAGCGCTCGCTCCTTCTCTCTCCATGCGGTCAGCTGTATTGGCTGGATGCCGATACAGCTGACCCTGCGATGATGGGCGGGGGGCCCACTGCTGGCACCGGGCCCCCCACCGCCTGCTCAGGGGCCCCATAGCGGCCGGGCGGCAGAGCAGGGAGATTGATTCTCCCTGCTCTGCCGCAGAAAGTAACTGTATCGGCGTGCTGTGCACGCCGATACAGTTACAGTAGCGTAGCTCCAGGTGGGCCCCCTCCGAGCGTGGGGCCCGGGGCCACGCCCCCTCTGCCCCCCCGGTAGCTACGCTACTGGGTTTGAGTGATGAAGACTCGACAGTCCCACGGTTTGCAAGTTAGAACTGTGAGATTCACTACGTGCACCACTGGTGTTTTGTGGAAAGGCACATGTAAGATTCTGCAACAGTCTCTGCTGATACTTCTGCATGCGTGAATCCCTTTCTATGGCTGGAATTATTTCGGCAAATTTACTTTTGTATCGGGGATCTAACAGTGTGGCTACCCAGTAGTCAGGATTATTTAGAATTCTGACAATTAGAGGGTCATGTTGCAGGTAGTGCAGCAAGAAGGCACTCATGTGTCTTGCGCATCCAGGAGCACCAAGTCCCTGTTGTGTTGGTTGCGAGGTACGACTCATGCTTCCTTCCTCTGCCCTCTCCCCCCAACCTTGCACAACAGAAATGTGATCAAGGTCTCCCTCATCTGATGAGTCTTCCATGCCCATCGCCGGTTCGTCCTCCACTTCTTCCTGGGCTCCTGCTCCTTCCTCACTAGTTTGTCTGCTACCATGCTCCTGGTTAATCCCTCTCCCCCACCCTCCCAGCCAGCCGCCTTGGTGCTGCCGACCGTCTGGACCTTGCAGATGTTAGCCCTTCCGCATACAACTCCTCTTCGTCTACTTCCTCCACCTCCTCTTGTTCCACCACCTGACTCCGAATTATGTTTAACATCTGCTCCAGCATGTAAATCACCGGAATAGTCATGCTGATAGTGACATCGTCAACACTAAACATCTTCGTGGCCATTTCAAAACTGTGCAGGAGGGTGCATAGGTCCCTGATCTGAGACCACTCCTCCAGCGTGATTTGCCCCACCTCTGGATCTCTTTGGCCCAGGCTATAATTCAGAACGTATGCACCAGGGCTTGTCGGTGCTGCCACAGTCGCTGCAACATGTGCAGAGTTAAATTCCACCGTGTTGGCACATCGCATATTAGCCGGTGAAGTGGCAGGCCCAACGACTTCTGTAGAGATGTAAGTCGCTGAGCTGCGGGATGCGAACGGCGGAAGTGAGCACACAGCGACCGTGCCCTCTGCAAAGGCCATGTAGTCCGGGATATTGGGCTAAAAAATTGCTGGACAACCAGGTTCAACACGTGAGCCATACAACTCACGTGTGTGACATTGCCCCGGCGAAGGGCCGCACCCAGGTTTGCAGCATTGTCGCACATGGCCCTCCCTGGTTGCAGGTCCAGTGGAGACAACCATTCATGAAACTGGTTCTCCAGAGCTGACCACAACTCCTCAGCTGTGTGACTCACATTTCCCAGACATTTCAACGTAAAAAACTGCCTGATTACGTTGAGCCCTTCTGCCAGCATAGCAAGGAAGTGTGCTGCAGGATCCCTTCTGTGCAGTTAGAAAGCCCATGGCAGGACCAAACAGGCTTTGGGTGCAGGTGAAGGACTGAGAGGAGCTTGAGGAGGCAGAAGCAGTGGAGGAACTTCGAGATAAAGAGGATTGACGCACAATTCGTGGGGACGGCAACACTTGGACAGCAGCCCCTTGTCCTGCTGTCACCATAGTTACCCAGTGCCCAGTCAGCGACATGTAACGCCCCTGTCCATGCCGACTCGTTCAAGTGTCTGTGGTGAAATGCACCCTGTCACTGTCACGCTGTATAGCAGATATATATATATGTGATGTCAGTAATCTATATCAAAAGGGCAACATACTATATAACATGCGCATAGATATATGATAACATAGAATTACCTGACAGAATGTCCAGTGGGTCAATACGGAATCCGTTATACGCTGTCTCGGCTAGAGGGTGACCGGGGTCTATGCTGACCCTAAACTGGGGTCCTAACTAATCCCTCTACCTGGAGGTACTGTTAAAGGTACAGAGGTCCAGGCCACCAGCGTAAACCCTGTCTCCTATCAATCCCTGCCAACTGTAATCTAGTCCTAAGAAGGACCTGATTACCACCAAAGGGAATGAACAGGTAACGGTTAATGAACAGAAAGACATACAAAAAAGACAAGAAATAAAGTCTTACATACAACACTCACCAACAGTAGGAACACCTAAGGTCTCAGAGATAAACTATAAGCTGTAAGAGTAAAAACAACTAAGGAGCTCTTAGCTTAAGTATTCTCAGAACCGATCCAGTCTGCTAGACTACATGAATGCTTTCACCGGCATCTAACAAGCAGACTGGCAGGTATATGAAGGAATCTAATTAGAACATAATCAAAAGCAGTCGGGCGAGGCTGGGACCTAGTCTTAGCAAAGAGCTAGGTAAATTAACTCCCTCATTACCAAACACAAAGAAACAGCAACTCAGCTGTGAGAAGTCAGAGTGTGTATCGCGACGATCCTCGTGGCGATCACCCATGACAGTACCCCCCCCTCTACGAGGGGACTCCGGACCCTCAGGGCCAGGTCTGCCCGGGTGAGTTGTGTGAAAGGTCCGAACCAATCGAATCTGCGTTAACATCAGACGCAGGGACCCACGTCCTCTCCTCAGGACCATACCCCCTCCAATGAACCAAGTACTGAAGGGATCGGCGACTGAGACGTGAGTCAATGATTTTCGACCATGAAATTCCACGTTATAATTGACCACCACTGAAGGAGGAGGTAGAGGTGACGGTATGACTGGTGCCACATACTTTTTAAGTAATGACTTGTGAAACACATTATGATTTTTAAACGTAGGAGGGAGGTCCAGACGAAATGCCACAGGATTAATTATGGAACTGATCCTGTACGGCCGATGAATCTGGGACCCAACCTCCAGAGGAAACTTTAAGTTTTATATTCCTGGTAGACAACCAAAACCAGATCGTTCACCTTCAGATCTAGACCAGAAACTCTCCCCCTATCAGCCATCCGTTTGTAACGGTTCCCCGTAACCTTCAGTCCTTAAACCGATCTGGAAACTATCAGTCTCCCTGGAAGTCCCACAGGGGCGTCCCCCTGAGCCCCCAATACCTCCCCCTCAAGCTCAGAGCATACAGCTGACACTACAACTCCCTCCTGAGGAATAGGAACGGATCATCCGTCTTCCCGGCCCCTGGGAAAGTACGAGATAAGGCATCAGGAAGCAACTTTATTGAGCAGTCATATGCGCGATGAGGAGGTAACTCATTACACCCCTCCTCTGAGAACATCTCCCCAAAGTCCTCCAGAAAAGGAGACAAAGTCCTAGGCACAACCGCACCGATGACCGTGCTCATTGCAGTTATTCCTGCAAAATTCACCCCACTGGCTTATCTTTCTGGATTGCCAATCAATCACTGGGTTATGTTTAGCCAACCAAGGAAGTCCCAACACAATAGGAGTAGGTAGACCCTCCAACACATAACAAGACAATTGCTCTTTATGTATTGCCCCTACTCGAAGATCTATGTTATGAACAGCTTGTACCAAGCTACCTTGACCGAGAGGTCTAGAATCAATAGGAGTATAGGGACCGGTTTGGCCAATACACTCAGTTGCATACCATGCGCCTGGGCAAACCGAGCGTCCACAGATTAGCCCCGGACCCACTATCAAGAAAAACAGAAATCCTCTCAGTTCTAGTACCAATCACCACCTCCGCAGGCACGAGAAACTGAGAGGGATTTGGGGACGAAATACACACTCCCAGGTTAACTCCTTTGCTCAAAGAGCCCCGGGATGGACTCCCCCCAACAAATGTCCCTCTCTCCCGCAAAAGAAACACCTTCTAGTCTTGCGGCGCACCGCCGATTCCCTCCTACAAAAAGATGTCCCTCCCAACTGCATGGGTTCCTCAGAACAGACCAGGGGAACCTCGTATAAGGGACTTTAGTAGTAGGTGGAGTCATCACGGGAGGCGGAGTTACCTCGCGTCTTCCCCGAATTCGTCTATCAATGCGAATAGCGAGGGCCATAGCAGCCTCCAGTGATGGAGGAGAATCATACTGAGCCAACACATCCTTTAATTTGTCAGACAACCCTGACAAAACTGGCTCCTAAGAGCTGGGTCATTCCACTGAGTATCTGTTGCCCATCTACGGAACTCAGAAGAATATTCCTCCGCTGGACGATTTCCTTGCCGTATTTTACGTAACTTTGTTTTTAGCAGGGAAACTCGATCCGGATCATCATATACCAGACCCAGGGCAGTAAAAATTCGATCCTGACTGAGATCTGGGGAGCCCTGGAGGAATAGAGAACGCCCAAGATTGAGGGTCCCTTGTAAGAGTGAAGAAACAATCCACCCTTGGGCCCTTCACTCCCAGATGACCGGGCCCCACCGAAAGTACAATTTAATGCCTCCCGGAAAGTAAAAAATTTGTCCCGCCCCCAGGGGGGAACTGCCCCGCGAGGCAACCTTAGGTTCAGATCTGGTTTGCTCGGGGGGGACAAAACCTTGGACTTAATGTCGCAAAACCCCCGGGGAAAAACCCTGCAACTGCCGGGCCAGATGGGCTACTGGATCCATGACAGTTTGGGGAGAATCTTTAGTATGGCCGGTGAAATGTCCGCTGTATAGCAGATTTATATATATGTGATGTCGTAATCTAAAATCAAAAGGGCAAAATACTTAAAAACATGTGCTTTGATATATGAAAACCCATAGAATTACCTGACAAATGCCAGTGGGTCAATACGGAATCCGTTATACGCTTTTCCCCGGCTAGGGGTGACGGGGGTTCTATGCTGACCCAAATTGGGGTCCTAATAATCCCTCTACCTGGAGGTACTGTTAAAGGTCAGAGGTCAGCCACCAGCGTAAACCCTGTCTCCTATCAATCCCTGCCAACTTTAATCTTAGTCTTAAGAAGGCCCCCTGATTACCACCAAAGGGGAAATGAACAGGTAAGGGTTAAGGAACAGAAACATACAAAAAAGACAAGAAAAAAAAGTCTTAAAATAAACACTCACACCCCAGAGGAAACCCTAAGGTCTGGGAGATAAAACTATAAGTATAAGAGTAAAAAACAATAAGGGCTCTTAGCTTAAGTTTTCCCCAAAAAACCGATCCAGTCTGTAGCTACATGAATGCTTTCACCGGCATCTAACAAGCAGACTGGCGGGTATATGAAGGAATCTAATTAGAACATAATCAAAACCCACCGGGCGGGTGGACTAGTCTTAGCAAAGAGCTAGGTAAAATTAACTCCCTCATTACCCCCCGAAACAGCAATTCGCTTGGAACAGGTGTGTAATCGCGCGACCCCTCGTGGCGATACACCCAGGGCAGTCACCCCCACTGAGTTTCCAAGAAGCGGTAAATTTTGGGGGGCGACTGTGGTGGAACGCAGGCACCCTTTCTTTGGATGTAGTCCCGGGACTGGGCATTTGGTACTGGGGCACTGCGAAAGGACATTAAGGGCTCGAAAATCCTCTGTGTCCAAAGGCGGAAAGGCAGCATTTCTGTAGCCAAAGCTTGCAGATGGTTGAAATTAACCTCTTAGCTTCTCATGGCAGGAGGAAATGGTTTTTACTTGTCCCCTCTGAGGAACCGAGGGTGGGTTCTGTGCATGACGGGGTTGAGTAGGGTGTCCCCGGCAACTGACGGTCTTGAGGAAGATGCAGGCACAAAACTTAGGTTGCCTTGATCCAAAGGTGGTGCTTCGATGTCGGAGGCGTTTTAAACCGCTGGTGTTTCACTTCCAAATGAACTGATGACTGTTATGTTTTGGTAGCTGAGGAGAGCAGGCAAAAAAAAGAAAATACACCAGAGAGGTTGGAATCTATTGGTTGCAGAACCCCGATTTAAACCCCAAACTAAAGGCAGCCGTGGGCGTACCTCGTTGGGTCTTTGACGCCTCGTCACACCTGGAAGCTAATTACACCTAAAGACAGAAAAGAGGGGAAACTTTTCTGCCCCGGAGCAGATCCCCAAGAAATAGAAAGCCAAAAATGTAATGGGGGTTAGAAAGAGAAATACAGACACAGACAGAAAATGTTGAGCAAATGTTTTGGGGGCCCCAACTTCCTAGAAGAAAAAGGATAGAAAAAGGGGGCCCTTTCTGCAATCCCAAAAAACCCTAAAAAAGTACCAAAAACTACTAAATTACAAAAACACCTGAGATCACAGACCTTACCACCTAAATTAGTTCTCTTGGGTAACAAAAAATAAACAGCAGCACTGAAAAAACTGGAAAAGGCAAATGAACAAACACGTGGCTGAATAAAAATGAGAGGAGCACAAGCCCCCGGAGGGGACCCGGCAGACCCCCAGAGTGCGGACAAAATACAAAAAGCAAGCACCAAAAAACTAAAAGAAGAAAAAGTCTTTCTGTTGCCGAAATTTCAGGACAAAAGCAAGCTTCAAAGTGAAAAAGGAATCAAAGATGAGACCAGAACAATTTTATCACCGGCAACCGCGGGAGGGAACCTCCCTTTAAAATAAAAAAACGTCATAACATTTATCGCCAATCTTCACAATTTTTCATTGAATAGTTCAGTATGTTTGTAACCACCAGGGGGGAGCTTCTGCTCGAATTAATTTTAGACTTTTACAACAGTACCCCCCCTTGAGGAGGGGGCACCGAACCCCATTTGAGAAAACCCGGTCGGTCAGGTGAGCCTGTGAAAACGCACGGATAAGTCTTTAGCATGGATTTTCCGAAGCAAAAACCAAGAATTGTCCTCCTGACCATAACCTTCCACTTTAACCCCAAAAACTGGGTTTCCGTCTAGAAAAACGAAGAATCCAATATTTTTTTCAACCACATTTCTCAGATTGCCCTCAACCAAAAACAGGGTCAGGAGGCACCGCCATAGGAACCACTGGGTCGACAAACCCTTCCCAAAAAGGACTTGTGGAACACGTTATGGATCTTAAAAAGTCCCTGGAAGAAGTAAACGAAAGGAAAACAGGATTAAGAATCTCCATGATTTTAAGGTCCAATGAAACCTAGGCTTAAAAATTTGGAGATGCAACTCTCATAGGTATATTTCTTGAGGAAAACCGACCAAGTCCCCCCCTTTAAACCGAGGACCATCAGTCCTTTTGCCGGTTGGCAACCGCGGGCCCTCTCCTGAGAGAGGGGACAACCTCTCCATACCTGGTCCCAAATTGCTGCATACGCTCCAAACAGATTCAACCTGGACAGAAAAGAAGCCTCCGTCTGCCTGAAAAATCGAGGG
>JARQOD010000002.1:50644995-50709426 GCA_033576555.1 Oophaga sylvatica | reverse complement strand
GGGAGTAAATTCAGCAGTTTTCGGGGTCTTTTTCATTTTTTTGCATCTTATTTTTTGCCGTTTTTTTTGCATCTTTTTTTTAAAATTTTTTTTTTAGGGGGCCTTTGGCACAGCGAAAAAAAAACGTAAGAGGACTGCCCCATATGAGAATGCCTTGTCGGGCGGGGGGCTCAAAAGAATTATCAATTTTTTCCCAAAATGTCTCATTTAAAAAAAAAAAAAAAAAAACATTAGAAAACAAAAAGTCAATCATTTAATTATTTCATTTTGACATTTGGGGCCCGCTTTCCCCCCTTTTTTTGTTCAAATTTTGGGATTGCTGACCACCACTGTTCCGTGGCGCCCGGGTAATATCCCCCATTTTCTTTTTTTTTTTTTTTTGGGGAGACCTGGGTGCTGTACCACATACACAGCCCTGCCCTCCTTGGGCTCTGTGTAATTGTGCACCGGGTCGGGGCCCTTTTAAAACCCTTTATTTTGTGGTTGCGGGGTTTTTTGGCAAGTGTGGAGTCGATCTGAAATTCCATCTTTGGGACCTGGTCGTTTTTACCTGTGTTTGCCTTACGGCCCATGGGAGGTTCAGCGTTTTTCGGGACTTTTGCAGTTTATTTGCATTTTATTTTTGCCGTTTTTTGCATCTTGTTTTTAAAATTTTAGGGGGGCCGTAATGGCCCCACGAAATAGAAAACTTAGAGTAGCGCCCCAAAAAAATCCCCTTGTCGGGGCGGGGTTCAAAAATTGTCAATTATTTGAAAAAATGTCTCATTTTTTAAAAAAAAAAAAAAAAAAAAAAAAACATTTAGAAACTAATAGTGCAGAGAAATTTAATGTTTTTCATTTTCCCAAAGGGGGCCCCTGGCTTCCCCCCCCCCTTTTCTTTGTCCATATAGGTAGGGCTGACCACCACTTGTGCCGCCCCCGGGGCCGGTTATAATTGCCTTTTTAAACTGTTTTTTTTTTTTTTTTTTGAATGACCAAGGCTGCTGTACACACATACACAGCCCGGCCCTGCCTTAGCCGTGTAATTGTGCACCTGTGTCTGGGCCTTTTTTTTCCACCCATTTATCTGAGTTGCGGGTTTGGCAAGTGTGGAGGTCAGATCTGAAATGTCCATCTTTGGACCTGGTCGGCTTTTACCTTTTGCTTGCCTTACTGGCACCATGGGAGTTGATTCTGTGTAGCCCGGTACACAATCCCAGGAGGATGAGTGGAAGGGTAAAGGTTAAGTGTTCTTCATGTCATCATGTACCTTCGAACACGCCCAGTAAGGGAGTGTCAGTAGGAGAGTGTGTCCAGACTTAGGAGAGACAAGACGTCTTAGGGACTCTGCTCTATCTTCAGCTTCAAATTGTGGAGTCTAGTATAGGTACTTTAACGTACCCGAGCCTAGTCAAAGCTGTGCCCCACTGGAAACAGGCTGAAATATCTCCTGAGAACTGAGCAAGTCGAAGGGCAAAAGTGGAAGAAAGCAAGGAAGTGCTATAGGTGAAGAATACCTGCACGAATCTACCGGTTACTGGGGACCGAAGGATCATCTTTGTTTCAAGCAAGGTGATAAGATAACCAGAAATCTACCGGACCCTAGGTCGCGGCGGATAAGCCCAAATAGTCAGTACGTAACTGGGGTCAGAGGGAAGTGAGGACCGTGAGTCAGTGCACGACAATATAGGAAATCATCTTTCTCACAAAAAGGCTCCAACCACAACACTGATCGGGCAGAACAGCTAAAGATTAGCTGGAATTATAGAGAGGACTACGCTTCAAGCTGGTCGTACTCAGCTTCATTGGAGTAAAAGGAGGCCCCTAACTTGCTTAACCGTTTGCCTCAAAGCTCATCCTCCATCAACCCCATCAGCCTCCCTGGGACCTGCTTTACCATTCTGCAAGTAAAGGTATGGAAAGACTTTGACTGTGTGAGACTGAGTTATTACTGCATGCCTGCACAATCCCTACCTAACTACCGACCTGAGGGAAGAGTCCCACCTGTAGGGGACCCGACATCTAGCTGCCTCACCATCCCCTCAGAGATCTACAGCAGCGCTGGTACTAATTACCAGAATACTACAGGTGGCGTCACGAACTGTACATAAATCAACCCCCTGTAAATATATCCCCAACAACATACGCCAGACCGCCCGGGCCACAGACCGAGCCACAGCTACCTGTGACAAAATCCCCATAGACTTCTACGGGCTCGGCTCTGAGTACCCCATTGCCCTGGTAACCCACAATTGTGGTGGCGGGTCGACACAAAAACTTGGCGTCACGAACAGGATACGAAACTCGCAGAATTGCGAGCCCTGCGTGCCTATGTAACTGTTTGAGTGAAAAAGACTGTTGCTGTTGTTTGGCGCCAAATACCGCCATATTTGCCGCCAGATTCGCGCCTAAAGCGTTGGAGAAGAAGGAGGGCGTACCTGAAAGAGCGCGCAAAGTCTTGGACACGCCCCCCGGCTCTGACTCATCGGAAGGTCCTGCGACAGGAAGTGAAGGCTCTGACATCAGAGCGCCTGCGACGAAGGTCCTGTTCCCACTGCGGTGCCTGTGAAGTAGCAGCATCTGAAACCGGTAGGCTCCGTTTAACCAAGGGGGCGCTAAGATGTCACAACAACAGGCTGACAGTGCGGCCCCGGCCGGAGGGCTTAATCCCGCACCGTCTGGTATTGTAGCGCCAGATGGAGGCGCAGGCCCAGCACCTAGTCCGGTAGTCCCGATCATGCCACTAACGCTTCCATATATGCCTGGGGCGAAATGGCTTCCCCAGTACAGCGGTGAGCCAGGCACATTATCAGGCTTCAAGCGGAAGTTAAGCAGCCTATTGGAAATGTACTCCATGCCTGAGAAACAAAAAGCTGCTGTGTTAATAGGGCAGTTAACTGGCGCTGCTGAGAGGGAAGTGGAGACTTGGGATACCGTTGATCTGGAGTCGGTACCTGCGATTTTCCTTAAATTAAATGCCATATTTGAAGACCGCACAGAAACGGATCTCCGGATGGCCTTCTATCACTGTTCACAACAGCCAGGTGACAGCATCCGGGACTATGCTTGCCGATTGCAAGGAGCCCTGAAAGCACTCAAGCAAGTTAACAATTTAAATGCTCTCCATGAGAATAAAATGTTGAAAGAACAGTTTATACAGGGATTGAGATCCCCAGAGGAACGCAGAACTGTAAATTGGTGGTCCTTAGATCATCCGGATGCTACCTTTGATGCCCTAAAGGACATGGCAATAAAAGGGCTGCGGCCCCTGGGCAAACCTGAGGTGGCCACCCAACATCATCAGGGTGAAGTCACTCCGGAACCGGCAGTAACCCCCTGTTCCCCGCTAGTGGCTGAAGCCAAAGCGCAGGTGACATCTCCTAGTGAATTGGACTGTCTGCGCTCAGAGGTGCGCCAGCTGACTAAAAATCTGGCTGCTGTTATGAGTGCCCTGCAACTGCGGAAAGAAGAGGAAGGAAAAATCTTGCTAGCGGACTGCCCAGAAGACGTCCCGTGGATGCACCGGAGAAGAAAGAAGACGTCGCCCCCCCGGAGGAGGACAACGCCACCCCCAGGAGCAACCTCTGATCAACACCCTTCTCGTCGAGAGATCGTCTGTTTTCGCTGCAACCGAAAAGGTCATTTGTCTCCACAGTGTCCTTTAAACGGGCAGAACCTGGGTCCAAGGGCCAACACCCAGGAGAATACCCGCCAGGCCCCCTAGACTGGAACCGCAGGTATGTGGGCGGGCGACCCTACCTGTCCATTATTTTAGATGGGATTGCTGTTCCAGCATTGCTAGACACTGGGTCTCAAGTCACTCTCATACCTGATGCCCTATATACCAAGTACTGGTCAATGGACGATCTTAAACCCCGAGCCTTGACTTTACCGTGTACGCTTCTAATGGTCTTCCTGTAGAAGTACTTGGAACAAAATGTGTAGATGTAAAGGTGGGAAGAGAGGAGTTGAAAGACCAGGGACTTCTGGTAGTGAAGACTGTAAATGAGGAGAATGGTCTAAATATAATATTGGGTACTAATGTTATTGGTAATTGTTTGGAAGAAGTAGTGTTCTTGCTCCAACAGCTCGCTGAGATTGCCCGACCAAGGCAGAGAGGAGTCATCCAAAGAGAGATCCGGGCCCTGGTGTGTCAGCAACAAGCGAAGCTTACCGACGGCGAAATTGGTAATGTACGGGTCACTGACTCGAATCCTATTGTGATACCCCCAATGAGTGAAATGATCATTTGGTGCAGGGCAGCCATAGGTCTGAGAGGACAGAATTACCAAGCTGTAGTAGAACCCCACCATTCAGAACATAGACCTACACTTATGACTGCTAGAGGAGTAGTAGAAGTGGTGAATGGGAGAGTACCTGTACGGCTTCTCAATTGGGGAGATGATGAGGTAAATTTACCCCGTTATGCAACCATTGCTAAACTTCATGCTGTCGACAATAATTCCATTCTCCCGGCTGAGTCCTTAGACTCCTGTCAAATAGAGGAGGACAATGACCCAGCAACTCAGGTGGCGGAATGGTGTCAGCAGCTCCATGTTGGGACGGACACCACTCCCGCTCACCAGAAGCAAGGGGTATTACGGGTGGTGCAAGAGTACGCCCAAGTGTTTAGCAAAAATCCACTTGATTTTGGGACAATTAAGGGAGTACAACATCATATCCCTACTGGCAATCATCCTCCCATCAAAGAGCGGTATAGGCCCATACCTCCAGCTCATTATCAGAAGGCTAAAGAAATGTTGAATGATATGAAGAAAGCTGGGGTGATAAGGGATAGTTGTAGTCCCTGGGCAGCCCCTCTAGTTTTGGTTAAAAAGAAAGATGGTAGTATGAGAATGTGTGTGGATTACAGGCAGGTGAACCGCATAACACACAAGGATGCATACCCGCTACCACGCATAGAGGAATCATTAGCTGCTCTGAAAACGGCTAACTACTTTTCTACCCTTGATCTGACTAGTGGTTACTGGCAAGTGGCTGTGGCTGAGGAGGATCGTGAGAAAACGGCTTTCACCACCCCAATGGGGCTCTGTGAGTTCGACAGAATGCCGTTTGGACTCAGTAGTGCCCCAGGAACATTTCAGAGAGTGATGGAAAACTGTCTGGGACATCTCAATTTTGAAACCGTGCTGCTATACCTAGACGACGTTATCGTGTATTCCAAGACATATGAGGACCATCTGAAGCACCTGGCAGAAGTGTTTGAGTCCCTGTCCAGGTACGGGATGAAGTTGAAACCCTCAAAATGCCATCTACTCAAGCAGAAGGTACAATACTTGGGGCACATCGTCAGTTCGGAAGGAGTAGCGCCGGACCCAGAGAAAGTCACTGCCATCCAGAAGTGGCCGGAGCCGAAGAACCTTAAGGAAGTGCGACAGTTCCTGGGACTAACGGGTTACTACAGGAGATTCGTGAAAGATTACACGAAGAAGGCAGCCCCTTTACAGGACCTCCTGGTAGGACAATCCTTAAAGAGCAGAAACCCTCCCTTTAATTGGGGTAAAGAACAGGCTGAAGCATTCCAAAAGATGAAAGAGATCCTTACAGGTGATGAGATCTTAACCTATCCTGATTACAGCCAACCGTTCCTGTTGTACACCGACGCCAGTAATGAAGGGTTGGGAGCCGTTCTCAGTCAGAAGCAGAATGGACAAGAAAAAGTCATCGCATATGCTAGCAGAAAACTCAGGCCAACTGAAAGGAATCCGGAAAATTATAGCAGCTTCAAGCTAGAGTTTCTGGCGCTGGTCTGGGCCATTACCGAAAGATTTAAGCACTATCTGGCCTCCAATAAGTTCACGGCGTACACAGACAACAACCCATTAACGCACCTGGAAACCGCCAAGCTGGGCGCCATGGAGCAGCGATGGATGGCTCGGTTGTCCAATTACCAGTTTACTATCAAGTACCGGGCAGGTCGAAAGAATGCTAATGCTGATGCGTTGTCCCGAATGCCGCATGACTCTGATACGGAAGAAGAATCGGACGACCTGGAA
The DNA here is from genome assembly GCA_033576555.1 of Oophaga sylvatica. Classification (NCBI taxonomy): domain Eukaryota; kingdom Metazoa; phylum Chordata; class Amphibia; order Anura; family Dendrobatidae; genus Oophaga; species Oophaga sylvatica. The sequence goes on along the minus strand of JARQOD010000002.1, from coordinate 50,703,430 downwards.
GAAATTGAGCTACCCGCGTTCCATCGAAATGGGGTAGTCCACGAGCATCAAGTCCACAGAAAGCAAAATGGTGCAACATTAAATCCTTTACCCCATCATAGCTGGAAAGAGACTCAGGACAGTGATCCAGTGGTCAGCCACGTCAAGGAGTTGTTAAAGCAAGAAGGCTCCTCTTTGGAAAAGGATGCACCTATGCCCGCCAAGCTCCTGTGGAACGAGAGAAGCAGGTTGTTCCTGTACCGTGAGAAGTTGTGCAGAAGATACGTCAACCCCAGAACCCATGAAATGGTCTGGCAAATAGTGGTCCCAAAGACAGACGTCCCAATGGTGTTGGAAGCATACCACGATCAAGCAGGACACTTTGGCTGGAGGAAGCTGGAGACCCTGTTGAGATGCCGGTTCTACTGGGTAGGGATGCGCAGCTCCATCGAGAGGTGGTGTCGGAACTGTGGACCCTGTGGTCTCAGAAGAAAGGACTACGGAAGTCAGAAGGCCCCCCTGCAACCTATCCGGACGACTCGTCCCCTGGAGATTGTGGCCCTGGACCACGTCAAACTGTCGCCGAGTAGATCTGGATACTCATACGCCTTGACCATGGTGGACCATTACTCCAGATTTCTGGTAGTCGTTCCAGTGAAAGACCAGACTGCAGTGACGGCAGCGAAGACCTTTCAAGCAAGCTTCTGCAGACCGCATGGGTATCCCGAGCAAGTCTTAACCGATCAGGGACCTGCTTTTGAAGCCGACTTATTCAAGGAATTCTGTCATATGTACGGGTGCAAGAAAATAAGAACAACACCATATCACCCTCAAACCAATGGTCTTTGCGAGAAAATGAACCATATTGTCCTTGACTTGTTGAGATCCATACCGTTGGAAGACAGGAATCGATGGCCGGATTTACTACCTGATTTGGTTGATTTGTATAATCATATACCTGTAAGCTCAACTAACTGCACTCCAGCCTATCTGATGAGAGCAAGGCCTGGAAAACTACCAATGGATTTAGAACTTGGAGTGGTAGAACCGGAGGCAGACGATGCCGTGGAGAACTGGGACGTCAATCGGCAAGAGCAATACAGAAGAGTACAAATCTGTGTGGAGGAAAGTCTCAATAAGGCACGGGAGAAACAGGAAGGTGTTTACAACCGAAATGCTCCTGCCAAGCCTTTGATGCCTGGAGAGGTAGTATTAAAAAGAAAGAGGAAAATGCATAAACTGGATAATCAGTGGGAGCAAGAACCCTACGTCATACAAGATTCTAAGTACGACAACGGAAAAGTTTGTGTCGTCAGTAAAGACGGAGGAAAAACAATAACCACTGTGTCTAGAGACCATTTGAAACTATGTCCGGAACCCTTGAAACGTTGCGACAAGAACCCTGTCTTCAATCAAAGAGAGAAAAAGGAAGAGGTTATACACACAGATCTGGGAGATTTTCCTGCGGATTGGCCCCGACTGGGAGATGCTGTGATAATTCCAGTGTTGCAGTTTTATAAGCCACAAGAGGACGTTCTATCTCCAGTTGTGCCTGTGGTGCCAGTTGAGCCCGCTCAGGAGTTACCCCTTCCAGCAACACCTCAACCTGTAGAACCTCAAGATGGATCATCTGAAGCAGCGCCCCATACTATGGGATCCCCTGGTGAAGCTGACTCACACCGCCCAGCCATCAGTACGCTTGCCAGATCCATAGAAAGATTAAGGCAGTTCTATGGTTTACCGTTTCATAGTGCAGACAGATCGCAAATTGATTTACCTGAAACTACACCACGTAGATCAGAGAGAATCACAAAAGGGAAATTACCCATTAGATATCAGCAGTGATTATAACGAATTGATGTAAATATATTGTGAAAAGTCTATATATATAAATGTGTTTTTCCCTATTAAGCTTCGTTTACAATGGACTCAGAGGCTGAGGACTGAGCCAGCCCAAAAACTGTATCCTGTAAATAGTTGCACTAAAGTGCCTTCTTAATGGTTTCACATGAAACCTTGACTCACCTCTGAACCAAAAACCCGTGTGGTGTGGCACTGAGTGAGGTCTGCATTTGGATGTCCTGCAGCCCACCCAGGACCTACGTTGAAGGTTTGGTGCGGGTCCTTCACAAGTATCTTGTAAATTTATTTATTGAATACTATTTGTATTTTTCTATAAAGTTTGTAACGTTTAAGGTATTCTTACCTCCCGGATGGGAAGATGTTATTGTTCCAATGTTATTGCATAAACAAAATGTCTTTTGTATTCCACAGCCCGGAGTGCTGTCGTTTACCATGGGGGAATGTGTAGCCCTGGTACACAATACCAGGAGGATGAGTGGAGAGGTAAAGGTTAAGTGTTCTTCATGTCATCATGTACCTTCGAACACGCCCAGTAAGGGAGTGTCAGTAGGAGAGTGTGTCCAGACTTAGGAGAGACAAGACGTCTTAGGGACTCTGCTCTATCTTCAGCTTCAAATTGTGGAGTCTAGTATAGGTACTTTAACGTACCCGAGCCTAGTCAAAGCTGTGCCCCACTGGAAACAGGCTGAAATATCTCCTGAGAACTGAGCAAGTCGAAGGGCAAAAGTGGAAGAAAGCAAGGAAGTGCTATAGGTGAAGAATACCTGCACGAATCTACCGGTTACTGGGGACCGAAGGATCATCTTTGTTTCAAGCAAGGTGATAAGATAACCAGAAATCTACCGGACCCTAGGTCGCGGCGGATAAGCCCAAATAGTCAGTACGTAACTGGGTCAGAGGGAAGTGAGGACCGTGAGTCAGTGCACGACAATATAGGAAATCATCTTTCTCACAAAAAGGCTCCAACCACAACACTGATCGGGCAGAACAGCTAAAGATTAGCTGGAATTATAGAGAGGACTACGCTTCAAGCTGGTCGTACTCAGCTTCATTGGAGTAAAAGGAGGCCCCTAACTTGCTTAACCGTTTGCCTCAAAGCTCATCCTCCATCAACCCCATCAGCCTCCCTGGGACCTGCTTTACCATTCTGCAAGTAAAGGTATGGAAAGACTTTGACTGTGTGAGACTGAGTTATTACTGCATGCCTGCACAATCCCTACCTAACTACCGACCTGAGGGAAGAGTCCCACCTGTAGGGGACCCGACATCTAGCTGCCTCACCATCCCCTCAGAGATCTACAGCAGCGCTGGTACTAATTACCAGAATACTACAGGTGGCGTCACGAACTGTACATAAATCAACCCCCTGTAAATATATCCCCAACAACATACGCCAGACCGCCCGGGCCACAGACCGAGCCACAGCTACCTGTGACAAAATCCCCATAGACTTCTACGGGCTCGGCTCTGAGTACCCCATTGCCCTGGTAACCCACAATTGTGGTGGCGGGTCGACACAATTCAGCATGCTTCAGGTACTTTTGCAGTTTATTTGCAGTCTTATTTTTGCCGTTTTTTTGCAGTCTTGTTTTTAATATATTTTAGGAGGCCGTAATGGCACAGCGAAAATAGAAAACGTAGAGTAGGACTGCCCCATATGAGAATGCCTTGTCGTGGCGGGGTGGCTCAAAGAATTGATCAATTATTTGCCAAATGTCTCATTTTTAAAAAAAAAAAAAAAAAAACAGTTAGAAACTAATATGTGCAGATGCACTTAATGTATTTCATTTTGACCATGTGCGGCGCTGGCTTCTCCCCCTTTTCTTGTTCGATATGTTGAAGTGTACCAGAGTCATTACCTCATAAAATGGTACTGGTCAGGATTGTAAAATTTGGTCTGGTCAGGAAAGTGAAAATAGGTTTGAGGGTGAAGGGATTAATTATGGTAGTGTTTTATTTATTTTTTACCTGATCTTCGTGGCAATCTTTATGCAAACCTACAGCAAAAATCTTCTGTGTCTCTAGAGAAACCTTACATCTCTAAAATCAGTATCGGGTTTCTCCTTTAACCATTAATTACTGCACGATACACCTAAAATTACATCATGTCTCCTCATAACTAATTCACGAAGTATCTAAATATGAAAATACTATATGTAACACCTGCACATGGAACTGTCAGAGCAGCTACTGGTATACTGGGATTTACAGACACTAAGAAGAGTTTTGCAGCTGCTGTTAAACAGGGACCTTCAGACATTAATGTTTTTTTCCCTGAGCTGCGGGGGACTACAATTCCCATGGACCCTTGTTTCAGTGAGATGACACAGCTAGGAGGGAGGAGGGACTTGGGGGAGAGAGCTGGAGAGGAAGTGAAAGAAAGTGAGAGAGAGGATTGTTCATGTAAAAGATGGAGCGCTGTGGACTTGTATTCCTCTAAAGAGCGGAGCGTTCCAGTCCCCTCTGATATACCTGCGAATCTGGAGAGAGCGCAGCCCGGTCACCAGCTGAAGCAAGCAACATTAAGGACTCGGAGAGTTCTACCGGCACTCCCACCGTATAAAGGCCTGAATCCTGCCGCCCCCAGTTGGGGCCCAGGGAAAACTACAACCGGTGGAGACGCACCGTGAGTGCCCCTTTTCGAGACTTGTGGTTCAACCAGCCCGTTACAGTGAGTACACTACGCCCCAGACTATTTACCTTCGTGAGCATCTAAGTGCACCAACGGTTATAAATTTGCGCGCCAACATCCGCGGCAACTGGGCCCCAACGTTTGGACTGGGTTAATACAAGAAAAGGGGAACCCTGCTATGTTATATTTGCAGGGTTGGGGAAAGAATTAGGTTGTGATGTGTATATGATTTTTATAGAGCACCGTTACCTGTATTGCATGTTGTTTCTTTAAATACACTTCATTTCTGCTGCATATCCATAAACCAGTTAAACTGTTTTACTCCTGTTTTGGGTGAGTGTGTACTGAGCTATAGGCAGGGGTTTCCCGAATCAGTCCCTGGCAGAAGATAACAGTCCTTCTGCAGTCCTAGAGAGAGCTCCAATCAAGATTCGGGTGGAGGCACTGCGCCCTAAAGAGGTGAGACCCCCCCATAACACCCAGCGTACCGTGGTAGCCCTGAAGGGGTGTTACAGTGGAGGCACTGCTGAGATCCAGAACTAACACAGGAGTATTTACTATGGAGACTTTAACAGAGCGAGAAGTATATTTGTGGTGTGAAGAGATGGATGTTACAGCTAGACAAAGCTTTGCAGTGAGTGGTGAGCTCTGTGATGCATCTGATGAAGAGATACTGAAAATAGTTAACCGATGTTTTTGCCAGTGGTAGGCAAAACATGTTAACAAAAAGAAATAAAACGTGCAAAATAGGTATATACAGATATTGTCACCTATACCTATTTTGCACGTTTTATTTCTTTTTGTTAACATGTTTTGCCAGGTCCACCCTATATGTATATATTGGCAACTGATGAAGGCTATGTTGTAGCCGAAACGTTTTGCCACAAATTTGACTACCACTGGACCATTAAAAGTTCTTCTTTAGCATTAAGTTGAGTGCCTAGTTTTACTTATTAATATTTTCGGGTTCGGGAACCTAACCTGGCACCATCACCACCGGCTGTGCACACGTTCTATATACTAGCTATGGAAAAGTTAGTCAGTCAGTTTGCAAAGATGCAGCCAGAAGGGAACTACCGTCGTTTAAGAACCTTCTCGGGTGCCCTCCCCACCCCTGCTGGAGAAGAAGAATATGATACTTGGAGGGATGTCACTTTACTGTGCTTAGAAGAGTGGCAGTGCACTGATGCCGTGAAGAAGCAGAGAATAGTAGAAAGTTTGAAGGGTACTGCTATGGAAGTGGTGCAGGCTGCTTGGCGGAGCAAGCCACTAGCAACTTATCAAGATTATATGAGTGCTTTAGAAGATGCTTTTGGATCCCCTGAAGATGCTACTGATCTACTCTATAAACTTCGTACCACCTACCAACAACCAGATGAGAAGATGTCTGACTATCTATACCGATTGGATAAGATGGTTCATAGAATAGTATCTAAAGGTGGAGTCAGCCCTAAAGAAGTTGATCAGTGTCGTCTGGACCAAGTACTCAGAGGAGCTCTCACTCATGATCCAATTGCTCAGCGGATAAGGTCTTGTGATAAAGAGAAGATTCCTGGTTCTTTTCATGAGTTGCTTAAGGAAGTTCGCAAGGAAGAGGTTATTCTGGCCGCAAGAGAGAAGACCTCCCCTCGGGTGACTACTGTTGCCTTGAAGCCAGCAGCCGACTGCCGAGAGAGGGAACTGCTGAAAGTCATCGAGAAACAGGGGGAGCAGATTACTCAATTGTTAAGTGCTCAGGCCAAGACAATACAGCGGTTACAAAGTGCTGCAGAGGTAGCCGAGAAGCAGACCTTGGCTTCAGGAAGAGAGAATGATGACCTGTGTAGAGTGGAAAGTAGGAAACCAGAAGGGTGCTTTGTCTGTGGGAGTCCAGGCCATATAGCTCGTCAGTGTCCAAAGAGGTGGAGCTCAAAGAACTCTTCACATTCTCCCCACCTCCCTCCGAGGCAGTCGGGAAACGGGAAAGGGGGCCAGTAGAACCCCATACTGAGCCCCCATCAGCAACTAAGACCTACTCTACCTCTCCATCCAATAGTGCCTCATCGAAAACACTGCCTGAAGGGTTAGTGGGACCAGCCCCGCATGTCCCCGCATATATCAATGGTAAATCTTGTTCAGTATTGCTGGATAGCGGATCTCAAGTGTCCATCATTTTTGAAGGATGGTATAAGAGATATTTATCCAATGTGCCTCTGAAACCGCTGTCTGGACTCATGGTGTGGGGACTGAGTGAACACAGCTATCCCTACCGAGGATACGTGTCCGTGACACTACGATTCCCAGAGACTGTTGTTGGAGTGGATAAAGAGATACCCATTATAGCGCTAATCTGCCCGGAGGCAGAGGCAGATGAGAGACCCACACCTGTCATAGTGGGAACAAATGCCAACATTTTCCGTACGTTAGCTCAGTGGTGTCGTGAAGCTGGGGGAGAAAAGTACTCGCAGACCCTATCCATCCACCCAGTCTGTCTGGAAGCCTATGTGAGGACGGAGGAGGAGAAGAGGGAACTGCAGCCTGAAAGCTTTGACCCTTGTTTTGAAGGAAGTGAGCTGAAAGGAGAAGAGAGGAGGCTAGTCATCGACGGCATGATGATGCGGGGGGCGGCTTTCTCCTTGGGCGAATGGGACATGGGCCTCGCCCAAGGAGTAGAGCATCGCATTCGGTTGAAAGATCAAAAGCCTTTCCGAGAGAGATCCCGAAGATTGGCCCCAGCGGATATCGAAGATGTTAGGCAGCATCTACGCGGTATGTTAGACACAGGAGTCATCATAGAGTCTAGTAGCCCATATGCTTCCCCCATTGTGATTGCTCGGAAAAAAAATGGAGCTATTCGGATGTGTGTGGATTATCGTACTTTGAACAAACGTACGGTTCCTGACCAGTACACTGTGCCCCGAATTGATGAAGCTTTAGATTGCCTGCAAGGGAGCCAATGGTTTTCTGTGTTAGATCTCCGGAGTGGTTACTATCAGATACCCATGTCAAAGGAAGATCAAGAGAAGACCGCTTTTATCTGCCCCATTGGGTTCTTCGAGTTTCAAAGACTGCCTCAAGGACTGACAGGTGCTCCGGCCACTTTTCAGAGATGTATGGACAAAGTAGTGGGGGACATGCACTTACGTGAGGTCTTGGTTTATCTCGATGATCTTATTGTTTTTGGGAAGACTCTGGAAGAACACAACCAGCGGTTGTTCAAGGTGCTGGATCGGTTGAAGAGGCTGGGTTGAAGTTGTCCTTTGATAAGTGCCGGATTTGCCAGACGACTGTGAAATATGTGGGGCACATAGTCAGCAGAGAAGGAATTTCCACCGACCCCGCCAAAGTGGAGGCTGTGGTAAACTGGCCTAAGCCCACCAAGCTGGGGGAACTTAGGTCCTTTTTAGGATTCTGTGGATACTACCGAAGATTTGTACCCCAGTACTCTCGGATTGCGAAGCCATTAACTGCTCTTACCCAGGGGTATCCCCCTTCCGGCGGGACAGCCCGCCCCTCAAGGTCAGGGAAAAGAGACTACTTCCGAGTTAATGAACCTTTTGGGGAAAGATGGACACCCTTATGCGACGAGGCATTTGAGAAACTGAAGTCATGTTTGACCCAAACTCCAGTGTTGGCCTATGCAGACGCCAGTAAACCATATGTGTTACATATAGATGCTTCTCTCGACGGACTAGGAGGGATTCTCTATCAGGACCATGACGGCTGTCTACGTCCCGTTTACTACATTAGTCGAGGATTGACTCCCAGTGAACGCAACTACCCAGCTCACAAACTGGAGTTTCTGGCTCTGAAATGGGCTGTAGTGGACATGCTGCATGACTACCTCTATGGGGTACGCTTCGTGGTTCATACCGACAACAATCCATTAACCTACGTGAGAACCACAGCAAAACTGGATGCCACGGGGTACCGGTGGCTTGCCGCACTCTCTCTGTATGATTTCAGCTTAAAATATCGACCAGGGATCAGTAACATTGATGCAGACACACTCTCTCGCCTGCCTAGTGAACCTTTAAATGAGGAAGAAGAAGGAGGATGGATAGAGGTCCCTGCCCCTGAGGTGAAGACTCTGTGCCATAGACATCGAACTGATGCCCTCACTCTGCAGTGCTGTGCTAAATTCTTAGGAGCATCTAGCGAAGTGCTCCCGTTGTCGTACTGTCGAGTGACAAATGTAACCCCAGACTCTCTCCCTCAACTGACTCATAATCAAGTCAGGACGGCGCAGCAGGAGGATCAGTCAGTGGGGGTAGTTCGATGGTGGGTGAAGAGGGGCTGGAGGCCCGAAAAGAATGCATTAAGAACAGAGGAGTCTGTCCTGCTGACTCGGCAGCTAGAGTCGCTAGTAGTAAGAAATGGGCTACTATACCGAGAGACAAGGGGCCAGAAGGGAGGAGTCCGCAGACAGCTGGTGTTACCCACCCGATTTCGGAAGATGGTCATGAAGTCCCTGCATGATGACCATGGACATCTTGGCATCGAAAAGACTACGAGTCTCGTGGCCGACCGATTCTATTGGCCTCGCATGGAAGCGGATATTGAAGAATACTGCAAATCATGCTCCCGGTTGTGTTGAGAAAAACCTTGCCTTTGAGAACAGCCCCCCTTGTGAACATTACCAGTGATGGCCCACTTGAACTAGTGTGCATTGATTTCCTCTCCATCGAGCCTGATGAAAGCAATGTCAGTAATGTGTTAGTGGTCACTGACCATTTCACCCGATATGCCCAGGCCTACCCCACTAAAGATCAAAGGGCAATTACTGTGGCAAAAACATTATGGGAGAAGTTCTTTGTACATTACGGGCTGCCTGCCCGCATCCATACCGATCAAGGAAGAGATTTTGAAAGTAGACCAATCAAGGAGCTATGCGCTCTCTGTGGGATCAAGAAATCCAGAACCACGCCATATCACCCCAAGGGGATCCTCAACCTGAGAGATTCAACCGTACCCTTCTGAACATGTTAGGCACTTTAGATCCCAGGAAGAAGGGACACTGGAGCAGGCATGTGAGCCAGTTGGTTCATGCCTACAATTGCACCACAAATGAGTCAACTGGATATTCTCCTTATTTCCTCATGTTTGGAAGAAAAGCCCGACTACCCGTGGATATTAGTTTTGGGACATCCATTGACCGTTCTAATGGGAAGACCTACTTAAAATATGTGTCCCAGCTAAAAGAAGATTTGACAAAAGCTTACAAATTGGCAGAGCAGGCCTCTGGTCGGTCAGGGAAGCGCAATAAGACTCGCTACGACTGTAGGGTTCGAGAACAAGTTTTACTACCTGGAGACAGAGTTCTTATTCAGCTTTTGGGCCTTCCTGGGAAGCACAAGCTTGCTGATCGGTGGTGTCCTGACCCTTACGTGGTGATGGAGAAGTTGCCCGGTGTTCCGGCCTACAGAGTGAAGCCCGAAAAAGGGGGTGGAGCTGTTAAAACCTATCATCGACATCATCTGTTGCCTGTGGGAAAAAACATCCCTTTACCCCCATTGCCAACTCAAGGAGGTCATACAACTCTTCAGTGCAATAGGAGAAGTCCAAGGTGTAAAAACCCACCCCAGACTGGAGTTGCCTCAGGAGGATGTGACAGCGAGTCTGGGGATGAATGGGGACCTGACTGTCAATGGAGCTACAGGTGGATCGAGGACCCCTGCCCCATGGGCGTAGACCCTGAAAACCAGACCCCTGAAGTAGAAACAAAGAAAAGGGACATTTGTCAGGAGGCGAGTGCACCCCGCCCACAATTGGAGGAAAGTTCAGAAGAGGGACATTTATTGAATGAAGAGATTCACCTGGTGGAGCCAGTTCTTGAGAGACAAGAGTCGGGGACTGAGGAGGTGGGCCCCTCGGTACACACTCGTCCCAAGCGGGACATTAGGCCACCCATGATGTTGACTTATGACAGAATGGGACATACCACTGAGGTCCCCAGGTTGATACACCCAAATTCAAATTCTGTTTGGCCTTATTTCTCGGTATCTTCCATGTGTCCAGGAGGTGGTTTGTATGCATGTAAATTTGGTGTTAGTCAGGATGCCTTAACCCCCATTCATGTTTCAGGTGGTGAGTCCTCATGTCGTGATGGGACACTTTCAATGACTCACCAGGGGGAGAATGTAACACCTGCACATGGAACTGTCAGAGCAGCTACTGGTATACTGGGATTTACAGACACTAAGAAGAGTTTTGCAGCTGCTGTTAAACAGGGACCTTCAGACATTAATGGTTTTTTCCCTGAGCTGCGGGGGACTACAATTCCCATGGACCTTGTTTCAGTCAGATGACACAGCTTGGAGGGATAGGAGGGAGGAGGGACTTGGGGGAGAGAGCTGGAGAGGAAGTGAAAGAAAGTGAGAGAGCGGATTGTTCATGTAAAAGATGGAGCGCTGTGGACTTGTATTCCTCTAAAGAGCGGAGCGTTCCAGTCCCCTCTGATATACCTGCGAATCTGGAGAGAGCGCAGCCCGGTCACCAGGTGAAGCAAGCAACATTAAGGACTCGGAGAGTTCTACCGGCACTCCCACCGTATAAAGGCCTGAATCCTGCCGCCCCCAGTTGGGGCCCAGGGAAAACTACAACCGGTGGAGACGCACCGTGAGTGCCCCTTGTCGAGACTTGTGGTTCAACCAGCCCGTTACAGTGAGTACACTACGCCCCAGACTATTTACCTTCGTGAGCATCTAAGTGCACCAACGGTTATAAATTTGCGCGCCAACATCCGCGGCAACTGGGCCCCAACGTTTGGACTGGGTTAATACAAGAAAAGGGGAACCCTGCTATGTTATATTTGCAGGGTTGGGGAAAGAATTAGGTTGTGATGTGTATATGATTTTTATAGAGCACCGTTACCTGTATTGCATGTTGTTTCTTTAAATACACTTCATTTCTGCTGCATATCCATAAACCAGTTAAACTGTTTTACTCCTGTTTTGGGTGAGTGTGTACTGAGCTATAGGCAGGGGTTTCCCGAATCAGTCCCTGGCAGAAGATAACAGTCCTTCTGCAGTCCTAGAGAGAGCTCCAATCAAGATTCGGGTGGAGGCACTGCGCCCTAAAGAGGTGAGACCCCCCCATAACACCCAGCGTACCGTGGTAGCCCTGAAGGGGTGTTACATATATATAATAAACAACAGCATAAAAGGCATGACACAATGTACAACAGTTCTGAGCCACAATGCTATTTTATTGTCAATCATCATCTACAATGCAAAAACTATTTCATACTTTTGATTTTTATTTTACATTACATTAATATATTGGTGTAAAAATGTTATAGCTTCCAGATTCATTATATTAGAAAGCCTGAGAATGTAGAGTCGTCATCACTATCAGCATAAAGACCGTTGTTGGTTCCTACAACCTGAAGCCAAACCTCATCCTTTTCTTTCAAAGCTAGAATTGAAGCCCCGGAGGCTTGGTTAGTATTAGAAGAATATACGTGATACATGTACTGCACAATGTTACCATTATGTCTTAGGGTAATATGTAAATTTTTTTTATAGACTGTAATTTGATATGTGAAGAAGTAAAGACCGTCTACAGGAGATATGAACTTTCCGCTTTCTGTGTTGTAAATGCTTTGCTCGTTGTAAAAAACTTTTGGAAATATAATCGGGCCATCGCTTGCAATTGTGAATGGGACTCGTCTCATCTAAGAAGAGAGAATAATGGAATTGTTAGCAATAAGCAGAACATAGATGCACACTTTGTTGATTTGTCTACAGAAAAAGTATATCATAGTACTTCATAACATTCACACATGTTCCTCTGTTGACTCCGGTGAGATGAAATGAATAGAATTAAGTGTATCCCCCAGTAGCACCTTAGGGAGTTGGGGACCCCAATATATTAAAGGGTTCCAACAAATTACATTTATGGCATATCTTTAGGATTTGCAACAAGTGTTGATAAATGGGGTCCAACTTCATAGATCCCCCACCAATTACAATAAGAATCTTTATGGTGTTTCATAAAAGATTTTGCAGCCATAAGAAAGAGAAGAAGCAGGAGCTTATTGATGTGCAGCCATCATTGACTTTAGCCTTCTCACTCTTGCATTTAAAAAAGCCGAGTTGTCCAGGACTACGATTTTGATGATGTGTCCTTTGGATGAATCATCATCAGTATTAAATCGATGAGGGTCCGATAGCTGGTACCTCCACCAACCAGCTGTTTGCATCTCCAAAAACGATGTTCACAGTGTAAAGATTCTTTGTACACTGTGTAGTGTCCATTCTTAGGTACAGGTCAGCCCCCATTCACCCGTACCCTAGAATTGCTACTAAACAATGAGCAGATCAGTGCTGTATCGGCTCTGTATACTGATCTGTTAATTGATGATGTATACTTAGATTATATAGCTTTGTAAAAACACGCTTAACAGTGCAGCCCACTTCACCAAATGTATTCTTTTTTTATTTATTTTTTTCATTATTAATTGTGATGGGTGAGCATGATCAGTACTGCTCAGTTCTCGATCGAGCATCACTGTGCTCGAAAAACTCTGCACTTGATTGAGTATCCGGGTACTCGCTTGCCATGCTGGATTCCCCATCCCGCCTGTTTGGCGCCTGATTTTCTACTAAAGATGTAGGGATTGCCTGCCAATCAGGGTGCAAGTCATGTTAAGACAACAAGTCAGGAGGAGGACCAGAGTGAGAAAGTGGAAGACAAGATGATGGATGATGAAGTCACTGACCCAACCTGGCAAGGTAGCATGCAGAGCGAACACAGCAGCGCAGAGGAAAGGGATTCACAGTAACGCGACAGAGAGGACGAGGCAGTGGGACTGACAGAGGGAGAAGACAGTCAACTGTTCCTCAGAGCACCCATACACGGCCAGATCCCAGGCCAAGGGTTAGGTGTTCCCCAGTGTGGCGCTTTTTTACAGAAAGTGCAGAACACAAGAGAACGGTCATTTGAAACCTGTGCTGTATCAAGCTCAGCAGGGGCCAGACCACTACTAGCCTGACCACCCTCATGCTCAGGCACATGTCCTCCAAGCACCCGACTTGGGCCGAACGCCTGGGTCCACAATTAGTGTCTGTGGGTGACACTGCCTCTTCCTTTGTGCTAAGTGTTTGCCAATACCCTGCCCAGGACCCAGGCAGTGATGCCTAATGCCCTGTACCTGTCATTGCACATACGCAACCACCATCAGCAACGACATCCACTTCCTTGTCCAAGCGCATCTTTCAGATGTCCCTACCACAGGTCTTGGAATGCAACCATAAATATCCAGCCACACTCCCACTGTCCAAAACACTAAATGGCTACATTTCAAAAGTCTTTGCCCTGGAAATGTTGCTGTTTATGATTGGGTACACTGAGACATTTCGCAACCTTATGGTTATGGCCGTACCTTGGTACTCTCTCTCCAGCCGTCGCTATTTCTCCTGGAAAGCCGTACCCGCCTTACACAAGCACGTGTTCAATTACATAACCCCTGCCCTGACCATCGCAGTTACTGGGAAGGTTCACTTAACAACAGACACATGGACAAGTGCTTGTGGTCAGGGATGCTACATTTTCCAGACGGCAGACTAGGTGAACATTGTGGAGGCCGGGACCGAGTCAGACCCTGAGACTGCACACGTGATACCGAAAATTAGAATTGTGGGCCCAAGTTCCATCAAGGTTTCCCTCCTACGCCAGTTCTTGCACCCCCTTCCTCCTCCATGTCAGAATTATCATTCATATCAGTTGGAAGCACTGCCTTGGCGAAGCAGCAATAGACTCTGCTTAAACTCATATTTTTAGGTGACAATCAGCACACTACGGCAGAGTTGTTGATAGGTCTAACAGACCAGACAGATTTGTGGCTCTCGCCACTGAACCTACACCCAGGCATGGTCTTGTGTGATAATGGCCATAACCTGGTGGTGGGTCTGAAGTTTGGCAACCTCACATACGTACCAGGATCCTAGTCGGTCCCCGCCTCCACAAGGTTCACCCAGTGAGGGAAATGTAGAGTCCATTGTCCCTGTGTCAGTTGTTAAGTGGACCTTCCAAGTACCTGTGTTGGTCAGGGCACAGGTGATGTTATGGGACACATGCTGGTGTAAGGCAAAAATGAAACTGTGGTTAAAATAGTGGCAGCTGGGGACAGAGGAATGGACACTGCCATGAGGTTACAGAAGGCCTCACTGTCCACAAGCCTAAATGTCAACATTTACATTTTAAGCAGTCTGGCACTGTGCCTGTTTAGTGTTTGTGCCTGTGGTTTTTATTTGGGCATTTTGAGTCCAGGGTAGAGACAGCTGCGCTCTTCTAAAGTGGACTTGATTGCTAATGTTGCTTGTGAATGTGCAATAACAGGTGCAGGGCAGAAGGCATCTGTGCCAGCGCCTGTGCAGAGGATTGTCAAGTATTTAGCACAGGGGAAGAGGCAGTGGTGTTACTCACAGACACTGATCATGTATCCAGGAGTTTGGCCCACATAGTCGGGTGCTTTGATGATGGTGGTGGTCAGACTGGTAGTGGTCTGGCCCCTGCTCATCTTGGTAAGGCATACATTGCAAATAACCCATCTTTTATCGTCTACACTTTCTTTATAAGTGTGCCAGACTGGTGAATCTTTGGCGTTGGGAACTTACCGCCTTTGAGTGCTCTGGTGAACAGTTGCCCTCCTTCTTCCTCTATCCACCCCACTGCCTCTGCCTGCCTTTTGAGGTGCTGTAGATCCCTTCCCCTCTGCTCTGCTGTACTTGCTCTGCATGGCACCTTCCCAGGTTGGGTCAGTGACTTCATTGGCCACCACCTCATCTTCCACTTCCACACTCTGTTCCTCCTGACTTGTTGACCTAACAACTTCACTTGTTGACAACTGTGTATCATCATCAAATACTTCTTGAGACACTGATTGCTGTTCCCCAACTTCGTCTTCTTCTAACCGTGGCTGCTCAAATATTTGGGCCTCACTACACATGATCTCCTAATGTCCCTGTTGAAACGTGAAGGGCAAGTGTCAAGAGTTTACCACGACAGAGAGGAGCCAGAAGACCTCTGCTTCTCATTTCTCCTACTCCTGCACTAATTAGAAGCACTTCACCTTTGTATTAAACGGTGCAAATTTCTTTTGGCAGTGCAGGGGTAATCTGCTCAGTTGAGAGCTACTGGAGCGTTAAGGCTCTCAGCTGTGCACTGTTAGCTACTCCCATCTCATAAACTGGGTCCTGGTTCATTGTCAGAGCTAGCTTTTGCTGCATGGCTGGAGGTTGTTGGTGATTAATAGAGTACGCGATTGGTGGATTTATCTTTGACTGTTGCTAAGTTTTAAGTGTGTGATAATTTCCTTACTTCTCCTACTTTGGTTAAATCCCATTTTCCACTCTCCGATGTGTAGCCCAGCTGCGCTTGGAGCCACATTTCCCAGGAGGATGCACCAAAGGTAACCCCCACACGTACCTGATATTCATTCACAGCTTCACCAATCCCGTGAGCCACCAGAGGGAGCCCTTGTAGAGAGTATATATATAAGGATGGTGAAGCCACAGCAGTCAGATTAGATCAGATTACCTCAGAGAGCAGAGAAGTTGTTAGTTCTCTTGGAGTGTGGAGAGCCAGCTCCTAAAAGTGTGCACAGATCAGTAGACGGAAGGTCCTGATAGCTGCTTCAGACAGAGCTCAGAAAGAAGGAAGGAAAGGGAACAGCAGTGATTGAGAGAACCAGAAGACTGCAGCTCTGAGCTTAGTTCATTGTGTGGAGGCTAGTAAGAGTGGAGGAAGATAGCCACTTCAGCCTGGTCAGAACTGAGTCAACTGAGTGTAGTTTCAGTGAGCAAGCGTGCCGACGCTTTGAGAGCGGTGAAGAGAGAGAAGAATCAGCTATCTACTGCTAGTGTGCTTATGTTAAGGGTCAGAGTAGGAAGAAAGGTGAGTGGAAAGAAGAAGAGAGTAACGGAGGTTGAAACAGCATTGATAGCTTTCCTCTACTCTGAATACCGGACACCGGGTCTGAGCTTGCTAGCATCTACACGACTAGTAGGAGATACCGGAGACCCTGCTGGACTTCAGGTCACAGGGGCCCAGGAGTGCTGATACGTAACCGGGGTCAGGAAGACGGGGGTCTAGCAGGACGCTGCATACAGAGACACTGTTCTATCCAAGAGAAGGCCTCACCACAAAGTCAGCCGGGCGTATAAGTGGAGACAGAGTTAGACTTCGTTTCATACAGGTCAGAAACTCACACAACAGGAGTAAGGAGGCCCTACACCTACTCAGTGGGAATACTGGACGTGCATCCTCCACCCTGCCAGCTTCCCGGGACGTGCCTGCAACTATACCATCAGTAAAGATACCGAAAGAGACTTTCGTGTGTGTGTCTGCCTTATTGCTCCTGCGGCTGAAAGCCCCTTCTCCGTCCTGCACCCCAACACCGCCATATACCCTGAGGGACCCAGTCTTGCCTATGGAAGACTTAACACCTTGCTGCCCAGTAACAACCCCTCAGTGGATCTACCCTGCAGCGCTGGTCACCCTGACCAGGTACCACAGGTGGCGTCACGAACAAACTGAATATACTTTAATCCCCTGTAAATATCCCACATTTGAGGTGAGCCCCCAGGGCCACGGACCGAGCTGTGCTACCCGTGACATCTCCCATTGAAGTGAACGGGCTCGGTGCCGAGTACCCCACAGGCCCTGGCTGTGCGACTCAGATGCATCCCTCTGTTACATGTGTGAGTATATTTGTATATTTGGTATTTTTCGTTACCACTGTTTGTATTACCTTTGTTAGTCTGGTAGATGTATTACGGTACACTACTACTCCCCTCTTTCCTTGGTGGGGGAAGGGTACAGACTGAGGGCGGATTCAGGAGCTAAGGCAAGGTATGTGGCCCCAGCGTCTTCACCATCAGAAGCAATTCGGGGAACAGGGAGAATTAGGGCGCCCAATGCGTTAGAGACAGGAAAGGAGCCCCTGGTCCCAGGATTCCCGACAAGAGTCGTGACAGCAAGAGGCCAGAATGAACAAATGTAAATATAAATAGCTCGTCGGAGTGTCTGAGTGGGATCACTTGTCTCCAGAGATTCGCCATGGTGGGAGGAAGGTGGATAAGGGTGAAGATTATGTTGTCTAGATTCTTGACTAGTGAGACTGGATTGTGTGGAAGATAGTGTTGTGCTGGGAAACAGACTGGAAGAATTATCTGTCATCCAACAGATCACCTGTCTTGACTTCAAGATTGGTGTCCCGCGCCGCTATGCAAAGTGGGACAGGAAGCTAGGTCTCGTGGATGACCGTGTTTGTTGTGCTCCCACCTGTAAATTATATGGTTTATTTTTTAACATAAAATATGTAGCCCTGAAAATGAATGTAGCATCCAAAAATTTGGAGCGAGGACCACAGGATAACACTGTTGATATGGTGTAGGAGAAGGAGGAGGACAAGAAAAATAATAAACCATGAACCTTATACTCTTTTTTTGGGTGGGAAGGGATGCATGGGAACACACCAGAAAAAAAAATTCAATAGCCTTTATGTTATGCTGTGGTCATGCAGTGGGGTTGAAAAGTCTTGGCAAATCCAGGCTTTGTAAATTTTGAAAACAGTCGTTGTGTCAGCATTTTCAGTTAACAGGCAGATGCGCCTATTAGTTATTGACCACGGAATCAATTAAGCATGGATGGAACCGTGAATGTGGCTTGTCAGACTCTAATTTGGATCCAGTCTGTGGCAACTAAAATTATGAGTGAGAGTCGCATGCTGGCTCTCCAAAATTAATGACTGAGGGCCGCCTGATGGCTCTCCAAAATTTGACTGATTGTCCCCCAAAATATTTGACTGAGGGTTGCCTGATAGCTCCACAAAACTTTTGAGCTAGGGCCCACATCATAACCCTGTTGATATGGTGTAGGAGGAAGAGAAGGGCAAGAAAACTAACCATTAACCATATACCCTATTTGGGGTGGCAAGGACTGCATGGGAAATCACAAAAAAATAGAGGAACATTTGATTTGGCTTTATGTTCCGCTGCTGTCATCCACTGCGGTTGAGAAGTCTGGGCTAATCCAAGCCTTGTTCATTTTGAGAACAGTTTGTCAGCATTTTCAGTTGACAGGTGGATGCACCTATCAGTTATGCCCTCAGCGGCAATAAAAACCCACCGAATCAATTTAACCCCTTAGTGACAGAGCCTATTTGCAGCTTAATGAACAGGCCAATTTTTACATTTCACTTTATGAGATTATAACTCTGGAACGCTTTAACAGATCCCGCTGATTCTGAGATTGTTTTTTCGTGACATATTGTACTTCATGTTAGTGGTAAAATTTCTTCAATATGACTTGCATTTATTTATGAAAAAAATGGAAATATGACGAAAATTTTGCAATTTTCAAACTTTTATTTTTTTATGCCCTTAAATCAGGGAGATATGTCACACAAAATATTTAATAAATAACATTTTCCACATGTTTACTTTACATCAGCACAATTTTGGAACCAAATTTTTTTTTGTACGGAAGTTATAAGGCTTAAAAGTTGACCAGCGATTTCTCATTTTTACAACAAAATTTACAAAACCATTTTTTAGGAACCACATCACATTTAAAGTCACTTTGAGGGGTGTAAATGACAGTAAATACCCAAAAGTGACACCATTCTAAAAACTGCACCCCTCAAGGTGCTCAAAACCACATATTCAAGAAGTTTATTAACCCCTTACGTGCTTTACAGGAACTGAAGCAATGTGGAAGGAAAAAATTAACATTTAACTATTTTTTTTACAAGCATTTTACTTCAGAACCATTTTTTTTATTTTCACAAGTGTAAAAAGAGAAAATTAATCACAAAATTTATTGTGAAATTTCTCCTGAATGCGCCGATACCCCATATGTGGGGGTAAACCACTGTTTGGGCGCATGGCAGATCTTGGAAGGGAAGGAGCGCCGTTTGACATTTTCAATGCAGAATTGGCTGGAATTGAGATCGGACTCCATGTCACGTTTGGAGAGCCCCTGATGTGCCTAAACAGTGGAAATGCCCCACAAGTGACACCATTTTGGAAACTAGACCCCTTAAGGTACTTATCTAGATGTGTGGTGAGCACATTGAACCCCCAAGTGCTTCTGTTTTCACCCCCAAATTTTTACTTTCACAAGGGTAACAGGAGAAATTGGACCCCAAAAGTTGTAAAATTTGTCCTGAGTACGCTGATAGCCTCAAAGTGGGGGGGGGAACCACTGTTTGGGTGCATAGCAGAGCTCGGAAGGGAAGGAGCGCCGTTTTGGAATGCAGCCTTTTTTGGAATGCATCATGTTGCGTTTCCAAAGCCCCTGATGTGCCTAAACAGTGGAAACCCCCCACAAGTGACTTCATTTTGGAAACTGGACCCTCCAATGATATGTGATGATGTGACCTAGATGTGTCGTGAGCACTTTGAGCCCCCAAGTGCTTTATGGAAGTTTATAACGGTGAGCCGTGAAAATAAAAAATAATTTTTACACAAAAATCTTTTTTTTTCCACAAAAATTAATTTTTAGCCCCCATTTTTTATTGTCCCAAGGGTAACAGGAGAAATTAGAACCCCAAAGTTGTTGTGCAATTTGTCCTGAGTACGCTGAGGGGGTAAACCACTGTTTGGACGCATGGCAGAGCTCAGAAGGGAGGGAGCACCGTATGACTTTTTGAACGCAAAATTGGCTGGAATCAATGGTGGCACCATGTCGCATTTGGAGACCCCCTGATGTAACTAAACAGTGGAAACCCCCTAATTCTAATTCTAACTCCAACCTAACCCCAACACACGCCTAACCCTAACTACAACCCTAACTACAACCCTAATCATAACCCTAATCACAACCCTAACCCCAACACACCCCTAATCCCAACCCTAACCACAACACACCCCTAACCCTAATCCCAACCCTAACCATAACCCTAACACTATGTCAAAAACTGGGCACACTCGTAATCGTGTAATGATAGCAAATTTAATACGTACATCTGATCACTAGTAACAAACGTTTCGGTCACTATCGACCTTCATCAGTGTACTAAAAAATAATAACAATACGTGATTCAAATGTTTGTTTACAATATTGAAGTGGGATATAAACACAAAATGTATACATATGCGAAATATATAGCAAAGGTCATAATGAATCGTAGTATATCTCAAAAGAGCCTATCCAATATCAGGATTATCAAAGTACTTAGGATAATAGAATCCTGGATAATATAGGTAAATAGATGGACAGACATACCTAGTGGCAGAGTATACCTGGTGCAATGGTTTTTTTCAGAAATTATAATCTGTAAAACTGATTAATATAATACAGTTGTGGTAACATAAGTCATTTGCTACTGATAATTTTCAAGAGAATATGGATAATAACATACCAGTTGAAATCAGAAAACGCTGTAGGTGACTATAATGGAAAATAGGATTATAGTAAGTGGCTGTGAAGCAATGCCCATAGTAATGGTAACAAGTGAAAAAATAGGTACACATACCACTCAGGAGAAGCTCTCTTAATATGTTGTAAGAGGCTGTTTGCTGTGGAGAATATATTCATATATGCCCATAAGATGTGGAGCCAAAAACTATGGATGATATATAGTGATATCACTGATAAAGCACTTACCCAGTACCGACTATGATATGTGAGGGGTCCCAGTGACGCGGTATCCACCGCTTGTCTCGTGGTGGCAGGAAGTGGTAACTGGCCAGATTATATAGAAGTTGCGGTCTGTGATACACGCAGTGCGTCAAACCGGAAGTGCCCATACAGGAAGTGATGTCAGCGCTGCTTAGTAAAATGTAGAGGCAGCGTTCTGCGTTCCACAGGGACCGCTTGCATTCCAGCTAGAGAGCGCATGTCAGAGAGTTCGCAAAGGAGGAGGTGCACAGTGAGAGAAAGTGATCATCCAAGATAAATATATTAGTAGCGATTCTGTAAGAGAAAACATAAGAATCAGTGGGCGGTATTATTAAAAATCAATAGGCATTCCTGACATTCATATGCAGTATAAATATGATAATCAGAGTAATTTAGAGAAAGGAAAGAAGGTCATAATCCTTATTTAACCCTTTGGGATAGCCTCCTTCATTTCTCTAGCTTCCACCCGTCTAAAATGAAGTGCTCCATTCCACAATCCCAGATCCAGAGGGTTACACGCATTGTATCTGACCCAACTATACAACAAACTAGGATCAAAGAAATGCAGACAAAATTCCTAGACAGAGGGTATCCACCCCACACAGTCAGGATTCAACCCCCCAATAGAAATCAACGACAAGACAATGGGACAAGAATACCATTTGTACATGACTACCATCCTGCAGCGTACAAAATTCACTCAGCCATACGACGACATTGGCATATTCTGCAATCCGCCCACCCCGAAGTGGAGGCTTTCAGACAACCATTCATGCCGTGTTTTAGACGACCTCGTAACCTACGAGACTGTCTAGTTAGGGCAGACATCGGCCCAAATAAACCTACCAGTACTCAGAGATTTCTGCAAAATCCTAAGACTGGCACATTCCCGTGTCTTTCATGCCACCAATGCAATAATGTTCTCAAGGGCAACACTGTATATCACCCTCAAACTGGGAAAAAATACACCATTAACGAGTACTTCACATGCAACACAAACTATGTGGTATATCTGATTAAGTGCCCCTGTGGCCTTCTCTATATAGGCGAAACCACACAAAGTGTTAAAAATAGGATATCTAAACATAAATCCACTATCAGATGCAGGGAAATGTTATTACCTCTCCCACAACATTTTATTGGAAAAGGCCACAATATAGCACAACTACGTTTTCAAGTATTAGAACATATACCACAATCAAGACGGGGGGGAGACCGCATAACTCAGCTTAAACGGAGGGAAGCGTATTGGATTCATGAATTAGACACCCTGTATCCCAAAGGGTTAAATAAGGATTATGACCTTCTTTCCTTTCTCTAAATTACTCTGATTATCATATTTATACTGCATATGAATGTCAGGAATGCCTATTGATTTTTAATAATACCGCCCACTGATTCTTATGTTTTCTCTTACAGAATCGCTACTAATATATTTATCTTGGATGATCACTTTCTCTCACTGTGCACCTCCTCCTTTGCGAACTCTCTGACATGCGCTCTCTAGCTGGAACGCAAGCGGTCCCTGTGGAACGCAGAACGCTGCCTCTACATTTTACTAAGCAGCGCTGACATCACTTCCTGTATGGGCACTTCCGGTTTGACGCACTGCGTGTATCACAGACCGCAACTTCTATATAATCTGGCCAGTTACCACTTCCTGCCACCACGAGACAAGCGGTGGATACCGCGTCACTGGGACCCCTCACATATCATAGTCGGTACTGGGTAAGTGCTTTATCAGTGATATCACTATATATCATCCATAGTTTTTGGCTCCACATCTTATGGGCATATATGAATATATTCTCCACAGCAAACAGCCTCTTACAACATATTAAGAGAGCTTATCCTGAGCGGTATGTGTACCTATTTTTTCACTTGTTACCATTCTATGGGCATTGCTTCACAGCCACTTACTATAATCCTATTTTCCATTATAGTCACCTACAGCGTTTTCTGATTTCAACTGGTATGTTATTATCCATATTCTCTTGAAAATTATCAGTAGCAAATGACTTATGTTACCACAACTGTATTATATTAATCAGTTTTACAGATTATAATTTCCGAAAAAAACCATTGCACCGGGTATACTCTGCCACTAGGTATGTCTGTCCATCTATTTACCTATATTATCCAGGATTCTATTATCCTAAGTACTTTGATAATCCTGATATTGGATAGGCTCTTTTGAGATATACTACGATTCATTATGACCTTTGCTATATATTTCGCATATGTATATATTTTGTGTTTATATCCCACTTCAATATTGTAAACAAACATTTGAATCACGTATTGTTATTATTTTTTAGTACACTGATGAAGGTCGATAGTGACCGAAACGTTTGTTACTAGTGATCAGATGTACGTATTAAATTTGCTATCATTACACGATTACGAGTGTGCCCAGTTTTTGACATACATGATACGGCTTGGGAACCTACTGGTGCACCTCTCTTTGAACTGTGCCAATATTTACCTCTATAACCCTAACACTAATCCCAACCATAACCCTAACCACAAACCTAACCCCAACACACCCCTAATCCCAATCATAATCCCAACTCTAACCCTAAAACTTTAGCCCAACTCACTTTAGCCTAACCCTAACACTTTAGCCCAACTCACTTTAGCCTAACCCTAAAACTTTAGCCCAACTCATTTTAGCCTAACCCTAACCCTAAAACTTTAGCCCAACTCACTTTAGCCTGACTCTAACCCTAACCCTAAAACTTTAGCGCAACTCACTTTAGCCTAACTCTAACCCTAACCCTAAAACTTTAGCCCAACTCACTTTAGCCTAACCCTAATGGAAAAATTGAAATATTTTCTTTATTTTATTATTTTTCCCTAACTAAGGGGGTGGTAAAGGGGGGGTTATTTACTATTTTTTTTATTTTGATCACTGTGATAGCGTTTATCACAGTGACCAAAATGAACCAATAGGAAAAATTTTCCTATTGTTGCCGGGTGTCGACCGACAGATCGCGGCAGGCGCTCTGCGCATGCGTCCGACATTTTCTGACCGTAAGAAGATGGCGGCGCCCACCGGAGGATGCAGGAGGCCCGAGGACCACTGGGAGGTACGGGGGAGGATCAGGAACCCTATTTCTCTCTCCTCTGATGTGCGATCACATCAGAGGAGAGAGAAATGAAATGGCACATCGGATTTTTTTTTTTGCGGTCGCCGTTATCCTGTTAATAACGGCAATCGCATTCCCGGGGTCGGTAAAAACTGACCCGAATCATGTTCTCTGGGTGTGAGGAACGGCACGGGGGATAAGGTTTATGATCCCACCGCTGCCACCAATATGTCACGAACTGGGGGTGTTTGATTGCCCCCAGTTCCCTTTTCAGGGGGATTTATGATCCCACTTTCCAGTTCTGGTTTTGGAACTTGCAGCCCTCTGGTGCCCCCCCTTACCCTCAGGTCAGTCAGGGACCTGCACCTAGGATAAGTAGTCGCCAGCCGGGCCACCTATACTGTTCGCTGCCACCAGCCCCCTTTTATTGTGCTTAAATTAATTAATATCGGGTCAGGGGCCGACCCAAACAGTAGTGTTAATTTAGCCCCAGAAGACATTAAAGTACGTTGTAGAGCAAGGAGAAGCGAAGCTAGTAATTTTATATTTTACTTCAAAAAGTAGGCAGTGTTTACAAAAGTATACAAGATATTATAAAGGGAGATAATTACAATATGTACAAAGCAACTACAAAATAAAAAGGATGAAAGGTGAAAAACTTACAGTTATCTCATATCATGGTTGCCATGTGTTGGGGGGGAATCCCAAGGACTAGGATTCAGTCCACAGCAGGAATGGTATATGCTGTACTCCTCCAAGCACTGAACACCCTGCAAAATGGCTGTCCCTGTTTTATAGTTGGTCCCTAAACTAAGGAACTCCCCCTGGGCTGACCCCACTGGGCGGTTGGGGAACTCCCCTTTCTGAACAGTTATGAAATACTCTATTACCCATATCTCTTAGGGTGAACCTCGTAGAAGAAAGACAAAATGATCATTATGCTCAGCATGATATGGGGGTTCATTTAAGTATAAGCACAAAGTGGCTACATGACATGCTTGCGGAGAAATCCATTCTTTGGATTCTGCTGATTCTGGATCCTAGAGATTTCACTGGGTTATAGATCTCTCGGTGGACATTCCAAATATGCAGGTTTCATACCTATAACACCAACTAGGGTCAAGATATGCCCTAATATTAAGTTTTTGCATGAACAAAAGAGCACGTTTCCCCAACTGCCTTCAGCCAGCTTGGGGCCATAAACTACTCAGTGGGGGGGCTGCTAGCAAACTAGTATCACGTTACACAGTGTGTAGTGAGAAGGAGCTGGGAGGGGGGTCAGAAAGCCCACAGCATGTGTCTGCGAAGAATGTCAGTGAAGCCAAAGATTGTTCAAGAAATGTGTGACGATAAAGAAAACAGTATATCATATTTATATTATCGTGACACTGGGGTCTCGGCAGCCGAGACCCTGGAGAAAATCCGACTCTGGGGGGCGCTGTACACTTTCTCCACAGCGCCGTTAATTAACGGCGCTGTGGTTTAAGTACCCAAGAACAATTGTTTTTAAGTGGGCACCACCCCACAATAAATATGTGGAATTGGGATAACTTTTTGCATGTAAAGTAGCAACATGAGAAACAACAAGAAAAAAGACACATGCATATATTTAAAGGATCACCAAAATAAAAATTAGATAAAGTCAAGCAATATAAAGTTTATTCAAAATTAAATCCACAACAAAAAAACCAACACACACAACATTTAAAAACACTTAAAAAAACCACTCATGGTATATACAAAGATCACTGTTCAGAGTTAAATACTCAAAAAGAACCTAATTCCACATGCCTAATAGAGATATAACCTATAATAAGTGTTGCACACAAAAAAACATTTGCAGCAATGGTTAAATAACCCAGTCTTATTATCATCATCATCCAGGGAACTATAATATCTATCCTTTATGCTAATCCCTAGGATCTATCATAAGTCCAAAACATATAAAGAACCTATAATTACCTTAGTGGAGTATAATGACTCCATTGATTAAAGGTAAGAGGAGAAAAAATGAATCCATCTATAATACCCTATAGGAACAAATGCTCCCCAGAGAGTGGCATGTGGGTTCGGTTCCACATGCCACTCTCTGGGGAGCATTTGTTCCTATAGGGTATTATAGATGGATTCATTTTTTCTCCTCTCACCTTTAATCAATGGAGTCATTATACTCCACTAAGGTAATGATAGGTTCTTTATTTGTTTTGGACTTATGATAGATCCTAGGGATTAGCATAAAGGATAGATATTATAGTTCCCTGGATGATGATGATGATAATAAGACTGGGTTATTTAACCATTGCTGCAAATGTTTTTTTGTGTGCAACACTTATTATAGGTTATATCTCTATTAGGCATGTGGAATTAGGTTCTTTTTGAGTATTTAACTCTGAACAGTGATCTTTGTATATACCATGAGTGGTTTTTTTAAGTGTTTTTAAATGTTTTGTGTGTTGGTTTTTTTGTTGTGGATTTAATTTTGAATAAACTTTATATTGCTTGACTTTATCTAATTTTTATTTTGGTGATCCTTTAAATATATGCATGTGTCTTTTTTCTTGTTGTTTCTCGTGGTTTAAGTACCCTTGACTACCGCTGTTAAAAGGCATATCTGAGGTCGTTAAGGGGTTAAGCATGGAGGGAGTGAATGTGGCCTGTGAGACTCAGATTTGGCTCCAGTCTGTGACAACTAAAATTATGGATGAGGGCCGCCTGATGGCCCTCCAAAATGTATTTGATGACCCTCCAAAATGTATGACTGACAGCCGCCTGATGGCCCTCCAAAACTTATGACTTAGGGCTGCCTGATGGCCCTTCAACATTTATGACTGATGGCTGATGTTTATGGCTGATGTTTATTTATGACTGATGTTAAAGCGAACCTGTCACCAGTTTTGTCATATCAACTAAAACTATCACCATATTCGTAGTCTGTGCTGCATTCTATAAATGGTTATGTAACCCCCTGACTTACCATGTATACCACCCAAAAACCTTTTGAAATTCTCCCTCCCTGTATGTTAATCCTGTCGGTCTGGTCGGATAGGCATCCTTTATGTGCTCTCTATCCCTCCTCCCGGCTGTTGATATGGAAATTTAATTAGGATAAAAATATCCTTCTGTGTTTGCTGCTTGCCATGTCCAAATCTCTATATAATGTCTTTTTGAGCGCTCAGAACGAAATGAGGACTGTCCACACGAAAGTGTCAGTATAACAGTTCGTCAAAGACATACATTTATTATTCATTCAAGGTTTTATACGTTTACAAAAAGGGGCTGGTTAGTCAATTAACATACAATTAAAAGCTGCTAGATTATTGGCTGTTCTAGTGTAAATATGATAATTATGATAATCATGATTAAAAGAGCTGAAGTTGCAGAATTATTGTTTATATTCTTGTGACCTAGTTGTCTTGCATAACTATAATGTAAACAACAGATATCTAATAGGACTTTTTGTACTTCATGCATTTGTTCCTTTACGAAGGCCTTTATGAAGGCTAGATTTCTTTAAAACGACTGATTATAACTGGCCTAGAAATATGTGAGCACAAGGTTTTTTAGCAAGTGAGATCTATCTAACTGTGAACTGTGAATACATATATGTGAATATATTTTGAATACATATATATTTCCATGACAGTCCCCCCTTAGATACCACTTGCCCTAAAAAACCTGCTCCTGGCCCAAGCGCTGCAACTCTTTTGTTCTGCCTGTGAGTTGAGACACCCCTAGCGCATGTCTCCCCCACCGAATATAGACTTTTCGCAAATGGGCGGTCAGGAGGACTGTCCCTGTCGGGGGTTTATGTGTTTGCAATCATAGTCTCTTTATTTGATAGGATGTTTCATCAAGGATGTGTATTCTCAGTCTGGAGGTAGTTTGGAGATCTGGTCAAGCCAGGCAGTTCTATCCGGACTGGTGCGAGGTCCAAGATGGTGAGTGGCATCAAATTGGTTGTCTCCTGAACAGTTTTTTTCCATTATCCTGCGGATACAAGGAATTACACAGCAACCAGTAATTAATGCAAAAATGAGAACCCCCATAATGGCTGTCCCAACCTGTGCCAACATTTTCTGCCACCCACTCATCCACCCAAAGTATCGATCCCATGGGTCAGTGACACCTGAGTTCTGTTTCAGTTCCTCTGATAACTCAGTAAGTTTCTGTATTGCCATTGTGACTTTACCATTTGGGCCAGTGTTGTCTGGGATGTAGGTGCAACAGGTGTCTTTGATCATTTTGCAAACACCTCCTTTCTCAGCTAGAATCATATCCAAAGCCATTCTATTCTGGAATGCCATAATGGAAATGGGGCCTAACTGTGCTGCCAAACCTTTTACAGCATCTATGGTGAAGTTAACAAATCTCTGCTGGTTATAATAGATGTAATTTATCCAATCAACATTTTTGTTTATAGTTACTAGTGGCAATAGTGACTCAAATCCTGCTTTAACTTGGTCTCTGGCCTTGAACTCATCAAGTAGGTCATCTGTCTGGTCAGTCAGAGCATCCACGACATCCTTCATGGCTTAGGTGTCTCTCCTGGTACGGGAGCTTCCTTGCAATGCGATACGTGGATCCAAACAGGCTTTCCCTCTAGTTACACAGAGGTTGATGTCATCTGGGGCTCTTGGACAGGATCATCAAATCTGGCAGTGAAGAGAAAAACTCGAGAATGGACATTAGTTTTTGACCAATTCAATTACATAAGTGTTATGATTTGGTAGCTGAGGAGAGCAGGCAAAAAAAAAAGGCAATACACCAGAGAGGTTGGAATCTATGGGATTGCAGTACCCTGACTAACCACCACAACTAAAGGCAGCCGTGGAGCGTTCCTACGTTGGTCCTAGACGCCTCGTCACAGCCTGAGAAGCTAACTACACCTAAAGATAGAAAAAGGAAAGCTATCTGCCCTGGAGCAGATCCCCAAAGAACATAGGAAGCCCCCAAACATGTAATGGCGGTTAGACAAGAGGAAATACAGACACAGACAGAAAATAGTATGAGCAAACGTTGGGGCCCAAACTTCCTAAATAGAAAAGGATAGGAAAGGCACTTACTGCAACCCCAAAAAACCCTGAAAAGTACCAACTCTACTAATTACAAAAACACCTGAGATCACACAACCTCTACCACCTAAATTAGTTCTCTGGTGTAACAAAAACTAAACAGCAACCACTGAAAAAACTGGAAAAGGCAAATGAACAAACAGTGGCTGAACTAAACTGAGAGGAGCATAAGCCCCCGAAGGGGACCCGGCAGACCCCACAGAAGTGCAGGACAAAATGCAGGCACCAAAAAACTAAAAGAAGAAAATGTCTTATCTGTTAGCAGAAGATGCAGGCACGAAACAGCTTTTCTTTGTCTCTGGGAGTGTGCCTTACGCTAAACAGTGCAATTAGGAGTGTGTCATGCCATGGTTTGCGTGTCTCTTGGGCAATTTTTCAGCATTCTATTCTTAAGTGTTTCATTCAGTTTTTTCTACCTTCCTGCTGCTCTGGGGGTGGTAAGGAGTGTGTAGGCCTAAATCTGACCCTACTGCTAATCGGGTCTTGTGTGTCAGATTTGCTGTGAATGCGGGTCCCTGATCACTTTCTATCATTTCTGGAACTCCGTATCTGCACACTATTTTCTGAAAGTAGCTGCTTTGCAGTAGTCTTTGCTGACTTGGAAAGCTTCTGTTCATCTTGAAAATACTCTTCCTGGCTTTGACCAGGCATAGGTGGCATGACTTCTGGAATCTTCCATTGAGGGATTTCTTGGATTGCCTGGCCTTGAATTTCTTTGGATCCTTTGAATGCTTTGGTAGACAGGGTCCTGTTTCCCTAGATGAGTGATGGGGGCTGGGACATAGGTCTGAGCTGTCATTATAGCGCAGAGTCGATCCATGGCTTGCGGTGAATTTATGTTGTGTTGAGGTGATTGCAGATTCCCTGAGCATGCTGGTAGTTGTTGTAATGGGTTGAGATGAGTTCTACAAGCTCCCTCTGGTTGTTACAAGCGTGTATGAAGTTGTGAGCCTGATTTTGGATCAGGTGTTACTGACTGGTCTTATTAAGGAGTCATTTCCCATCAGGTTGCGGTGATCATTGTTCTGTCTGATCTTTTCCATTTCCTTGTACTCTGTGTCTGTCTGCATCTGCTCAGATAACTTTCTTTTGTGTTGCGTTTTGCTTTTGTCCTGCCTTCTGGGCCTCGGTCCCTCGGGGCTTTGCCTCTCAGTTTAGTTCAGCACTAGTTTTGTCTTTTGCTTTTTCAGTTTTCAGTGGCTGCTGTTTTTGTTACACAGAGAACTAATTTAGGTGGTAGAGGTCGTGTGATCTCAGGTGATTTTGAAATTAGTAGAGTTGGTGTTTTTCAGGGTTTTCTGGGATTGCAGTAAGTACCCTTCCTATCCTTTTCTATTTAGATAGTTTGGGCCCCAGCGTTTGCTCATACTATTTTCTTTCTGTGTCAGTATTTCCTCTTGTCTAACCGCCATTACATGTTTGGGGGCTTTCTGTTATCTTTGGGGTTCTGCTCCGGGGCAGATAGCTTTCCTATTTCTATCTTTAGGTGTAGTTAGTTTCTCAGGCTGTGACGAGGCGTCTAGGACCAACGTAGGAACGCTCCACGGCTGCCTCTAGTTGTGGTGGTTAGTCAGGGTACTGCAATCTCATAGATTCCAACTGCTCTGGTGTATTGCCTTTTTTACCTGCTCTCCTCAGCTACCGAAACATAACAGTATCACCGGCCTAAAAATTGAAAATTGTATGGTACTCACAGAAGGAAAAAAAAATATTGTGAAAGAAAAAAGGTTGTCAGAGTTGTCAGAGATATTTTTCTGTTTGTTGCATTTTTTTTTTTTTTTTCCTCTGTATCTCTGGGTGCTGGGGAGGATCTTTTCTCTCAATGGAGTTTGCACAGTTGTCTGGCCGTGTGGATCAGCTTGCCACTGAGGTTCAGAGTATTGCTGCATATCTTGCTAGGTTGCCTGTTGTGGAACCTAGGATCCCCATGCCAGATTTGTTTTTAGGGGATCGAGCTAAGTTTCAGAATTTCAAAAATAATTGTAAATTGTTTTTTGCCTTAAAATCTAAGTCCTCAGGAAACGCAGCGCAGCAGGTTCAAATTATCATCTCTCTCCTGCGCGGCGATCCTCAGGATTGGGCTTTTTCCCTGATACCTGGGGATCCTGTTTTGAGTGATGTTGATGCGTTTTTTCAGGCTTTGGGGTTATTGTACGATGAGCCTAATGTCACTGATCAAGCTGAAAAAACCTTGTTGGCATTAAATCAGGGGCTTGATGACGCTGAGTTATATTGTCAGAGATTCCGTAGGTGGGCAGTCCTGACCAAATGGAATGACGACGCTTTGGCGGCCCTTTTCCGGAAGGGTCTGTCAGATAATGTAAAGGATGTTATGGTGGGATTCCCTGTCCCCTCTGGTCTCAATGATTCTATGTCATTAGCGATTCAAATTGACAGACGTTTGCGTGAGCGGAGAAGTATGCGTGGAATGGTGTTGCCTTGTGAACCAGCTTCTGAACCCATGCAGTGTGATAGAGTGGTGTCGGGGGCACAGCGTCATGAGTTTCGAAAGCGCAATGGGTTATGTTTCTACTGTGGTGATGCCTCTCATGCTATTTCAGTCTGCCCTAAGCGGGGAGAAGTTTTGCACGCTCAGTTGTCTTGGGTAGTGTTCAGACTAAGTTTTTATTAACTGTCACTCTGATATGCTCTCTGTCCTCATTTTCTGCTCAGGCTTTCGTTGATTCTGGAGCAGCTATTAACCTGATGGATTATGATTTTGCTAAACGTTGTGGGTTTTCCTTGATACCCCTACCGAAGTCTATTCCCCTACTGGGGATCGATTCTACCCCTTTGGCTGAGAATAAACCCCAGTTTTTACTCAGGTGATAATGAGGGTTGAACCTGATCATCAAGAGTGCTGCAAATTTTTGGTTCTGTATAATCTGCATGACATTATCGTGCTGGGTTTCCCTTGGTTACAGTCTCATAATCCTGTTTTGGATTGGAAATCTGTGTCTGTAACCAGTTGGGGCTGCCAATGTGTTAATACCAACACTCCTGTTTTTTCTGCCTCCCCCCAGGCTCAGGATGTTCCTGACTTTTTGTTTGATTTTTCTGATGTGTTTAGCAAAGTAAATCTGCATCCTTGCCTCCCCATAGGAGCTATGACTGCGCTATTGAATTAGTGCCGGGTAGTAAATTCCCTAAAGGTCGCCTTTTTAACTTGTCTGTACCTGAACATGACGCTATGCGGTCTTATATCAAGGAATCATTGGAGAAGGGTCATATCAGACCATCCTCTTCACCCTTAGGTGCCGGTTTTTTCTTTGTGGCCAAAAAAGATGGTTCATTAAGGCCGTGTATTGATTATCGTCTCTTGAACAATATTACTGTGAAATATCAATACCCGTTACCCTTGATTTCTGACCTGTTTTCCAGGGTGAAAAACGCTACTTGGTTTACCAAGCTTGACCTCAGGGGGGCGTATAACCTTATTCGCATTAAGCACGGGGATGAATGGAAGACGGCATTCAATACCCCTGAAGGGCATTTTGAGTACCTAGTGATGCCCTTTGGGCTCACTAATGCTCCTTCCGTCTTCCAGTCCTTCATGAATGACATTTTCAGGGATTTTGTGGACAAATTTCTGATTGTTTATTTGGATGATATCTTGATTTTTTCTAATGACTGGGACTCTCATGTGAAACATGTTCGAACTGTATTCCAGATTTTGAGAGAGAATGCTCTGTATGTGAAGGGATCAAAGTGTCTTTTTGGCGTACAGAGGATCTCATTTCTGGGATTCATTTTGTCCCCATCTGTTATTGAAATGGACCCGGTCAAGGTTCAGGCCATCTGTGATTGGGTCCAACCTACTTCATTAAAGGCTCTTCAGAGATTTTTGGGTTTTGCCAATTTTTATCGTAAATTTATTGGTAATTTCTCGGTTATTGTTAAACCATTAACTGATTTGACCAGAAAGGGTTCTGATGTGGTGAATTGGCCTCCTGAGGCAGTCTCTGCATTTCAGGAACTTAAGCAGAGATTCACTTCTGCTCCTGTTCTACGGCAGCCTGATGTTTCTCTGCCATTTCAGGTGGAGGTTGAGGCCTCTGAAATTGGGGCAGGTGCCGTTTTGTCCCAAAAAGATCCAGAGACCTCTAAAAGTAACCCTTGTGCCTTTTTCTCTCGAAAATTTTCTCCTACTGAACGTAATTATGACGTAGGTAATCGGGAGTTATTGCCATGAAGTGGGCTTTTGAAGAGTGGAGACATTGGCTGGAGGGAGCCAAACATCAGGTGGTGGTCCTTACGGACCATAAGAATCTGGTCTATCTGGAATCTGCCAAGCGACTCAATCCTAGACAGGCCAGGTGGGCCTTGTTTTTCACACGTTTTAATTTTGTGGTTTCCTTTCTTCCTGGCACTAAGAATGTTAAGGCGGATGCCCTCTCGAGGAGTTTCCTTGCGGACTCTCCTGAGTTATCTGATCCTTCTGTTATTTTGAAAGAGGGTGTAGTTCTTTCCGCCATCTCGCCCAATTTGAGACTTGCTCTGGAGGGGTGTCAGGAGGATAGGCCCGAGCGCTGCCCTGTTGGAAAATTGTTTGTCCCGGACCAATGGAAAAAGAGTGTGATGTCTGAGATTCATTGTTCCGCATTGGCTGGGCATCCCGGAATTTTTGGTACCAGAGACTTGGTTAGCCGGTCCTTTTGGTGGCCTACCTTGTCTCGTGATGTCAGGGAATTTGTGCAGTCCTGCAGGACTTGCTCTCGCTCCAAGCCTTGCTCTCGCTCTAGTGGTTTGTTGATGCCATTGCCTGTGCCCAAGAGACCATGGACCCATATCTCTATGGATTTCATTTCCGATCTTCCTGTTTCTCAGAGAATGACCACCATCTGGGTAATTTGTGATAGGTTTTCCAAAATGATACATCTTGTGCCATTACCTAAGTTGCCTTCCTCCTCTGAATTGGTGCCGTTGTTCCTTCAGCACGTGGTTCGTTTACACGGCATTCCTGAGAACATTGTGTCTGACAGAGGAGTCCAGTTTGTTTCCAGATTTTGGAGGACTTTTTGTTCTAAACTGGGTGTTCAATTGTCTTTCTCCTCGGCATTTCATCCTCAGACCAATGTTCAAACTGAGAGAACAAACCAGACATTGGAGACTTATCTAAGATGCTTTGTGTCTGCTGATCAGGATGACTGGGTCTCTTTTTTGCCTTTGGCTGAGTTTGCTCTTAATAATAGGGCTAGCTCTGCCACTTTGATGTCTCCGTTTTTCTGTAATTCTGGGTTTCACCCTCGATTTTCTTCAGGACAGACGGAGGCTTCTGTCTGTCCAGGTGTTGACTCTGTTGTGGAGCGTATGCAACAGATTTGGGACCAGGTAGTGGAGAGGTTGTCCCTCTCTCAGGAGAAGGCCCAGCGGTTTGCTAACCGGCATAGGACTGATGGTCCTCGGTTTAAAGTGGGGGACTTGGTCTGGTTGTCCTCAAAGAATATTCCTATGAGAGTAGCATCTCCTAAATTTAAGCCTAGGTTCATTGGACCTTATAAGATCATGGAGATTATTAATCCTGTTTCTTTTCGTTTGCTTCTTCCAGGGACATTTAAGATCCATAACGTGTTCCACAAGTCCTTGTTGAAGAGGTTTGTTGAGCCAGTGGTTCCTGCTGCTGTGCCTCCTGACCCTGTTTTGGTTGAGGGCAATCTGGAGTATGTGGTTGAGAAAATATTGGATTCTCGTTTTTCTAGACGGAAACTCCAGTATTTGGTTAAATGGAGAGGTTATGGTCAGGAAGACAATTCTTGGGTGTTTCTTCGGACATCCATGCTAGGAGACTTATCCGTGCGTATCATAGAACTCATCCTGACCGACCTGGTTGCTCAAATGAGGGTTCGGTGACCCCTCCTCAAGGGGGGGTACTGTTGTGAATGTGTTTGAGATGAGTTCTGAGCAGAGGCTCCCTCTGGTGGTTACAAGCGGTGCTAGTGAAGATTGTGAGGACTGGGAATCAGGTGTTACTGACTGGTCTTATATAAGGGAGTCATTTTCCCATCAGGGTTGCCGGTGATCAATTGTTCTGGTCTGAATCCTTCATTCCAGTTTCCCTTGTAGCCTGCTGTGTCGTGTCTGCATCTCCTGCTTACAGATAAGACTTTTGCTTCTTTTGTGTTTTTGCTGTGTTTTTGCATTTTGTCCTGCACTTCTTTGGGGGCCTTCGGGGTCCCCTCCGGGGGCTTCTGCCCTCTCAGTTTAGTTCAGCCACTGAGTTTTGTTCTTTTGCTTTTTCCAGTTTTTTCAGTGGCTGCTGTTTTGATTTTGTTACACCAGAGAACTAATTTAGGTGGTAGAGGTCGTGTGATCTCAGGTGATTTTGAAATTAGTAGAGTTGGTGTTTTTCAGGGTTTTCTGGGATTGCAGTAAGTACCCTTCCTATCCTTTTCTATTTAGATAGTTTGGGCCCCAGCGTTTGCTCATACTATTTTCTTTCTGTGTCAGTATTTCCTCTTGTCTAACCGCCATTACATGTTTGGGGGCTTTCTGTTATCTTTGGGGTTCTGCTCCGGGGCAGATAGCTTTCCTATTTCTATCTTTAGGTGTAGTTAGTTTCTCAGGCTGTGACGAGGCGTCTAGGACCAACGTAGGAACGCTCCACGGCTGCCTCTAGTTGTGGTGGTTAGTCAGGGTACTGCAATCTCATAGATTCCAACTGCTCTGGTGTATTGCCTTTTTTACCTGCTCTCCTCAGCTACCGAAACATAACAAGTAAGCACCAATCAGATCATTCATCTGTGTCTTTGATATGTGGATGTGGGTCCATGTACCCATTGGACCACCATAGGGTGCATACTTTGTGGTAGGCAGAGTTTGAAGTCTATTATTGATAGCCTTCCTTCTTCACGTGTTGCTTTTTTCCCAGTCAGCTCTTTTCCTTTTGGAGCTTGGTCTTGTAACTTCTTGAGCAGATTCCAGGACGTCTCTTTGTCAGGTTTCTTGTCTTCAGTCGTCATGTAGTAGCCGTCCGGCTCTACGACCTCTCCCACTTCTCCATGTTGTCTTCCTTTGGCTGCTTCTTTGGCTGCCATGTCCGCCATGTTATTGCCTCACGCCTCTTCTGTTCTCAGTTTTCCATGCACTTTGATTTTTCAAATTGCCACCATTTTGGAAGTTGGAGTATACCCAGTAGGTCCCTGAAGGCTCCATGATGCTTCACGGTTGTCCCGTTTGCTGTGATGAAGTCCCTTGTAGCCCAGATGGGTCCAAAGTCGTGTGCTATGCCATGCGAGTACCTGTAGTCCGTGTAGATGTTTGCAGTCTTGCCTTCTGCCATCTGGCAGGCCTTCGTCAGCGCTATCAATTCTGCTTCCTGGGCTGACAGGCTAGGTGACAGACTTCTGGACCACAGGATTTCTTGATTGCTGGTCACTGCACTTTCTGTGTTGAAACTTCTTCTGGAGCCATCCAAGTATCCCCCCTTGGGAGACGGAGTAGAGTGGCCGGGCTGAGGACTGTAGGTCTGGAGACGGTGACATTATGAGACAAAGGCAATAGAGGCGCCACAAAGATGCCTGGCGGTGGGGAGATTACTGTTGGTTGAGCTTGATTGAAGATTGAAAAAGATGTCATGTGGAGTGAGAGTTTCCAGTGGCTGTCCAAGAGTGATTTCAGCAACCTTGTCCAGGAGGGTGTGTGCTGCAGATACTGCCATCAGGCAGGAGGGTGCTCTTCTTGCAACTGGATCCAAGCGGGCTGAGAGGCAGCCTAAAAGTCTCTGTTTTCCCCCGTGAATCCGTGCCAGGACTCCAGTAGCATGACCTTCTTTCTTCCATCAGGTAGACGGAAAGACTTTTCATAGTCAGGTAGGCCTGGTATTGGCGCTGAGACTGTGGATTTCTTCCAATCTCCTGAATGGGTTGAAGGCTGCGTCTGATAGAAGGAGCGGGGTTGCGTTGATGCAAGCGCACAGAGTCTGCATTAGGACTGAGGCATCAGGGATCCAGATTCTGCAATATGACACTAGACCATGGAAGTCCTGCAGCATTCTTGGAGTTGTTGGGGGAGCCATCTTCTCCACAGTGGTCTTCCAGTCTTTTGACATGTGTTTCGTCTGGTGGGCAATACAGTGTCCCAGGGATTTAACTTGCTTCTGGCATCACTGGACTTTGTTCTTCCAGACCTTGCGTTGCTGTTCTTCCAGGTAGAGTAGGAGAGACAAGGAATAGACTGTGCAGGTGTCGATGTCAACCACACAAAAGAGAAAGTCATCCACGTGTTGTAGAAGAGTGACTCTTGCATATTCTGCAATCCAGTTGACGAGGATGGAGGACATTGTCTTGGTGAAACTTGAAGGGCTTGTTTTGAGCACCTTGAGACAACACTGTCCATATGCACTGCACTGGTGCGTGAAAACAGGCCTCCAGGTGGAGGGGAAACACTGAAGAAGGTACTGGCCAGGTTGATCACCGTGAATACCGTTGCGGTGACTGGGACTCTTGAGAGCAGAGTGTGATGGTTCAGCACTGTTGGGGTTTCAAATACCGTAGCCTCTTTCGCGGCCTCCAGGCCTTGCACCATTCTGAACTCAGTGGGGTTTACAATCTTTTTCTTCACTGTGGAAAGCTGGGATTGATTCCGATGGGCGAGGCAGCCCAGTTTGGCCTTGTCCTTCAGTATGCGGCAGGGGACTCCCATCTGCTGGTGCAGAGCTGGCGGGAAAACAAGCCGTCTACTAGGATCCACATCATGAGAGATGACGACCAGCTGGCTTTCTTGTTCTCCACCAAGACAGTCACTGTGTTAGCACCTGCTCTGGTCACAGGGGGTCTTCTTGTTGGGACGTCTCCTTAAACGGCTGCTTTTCTCTCAGCACGGGCCATCAGTAGTTTCTTTTTCTCCAGCTCGGTCTCAGGTCAGTATTTGTGCACAAGTTTGAAGAGCTGAGTGGCCTTTTTCCGATCTAGGGCCTGGGTGAACTGGTTGATTGCAGGGGGCACCTCCTGGTGCTTGCAAAAGATGAACCTCTGGCGTTAGAGCTGGATGAGGTGTTGCCATTCCATGAAGCGAGTAGGGTCCTTCTTGAGTTGAAATATCCTGGCCAATGTCAAAGTTCTCAGGCCGTCTTCTTAGGCGAGTTCACTTAGACCTTCAGTTGGTCAGAGACATCTTGACTCTGGGTGATGGAGTGGCTTTTCTGGTACTATGTCCAGCACCTCCTGTGATAGGTCTGCAGTGTGGTTGTTTGAGGTTCCTGTTTCTTTTTGGGTCAGGGGTGAAAAAAGTGTCATGGTCCCATCTTCCTGGAACACTCTGGTCGCTTTCAGCTTCTGCAGTAGGTCCACTCCCAATAGGTTGAGGGTTCAGGTTTTTTACACAACAAACTGGGACATGATGGAGTGTTCTGGCTGAGTCCACACGCTCAGGGGCTTCATAATCTGGAAATATCTGACTTGACCATCAATTCCCATGCAGGAAGCAGAAGATTCTGGTTGCGGAGTTCCACAAGAAAAGATATGACTACGCCATCCACTCTCAGGATATTGGTCCCACTGGTGGGGTTCCTTGTGGACTTGGTGTGCTCTTGTCCTATGGACGGGGTTCTTCACTGCTTTCTGTGTTTCTTCTTTTTCTGGGTGAAGTCAGTGTTCTGCACTTGTTCCGGAAATGACCAAACTCGCCACAGTTGTAACACTTGACATTCCTTCTGTCCCGGCGGGACTCAATCCTTTTTGCTACTGTGAGCAGGGTATCCATTGCTATTGACGTGTACTCAGGCCTGGCTGCTACCAGTGGTTTCCTGATTGGTTCTCTCAGTCCATGCGCAAAAGCCTGTGCCAACATCCGTCTGTGTGTCTGATCATGGGTAATGAGGCCCAAATCTTGAAACACTTGCATTACTCTGTCATGGAACTTCTCCACAGACTCTGTCTTGTCTTGACTCGTGACATGTAGGCTGAGAGTTTGTCCTGTCAGTCTGCTTTTGGCCCATTCTCTGAGTTGCTCAATTAGCTTTGGTCCTGTCTCCCAGGCATACGCATCTAACTCTGTTGGGAGCTTGAAGTGTTCTCTCATAATTGGCCAGAATGCATCACCTGCTTTTATTTCCATTACGGTCCAGAGATCAGTCCAGGCTGCTGCATACGTTCGCTGGATCTGCTGCATTTTTTGGCAAAATGGCATGGGGTGTATCCCTGGGTCTGGCAGCATACTGATCACCTGGCTTGGGATGAAGGGCTCATAGGATGGTGCCTCTACCTGTCCCTGCTCTATTGGTGCTTGTGTGTTTTCTTCCCTAGTATTGGGCAGCATGTGTGACGTTGCATCTTCATCTTCATCAGATAAGAAGTGACATGGTGTACTTGGTGCATACACTGGGTGAGATTTGGGCTTTAAAGTTGTCTTGCTGCATGGGGATTTCCCACTTCCTTGCTGAGGCTGCGGTGGATCAGTGTCATGGTTCCATGCTAGCAGCCCTGTAGCTACACCACCCCCCTGTGAAGCCCTAGCTGTGGACTGTTGTGTCTGGGGGCTACATGTAGCATTTTGTGTAGGGATATCTGCACTTTCTTCTCCTGATATAATGACTGGCAATGTTTGTACTGTGCTTGGGATAGACAAGGTGCCCTGTGCTGGAGACACTGAATGCAGGGACACCACATTGCTTGGATTGGGCGTTGACCCAGTTGATGACGAAGTAGAAAAAAGAGGAAGAGAAGGGAGGTGTGAGGGAGGAGCGAGAGAAAGAGGAGGGGAGGGAGAGAAGAGTGAAAGGGGGAAAAGAGAGAAAGATGGAGGAGAGAGAGAGAAGAAAGATGGAGGGGGAGAAGTAGAAGAAGATGAAGAACAAGATTTGAGAGTTGGAGAGGAAGAGATAGAAGAAGAGGAAGATGAAGAAAATGGATGTGTCAGAGATGTGATGGAGGGAAAAGAAGGAATGAGAGGGATGGCAGCGAGGAAAGAGGAGAAAAGTCTGAAGAAGAAAGAGAAAGGGACTGAGAGAAGAAAAAGGAGAGGGTGTCCCCCTGTGACTCTTGAGAGGGGATGGTTGAAACAAAAATGCCTTCTCCCTGTGGAGAGAGGCGGGGAGCGTTTTTCCCTGTACAAGGCTCCTTACTCAATGAGAGCAGCCTACACCTGTCCCGTGTCTCCACATGATGGACATGTGATGTGTGTGACTCTGAATTCTGCTCTTGTGACATGTCAGTGATCTTTTTCTCACAGATGATTTAACACCTTTTCAAACTTATTCACATAAAAAAAATCACTTCCTGGTCCGTTCAAATTAACTTGCTGTATCTTTTACACGATGCACCGCTGCTCTTTTATAGCAGATGGTAATCTATTAATAAACTTTCCCGTTACCTTTCAAATAACAAAAAACAAGAAAAAAACATTTCATTATGCAGCGTAAAGGCTGCCTGTCTATTTGCTTCTCACGTACTCTGACATTCTATTCACATGCCTAGCCCTTCGATTCTTACGTACTGTGTCTATTCCAAAAACCTATTCAACAAAGGTGATTTAAAAATCTGAAAACTTCTGCACTCTGGTTCTGTTTGTTCTCGCCGAATGCCCGACGGGAGGGGCTACTCAGACCACTGCGTAGTTTGTGTCTGCTCTCTCCCTCAGCCTGTAATTCTCCTTATCTATGTGACCTTGTTCTAAAGCAAGCTTGTAGAAAAAAAAAATGGCTGGAGAAATAAAGCTCTAAAATAAATTGCTTAGAGAAAAAATCTCTCCAAAATCATTTAAAAATGTACTTAAAAGAAAAATTTTAAAAAACAAAAAGTTAGATTTAGTAAAAAACTCTAGAAAAAGAAAACAAAACAAAAAAAAAAAAATAAATTCACCAAAAAGGGGAGAAAAGAAAAACCGTATTAATCATAAAACTCTGAAAAACAACCCTTGTTACTAAAACAGCTAATTAAAAATCTCTGGAATGTCAGCTGGCTGCTTCCCCCCTCCCTTCCTTATATCTCTGCTTGCTGTCTCTATAGGCACTGAAATCACGTATCAAAAAAAAAAAATATTCCTCAGAATAGCAAAAAAATGAATATAGTTCAGTCTGAATGCCTGATAATTCTCACGTTAAAACCTGTAGCCAAAAAAACTAGCTTAAAAAAAATAAAAAATCAAAGCCAAGAAACAGAATGCCTGATAACGTGATTAGCAGAGGAGGGGGGGTCAAAGGGGTTTTCTCGCTGCTGCAGCCAGCACACTGCTCTGAATGAGATACTGACAGAGCGCACGGAGATGTGATTTAAAGCGACAGTACCTGATACAGACAATGAGACAGACACCCGGGAGAATACGAATCCCTCTTTTGATGATCTGTGACACATACAAGCTGCTCTGGTAACTGATAACTCACCAATTACACTGAGCGCGGTGAGGCTCAAGGTTCTATCGCTCTGTACCGTACGCCCTGGCTGGTGCGCCGGTCACAGTAATCTGCAATAGCCTTCATCAAAATTCTCACTATCCACGTCTGATTTGACTGGGATGGCCTCCCGGTGCGTGGACGATTATTGTGAGAACTTATCCAAACAAAGCTTCTGCCCTTCACGTCTGATTTGACTGGGATGGCCTCCCAGTGCGTGAAAGTTTACTGCAGAAACTTAACCGAACAAAGCCCTCGCTTCCACAACTGGATTTTTTGGGATAACCTCCCTCCAATGTGTGAAGAATATCTGCGTGGACTTATCCAAAACAACGCTCCCGCCCTCCACGTCTGATTTGACTGGGATGGCCTCCCGGTGCGTGAAAGTTTACTGCGGGAACTTATGCAGCAATTGTCTTTTGCTATACAGCCCCCAGAAATCAGCAAGCAAAAACACAGTCACCGTTCCAACTTTCTCCCGTTCACATAAAACATGAAACACATACAGCACAGCAGCAAACAACTCGGCTTATATCCCAGGGCTTTTGGATAAGGGTATGGACTTTTTACACAACCTGGGAATGCGGTGATGACCACGTCCGACCGGCTGGAAGTGTAGGCTAGGACTAGGCACAGGGAACATTCAGGTAAGATGACAAAGTTTTCTTACCTTACTGATGGAGCTGCAGTCTCCGTCCCGTGTGCCAAGGCCAGGGCCAACACCCCCGTCTCTCCGGTCGGCCGGGTCCTCGTGCGTTTCGTCCAATGCCCCGCGTGCAGGCGCCAACTGATATGGAAATTTAATTAGGATAAAAATATCCTTCTGTGTTTGCTGCTTGCCATGTCCAAATCTCTATATAATATCTTTTTGAGCGCTCAGAACGAAATGAGGACTGTCCACACGAAAGTGTCAGTATAACAGTTCGTCAAAGACATACATTTATTATTCATTCAAGGTTTTATACGTTTACAAAAAGGGGCTGGTTAGTCAATTAACATACAATTAAAAGCTGCTAGATTATTGGCTGTTCTAGTGTAAATATGATAATTATGATAATCATGATTAAAAGAGCTGAAGTTGCAGAATTATTGTTTATATTCTTGTGACCTAGTTGTCTTGCATAACTATAATGTAAACAACAGATATCTAATAGGACTTTTTGTACTTCATGCATTTGTTCCTTTACGAAGGCCTTTATGAAGGCTAGATTTCTTTAAAACGACTGATTATAACTGGCCTAGAAATATGTGAGCACAGGGTTTTTTAGCAAGTGAGATCTATCTAACTGTGAACTGTGAATACATATATGTGAATATATTTTGAATACATATATATTTCCATGACACTGTTGCTCGCTGTCCTCCTGGTTTGATTGAAGTGGAAGACTCCTCATGCTGCTTAATTTTTTTTCGAAGTGATTACGCTCCGCAAAAATACGCAGCATGTGCACAGCAATGCGTAATCCCATAGGATTGCATGGGATGCGTTTTCTAAGCGTTTTTAAGCGATTACGCCGCGTAAAAACGCAGCAAAAACGCTTAAAAAAATGCTACGTGTGCACATAGCCTAAAAGTTGCATAATACACTAACAACTTTGTTCCCAGCAGCGACCAGGAAGTTTGCAATTCATCCAGGCATCTTCCTCCAGCTGTTCCCATTCCTTTTCAGCACTTTCCATCCATTTCAGCGATTTTTCTGCACCCTCCAGACGTCCGGGGATGGTCTACTGGAAAATGCTCGAGTTTTCCATTGACTTCCACTATGCTCTTTACTCAAGAAGAGCACTCGGGCAATGCGAAAAGCTCATTACAAGTAACAAGCATCCAAGCATTTTAGTGCTTGCCCATCACTATTAATTAACATAACATGGGAGTCATTAAATA
The DNA here is from genome assembly GCA_033576555.1 of Oophaga sylvatica. Lineage (NCBI taxonomy): Eukaryota > Metazoa > Chordata > Amphibia > Anura > Dendrobatidae > Oophaga > Oophaga sylvatica. Next base: position 50,659,978 of record JARQOD010000002.1, on the reverse strand, counting down.
TATTATTTTTTTAAATATGTACAAAAAGTGACTTGAACCTGTGATCGAAAGTACGATACACAGCAACTGTGTCATCAATCTCTCAGATTACAAACCCAACAAAGTGGAGCTTGCCGTGCTTTCTAGAGGAATGAACGTGTCACATGGATTCATGTCCGTGTACATCAATTAAGGAATCTGCTTCTCTGACCTGGGGGCATCAAAACACAATACCAGACCCCAATCAGAGGGCAATAAAACTCTCACTCCTTATCTATGAACTGTTCCAATATTTATGAATATTTATGTTCATCCCTCTGCCATAATGACAGTTCTGCTTCACGTCACTTGTCTTACCTATTGCATTATTCCTGTGTCCTCTTGTGTATAAATATGTGATTCTTCAGTTTTTGTATTAGTCTATGCCTGATGAAGAGACCTGAGTAGTCTCAAAAGCTTGCAATTTGTTACCATCTTTTCAGTTAGCCATTAAAAGGTATCAACCACTGAGGACTCTCAAGTCTAAATATTTTTCGATACACAGCAATACATCTATTGGGAATAGGAGTATATGGATGACAGTAGACTCCCAGCTTCACCAGCCAACCCATTTGCACCATGCTCCTGTGTGATCATACCACAACTAAGACACATTAATACAAAAAATATATTAAAACAATTTACAAAAGTTCATTGTATATGGTATATTGTACAGTGAATGAATGAAATTTGGTGAAGCCAGAGTACTTTTTAAATCATGTAAATTCATTAAGAAACCTTTTTGTCAATCTATTTTATATCTATTTTTTTGTTTACAATAATGTTTGCTAAAATTTCATTTCATCATACTTATAAAATATTTTTTTTTATATAAAGTTGCACATATGAGCATTCAATATATTATGTTACTTACAGCTACTATTAAACGGAGAAAATTCTGGTATCCTTAATTGTTGTGAATAGGCTGGAAATGAGTTCTGAGCAGAAGCTCCCTCTGGTGGTTACAAACGGTACTGGACTGTCCAGTGAAGATTGTGAGGATTGGGAATCAGGTGTTACTGACTGATCTTATATAAGGGAGTCGCCTTCCCATCAGGGTTGCCGGTGATCAATTGTTCTGGTCTCAATCCTTGATTCCTGTTTCCTTGGTAGCCTGCTGTGTCGTGTCTGAATCTCCTGCTAACAGATAAGACATTTTCTTCTTTTTGTTTTTGTGCTAGATTTTTGCATTTTGTCCTGCACTTCTGTGGAGGTCTTCAGGGTCCCCTCTGGGGGCTTTTGCCCTCTCAGTTCAGTTCAGCCACTGATGTTTGTACATTTGCTTTTTCCAGTTTTTATCGTAAATTTATTGGTAATTTCTCGGTTATTGTTAAACCATTAACTGATTTGACCAAAAAGGGTTCTGATGTGGTGAATTGGCCTCCTGAGGCAGTCTCTGCATTTCAGGAACTTAAGCAGAGATTCACTTCTGCTCCTGTTCTACGGCAGCCTGATGTTTCTCTGCCATTTCAGGTGGAGGTTGATGCCTCTGAAATTGGGGCAGGTGCCGTTTTGTCCCAAAGAGATCCAGAGACCTCTAAAAGTAACCCTTGTGCCTTTTTCTCTCGAAAATTTTCTCCTACTGAAGGTAATTATGATGTGGGTAATCGGGAGTTATTGGCCATGAAGTGGGCTTTTGAAGAGTGGAGACATTGGCTGGAGGGAGCCAAACATCAGGTGGTGGTCCTTACGGACCATAAGAATCTAGTTTATCTGGAATCTGCCAAGCGACTTAATCCTAGACAGGCCAGGTGGGCCTTGTTTTTCACACGTTTTAATTTTGTGGTTTCATTTCTTCCTGGCACTAAGAATGTTAAGGCGGATGCCCTCTCGAGGAGTTTCCTGGCGGACTCTCCTGAGTTATCTGATCCTTCTGTTATTTTGAAGGAGGGTGTAGTTCTTTCCGCCATCTCGCCCAATTTGAGACTGGCTCTGGAGGGGTGTCAGGAGGATAAGCCCGAGCGCTGCCCTGTTGGGAAATTGTTTGTCCCGGACCAGTGGAAAAAGAGTGTAATGTCTGAAATTCATTGTTCCGCGTTGGCCGGTCATCCCGGAATTTTTGGTACCAGAGACTTGGTTAGTCGGTCCTTTTGGTGGCCTACCTTGTCTCGTGATGTCAGGGAGTTTGTGCAGTCCTGCGGGACTTGCTCTCGCTCCAAGCCTTGCTCTCGTTCTAGTGGTTTGTTGATGCCATTACCTGTGCCCAAGAGATCATGGACCCATATCTCTATGGATTTCATTTCCGACCTCCCTGTTTCTCAGAGAATGACCGTCATCTGGGTGACTTGCGATAGGTTTTCCAAGATGATACATCTTGTGCCATTACCTAAGTTGCCTTCCTCCTCTGAATTGGTGCCTTTGTTCCTTCAGCATGTGGTTCGTTTACACGGCATTCGTGAGAACATTGTGTCTGACAGAGGAGTCCAGTTTGTTTCCAGATTTTGGAGGACCTTTTGTTCTAAACTTGGTGTTCAATTGTCTTTCTCCTCGGCGTTTCATCCTCAGACCAATGGTCAAACTGAGAGAACAAACCAGACATTGGAGACTTATCTAAGATGCTTTGTGTCTGCTGATCAGGATGACTGGGTCTCTTTTTTGCCTTTGGCTGAGTTTGCTCTTAATAATAGGGCTAGCTCTGCCACTTTGATGTCTCCATTTTTCTGTAATTCTGGGTTTCACCCTCGATTTTCTTCAGGACAGACGGAGGCTTCTGTCTGTCCGGGTGTTGACTCTGTTGTGGAGCGTATGCAGCAGATTTGGGACCAGGTAGTGGAGAGGTTGTCCCTCTCTCAGGAGAGGGCCCAGCGGTTTGCTAACCGGCATAGGACTGATGGTCCTCGGTTTAAAATGGGGGACTTGGTCTGGTTATCCTCAAAAAATATTCCTATGAGAGTGGCATCTCCTAAATTTAAGCCTAGGTTCATTGGACCTTATAAGATCATGGAGATTCTTAATCCTGTTTCTTTTTGTTTGCTTCTTCCAGGGACATTTAAGATCCATAACGTGTTCCACAAGTCCTTGTTGAAGAGGTTTGTTGAGCCAGTGGTTCCTACTACTGTGCCTCCTGACCCTGTTTTGGTTGAGGGCAATCTGGAGTATGTGGTTGAGAAAATATTGAATTCTCGTTTTTCTAGACGGAAACTCCAGTATTTGGTTAAATGGAGAGGTTATGGTCAGGAAGACAATTCTTGGGTGTTTGCTTCGGACATCCATGCTAGGAGACTCATCCGTGCGTATCATAGAACTCATCCTGACCGACCTGGTTGCTCTAATGAGGGTTCGGTGACCCCTCCTCAAGGGGGGGTACTGTTGTGAATAGGCTGGAAATGAGTTCTGAGCAGAAGCTCCCTCTGGTGGTTACAAACGGTACTGGACTGTCCAGTGAAGATTGTGAGGATTGGGAATCAGGTGTTACTGACTGGTCTTATATAAGGGAGTCGCCTTCCCATCAGGGTTGCCGGTGATCAATTGTTCTGGTCTCAATCTTTGATTCCTGTTTCCTTGGTAGCCTGCTGTGTCGTGTCTGAATCTCCTGCTAACAGATAAGACATTTTCTTCTTTTTGTTTTTGTGCTAGATTTTTTCATTTTGTCCTGCACTTCTGTGGGGGCCTTCAGGGTCCCCTGTGGGGGCTTTTGCCCTCTCAGTTCAGTTCAGCCACTGATGTTTGTACATTTGCTTTTTCCAGTTTTTTCAGTGGCTGCTGTTTTGATTTTGGTTACATCAGAGAACTAATTTAGGTGGTAGAGGTCGTGTGATCTCAGGTGTTTTTGGAATTAGTAGAGTTGGTGCTTTTCAGTTTTTTTTTGGGATTGCAGTAAGTGTCCTTCCTATCCTTTTCTATTTAGTAAGTTTGGGCCCAACGTTTGCTCATACTATTTTCTGTCTGTGTCAGTATTTCTTCTTGTCTAACCGCCATTACATGTTTGGGGGCTTTCTATGTTCTTTGGGGATCTGCTCCGGGGCAGATAGCTTTCCTCTTTCTATCTTTAGGTGTAGTTAGTTTCTCAGGCTGTGACGAGGCGTCTAGGACCAACGTAGGAACGCTCCACGGCTGCCTCTAGTTGTGGTGGTTAGTCAGGGTACTGCAATCTCATAGTTTCCAACTGCTCTGGTGTATTTCCTTTTTACCTGTACTCTTCAGTTACCGTAACATAACACTTAATGCAGGAGCGCAGAAGTGAAGCAGTGTGATCCTCCGGTTATCCTGACGTTTGTTTAATCAGTCTATCATTAATAGGTTGTACGTTTAAACCCTGTAAATAAATATCTTAGTTAATGAGTTTCTTACAAAACTGTTTATGTGACGTTAAACGCAGCGGAACTTGTATATAGAAATTAACAGACTGTTTTGTTGTCAACTGAGACTAAAGCTGCATTTACAGAAGCCGATGCGCAGTGTTAAACTACCACTGATCGGCGTAATGTTTGCCGCTAAGCACTCATTTAACTGCTTGTTTACACAGGCAGACAACACTTCAGATGTGCTCTGAAGAATATGAAATAGATTAGAAATTGATTGTTCAGTTCATATAGTTTTCCATGGTTCTCAACAGCACAGGTTCTGTTTACACAAGAATATGAGCTGCCGAGAACAATGATGTTTTAGGCAAAACCCTCATTCATCAAGTTATCGGCAGTAGTGATGAGCCACACCCGTAGTGTTCGAGTTCGGGTCTGTTCGCCGAACAGCCGTGTGTTCGACGAACCGTTCGTCGAACACCGTCGAACATCATTAACCCCTTCCCGACCCATGACGCCACGTAGGCGTCATGAAAGTCAGTGCCAATCCGACCCATGACGCCTATGTGGCGTCATGAAAGGATCGCGTCCCTGCGGGTCGGGTGACCGGGGTCACTGAAAGGTCACTCGACCCGCCGGCACAGGACCCTTTGTGCTTCACCACAGGGGGGTTGGCTTAACCCCCCCGTGGCCACGATCGCTCTGATTGGCTGTTAAAAGTGAATGTCACGCTGTCTAATGATATGTATACAATGTCAGTAAACTATTAATACAGGAACAACACTCTATACAACAACTAGCATAGCAACATCAGCATGTAAGTATAGAATAGATTTACCTGACACGATATCTGCTGAACTCAGGGTTAATCTTGAGGACTTGATGAGCTGAAACAGGAAAGAGGTGGACCGGGATCTAACCTGACCCTAAACTGGGGTCCTAACTAATCCCTCACCTTGGAGGTACTGATAATGGTTCAGAGGTCCAAGTCTCCAACCTAACCCTGTCTCCTATCAGACCCTGAACCCTGTAATCAGTCCTAAGAAGGATCCTGACTACCACCAAAGGGATATGGGCTGATCTCAGCTAAATACACAGATTAGACATATAAGACAGACAGGATAACACTCGCTTGCATACACACTCAAACACCAAAGGAACATAAATGGTCTGGGAAATAAACTCTAACCAAGTTGAGCTTAGAACAACTAAGGAGCTCACAACTAAAGTCTATACAGATTCATTCCTATCTGTGGTCTGCATGAAGGTTTCACTGGCAACTCCCCAAGCAGACAACCAGTAATTTAAAGGAAACCAATCAACAAATAATCAATTGCAGCCGGGAGAAACTGCACCCAGTCCCAGAACCGAGCACAGACAGAATTAACTCCCTAGCTGCCAAACACAAAGAAACAGCAGCTCAGCTGTGAGAAGTCAAAATGTGCAACCGCGACGATCTTCGTGGCAATGCACACATGACAGTACCCCCCCTTCTACGAGGGGCCTCCGGACCCTCAGGGCCAGGCCTGCCCGGGTGAGTTCTGTGGAAGGTCCGAACCAAACGATCTGCGTTAACATCAGACGCAGGGACCCACGTCCTCTCCTCTGGACCATACCCTTCCAATGCACCAAGTACTGAAGGGACCGACGATTCAGACGTGAGTCAATGATCTTTGATACTTGAAATTCCAAGTTACCATTGACCAACACAGGAGGAGGAGGTAGAGGTGACGGTATGACTGGTGCCACATACCTTTTAAGTAATGACTTGTGGAACACATTATGAATTTTAAACGTAGGAGGGAGGTCCAGACGAAATGCCACAGGATTAATTATGGAACTGATCCTGTACGGCCCGATGAATCTGGGACCCAGTTTCCAGGAGGGCACTTTAAGTTTTATATTCCTGGTAGACAACCATACCAGATCGTTCACATTCAGATCTGGACCAGAAACTCTCCTCCTATCAGCCATACGTTTGTAACGGTTCCCCATCGCACTCAGATTATTCAATACACCTCTCCACACAGAAGCAAGTGACGACGAGAAACGCTCCTCCTCAGGAACCCCAGAAGGGCCCCCCCCATTGAAAGTACAAAACTGGGGATGGAAACCATATGCCCCAAAAAACGGGGACTTACCAGTGGACTCGCTCCGCCTGTTGTTAAGAGCGAACTCTGCCAGAGGCAAGAAAGAAGACCAGTCCTCTTGGTTCTCTGAGACAAAACACCGGAGATATGTCTCTAAGCTCTGATTCAGACGCTCTGTCTGACCATTGGTCTGCGGATGAAAAGCCGAGGAAAATGACAATTGCATCCCCCGACGTAAACAAAATGCCCTCCAAAATTTGGACACAAACTGAGACCCCCTATCTGACACCACATCAGAAGGCAACCCATGAAGTCTAACGATCTCCCTAATGAACACCTGCGCCAGAGTTTTAGCATTAGGGAGTGCAGGAAGAGCAACGAAATGTGCCATCTTACTGAACCTGTCAACAACCACCAGTATGACAGTATTCCCTGACGACGGAGGAAGGTCCGTAATGAAGTCCATAGATAAATGAGTCCATGGACGCTCCGGAAGTTTCAAGGGTAAAAGGGTCCCAGACGGACGGGTATGAGGGGTTTTAGAGCGAGCACACACCCCACATGACGCGACAAAAGTTATAACATCTTTATTAGCATTAGGCCACCAAAACCGGCGAGAAAGGAGATCTAAAGTAGCCTTACTCCCTGGATGTCCTGCTAGAGCAGAATTATGATGTGCCTCAATAACCTTTTGTCTCAACAGATTTGGGACAAACAGTCTCCCTGGAGGTCCTGCAGGGGCGTCCCCCTGAGCCTCTAACACCTCCTCCTCAAGCTCAGAAAATACAGCCGACACTACCACCCCCTCCTGAAGGATAGGACTCGGGTCATCCGTTTTCCCGGCCCCTGGGAAACTGCGAGACAAGGCATCAGCCTTTACATTCTTAGACCCCGGGCGATAAGTGACGACAAAATTAAACCTGGTAAAAAACAACGACCATCGAGCTTGTCTGGAATTCAGACGCTTAGCGGATTCCAAATACAACAGGTTCTGGTGATCAGTAATAACGGTAACCGGGTGGACTGCCCCCTCCAAAAAGTGACGCCATTCTTCAAAAGCTAACTTAATGGCCAAAAGTTCCCTATTGCCGATATCATAATTCCTTTCGGCGGACGACAATTTCTTAGAAAAGAAAGCGCACGGATGCCATTTACCAGGGGACGGACCCTGGGACAATAAAGCACCCACCCCTACGTCAGATGCATCCACCTCCACAATGAACGGCTGAGATGCATCTGGTTGGATGAGAACGGGTGCCGAAGCAAAACATTTCTTCAAAGAGGAAAAGGCTTGGCAAGCTTTGTCCGACCATTTAGAAAAATCCGTCCCTTTTCTTGTCATGTCAGTGAGAGGTTTGACGACAGATGAGAAATTACAAATAAATTTCCGGTAGTAGTTAGCAAACCCCAAAAAACGCTGCAGAGCCTTAAGATCCCCTGGCTGATCCCATTCAAGCACTGCTCTCACCTTTTCAGGGTCCATACGGAAACCGGAGGCTGACACCAAAAAACCCAAAAACTTAAGTTCCTGTACGGCAAATACACACTTCTCCAGTTTGGCGTATAGTTTATTGTCTCGCAAGATCTGCAACACCTGTCTCACATGCTCCTGATGAGACACAAGATCTGGCGAGTAAATTAAAATGTCGTCCAAATATACAACCACAAACAGCCCCACAAGGTGATGAAAAATGTCATTAACAAAATGTTGGAATACTGCTGGTGCAGTAGTCAGACCAAAAGGCATGACAAGGTTCTCATAATGTCCCTCCGGCGTGTTAAACGCCGTTTTCCACTCATCCCCCTCTTTTATCCTAATCAGATTATACGCCCCCCTGAGATCCAATTTAGAAAACCATTTGGCGCCAACAATTTGATTGAAGAGATCAGGAATAAGAGGGAGTGGATACGGATCTCGAACAGTAATCCGATTAAGTTTGCGGAAATCCAAGCAAGGGCGTAGGCCTCCATCTTTCTTCTTCACAAAGAAGAACCCCGCGGCTACTGGGAAGATGAAGGTCTAATATGCCCTTTGGCCAGACTTTCAGAAATATAATCTTTCATAGCCTGCCTCTCAGGACCAGAAAGATTATACAACCTAGCTTTAGGCAACTTAGCATCAGGAAGGAGATTAATAGAGCAGTCATACACGCGATGAGGAGGCAACTCCTGACACCCCTCCTCAGAGAAAACATCCCCAAAATCCTCCAAAAAAGGAGGCAATGTACTAGGCACGACCGCACTGATGACTGTGTTCATGCAGTTGCTTTTGCAAAACTCACCCCATTGGCTTATTTCTCTGGACTGCCAATTAATCACAGGGTTATGTTTAACCAACCAAGGAAGTCCCAACACAATGGGAGTAGGTAGACCCTCCAACACATAACAAGATAATTGTTCCCTATGTATTGCCCCTACCCGAAGGTCAATGTTATGAACCTCATGAACAAAGCTACCTTGGCCGAGAGGCCTGGCGTCAATGGAGAATATAGGGATCGGTTTGACCAATACACTCAGATGCATACCTTGAGCCTGAGCAAACTGAGCGTCAACCAGATTAGCCCCGGAACCACTATCAAGAAGAACAGACAATCTCTCCACTCTCGTACCAACTACCACCTCCACTGGTACAAGGAACTGAGAAGAACTGGCGGATGAAATACATACTCCCAGGTTGTCGTCCACCACACAACCTGGGATTAACAGTTTTCCGAGCGACTTTTGGCTCAACAAGGCACGGGATGGACATTCTCCAACAAAATGTCCCTCTTTCCCGCAGAAAAAACATCTTCTAGTCCTGCGGCGTACCGCCAATCCCCTCCTACGAAATGATGTCCCTCCCAACTGCATAGGCTCATCCGAACAGACAAGGGGAACCTCAACATAAGGGACTTTAGTGGTAGGTGGAGAAACAACAGATAGTGGGGTTACCTCACCCCTCTCCCGAAGCCGTCTATCAGTACGGATAGCTAAGGCCATAGCAGCCTCCAGAGAAGGAGGAGACTCATACTGAGCCAAAACGTCTTTTAATTTATCAGAAAGCCCATGACAAAACTGGCTCCTAAGAGCTGGGTCATTCCACTGAGTATCTGTGGCCCATCTACGAAACTCAGAAGCAAATTCCTCTGCCGGACGATCTCCCTGCTGTATCTTACGTAATTTAGTCTCAGCAAGAGAGACCCGATCTGGGTCATCATATACCAATCCCAGGGCAGTAAAAAATTGATCTACAGACAGTAGAGCCGGGGATCCCGGAGGAAGGGAAAATGCCCAGGATTGAGGGTCCCCTTGCAGAAGTGAGATAACAATTCCCACTCTCTGCTCCTCACTCCCTGATGATCGAGGCCGAAGCCGAAAATACAATTTACATGCCTCCCGGAAGGTGAAAAATTTGTCTCGCCCACCAGTGAACCTGTCCGGGAGAGCTACTTTAGGTTCAACTCTGGTTTGCTCCAGGGGAGACAAAACTTTGGACTTAATGTCCGTCAGCTCCATGGATAATCCCTGCAACTGCAGAGCCAGCTGGGCTACTGGATCCATGGTAACTGGAGATAATTTTTATGGCCAGTGAAAATGTCACGCTGTCTAATGATTGTATACAATGTCAGTAAACTATTAATACAGGAACAACACTCTATACAACAACTAGCATAGCAACATCAGCATGTAAGTATAGAATAGATTTACCTGACACGATATCTGCTGAACTCAGGGTTAATCTTGAGGACTTGATGAGCTGAAACAGGAAAGAGGTGGACCGGGATCTAACCTGACCCTAAACTGGGGTCCTAACTAATCCCTCACCTTGGAGGTACTGATAATGGTTCAGAGGTCCAAGTCTCCAACCTAACCCTGTCTCCTATCAGACCCTGAACCCTGTAATCAGTCCTAAGAAGGATCCTGACTACCACCAAAGGGATATGGGCTGATCTCAGCTAAATACACAGATTAGACATATAAGACAGACAGGATAACACTCGCTTGCATACACACTCAAACACCAAAGGAATATAAATGGTTCTGGGAAATAAACTCTAACCAAGTTGAGCTTAGAACAACTAAGGAGCTCACAACTAAAGTCTATACAGATTCATTCCTATCTGTGGTCTGCATGAAGGTTTCACTGGCAACTCCCCAAGCAGACAACCAGTAATTTAAAGGAAACCAATCAACAAATAATCAATTGCAGCCGGGAGAAACTGCACCCAGTCCCAGAACCGAGCACAGACAGAATTAACTCCCTAGCTGCCAAACACAAAGAAACAGCAGCTCAGCTGTGAGAAGTCAAAATGTGCAACCGCGACGATCTTCGTGGCAATGCACACATGACAGTGAAACAGCCAATCAGAGCAATCTGTAATATTTCACCAATATAATTGCAGCGGTCGGTCACCGCCGTCACTAAAAGCTCCCCTCGTCCTGGCCTCCGCTGCCCCACCTTCCGATCCCCCCCCCCTCACTTCCGACCCCCATACTCACCTCTCCCGGTCCACCGATGTCCCTGGATCCTTCCCGGCGGCTGCCCGGGATTCTTCATGGGCGCCGCCATCTTGGAAAATGGCGGGCGCATGCGCAGTGCGCCCTGCATAGTAAAAAAATTATTTTGATCACTGTGATAAACTGTCACAGTGATCAAAATAAAAAAAGTAAGTGAACCCCCCCTGTCATAGGTAGGGACAAATAATAAATAATTTTTTTTTTTTCCTATTAGGCCCTGTGCACACGTTGCGGATTTTGCTGCGGATCCGCAGCTGATTTCGCTGCTGATCCGCAGCTGATTTCGCTGCTGATCCGCAGTGATTTCGCTGCTGATCCGCAGGATTTCGCTGCTGATCCGCAGCGGATTTCGCTGCTGATCCGCAGCTGATTTCGCTGCTGATCCGCAGCTGATTTCGCTGCTGATCCGCAGCTGATTTCGCTGCTGATCCGCTGCTGATTTCGCTGCGGATCAGCAGCGAAATCAGCAGCGGATCAGCAGCAAAATCAGCTTCGGATCAGCAGCGAAATCAGCTGCGGATCAGCAGCGGATTTCACTGCTGATCCGCAGCTGATTTCGCTGCTGATCCGCAGCTGATTTCGCTGCTGATCCGCAGCTGATTTCGCTGCTGATCCGCAGCGGATTTCGCTGCTAATCCGCAGCTGATTTCGCTGCTGATCCGCAGCTGATTTAGCTGCGGATCCGCAGCGGATTTGGCGATGCGGATCCACAGCAGATCCAGAAACCATGTACAGTACAATGCAAATACATGGTAAAAAAAAACGCTGTGCACATGCTGCAGATTTTTCAGCGCAGATTTGCTGCGGTTTTAAATCCGCAGCATGTCAATTCTTTGTGCGGATTCCGCAGCGATTTTACACCTATTCCATTATAGCCGTAAAACCGCAGAGAAAAACCGCAGCAAATCCGCGCTAAATACGCAGGTAAAAGGCAGGTCGTTTTACCTGCGGATTTTAGAAAAATCCGCAAGTGAATCCGCAACGTGTGCACGGGGCCTTAGGGTCAGGCTGGGTTCATATTGCATTATGGCAGTCCGTTAGATGGACTGCGTTTCACCGCGGTATAACGCGGTGTAACACAGTCCGTTAACGCTGCCATTCATCCCATTTGTGTGCGCATCGCAACGCATGCCATGAAGCGGCATGCGTTCGCGACGTGTCGTCATTCAGTGACGGAGCCTTGGACGCAGGCTGCAGCGTCTGGGCTCCATCACCGCTAGCACAGATGAATCATCGCTGATTCCTCTGCACTAGCGGGTATAGCATAACGCGATCGCGTTATGCTATACCGTTACCAGCCCGTCAACGCTACGTGTTGAACGGGCTGGTAAAACGCAATATGAACCAGCCTTAGGGTTAGAACTAGGGTTAGGGTTAGAACTAGGGTAAGGGTTGGAATTAGGGTTAGGGTTGGAATTAGGGTTAGGGTTGGAATTAGGGTTAGGGTTGGGATAAGCGTTAGGGGTGTTTTGGGGTTAGGGTTGGGATTAGGGTTAGGCTTGTGGTTATGGTTTATGGTTAGAGTTGGGATTAGGGTTAGGGGTGTGTTGGGGTTAGGGTTATGGTTAGGGTTTGTATTAGGGTTAGGGGTATGTAGGGGTTAGGGTTGGGGTTAGGGGTGTGTTGGGGTTAGGGTTGGAGTTAGAATTGAGGGGTTTCCACTATTTAGGTACATCAGGGGGTCTCATACGCGACATGGCGCCACCATTGATTCCTGCAAATTTTGCGTTCAAAAAGTCAAACAGTGCTCCCTTTATTCCAAGCCCCGACGTGTGCCCAAACAGTGGTTTACCCCCACATATGGGGTATCAGCGTACTCGGGAAAAATTGCACAACAACTTTGGGGGTCTAATTTCTCCTGTTACTGTTGGGAAAATAAAAAAATTGGGGACTAAAAGATCATGTTTGTGGAAAAAATATGATTTTTTTATTTTCATGGCCCGGCGTTATAAACTTCTGTGTAGCCCTTGGGGGTTCAAAGTGCTCACTACACATCTAGATAAGCTCCTTGGGGGGTCTAGTTTCCAAAATGGGGTCACTTGTGGGGGGGTTTCTACTGTTTAGGCACATCAGGGGCTCTGCAAACGCAACATGACGCCCACAGAACATTCCATCAAGTCTGCATTCCAAAATGGCGCTCCTTCCCTTCTGTGCTCTCCCATGCGCCAAAACAGTGGTTCCCCCCCACATATGGGGTACCAGTGTACTCAGGACAAACTGTACAACAACTTTTGGGGTCCAATTTGTCCTGTAACCATTGTGAAAATAAAAATATGGGGCTAAATAATCATTTTTTGAGAAAAAAAAAAGATTTTTTTATTTTCACGGCTCTGCGTTATAAACTTTTGTGAAGCACCTGGGGGTTCAAAGTGCTCACTGTGCATCTGCATAAGTTTCTTAGGGGGTCTAGATTCCAAAATGGGGTCATTTGTGGGGGAGCTCCAAAGTTTAGGCATACAGGGGCTCTCCAAACATGACATGGTGTCCGCTAACGACTGGAGCTAATTTTCCATTCAAAAAGTCAAATGGCGCTCCTTCCCTTCTGAGCCCTGCCGTGCGCCCAAACAGTGGTTTATGACCACATATGAGGTATCTGTGTACTCAGGAGAAATTGCCCAACAAATTTTAGGATCCAATTTATACTGTTGTGAAAATGAAAAAACTGAGGCTAAAAGAAAATTTTTTTGAAAAAAAAAGTACTTTCTTTTTTTTACGGATCAATTTGTGAAGCACCTGGGGGTTCAAAGTGCTCACTCTTCATCTAGATAAGTTCCTTGGGGGTCTAGTTTCCAAAATGGGGTCACTTGTGGGGGAGCTCCAATGTTTAGGCACACAGGGACTCTCCAATTGCGACATGGCAACCGCTAAATATTCCAGCATATTTTCCATTCAAAAAGTCAAATGGCACTCCTTCCCTTCTGAGCCCTGCCGTGCGCCCAAGCAGTGGTTTATGACCACATATGAGGTATCGGTGTACTCAGGAGAAATTGCCCAACAAATTTTAGGATCCATTTTATCCTGTTGCCCATGTGAAAATGAAAAAACTGAGGCTAAAAGAGAATTTTTGTGAAAAAAAAAGGACTTTCTTTTTTTACGGATCAATTTGTCAAGCACCTGGGGGTTCAAAGTGCCCACTATGCATCTAGATAAGTTCCTTGGGGGGTCTAGTTTCCAAAATGGGGTCACTTGTGGGGGAGCTCCAATGTTTAGGCACACAGGGACTCTCCAAATGCGACATGGCAACCGCTAAATATTCCAGCATATTTTCCATTCAAAAAGTCAAATGGCGCTCCTTCCCTTCTGAGCCCTGCGTGCGCCCAAACAGTAGTTTATGACCACATATGAGGTATCTGTGTACTCAGGAGAAATTGCCCAACAAATTTTAGGGTCCATTTTATCCTGTTGCCCATGCAAAAATGAAAAAATTGATGCTAAAAGAAAAATTTTGTTGGAAAAATTAAAATGTCCATTTTTTCCTTCCACGTTGCTTTAGTTCCTGTGAAGCACCTGAAGGGTTAATAATCTTCTTGAATGTAGTTTTGAGTAGCTTGAGGGGTTGCAGTTTTTATAATGGTGTCACTTTTGGGTATTTTCTGCCATATAGACCCCTCAAAGTGACTTCAAATGTGAGGTGGTCCCTAAAAAAAATGGTTTTGTAAATTTTGCTGTAAAAATGAGAAATCTGGTCAACTTTTAACCCTTATAACTTCCTAACAAAAAAAAATGCTGTTCCCAAAATTGTGCTGATGTAAAGTAGACATGTGGGAAATGTTATTTATTAACTATTTTGTGTCACATAACTCTCTGGTTTAACAGAATAGAAATTCAAAATTTGAAAATTGCGAAATTTTCAAAATTTTGGCCAAAGTTCCATTTTTTTTCACAAATAAACGCAAAAATTATCGACCTAAATTTACCACTATCATGAAGTCCAATATGTCACGAAAAAACAATCTCAGAATCGCTAGGATCCGTTTAAGCGTTCCTGAGTTATTACCTCATAAAGGGACACTGGTCAGAATTGCAAAAAATGGCCAGGTCATTTAGGTCAAAATAGGCTGGGTCATGAAGGGGTTAAAACCAATGGCAGGCAAACCAAAACACATAGAAACACAAAGAATACACATAGAAAACACT
>JARQOD010000002.1:50583496-50644895 GCA_033576555.1 Oophaga sylvatica | reverse complement strand
TCCCAAAGCAGTTCAAAAATAAGGGTGGGAAAAACCAACAAAAGGCAGAAACCCAACAACCTTAACAACAAAGCGCAACCAGCGCTAAACACAAGTTCATCCAGAACTTCAAACTACAGCTGCCTGCAAGACCCTACGTCCGAGGGCTGCATCAGCGGAAGCACTGACGTCCACTTTATAAAACTTTGTAAACGTGTGGACAGAGCGCCAAGTTGCCGCTCGGCAGAGCTGCACTGCCGAGGCACCTTGATGAAAAGCCCACGATGAGGCCACAGCTCTCATAGAATGGGCTCGAATCTTAATCGGGCAAGATTCACCCCGAAGACGGTAAGCTTCCAAAATAGCTGACCGGATCCAACGAGCTATAGAATCCTTGGAAGCTCGTTGACCACGTCGACGACCTGCTGGAACCTCAAACAGGGAGTCCGTCTTACGAAAACCTTGAGTAAGAGATAGATAAAACTTCAAGGCCCGCACTAAATCCAATGTGTGTAAATCTCGCTCTTTCGCATTCTTCGGATCCGGACAGAGTGAAGGCAACACAATATCCTGGTTAACATGAAATTGTGACACCACTTTAGGCAAAAAATCACCCCGAGTGCGAAGCACTACACGATCCGGAAAAAACTCCAGAAAAGGAGGCGAACAAGAAAGAGCTGCCAACTCAGAAACTCTCCTCAAAGAAGTGACTGCAACAAAGAAAGCCACCTTCCAAGAAAGTAAAGAAAGGCTAGCAGAAACCATAGGCTCAAAAGGTTTATGCTGAAGAGCCTCCAAAACAAGGTTGAGCCGCCAAGGAGACACGGGAGCCTTCCGCGGCGGAAACTTACGAGATATACCTCGGAAAAAGGAGAGCACGTCTCTATTTGAAGCAATGGTTCTCCGGAACAATAAAGACAGAGCAGAAATCTGACCTTTCAGAGTGCTGACTGCCAAACCCTTGTCTAGCCCATGCTGCAGAAAAGCCAACAGGTTGGGAATGGAAAATTTTCTCGGGTTCCGAGAGGACCCCAAACACCACGAAAAGAAGGTTTCCCAAATTTTGTGGTAAATCCTAGTAGTAGCCGGACATCTTGCAGCACGAAGGGTAGCAATAACCTCGGCTGAGAAACCTCTACGGGTCAAGATTTCGGTCTCAAGAGCCACGCCGTCAAACGCAGGGACATCAAGTCCGGATGACAAACGGGCCCCTGAGTCAACAAGTCCGGTTGAAGAGGGAGTGGAAAAGGAGGGTGCCGCCAACAGCGACATTATTGTCGAGAACCACACCCTTCTTGGCCAGTCCGGAGCTATCAAAATAGCTGAAATTCTCTCTAGTCTGATCCGACGCAGTACTAGAGGAAGTAAGGATATCGGCGGGAATACGTAAATCAGCTCGAACTGATCCACTGAGCCACTAGAGCATCCACCGCCACCGCCTTCGGGTCCTTGTATCTGGACATGAATGTCGGTAACTTGGCATTGGACCTGGATGCCATCAAATCCACTTGGGGGTTCCCCAGCGAGAGCACAGTAGTGCAAAAACTTCCGGGTGAAGGCTCCATTCCCCGGGATCCATCCTTCTGCGACTGAGAAAGTCCGCTGTAATATTCTGAACCCCTGGAATGTGAATCGCCGAAATGGCTGGTACACTGGCCTCTGCCCAAATCAGAATTCGGGACACCTCTACCATGAGTCTGGAACTCCTTGTCCCACCTTGGTGATTGATATACGCGACAGCCGTCGCATTGTCTGTCTGCACTCGGACTGGCAGACCGCTCAAAGGGACCGTCCAATGTTGGAGGCAAAGGAAAATCGCCCTCAATTCCAGGATGTTGATCGGAAGAAAAGACTCTTCCGATGACCATACCCCCTGAATCCAGAGATTGTTCCAAACACCCCCCCAGCCCGTCAGGCTGGCATCGGTGGTTATGACTGACCACTTCGAGGGAGGAAAGACTTCCCCAGGGAGAATACCCCTGGACGTAACCACCATTCTAGAGAATCCCGCACCGCGCGAGAAATGGTGACACTGCAATCCAGCGATTGCGACTGGTTCCATCGACTCAAGATGAACCTTTGGAGAGTCCTGGAATGGAACTGGGCAAAAGGAATTGCCTCCATGGACGCCACCATCAGTCCCAGAAGACGCATACACTTCCGTAGGGACATTGCCCGTTGAGGATTTCATAATCTGTACATGTCGAAGAAGACATGACTGTTTGTCTGGTGGTAGGGAAACTACCGACCGAAACGTGTCGAGATGCATTCCCAAAAAGAGGATTGTCCTCGATGGTTCCAGGGACGACTTCTCCCAATTGACCAGCCAACCGAAGTCCTTCAGAAACTGAAGAGACAAATCCCGAGCCGTCAACGCCTCCTCCTCCGAGGAAGCCATGATCAAAAGATCGTCCAGATAAGGGAGAATCGTAATCCCCTGCCTTCGAAGGATTGCCATGAGGGGCGCCAGAATTTTTGTAAAGACCCTTGGCGCTGAGGCTAAGCCGAACGGCAGAGCCATGAAACTGGTAATGATTCTGACCTATGGCAAATCGAAGAAAGCGCTGATGAGCCTTTCCGATGGGAATATGCAAATAGGCGTCGCGAATGTCGATTGACACCAGAAAATCGTTCTGTGACAGAGCTGCCACAACGGAACGAAGCGACTCCATGCGAAATTTCCGGGCATGGACATGCCGGTTTAATCGCTTGAGATCCAGAATCGGGCGAAATTTGTTCTCCTTTTTGGGAACATAAAAAGGTTGGAATAAAAACCTTTCCCTCGGTCCTCTGACGGAACCGGTATCACTACACCCTTTTGTAGTAGAGATTCGACCTCTCGCTGTAGAGCGACAACAAGCTCGGGTTCCGACGGAACGTGAGATTGACAAAAAACATTTGGGGGTTGAGAAGCAAACTCTATGAAATAGCCTGCCGACACTATCCGCGTTACCCAGGAATCTGGAACGCGAGCCATCCAAGTCTCCTTGAAAAGAAGCAGCGACCCCCCACTCGAGAATCCTCGAGTGGACCCCTGGCGTCAATCCGACTTTGCGGGTTTCTTGTCAAGTTCCCGCTTGTCCTGGCGGAAACTCTGCTTCCAGGGAGTACGAGTTTTCTGAGAGGATTTCTTTCCTGAGAAAGAAGGACGACCCGATCCCCACGAGGAGTGACTAGATCGTCCTCGGCCCCGAAAGGACCGCCGACCACTATAGACACCAGGCTTACTGGACACCGAGGCCATGGCCCTTCGCTGTGGTAATGCTGATTCCTTCGCCTTAGCCTTGGAAATCAGCTCTGTGAGGTCGGATCCAAAAAGATGGCCACCCTTGTAAGGTAAGGCCAACAACCCTTGTTTGGAAACTGCGTCCCCGGCCCACTGTCTGAGCCATAAAGCTCTTCTGACTGTGACCGCTTAAGCTTGCGCTTTGGCCAGCAGAGATGCCGTATCCAGACCGGCATCAAAGATATAACAGGCTGCCGTTTCTAACCATTCACAAGTTTCCCGTATCTCAGATAACGGAGATTCATTTTGCAACTCCGTCTTCAGACGTGCCAACCAGCTTAGAGAAGCTCTAGCAGCACACATGGATCCTAGCACTGCTCGAAATCCATGACCCGCAGCCTCATAGCTTGCTTTTGCCGCCAATTCTGCCTTTCTATCCAAAGGCTCCTGTAAGCTCGCTTTTCCCTTAATAGGGAGTAGAGAGGATTTACTAAGCTGAGACAAAGACACATCCACTTCAGGAGCAGAAGTCCAATTAGCCTTTAACTCCGCAGAGCAAGGATAAAGTGTATCAAAGAAATGCGTTCCATGAAAACGCTTATCTGGACATAGACGTTCCTCCTCTATTACACCATTAAGCTCATCCAGAGCTGGCAATGTTGTGCGCGAAGCACGGGACTCCTGGAACATGCGTGCTGATTTACCAGGACGACTAGTTACCTCCTCCGGTAACTGTAGTATATCTCTCATGGCTTCAATTAATGCCTCCGTACGCTTCGCCATAGAGGAACGCCCCTGCGGCTCGTCCGCATCTGAATCGATATTTCTCCATCCGAATTTAAAGGGGAACTCTGCCCAATATCAGATACATCTGACTCGCTCCGTGTAGAGGCCGGTAACGGCCTGCGTCGCTTCCTCTGAGAGGAATTAGCAGACACATATTGACCTAAAAGGTCAGACAAGTTATTAATCGATCGAGCGATATCATCCAATTTTCCACCGCTGTCGACCGCAGCGCTAGACGCTGTGGAGGTCTGCGTATCTGATTGCCGCAATGGCACTGGGACGTGATCCGCGGCATCTGAACTCTGTTCAGACATGTCTCACCTGTATGAGCAGGTCAAAGCGGTAATACCAGCAAAAAACTATGCGGTTTTTTTTTTTTTTTTTCAAACGCTGAAGGGTTAACGCTCCACCAAGCAGGGTTACCCCAGCGGTATTCAGTCAGCAAATTTAGCTGGTAGAAATAACCCTCAGAGGGGTTAATATTGCAAACTCACCCACAATATATATATTTGTGAGCCCCAGCCAATTTTTATGTCTCTGATGAGACTGCAGCTGCAGGATAGCGATCGCTGCGCTGCGGGGTGAGGAATCAGCACTCACCCAGCTGGCCGTGGTGTCTTATGAGGAGAGGAGCGGTCCGAGGAGCCCAGGAGCCTGAGTAATGGCCGCCACAGTGAGGGGGTCGCAGGAGAAACGCCAGAGCGCGCGTCTTCCTGCTCAGAAGACCGGGTATATTTAGGCCACGCCCCCCGCCAGCTCGAATAATGAGCGCGAACTCCCCCGCTCCTGCTCCCTCTCTGTCCTGCAGCTATCTGCCTGCGGACAAAAAATCACCACATCTACTTGTAACAGCGCTGTCACAGCAGCGCTGAAGCATACTGACATACATGTAGTAGCGCTGTCACAGCAGCGCTGAAGCATACTGACACAAGTAATAGCGCTGCTCATTCAGACGCTAAAGCACTCACACATAATTATATCATTAAAATTTGTGTGGAGTACTCACCAGCCAAGGCGCCACAGGGACCCTCAGGGGTTTCTGGCGCTGTGCCCATGCTTCCCCCCAGGGCGAAGAACGCAGTGACCGCACGTGTGGTTTGCGTCCCGCCAGGGAAGCTCTCCTCATCCCCCAGGGCCGGCAAGGATTCTGCAGGGACTTTGAGTAAATACAGATCCGCCAAGGGAGAGGTTGGGGTACAGCAGCGCTGGTACCCCTGAGACCTCTAGACCAACTAGTGATCCAAGTCTCCTGTCCGAATATTAAAATAATAAAATCTTCTGAGGAGCTGCATTAGCAGCGACCATCCTCTGGACCTCAAATCTTAGACTGGAGCTGAGTAGGAGGAGCCCGAGCTGGAGGGGCCAGCCAGTCATCACTCTTTTGATCTGAGGTAACATCCTGATCTGGGGCTCCGCCTACCCATCAGTAATGAATACTGTGGCTCTCTTCCTTCCATCTGCAGCTGAAAAGGGAAATTAAATGAAACTGAAAATAGGGAGACGGAAAGAAAGGAATTCAGTGCATGGGGATCAAATAGAGTTAAAGAGGCAAAACTAGTGTGAGGGGTAGACTCCCTCAGCTACTTCCAAAGGTAGACACAGGAACTCTTCTTGTGATAAGTCACCTGCTGGTTTATAAACCTTAGCAAGGTTCAGCAAATGAAATATGGCCTTTCTGGAGTAATGGCAAAAACAAAAAGATAATGTATAGCAAAGTCCAATTATCTGAGGGATCGCCCGCTCAGACCACCATATGTTCTCGGCTCCATCTAGAGCCACCCTTTGGAGTCTCTCCTCTCCAAACCACAACACACCGACTGCCTCTCAAGTCCAGCTATTTAACCCCTTTACTCCCGAGGATTGTTTTCACGTTAATGACTGGACCAATCTTTTACAATTCTGACCACTGTCCCTTTATGAGGTTATAACTCTGGAACGCTTCAACGGATCTTGGCAATTCTGACACTCTTTTCTTGTGACATATTGTACTTCATGTTAGTGGTAAAATTTCTTCAATATAACTTGCGTTTATGAAAAAAAATGGAAATATGACAAGTTCTGAAAATTTTTTAATTTTCAAACTTTGAATTTTTATGCCCTTAAATCAGAAAGAGTTGTCACAAAATAGTTACTAAGTAACATTTCCCACATGTCTACTTTACATCAGCACAATTTTGGAAACAAAATTTTTTTTTGTTAGGAAGTTAAAAGGGTTAAAAGTTGACCAGCGATTTCTCATTTTTACAACACCATTTTTTTTTTTAGGGACCACATCACATTTGAAGTCACTTTGAGGGGTCTATATGATAGAAAATACCCAAAAGTGACACCATTCTAAAAACTGCACCCCTCAAGCTACTCAAAACCACATTCAAGAAGTTTATTAACCCTTCAGGTGCTTCACAGTAATTTTTGGAATGTTTAAAAAAAAATTAACATTTAACTTTTTTTCACAAAATATTTACTTCAGATCCAATGTTTTTTTTATTTTACCAAGGGTAACAGGAGAAATTGGACCCCAAAAGTTGTTGTGCAATTTGTCCTGAGTACACTGATACCCCGTATGTGAGGGTAAACCACTGTTTGGGCGCATGGCAGAGCTCAGAAGTGAAGGAGCACCGTTTGACTTTTTCAACGCAGAATTGGCTGGAATTGAGATCGGACGCCGTGTCACATTTGGAGAGCCCCTGATGTGCCTAAACAGTCATAGATTGTAAGATTGCGAGAAGGGCCCTCATTCCTCTTGGTATCTACTTTGATCTGTGTTTATTGTTATGCTGTAATGTCTATTGTCTGTACAAGTCCCCTCTATAATGTAAAGTGCTGCGGAATATGTTGGCGCTATGGAAATAAAATTATTATTATTATTTTATTATTATTACAGTGGAAACCCCCCACAAATGACACCATTTTTGAAAGTAGACCCCCTAAGGAACTTATCTAGATGTGTGGTGAGCACTTTGAACCCCCAAGTACTTCACAGAAGTTTATAACATAGAACCGTAAAAATAAAAAATCATAATTTTTCCACAAAAATGATCTTCTCGCCCCCAATTTTTTATTTTCTCAAGGGTAACAGGAGAAATGTGACCCGAAAAGTTGTGCAATTTGTCCTGAGTACGCAGATACCCCATATGTGGGGGGGGGGAACCACTGTTTGGGCGCATGGCAGATGCTTTTTATTGCAAAAAAGTTTTTGCATCACCATATTATGAGAGCCATTATTTTTCCATATTTTGGCCCACAGAGTCATGTGAGGTCTTGTTTTTTGTGGGACGAGTTGACGTTTTTTATTGGTACCATTTTCGGGCACATGACATTTTTTGAACGCTTTTTATTCTGGTTTTTGGGAGGCAGAATGAACCGGCGTTTATACCGTTCCGCATGTGGTAAAATTGATAAAGCAGTTTTATTCTTCGATTTAGTACGATTACAGCGATACCTCATTTTTATAGTTTTTTTAAATGTTTTTGCGCTTTTATACAATAAAAACTTTTATATAAAAAAATAATTGTTTTGCATCGCTTTATTCTGCGAGCTATAACTTTTTTTTATTTTTTCGCTGATGGTGCTGTATGGCGGCTTGTTTTTTGCAGGACAAGATGATGTTTTCAGCGGTACAATGTTTATTTAAATCCGTCTTTTGATCGCGTGTTATTCCACTTTTTGTTCGGCGGTACTATGAGAAAGCATTGTTTTTTGCCTTGGTTTTTTTTTTATGGTGTTCACTAAAGGGGTTAACTAGTGGGACAGTTTTATAGATCAGGTCGTTACGGACACCGCGATACTAAATATGTGTACTTTTATTGTTTAGAAATTTTTTTTTCACTAAAATTTGTTTGATATAATATAGATTTTTTTATTAATTTTTTAAATTATTTTTACAATTATTTAAAAAATTTTTTTTTTATTTAATTCTTAGTTTTACACTTTGTCCCACTATGGGACACTCATTTTCTGCAGGCTGATCGCTTCTATAGCATGCAGATGAAGCAGCCCCTCTGCAGCCGCCAGAACACTGCGATCATCTTTGATTGCAGTATGCTGGTGGTTAAAGTGCCGGGAGCGGTCCGTGACTGCTCCTGGCACTTAGTGCCGGGTGTCAGCTGTGAGAATCAGCTGACACCCAGCCGCCCCAACCCCATGAGAGTGTCCGATCGCGTCTGATACTATATGACGTATTATCCCGTCACTGGGGCTTAAGGCCCAGGTCACATTTACGGGATAGTACGTCAAATGGAAGATAGGGGTTAAACCCAGACCATGTGAGTGATCACATGACCGTAACATCACACAGGTCCTGTCAGCACATGGCTGTGCGGTCTCTGCAGGTGGAGATAAGGTGGACATCTTCTCACCCACTCTATAGATGTCCACATAAAACCAGCCCAAGTATGCAACTTTTAATTTAACCCTCACAACACATAGGGTACCGTCACACTCAGCAACGCAACAGCGATCCCGACAAGGATACGACCTGGTAGGGATCGTTGCTGCGTCGCTTTGTGGTCGCTGGTGAGATGCCAAACAGTCAGATCTTCACAACGACGCAGCAACGATTGGCGACCTGTGTAACGATGTGTCTCCTATGTGTCTCAGTGCTGAGTCGCTAGCGAGATCGTTGGTAAAAGGTGTCAAACACACCGATGCATGCTACCCAGCGGGATCTCAACGATCAAAGAAAGGTCCAGGCCATTCCGACACGACCAGCGATCTCACAGCAGGGGCCTGATCGCTGGTAAGTGTCAAACATAGCGAGATCGCTAGCAAGGTCGCTGTTGCGTCACAAAACTTGTGACTCAGCAGCGATCTCGCTTAGTGTGACGGGGGGGCTATAGTGTGCTGGAGTTTCACATCAGTGACGCCATTATGCGCAGTGACACATATCTCACCTCATACAGTATCGTGCCAGTGACCCTGTCACAGTAGATAACGAGAGTGTTGATCGCACTGATAGGTAGAGCCCTTTGTGTCCTATTTGGAAAAATGCATTAATTAGGAGTTAGTTTTATAGTAGAAAAAGATGAACAAATGGAAAGATAAAGGAGAGGAAAAAGTAGGAAAAAAGTAATGTGAAGGGAGTTGGGGAAAAGGGAAAGAACAAGTAAAAGAAAGCAGATGAGAGCGGGTTCGAGTGGAAAGGCAAAAAAGCAGCAAGACACAAATGATGAGCAATCAAGGAGTAGCAAAGTATTTGTGCGTTCTTATTGTGGGCAGAATAGATGATATAACTGTATAAATATAAAAAGGCAAGAAATTGAAAATATGGATAAAGAAATTAATGATAAATGAACAATGTATAAAATGTTGCCACAAAGAGAATTCAGATGCTTCTGGAGGGCCTGAGTGGTTGTGCCAATATATTGTAAATTAAAGGAACACTGTGTGAGGCAGATCACTTAGCGGGATTGGCAGTCTATTTGTGATTTTATTGGGAATATTTCTCCAGTATGGATGAAACAGAATGTCTGTGCCCCATGTTTTGGCTTTACAGCAGAGGCCCGTCATTTAAAACTACCCATCCTACGGGGAACCAAAGTCGACCGGCTCCA
Organism: Oophaga sylvatica; assembly: GCA_033576555.1. NCBI lineage: Eukaryota > Metazoa > Chordata > Amphibia > Anura > Dendrobatidae > Oophaga > Oophaga sylvatica. The sequence goes on along the minus strand of JARQOD010000002.1, from coordinate 50,635,352 downwards.
CCTGTCAGTGCGATCAACACTCCCTACATAGTTTTGCCCCTTTAACTCAGTTTGATCCCCATGAAATCTGTAGCTTGTTTTTGGCCTCCACTATTTTCAATTTCATTTAATTTTCCCTTTTTCTCCTTCTGTCCTCCCTTCAGGATACACACTTTTTATACATTGCTTCCATTCTATTTCTTTTCTCATAATCACGATGGTGTTTCTTCATACGGCCCCGTCCCATTCTCTTCTGTCTTTTTTTTAATGTGTATTCCAGCCCCTGAGGTTAGCCCATTTTGTCATTCTGAAGGAGTATTTGTGTTTCTTTTGTGACTCTTACTCGGCTCCTCTCAGCTGATTTATGACCACATCAATGTACACTGTGCAAGGAATCAGAGAGCCTGTAAACCCCAAATGGTGCAACATTTTTAATGAAACCCAAATTGCAAAAATGATTTTTAGGACCAAGTACAGACATTTAAGTAAAAAAAAATATGTGAAGAATCCCTTTAATGAGGTAATATTATTATAGGTGATGAATTAGAATCTGAAGATTCTTCACGGGGAGAAGATTCCTCCAGGGTACTGCGAGAACCGCACAATAAGAACAATGCAGAGGACAGGTGAGTGATTTATCCCTTAACGAGGGGGGAAGATGAGATAATTAGCAGTGTATCTGTCATTCTTCTTCCTATTTATGCTTCCTGGTTAGGGTCCTACCTGTCATGCTGTCTGCACAGATGGTACAGATTTGACCCCAAAGCTCAATCATAACGCATTTCTGTACAAACTTTTGCTTGAGAGGACAATGGCTATGATTTAATATGATGGTATATAAAGACACCTGTAATGTGAGACTGGCATGCATATGAACTTGTCATCTTTTGATGAGAATCAAATCGCAGGTGCCAATGATCACCATGGTACCCTGAGGTCATGTGATATCCCCAGGGTACAGTGGGCTGCGAGGTCCAGCAATAAGTTGGAATAATTGTTATAATGCTGTGCATCGTTCTATGTAAATTGACCTTAAAGGGGCTGTCAGCACAGAATGATTGTTCAAACCAAGTCCGGCCACTCGGTGCTTCACGGCGGGGCCAGTCATTTATATACACCTTCCCACCTGCTTGTTTTCTCGCAATCTCCATTCCTCCTCCCACTTCTTTAATTGACAGCTCTGGCTTTATAGAGCAAGAGAAGGGTGGAGATAGGTAGGAAGGTGTATATGAATGATTGGCCCCCGCTATGGTTTGAACAGTCATTCTGTGCTGACAATATCACATATTTGATGGATTACCCATTGATGTCTGAGATGTCAAAACACAGTGCTACAATCCTGGACACAGTCAGTATTATGAGTATGATTGTGAGTTGAAGCTACAGCAATCACAGATGTCTCTTCACCCAATTGATTTAGCAGGTTCAGAGGTTCAGACACAAACTGATCTTTAAAATTGATAACGTTTAGATAGACCATCAATATCAGGAGTGTAAAACCAAAGATCTATTCAACGCTCCATTGTAAGGATGCAACAATCTGTGTTTTCTATAGGCCCATTGAGTCCAGCATTAAGGAAAGAAAGAAATCATTTGAAGAGTTATTGGAGGAGCAGATGACGATAGAAGAACAAAGACTGAAACAAACTAACCTGCAGCAGGTAACTTTCATGAGCCCCATTTCATACTAAACTAACTTTGCCTTGTTGGGTTTTGACATGGTGGATCTTTTGTTCTTATCGGGGATAAGCTGCTCTTGGACGACGTTGAGTATTTTGCATCAGTATTTCTCAGCCAAACCAGGAGTGGGTGATAAATACAGAAGCGGTGACGTGTTTCTATTATACTTTTCCTCTGATTGTTCCTCTCCTGATTTTGACGTGTTTGTCCGCACATCATACCTGTCTTCCCTATGAAAGCTCTTGGACATCTGTCCAAGACCGTGATGGGAAGAATAGTTGTCAACCAACAACTTCTGAATGTGTATGGCCTCCAAAAGTGTAGATATATGGCGTGAGACCATTCCGAGTCAACTATGGGTTACACACGAGGCTCGATCTGTGCCTAGATACTGAAATGAATTATTGATTTGTGGAATGACTCTTTGGTTTGCAGTAGGTGAAAACCAGAGACTGATTCATAAATATCCTAAGTAAGGGAATGATTGACCATTGACTTTAGCTGCTGGGACCATTTTGAATTTTCTTTTTCTTGCTTTTGACCTACACCAATAAAACCTAATGTGGGGATAATAAGTATTTGATACTGTTGATTTTGCACGTTTTCCCACATACAAAGAATTGAGGTCTGCAATTTTTATCATAGGTATATTTCACGTGTGAGAGACAGAATCTAAAAATAAAAATCCAGAAAATCACATTGTATGATTTTGACATAAATAATTTGCGTATATTATCTGAAATAAGTCTTTGATACAATAGAAAAGCAGAACTTAATATTTGGTACAGAAACCTTTGTTTGCAATTACAGAAGTCAGATGTTTCCTACAGTTCTTGACCAAGTTTGCACACACTGCAGCAGGGATTTTGGCCCACTTCTCCAAACAGATCTTCTCCAGATCTTCCAGGTTTTAGGGCTGTCGCTGAGCAATATTGAGTTTCAGCTTCCTCCAAAGATTATCTATTGGGTTCAAGTCTGGAGACTTATTTGCCCTGGCTGTGTGTTTAAGGTCATTGTCATGCTGGAAGACCCTGCCATGATCTATCTTTCACACTCTTACTGAGGGAAGGATGTTGTTGGTCAAAATCTCGCGATTTAAAGGCAACCTTCAAACACAAGACAACTGGAGCAGTTTACTCTTGAGGAGTGGGCCAAAATACCTGTCGAGAGGTGCAGAAGTCTCATTGACAGTTACAGGAATCGTTTGATTGCAGTGGTTGCCTCAAAAGGTTGTGCAACAAAATATTAAGTTAAGGGTACCATCATTTCTGTCCAGGCCTATTTCATGAGTCTTATTTTATTTATTTTTTTTAATTCTGTGGAAGCATGGTTGAAAAGCAATGTCTGACTTTCATTTGTTCATTTTCATAGATTTTTGATTTATTATTATTTTTGTCAGATTCAAGTTATTTCCGTGACCATTGTGGGTTTTTCTGTTTAAACAATGGGTACCAACAAACAATTTTGACCACATGTGTATGTAAAATGCAGCACAGATTCATCTCAACTAAAAGCCTAGATCCTTAGATAGATCAGACATTTATAAGACATTTCATAACTTTCCCAAATTCTTATGAAAAGATTTATAGCATATACTGCATTGAACTACTGTACCAGTTTATTATATATATTTTAGGAGTCGGTCCATTTTATACCAACTTCACCAAAATGGACACAGACTTGAACTCCACAGCCTGTTTCTTCTTCCTCCAAACAAGGCAAGTGGAATTGATACCAAAAAGTTCTATTTTGGTCTTATCTGACCACATGACCTTCTCCCATGCTTCCTCTGGATCATTCAGATGGTCATTGGCGAACTTCAAATGGGCCTGAACATGTGCTGGTGTGAGTAGGGGGACCTTGTGTGCCCCGCAGGACTCTGATCCTTGATTGCGTAGTGTGTTACTAACGGTAATGTCTGCAACGCTTCCTAACTCTCTTCAGGTGATTGACCAGGTCCTCCCATTTATTGTGGACTGATTCCCTGACCTTTTTCAGAATCAATCTTACCCCACAAGTCGAGATCTTGCATGGCGCCCCAGTCCCCCAGTTATTTTCTAATAATTGTGCCAACAGTTGTTGCCTTCTCACCAAGCTGCTTACCTATTGTCCTGTAGCCCATCCCAGCCTTATGCAGGTCTATAATTTTGTCCCTGGTATCCTTAGACCGCTTTAGTCTTGGCCATGATGGAGAGGTTGGAGTGTGACTGAGTGTATGGACAGGTGTCTTTAATACAGGTAAGGCTGGTTTCATAGTAACGTTTTTGTGCGCAGCTCATCCGATCGCATGTGGCATGCGTACCTATGTTTAACATGGCGTGCGCATGGTCTTGTGTTTGCACACGTTCGTCTGCGTTGTCGTGCACATGCGTTTTTTCAAGGTATACGTCTAGACGTGCCCGACGCAACATGTTGCATTTTTGGGTCCGTCCAAAGGCATAAAAAAACACATGCGTTCGATTGCGCATGGAATGCGTCAAAACAAAGCATTACAGCCTATGGGAACGCAGGCGTGCGCATGGACATGCGTACGCATGCGTTTTAAGAGTAAACATGTCTAGACACAGATTTCACATTAGCGTTTTTGTGCGCAGCGCATCTGCGCAAACGTTCATGCATACCTATGTTTAACATGGCGTACACATGGTCTTGCGTTTGCATGCGTTTCCACTTGCGCATGATGCGCAGCGCACAAAGACACAAATGTGAAACTAGCCTTACGAGACAAACAGGTGCAATTAATACAGGTAGTGAGTGCAGAGTAGGAGGGCTTCTTAAAGAAAAACTAACAGGTCTGTGAGAGCCAGAATTTTTGCTGGTTGGTAGATGATCTAATACTTATTTCATGCAATAAAATGCAATTTGATTATTTATAAATCATAAATTGTGATTTTCTTGTTTTTTATTTTTAGATTCTTTCTCTCACAGGTGAAGTGTACCTACGTTAAAAAATACAGACCCCTCCATTCTTCGTAGGTGGGAAAATTAGCAAAATCGGCAGTGTATCGAATACTTATTTTCCTCACTATAGTGCTGAGATATAAAATTCAGCACCATAATGTTTTGTAAAAAAAAGAAAAAAAAAAAAGAAAAATATGTTTTTGGCTGTTTTACCCAAGCAGACATAGATGCAAAACACCTCCTAAAAATACAATTATAAAGAGTTTATATTTGTCTTGTGTCTCGATGTACTCACCTTCAAATATTTTGTAGTATTGAAGAAGCAAAAAGTTCCACAGCACTTGGTATTCAGCAATCTGCAGTGTGTAATTAACAACTATCAGGACTCCACTCTATTTGTTGGCTTGAGCAGTTATCGCTCATGTGCGATTTGCATGCTTTCGGTCTTGTACCCACTAAACTCTGATCTGCTTCTTGCTAGTCTGCACGTTACCGGCAGTAAGTAAGTCGCATATGAGCTGACAAACAGCAGAATCCTGACTGTGTGCAATCTGCAGTGAGATAGCGGTACTGTAGAAACGTATGTGTAGCTCGGAGAACCCCTTTAAAACACTTGATGCCAGTTAATCCGATCATTAAGTAGGCAAATATCCCAGGTATGAGCAGAGGATGAATATATGTGCCGGTAGAAAAAATAAAAGGGCTTCCTAAAGCCATGTTTACATCTGCATCAGAGCTATTATCACAATCTACAAAAATGGTATGCAAAAAATGTTGAATGCTGTGCTAGTTTGTCCAGTAAATATGACGACCACCACGGCAGTCAGTTTGGTCCACCAGGCGCAGTTGGTTTCAGTCATTTGTTGAACAGATATGTACAGATGTGAGCAAAGCCTAGATGTGAAAGAAAAAGAGCACATATCTTTTCTGACTAGAAAGTGGGGTGATAACATGAAGAAAAGCTCCTGTACCATCCCAGGGTGTTACTGATGGCCATACAGCAAGAGACATAATCTTATTCCTGATGCCATTCGCAGTTTCCCAATCTGTTGTTCACGGAGCAGCACGAAAAGTTGTACATTCTGGTTCTGCGTCCAGTTATTGCTGCTTAAGTATAACATTGGCAGTGAACAGGTTAAAAGAAGCCATGTAATTAAAGGGAATCTGTCAGCAGTTTTTTTTCTATGTAATGTGAGAGCAGCATGACGTCGGGGCTGAGATGCTGATTTCAATTCACTTAGTAGGCTTTGTGCTGTTTCAATACAATGAGCGTTTTATCAGCAGGAGATTATCACTGTTGGACTCTGTACCCACGTGCATCCTGGTCCAACCCCCCCCCCCGATTAGCACTTCACTGTCAATATACAATGTATACAGAAAGTTGATAATCAGGGGTGGGGTACGCTTTTGAGCTCTGCTACTGTACATCTAAAAACTGATTGTTTCACAACTGCTGCACTCAGTAATCTAAGTGATACATCGCTGGAATCAGGGTCTTTTTTCCTACATTACGCTGGTGACAGATTTAATTTAATGGTCCTTTACATTTTTGATGCCTGCATCATTATTTTTTCTTTTCTGTCGGTGAACCTAAAATGTCCAGATATTAATATTTTGCTTTCTCTTATACTAAAGGCCATCGAAGAACAATCAAAGAGTAAACCTGCTATAAAAAGACCCTTCCTTCGTAAAGGCGAGGGGATTGCTAGATTTAAAAATGCACCTAAAAAACAAATCAAGCAACAAGAATACAAAGCAAATCCCCAGAAGGTCTCCGATGTCACCATTAGCCAAAAAGTGGAGAAAGTTCACGTTCAAAGGAAAATTGCACCATTGAGCAAAGATCAGACATCCGACACTGCGTCAGGATTAACTAAAACTACAGTTCTACCTGCAGGAGAGAAAAATGAGGCAACACAGAAAAAAGCCATCCTTAAAAGCCATAACATAAAGCATGGTGTGTCCTCAAGCACTGCACACAGGCAGCTAGGAGAGAAAACGACTTTAAGTGGGTGCGTCCTGTTACTTTGGAGAGAAAAAGTGTGCTAGAACTTGATAAAGAAAATGTAGAGAGCACAAAGTCAACAAGTAAGGTGCATGATGGGGACTCAAAAAAAGTAGACCTCGCAGAGATGTCCTTCGAAATTTCCTTTCAGAGACGGGGGGTAAATTGGGAGAAGGAGAAGACGAAGGAACACTATGAATTAGATGAGTTTTTACTTCTCGAGCAAGCTGCAGAGGATCTCTCCTTTTCCAGCAACTCTTCCTTTGTCCAAAAACTTCTTGATCAGAATTTTCAGACTGACAGCCGCAGGTTATCATCTACACCAGTTAAATCTGCAGAAAAGCATCCAGAAAAGGCGGGTAATTCTGTAAGGACTACGAGTGGGGAAAGTTATTAAAAAAAATGGAGGCGCAAGGATCATTGTCAAAAATTGCTCCCAACGTTGTACTTCCTGATCAAAGTAGAAAAAACTCATCCGTGTTACAGAGGACTAGTAAGGAAGCGAAAAAATGTCATACTTCTGACCCGGTTTCAAGTGAAGGGGATTATGCATCTTCAGGGGATGAACATAGTAACTCTGTTTCCAGTGAAAATGAAGATTTAGACAGTGATGTTAGCACGAAGGATGAGGGCCCTGTCACTGACCATCTTGAGGGTCCTTCTAAAAGGGTTAGCAGAGACGGTAATGGCAGGGATTTTGATCTAGACTTGTCAGATGGAGAAGGTAATGACAGTAAGGAGAAAACACTACTGGCAGAAGACAGTAAAGGTGATGATGATTCTTCATCCTCTGACTCCAGTCAAATAGTGTTTGATGATGAACGGACGTGGGATGACCTTGGAAATGTGCAAAGTTTGCAAGGTGTCTATGAAAGTAATTTTGCTATTAAGCAGTTTATCCCATCCGAGTACACCAGTAACAACAGTCCTACAGATGCCCTGGACAAAGCCATCACAAGGAAAGTGGCATCAAAAAATGGGGACCAACTGAAAGCTGCAACTATTAGTACACCAGATACTCCGCCAGCTTCAGAACTCATGATGAAGTTGTTTCCAGCTCTAAAGCCCAAAGGAAAACCTGACGGATCGAGTGTAACCAAACCCACTTCAAGTCAAGAAGGTCAAGGTAAGAATATCGGAACTAATTTTAGTACTATATAGAAGGTGACTGGTTTCTTTGGAAGTTGAGCTTAAAAGGGGATATCCAGGATGAACATAATCTGACCTATACTGAGGATAGGTCCTAGAGATGAGCAAAATGAGCAAATTTGTTTGGAATGATCGCCAAATCTGAATTTGCCATATTCGTGTCGTGTTGGTGCCCTATTTGTGCTGAATTTATGTTTGAAGATTGGTTCCGAACATATTCGGTCATTTCAACTCCCACTGACTCCAGTGACGTTCAGCTGTCTTTGGCGAACATTGCAAACTCAATATTCGCCGTTGATCGTAATCCAAACCGAATTTTCAGAAATTCGCTCAACTCTAGTCATCACTATCCATTTGCTGAGGATCTGACACTGGGCACCCCCACTAATCTGCAGTAAATGGATGTAAAAATGTATAATTCCACAACGACACAGTTTGCTGTTTCTGGAGCAGATAACAGCTGATTGTGAGGGTGCTGGTGTCAGACCCCCAACGACCGGATATTAATGACCTAGCCTTTAGATCATTTGTCAGTATATAAGAGAGTCTTCGACCATCCTTATAATAAAAAAATAAGTCAAAACTGTTTCCAGTCCTGAGCTATTGATATCCAAAGCTGTTTTCAGACAGCAGCAGTGCATTATTGAGAGAAGAAGCAGCACAAAATAATTGAATATCGGTACAAAGGAAGCCAAGTAAAGTTTTAATATTACGGAGTATTTTCTTAACTAATTGTCCCTATAATGTTTGTTTTCATTATTTAACATCTTAGAGGCGTATAGAATGGCTGTTATGGGAAATATTTATTTTCCCACGTGGTATTGAATAAACTTAATTTTCATTCCTTATAATTAATTAAATTCTTGTATGTTTTATAGCTTATAATATGTTTATTATTTTCCAGGAGACGCAGTTCGGTCTCAACTTTTGAAGGAAAAGCTTGTTGAATTAGAAACGGAAATTGAAAGGTTCAAGATGGAAAATGCCTCCCTGGCAAGACTTCGCGAGGACAAAGAAAAAACTCTTGAGACTCTAAGGTTTGATGGATCATAATTCAACAAATTTTATTTACAGGGACTGTCTACTTCTGACTCCTTTTTTACATCTGAAAGTCCCTCTGACAATGCGCTATTGATGTAGATGAGCCCTATATCCCCTAAAGTGATGATTGAAATTAATATGCTGTCTAATACAGAAATGCGCTGAGTCCTCCAAGCAAAAATCTAACTAAATTAGGGGAGTCCCGAGCCGTGTGAAAACTTAAGTCACTTTATACTAATTGAAAGGTATATGTTAGTGGGTTTTTGCAATGTAATGTGGATCTAGCATGATGGAGGGACAGAGATTCTGATTTCAGCGATGTGTCACTTAGTTTACTGGGTACAGCAGTTGTAATAAAATCACAATTTTGTCTGCTGCAGATCTAGCAGAGCTCAGAATGCTGAGCTCTGAATAATCCTGCCAACTTCACTGATTGGCTGCTTTCTGCTTGCAATGTTTACTGAAGAAAAGCTGCTAATCAGTGTTGGGGGCACGGTTGGACTATGAAGCATGTGACAGCTTGTCCTGTAGTGATAATCTGCTGATAAAGCACTGATTTTATTGAAATAATAAAACGCAGCCCAATAAGTGATTTATTTCTAAAATCAGGGTTTCAGCAACTACATCATGATGCTCTCAGATTGTATAGCAAATACCTGCAGACAGATTCCCATTAAATATTTACAGAGATTTTTTTTTTAATTTATATTAATATTTGTGATTTATTTGAACAGGAAAGAAGTTGCAGATTTCGAACAGCAGAAGGCGAAAGAACTGTCCAGGATCGAGGAGTACAAGAAGGAAGAAATGAAAAAACTTCAAAAAGAGCGCAAAGTGTTTGAGAAGTACGCAAGTGCTGCACGAGCAATACCGGACAAGAAAGAACGGGAGGAAATCCAGGTGAGGGGAAAAAACAGTTTGCCTTTTATCCAAATGACTTCTTAGGTCCATTTTACAATTCATCATTATTACCTATGAGCGATTGTTTCTCTTCTACAGTGTGCAAAAAAGGCAGCGTAAGGCTATGTTCACATTGTATTTTGGAGCTTTAAAATTCTCCTCAAATGCTTTGAAAACTGTATGGGAGATCCACTCTCCTTTTCCATGAAAGAGATCTTTTATTTATTTTTTTTTACTTGAAATGTTTTTGAAAACCAGTGTAAAAAAAGTTGGCATAGTCCAATCAAAAGCTTGCAAAAAATAAAAGCTTCAAGAAAAAAACAACTTAAAACATCTTTAAAAAAAAAATGCTTTTGGAAAAAAAACTCCAAAAAAGGAGAGCTTCCTAAAACTGTTTTCACTTGAAAAACTTGGTGACAGCCTAAAATCGCTATCGCCTGCCCGTTAGCTGTCATTACCGTCTTATTTCCACTGCTTGGGGCTCTTTGAAATATAGAAGCCAATGTATAACACACATATCAGCTTATTGGTTTTCTGCCATAATCTCCCTGTGCTACTTTCAGATGTACAGTGGGGAAAAAAGTATTTAGTCAGTCACCAATTGTGCAAGTTCTCCCACTTAAAAAGATGAGAGAGGCCTGTAATTGACATCATAGGTAGACCACAACTATGAGAGTCAAAATGAGAAAACAAATCCAGAAAATCACCTTGTCTGATTTGGGAAGATTTATTTTGCAAATTATGGTGGTAAATAAGTATTTGGTCATTAACAAAAGTTCATCTCAATATTTTGTTATATATCCTTTGTTGGCAATGACAGAGGTCAAACATTTTCTGTAAGTCTTCACAAGGTTGGCACACACTGTTGGTGGTATTTGGCCCATTCCTCCATGCAGATCTCCTCTAGAGCAGTGATGTTTTGGTGCTGTCACTGGGTAACAAGGGACTTTCAAATCCCTCCTAAGGTTTTCCATGGGGTTGAGATCTGGAGACCTCTATCATTGCCAACAAAGGATATATAACAAAATATTGAGATGAACTTTTGTTAATGACCAAATACTTATTTACCACCATAATTTGCAAAATAAATCTTCCCAAATCAGACAAGGTGATTTTCTGGATTTGTTTTCTCATTTTGACTCTCATAGTTGTGGTCTACGTATGATGTCAATTACAGGCCTCTCTCATCTCTTTAAGTGGGAGAACTGGCATAATTGGTGGCTGACTAAATACTTTTTTCCCCACTGTATAATGTGTATTTTTTGTATATTTCTCAAGACTTTAAAGCAACAGATCAAAGACTTACAAGAGGAGTTGAAGAAAAAGGAGACAAAATGGTTAACTACCCAGGTGCGTCTCAGAAACCAGATAGAAACCGTATTAAAAGAAAACGGGGAACTGCGGGAAGAAATAAAGTTCATGGAAAAAGTTCGGGTAGAGACTTGGAAGAAAGCGGAGGCAGTGGAAAGCAGAAAGAAGATAAGTGAAGCTCCTACCACTCAAGTGAAGAGATCAGAATCTGTAGTAAGTATTTCATTAAAAAGCCACACATACTTTTTAGGTGGGATGGAGAAGAAATGTCTCTAGACCCGATGTTATATCTGTAAAGATGCCTCAGATTTATCAAACATTGTGCAATACTTTGATAAATCTGGTACAATAACAGCAATACAATCACAATATAAACTGACTTAAATAATGATCATCATGATAAATTTCTGTAATATGGTGATGCAGCATATAGTGGCGGCTCCATAGCTTACAGTATGGATCCTGTGCTAATCCTAAATCCTTTTGTCAAACTTTTTAGAGTCCCTCGCACATGTTAAAACAGAGACGAACATCGGTCCCTGAACCGGAACAGAACACAAAGATTCTCCGAAGCCATTCGCCCATTAAAGGTCTGATGAAGAAGAGATTAGTCTAATCTACTCTGTGTGTAATATGTCCTATATATAGTTTTACAGGATAAAAACAAACTTTATTGTAAAATGTTAGAGTTGGAAGGGACCTCAAGGGTCATCGTGTCATTATATCATGTCCTGGTTTTTAGGATTATCCTCTAAAAGTTTCCGACAAATGTCTCTGAGCGACTCCAGTAATTCTGAAGCATCGAAAGTCAAAGCAACAGAACCTGCAACCAGAACTACTCCACAGGTAGGGGAATTTATCACAGACCCCATATGGAAACTGGCAAATTTTTCTGCCCTTCCTGATGTAGAGTGCAATATTGAATTTCACATCGGGTCCACATGTATGGCATGGGTTCAGGAGCAAAGCCCATAATATATGCAGCAGACGCCAGCTGCGCTGCACAGCCAGCATCTGTCTGTAACAGCATTGAGTAGAGCTCTCCAGTCGCTTTTGCTTAACCATTTAAATGCTGCTGTCAATCACTGATGGTGGCTTTCAATTAGCTGGGTTGTCATTGGCCCTCACCCAACCTCCTGCCTCCTATCTCCTGCAGCGATCATCGGGTGCCGATGAATTATGATATTTGAGGGCATGTTCAAAACCCCCATAACACGATCTTGGTCTGCTTATGAAGCCCAGCTTAAGGGTTTCATAGGAGAATGTCTACTAATACTATGGTATTATATAGGGAATATAAAACTGCGTTTGTTCTAAGTGGACTAAAAAATAAATCAAGAGAAAGTTTTTAATTCTAAAAATGTTAAATTGCCCCTTTCTCATTGTATAAATAAGAAAATAAAAAAAGCATATTTGGTATCGCTCCATAAAAGTCCAATCTATCAAAATATAAAATTAATTAACTTGTATGGTAAACGTTTTAGAAAGAAATAAATCAACAAACCAGAATTGTTGTTTTTAAATCAAAGTACCTTAAAAAAGAAAAAAATAACACAGGCTCTCCATACATGTGTTGTGCCTGTCACACAGCCGCGACGCTGGACACATGATTATCGGGAGCGCTCCAGGTATCCTGATTCTCTATGCAGATTCTTCGTGCTATAGCTTACCGAATAAGGAGGAAGCTGACGATGTTCGCTCATCTCTAACAAGGACTGCTAGTCTGGCAGTGATAATCTACTGATAAAACACTTATTGTATTAAAACTACAACACGCAGCCTAATAAGTGACACATCGCTGAAATCAATGTCTTAGCCCCCTTCCAATGCTGCCCTCAGATTACATAGCAAGAACCTGCTGACAGATGCCCTTTAACAAAAAAAAACTATGAAGTTTGTTATTGTTCTAATTGTATTGACCTGCAGTCATTTTTACTGCACAATGAATAACATAAAAACCAGACCATTTTTTTTTCACTGGTTCAGTGGACTTAGATTTTTTTTCCCCATGTTTTCCAGTATTTTCTAAAGTAAAATGAATGATATTTCAGCTGCAGATGGAAGGAAGAGAGCCACAGTATTCATTACTGATGGTAGGCGGAGCCCCAGATCAGGATGTTACCTCAGATCAAAAGAGTGATGACTGGCTGGCCCCTCCAGCTCGGGCTCCTCCTACTCAGCTCCAGTCTAAGATTTGAGGTCCAGAGGATGGTCGCTGCTAATGCAGCTCCTCAGAAGATTTTATTATTTTAATATTCGGACAGGAGACTTGGATCACTAGTTGGTCTAGAGGTCTCAGGGGTACCAGCGCTGCTGTACCCCAACCTCTCCCTTGGCGGATCTGTATTTACTCAAAGTCCCTGCAGAATCCTTGCCGGCCCTGGGGGATGAGGAGAGCTTCCCTGGCGGGACGCAAACCACACGTGCGGTCACTGCGTTCTTCGCCCTGGGGGGAAGCATGGGCACAGCGCCAGAAACCCCTGAGGGTCCCTGTGGCGCCTTGGCTGGTGAGTACTCCACACAAATTTTAATAATTATGTGTGAGTGCTTTAGCGTCTGAATGAGCAGCGCTATTACTTGTGTCAGTATGCTTCAGCGCTGCTGTGACAGCGCTGCTACATGTATGTCAGTATGCTTCAGCGCTGCTGTGACAGCGCTGTTACAAGTAGATGTGGTGATTTTTTGTCCGCAGGCAGATACCTGCAGGACAGAGAGGGAGCAGGAGCGGGGGAGTTCGCGCTCATTATTCGAGCTGGCGGGGGGCGTGGCCTAAATATTCCCGGTCTTCTGAGCAGGAAGACGCGCGCTCTGGCGTTTCTCCTGCGACCCCCTCACTGTGGCGGCCATTACTCAGGCTCCTGGGCTCCTCGGACCGCTCCTCTCCTCATAAGACACCACGGCCAGCTGGGTGAGTGCTGATTCCTCACCCCGCAGCGCAGCGATCGCTATCCTGCAGCTGCAGTCTCATCAGAGACATAAAAATTGGCTGGGGCTCACAAATATATATATATTGTGGTGAGTTTGCAATATTAACCCCTCTGAGGGTTATTTCTACCAGCTAAATTTGCTGACTGAATACCGCTGGGGTAACCCTGCTTGGTGGAGCGTTAACCCTTCAGCGTTTTAAAAAAAAAAAAAAAAAAACCGCATAGTTTTTGCTGGTATTACCGCTTTGACCTGCTCATACAGGTGAGACATGTCTGAACAGAGTTCAGATGCCGCGGATCACGTCCCAGTGCCATTGCGGCAATCAGATACGCAGACCTCCACAGCGTCTAGCGCTGCGGTCGACAGCGGTGGAAAATTGGATGATATCGCTCGATCGATCAACAACTTGTCTGACCTTTTAGGTCAATATGTGTCTGCTAATTCCTCTCAGAGGAAGCGACGCAGGCCGTTACCGGCCTCTACACGGAGCGAGTCAGATGTATCTGATATTGGGCAGAGTTCCCCTTTAAATTCGGATGGAGAAATATCCGATTCTGATGCGGACGAGCCGCAGGGGCGTTCCTCTATGGCGAAGCGTACGGAGGCATTGATTGAAGCCATGAGAGATATATTACAGTTACCGGAGGAGGTAACTAGTCGTCCTGGTAAATCAGCACGCATGTTCCAGGAGTCCCGTGCTTCGCGTACAACATTGCCAGCTCTGGATGAGCTTAATAGTGTAATAGAGGAGGAACGTCTATGTCCAGATAAGCGTTTTCATGGAACGCATTTCTTTGATACACTTTATCCTTGCTCTGCGGAGTTAAAGGCTAATTGGACTTCTGCTCCTGAAGTGGATGTGTCCTTATCTCAGCTTAGTAAATCCTCACTACTCCCTATTAAGGGAAAAGCGAGCTTACAGGAGCCTTTGGATAGAAAGGCAGAATTGGCGGCAAAAGCAAGCTATGAGGCTGCGGGTCATGGATTTCGAGCAGTGCTAGGATCCATGTGTGCTGCTAGAGCTTCTCTAAGCTGGTTGGCACGTCTGAAGACGGAGTTGCAAAATGAATCTCCGTTATCTGAGATACGGGAAACTTGTGAATGGCTAGAAACGGCAGCCTGTTATATCTTTGATGCCGGTCTGGATACGGCATCTCTGCTGGCCAAAGCGCAAGCTTCAGCGGTCACAGTCAGAAGAGCTTTATGGCTCAGACAGTGGGCCGGGGACGCAGTTTCCAAACAAGGGTTGTTGGCCTTACCTTACAAGGGTGGCCATCTTTTTGGATCCGACCTCACAGAGCTGATTTCCAAGGCTAAGGCGAAGGAATCAGCATTACCACAGCGAAGGGCCATGGCCTCGGTGTCCAGTAAGCCTGGTGTCTATAGTGGTCGGCGGTCCTTTCGGGGCCGAGGACGATCTAGTCACTCCTCGTGGGGATCGGGTCGTCCTTCTTTCTCAGGAAAGAAATCCTCTCAGAAAACTCGTACTCCCTGGAAGCAGAGTTTCCGCCAGGACAAGCGGGAACTTGACAAGAAACCCGCAAAGTCGGATTGACGCCAGGGGTCCACTCGAGGATTCTCGAGTGGGGGGTCGCCTGCTTCTTTTCAAGGAGACTTGGATGGCTCGCGTTCCAGATTCCTGGGTAACGCGGATAGTGTCGGCAGGCTATTTCATAGAGTTTGCTTCTCAACCCCCAAATGTTTTTTGTCAATCTCACGTTCCGTCGGAACCCGAGCTTGTTGTCGCTCTACAGCGAGAGGTCGAATCTCTACTACAAAAGGGTGTAGTGATACCGGTTCCGTCAGAGGACCGAGGGAAAGGTTTTTATTCCAACCTTTTTATAGTTCCCAAAAAGGAGAACAAATTTCGCCCGATTCTGGATCTCAAGCGATTAAACCGGCATGTCCATGCTCGGAAATTTCGCATGGAGTCGCTTCGTTCCGTTGTGGCAGCTCTGTCACAGAACGATTTTCTGGTGTCAATCGACATTCGCGACGCCTATTTGCATATTCCCATCGGAAAGGCTCATCAGCGCTTTCTTCGATTTGCCATAGGTCAGAATCATTACCAGTTCGTGGCTCTGCCGTTCGGCTTAGCCTCAGCGCCAAGGGTCTTTACAAAAATTCTGGCGCCCCTCATGGCAATCCTTCGAAGGCAGGGGATTGCGATTCTCCCTTATCTGGACGATCTTTTGATCATGGCTTCCTCGGAGGAGGAGGCGTTGACGGCTCGGGATTTGTCTCTTCAGTTTCTGAAGGACTTCGGTTGGCTGGTCAATTGGGAGAAGTCGTCCCTGGAACCATCGAGGACAATCCTCTTTTTGGGAATGCATCTCGACACGTTTCGGTCGGTAGTTTCCCTACCACCAGACAAACAGTCATGTCTTCTTCGACATGTACAGATTATGATATCCTCAACGGCAATCTCCCTACGGAAGTGTATGCGTCTTCTGGGACTGATGGTGGCGTCCATGGAGGCAATTCCTTTTGCCCAGTTCCATTCCAGGACTCTCCAAAGGTTCATCTTGAGTCGATGGAACCAGTCGCAATCGCTGGATTGCAGTGTCACCATTTCTCGCGCGGTGCGGGATTCTCTAGAATGGTGGTTACGTCCAGGGCATTCTCCCTGGGGAAGTCTTTCCTCCCTCCGAAGTGGTCAGTCATAACCACCGATGCCAGCCTGACGGGCTGGGGGGGTGTTTGGAACAATCTCTGGATTCAGGGGGTATGGTCATCGGAAGAGTCTGTTCTTCCGATCAACATCCTGGAATTGAGGGCGATTTTCCTTTGCCTCCAACATTGGACGGTCCCTTTGAGCGGTCTGCCAGTCCGAGTGCAGACAGACAATGCGACGGCTGTCGCGTATATCAATCACCAAGGTGGGACAAGGAGTTCCAGACTCATGGTAGAGGTGTCCCGAATTCTGATTTGGGCAGAGGCCAGTGTACCAGCCATTTCGGCGATTCACATTCCAGGGGTTCAGAATATTACAGCGGACTTTCTCAGTCGCAGAAGGATGGATCCCGGGGAATGGAGCCTTCACCCAGAAGTTTTTGCACTACTGTGCTCTCGCTGGGGAACCCCCCAAGTGGATTTGATGGCGTCCAGGTCCAATGCCAAGTTACCGACATTCATGTCCAGGTACAAGGACCCGAAGGCGGTGGCGGTGGATGCTCTAGTGGCTCAGTGGGATCAGTTCGAGCTGATCTACGTATTCCCGCCGATATCCTTACTTCCTCTAGTACTGCGTCGGATCAGACTAGAGAGAATTTCAGCTATTTTGATAGCTCCAGACTGGCCAAGAAGGGTGTGGTTCTCGACAATAATGTCGCTGTTGGCGGCACCTCCTTTTCCACTCCCTCTTCAACCGGACTTGTTGACTCAGGGGCCTGTTTGTCATCCGGACTTGATGTCCCTGCGTTTGACGGCGTGGCTCTTGAGACCGAAATCTTGACCCGTAGAGGTTTCTCAGCCGAGGTTATTGCTACCCTTCGTGCTGCAAGATGTCCGGCTACTACTAGGATTTACCACAAAATTTGGGAAACCTTCTTTTCGTGGTGTTTGGGGTCCTCTCGGAACCCGAGAAAATTTTCCATTCCCAACCTGTTGGCTTTTCTGCAGCATGGGCTAGACAAGGGTTTGGCAGTCAGCACTCTGAAAGGTCAGATTTCTGCTCTGTCTTTATTGTTCCGGAGAACCATTGCTTCAAATAGAGACGTGCTCTCCTTTTTCCGAGGTATATCTCGTAAGTTTCCGCCGCGGAAGGCTCCCGTGTCTCCTTGGCGGCTCAACCTTGTTTTGGAGGCTCTTCAGCATAAACCTTTTGAGCCTATGGTTTCTGCTAGCCTTTCTTTACTTTCTTGGAAGGTGGCTTTCCTTGTTGCAGTCACTTCTTTGAGGAGAGTTTCTGAGTTGGCAGCTCTTTCTTGTTCGCCTCCTTTTCTGGAGTTTTTTCCGGATCGTGTAGTGCTTCGCACTCGGGGTGATTTTTTGCCTAAAGTGGTGTCACAATTTCATGTTAACCAGGATATTGTGTTGCCTTCACTCTGTCCGGATCCGAAGAATGCGAAAGAGCGAGATTTACACACATTGGATTTAGTGCGGGCCTTGAAGTTTTATCTATCTATTACTCAAGGTTTTCGTAAGACGGACTCCCTGTTTGTGGTTCCAGCAGGTCGTCGGCGTGGTCAACGAGCTTCCAAGGATTCTATAGCTCGTTGGATCCGGTCAGCTATTTTGGAAGCTTACCGTCTTCGGGGTGAATCTTGCCCGATTAAGATTCGAGCCCATTCTACGAGAGCTGTGGCCTCATCGTGGGCTTTTCATCAAGGTGCCTCGGCAGTGCAGCTCTGCCGAGCGGCAACTTGGCGCTCTGTCCACACGTTTACAAAGTTTTATAAAGTGGACGTCAGTGCTTCCGCTGATGCAGCCCTCGGACGTAGGGTCCTGCAGGCAGCTGTAGTTTGAAGTTCTGGATGAACTTGTGTTTAGCGCTGGTTGCGCTTTGTTGTTAAGGTTGTTGGGTTTCTGCCTTTTGTTGGTTTTTCCCACCCTTATTTTTGAACTGCTTTGGGACGTCCCATCAGTAATGAATACTGTGGCTCTCTTCCTTCCATCTGCAGCTGAAACACGGATTTTGGTAAGAACTTACCTGTAAAATCCTTTTCAGCGAAGGAAGGAAGAGAGACACAGCACCCTCCCAAGGCAGAAGTGTGTTGATGTTTTCAGATGCAGCGCGACCCTTATCTGATAGCGATTATCTGGGCTGAGGTCAGCGCGCTAAGGCTCTGTTCCAGCATCGCCAGCTCATCGCAGTAGTCAGGTTCCGTGAGTAGTACCTGGAACTCTGTGGTTTTTGGCTTTCTTTGCATGCATAACCTGTATCCTTGTGTTTTTTCTCTGAAGTTCCTTCAGAAGGGGTTATGTTGCTCTGCTGGTGATCTTGGCTCTTTTCCTAAAAGCTTTGGTACGACTGGAGCTGAGTAGGAGGAGCCCGAGCTGGAGGGGCCAGCCAGTCATCACTCTTTTGATCTGAGGTAACATCCTGATCTGGGGCTCCGCCTACCATCAGTAATGAATACTGTGTCTCTCTTCCTTCCTTCGCTGAAAAGGATTTTACAGGTAAGTTCTTACCAAAATCCGTGTTTTAAACTACAATTAGTCCCACAAAAGACATATGATCATATGGCTATGCCAATAGAAAAAATTCTAACTCTTGGAAAAAGGGGGATAAAATCCTAAACAGAAAATGTAATACTGGCTGCAGTGTGAAGCGACTAAACATATCCACTTTTGCCTTGAATGAGTGTACTGGAAATCGTACTTCTCGACACCTTTAAACGTGAATGTAGCAACTAAGTGATTTGTTTGATTTTTTCATTATTCTCATTGAGTTCCAGTTATCTCATCTTCGCCCCTAGGCCCTTTTTGTAAACATATTTCATGACAGACATTGGTGCACATCCTTATTATATTAATCTGTAGGTCCCCGACAAGGTGCTACCTACAGAACCGAAAAATGACAACTCACCAGTGAAAGACAATGATGACGTTCAGGGAGAAATTACATATCCAGATGGAAAGGTGAGATGACAACTATTCTATTACTGGTGTATATTATTTATACCGGGTTCTATGATAATAGCAGTATTGCAAACTTTACCCTTTTTTTATTAACATAGCTTCTGGTTCCAGAGTTTATAGTTTACAACAGAAGAGAACTGTACTCCAAACAACCTTTCAAAAAATCAATAGGAAAGACACATATACGAAAGATAGTGATATCTTACTGTGACTATCTACTCGCAGAAAACTGCTAAACTCCATCGTGCAAGTCACAATGGTGTCAGGTTACAATTTTTTTATAGTCTATTGAGAGGGAAAGAGCAGGGAGAAAACAAGCAGAGGGAAACAAAGATTGTGCAGAGCTTTCTAACAAGTCTATATTTTGCACCAGAGCTGGAGTTACATCTACACTGCTCAGTTGCTTTTGTCTGTTTTGTGAAAGGAGACCTCTCACCTTGGAAAACCTATTTACCTGCAGATATAGTGTAACAATGCTGCCTAGCTGTTTTACTGAAAGTGCAGCTATCAGGAAAAAATGAACTTATTTCCTCCCGGGAGCTGACAACTTTCGGTTATGGGGGCATATACGGAGTAGCTGCAGTCACCACTCACTATTTTGTGGGCAGTGGCTGCATTCACGCCCCAGCTCTTTGATTGACAGACAACGCATCTGTCAATCAAACTGCCAGGTCGTGCTTACAGTCGCAGCTCACTGTATAGTAAGTGGTACTGTGCACAGTGACTGTAGCCACACCATACCTGCTCCCATGACTGAAAGCTGCTGGCTCATGGGAGGAAATAAGTAAATTTTCTCCCAGTAGCCGCACAGCATTGTAATGCTATTTACTTACAGATAAACTCTATATCTACAGGTAGTGTTTTCTGAGGTGACCAGTTTCCTTTAACTAGGGAGTTGTAAAGCAGCTGAAATGCAGGCCAGTGTGCTCAGGACAAGCCTGCACTGCAGCAGCCAAAACCACCACCAGGTGGCAGCAAAAACATCCAAAGCTGTGTTAGGAATAATCAGTCATACAAGAACCAGAGGTCTCAGCAAGCCTGTGGTCAGAAACAAGCCAATAGGTCAAAACCAGATGGGAGCTGTCAGACTACTGCTGTGTAGCGCAACCTTCCCCAGAGGGAGCTAGGGAAGGACAGGAGACTGAGTACACAGAGAAGCTATACAAATCAGAAGCACAGGCACCACCAAGTGGTGGGAGAGTGGTCAGGCAAGCCGAGTCAAAACCGTACAGAGGCAGAAGTACCAGAAGGAGCAGCAATACACGTAGTCAGTATACCAAGCCGAGGGTCAAATAGCCAGACAGAGAATGTAGCAGCAGAGACGGATACTAAGAGACGGGGTCAGAGTCAGTCCGGATCATACACGAGTAAACAAGTCAAAGGCAGGAGGATCACCAGGTATCAGGGGTCAGAGGCTCTAAACTGGAAGCTTGAGCTATCACTAACACTGGTAAGGCGGCTGTGACGGACTGAAATAGCCCAGCCCGCTCCAGAACGAGGCCGAGGAAATTAACCCCCACATGACTAGTCCTGAAGAGAGGACAGCAGCGCACAAACTCCGGACTGGACCATGACAGGAGTAAAGAGCAGGAATTCTATGTTGTGCAGTGCATGAGATGAGCAGCTAGTCTGCTCCCACCAGCTCCGTCAATTACAAATTAAGACATGTATCCTGCATTTTCACCAGTTTTCGTCTCTGCGGTCATTTAATGGCCACAGAGTGTTATTCGTCATGTACACACAGAACAGATTCTGCTAAAAAGTTACTTGTAAGTATAGTTAATATTTTTTTTCTGATTCCTTTAAATTTATGACATCAGTTTGTTTTCTTTCTCTGTAGGTGGAGCAGATCTTAAGAAACGGCTGTCATGTCATTTTATTTCCAAATGGGACACGTAAGGAAGTAAGCCCAGATGGAAAGTCTACCACGGTGACCTTCTTCAATGGGGATGTTAAACAAGTGATGGCTGATCAGAGAGTAGTAGGTGTCTAATTACATGAAAATATAAAATTTTCATATCTTTGGTGATCACTTGAAAAATGTCTTTCTCTATTGCTTCATTGGGGGACACAGGTACCATGGGTGTATGCTGCTGCCACTAGGGGGCTGACACTCTGCACAAAAAGTTAGCTCCTCCTCTGCAGTGTACACCCCAACGACTGGCACTAGGCTACTCAGTTTTAGCTTAGTGTCAGTAGGAGGTGGACACGGGTCTCTCTTGAGACCCATATCTACCTAATGTGTGTTGTTTCTTTTCAGGTACCTGGAGGGATACATTGTGGACGGTCACTACTGTACTCCCACGCAGAGACTATGAGTAGGGCGTGTACTGCCATCCCGTATCCTCATATGTCTGTTCGGCAGGACCCCAAATCCCTAACACAGAAGCGTGTTTAGGTGATCCGGAAGTGAAGAAGAAGACCCGGTACCGCCCACCAGAGCCTGTCGGTTGAGGAGACGCTGACGTCCCGCAACATGGATTCCGGACGTCAGATCTTCGTGAATGGGGAGGTACTTTACCTCTTTCCTCCCCAGGTGCTGAAGGAAAGAAGAAAAGTGGAAAAGAAGGAAAACAAAAAAAACCCCTTTTTCCTTTATTCAATGCGGCCGTTTGAGGTCATGTCCCCATTTATGCTTGTGGATCATACCTTGCTTTGCGGCGTTTGTTTGGAGGGCCTCAGCACCGCTTCACAGGTCCTTTGGGAAAGAGAGGGTGTTTGGAGACACAGGGGCTTCCTGTGCTATGTGCCCTTTTGCAGCCTGTTCCTGGCGCTTTTTTTGCGCCGCTGCAGGCACCGTTGCGCCGCTGTGGGGACTCTTTTTGCGCCGTTATAGAGAGGCGAGGCGTTTTCAGACGCACCATCAGAGGATGATTCGGACCAAACCTCTAACATGAGGGAGATGGTCTAGAGCCTCATTGTTGCGGTCAACCAGACTTTTAGCATCAAGGACACCTCTACGGAACACGCAGATCAGGCGGTTTCATTTAGACGGTCCAAACCTCCTTCCAAGGTCTTTGCTCCTCATACAGAATTCGAGGAGGTACTTTCCAAGGAAAGGGAGAACCCGACCAGACACTTTCAAAGAGGGAAGCGCCTCGGCATCCTATATCCCTTTTCTCCGGAGCTCACCGCCAACTGGACAGCTTCTCCAACCGTGGACCCGCCAGTTTCCAGACTGTCCACCAACACTGTCCTCCTGCTTACGAGTGGAGCATCCCTCAAGGATTCTAATGACAGGATTATAGAAAGTCAGCCTTCGAAGCAGCTGCTTCTACGTTATGTCCGTCTTTTGCTTCTACTTGGGTTTCGAAGTCCTTAGCCAAATGGGCTAAACAACTCCGTCAGGGCATTCTTGCTGGAGCTCAACCGGAGCAGCTGGCGGATCTCGCCGACCAGATTTCTCATGCAGGGAAGTACTTGGTATCAGCTTCTCTGGATGCCGCGTCTTGCGCAGCTCAGGGGTCCAGCAATATCTTAGCTATCCAGCAGACTATTTGGCTTAAGGCCTGGCAGGCGGATCTATCGTCAAAGAAGTCCCTTACCAGCCTGCCTTTCCAGGGATCTCGTCTTTTCGGCTCCATGTTGGACCAGATTATTAAGGACGCCACCGGGGCACAAGTTCCCTTCTGCCCCAGTCCAAACCTCGCCGACCTTCTCCAAAGCGGCAGTTTCGGACCTTTCGTCCCTTTCCTCGTTTCGCGGCGACAGAGGACTTTTCCCACCAGCAGAGGCCGCAGACTCGCCAGGTTAGGAAGGAGGTTTCCTTTAAACCCACCCCTTCCTGGCGTTCCCGTCACACCCAAAGTAGATCCGCCATGTCGGGACCTGGCAGATCTTCCTTGGCATGACTCGCATCGAGACCCCTGCGTATCTCCAGGCTGGGCGGTCGTCTTTTTTTTTTTTTTTTGAGACGTTTGGCTCGCCTCGGTGGAGGACGCCTGTGTCAGGGAGGTTGTATCCTAAGGATACAAAATAGAGTTCGCTTCGCGACTCCGAGATCGATTCTTCGAATCCCATCCCCCAAGAGATCCTTCTCTGGTTCCGGGTTTCTTTGCATCCATCGCCTCCCTTCTCAGTTCCGGGGTAATCGTTCCCGTCCCAGACCGGGAACGTTTCACAGGTTTGTATTCCAACCTGTTTGTGGTGCCGAAAAAAAGACGGTGCGGTTTGGCACATCCTGGATCTCAAGTTACTGAACCAAAGGGTCAGCCTGCGGCATTTCAAGATGGAATCCCTTCGTTCAGTAACTGCTTTCATGGAGGCGCAGGAATTCCTGTGCTCCATAGTCATCCAAGACGCCTATCTCCATGTCCCTATTTTCCCAGGGCATCAGAGATACCTGCGTTTTTCGGTACAGCAGGACCATTTCCAGTTTGTCGCCCTGCTGTTCGGTCTCGCCACTGCTCTCAGGATTTTCACAAAAATCATGGCAGCGTTGATGGCCGTTTTGAGGATCAGAGGTCTAGTGCTCATCCCATACCTCGACGACATCCTCATCAAGGCTCCGTCCTTTTCTCAGGCCCAGGAGAGCCTGGACATCCTTCTCGACACCCTGTCCCGCTTCGGGTAGCTTGTCAACAAGAAAAAGTCCTGCCTTGTTCCGACTCAGCGCCAGATTTTTCTAGGCATGCTGTTCGACACCCGTCAGACAAGGGTTTTTCTTCCCAAAGAGAAGAAGGCAATCCTCCAGCAGGGAGTTCGCTCTCTACAGAGCCCTCGGCTTCCTTCCTTATGCTCAGTCATGAAGGTCCTGGGAGGATGGTGGCAGAATTGGAGGCGATCCCTTTCGCCCAATTCCACAAGACCACTTCAGCAGGCCATTCTTTCACAGAGGGACAGGTCTGTTCTGTCTCTTGATCGTCCAATTCGGCTCTCTTCCCAAGTCAAACGGCCTCTCAATTGGTGGCTGTCATCCCCCCTCATCTTCCAGGGCCAGTCCTTCCTTCCTGTTCACTGGCAGGTGGTGACGACTGATGCCAGCCTTCTCGGCTGGGGTGCGGTATTTCGCCATCTGACTGTCCAGGGATGTTAGTCGGCGCAGGAATCTTCTCTGCCAATCAACGTCCTCGAGATAAGAGCCATCCATCTGTCCCTCCTCCACTGGGAAAGCCTCCTCAGGGACTTGCCAATCTGGGTTCAGACGGACTATGCCACGGCCGTGGCATATGTCAACCACCAGGGAGGGACTCGGAGTTCCTTGGCGATGGCCGAGGTATCCAAGATTTTCCTCTGGGCAGAGGAGATGGTTCCGGCGATATCCGCAGTTCATATCCCCGGCGTGGACAACTGGGCCGCCGATTTTCTCAGCCGCGAGGGTCTCGCGGCAGGAGAGTGGTCCCCTGCATCAGGAGGTCTTCCATCAGATTTGCCTTCGATGGGGGGACTCCGGATGTGGATCTTATGGAGTCCCGACTGAACAGGAAAGTTCCTCTGTTCGTCTCCAGGTCCCGTGATCCTCTTGCGGTGGGCTTCCTCTTCTTCCCAAGCTGTTGAAAAAGATCAAGGCGGAGGGGTGCCAGTCATACTGATCGCACCGGATTGGCCCAGAAGGTCTTGGTTCGCACAGATCGTCAATCTTCTCGCGGACGCTCCCTGGAGGCTCCCAGACATGTTGGATCTGCTGTCCCAGGGACCGATCTACCACCAGAGTTCTCGGTCGCTCAATTTAACGGTGTGGCTGTTGAAACTGCAGTTCTGAGAGCGTCCGGTTTTTCTGATCGGGTGATTCACACCATGATCCAGGCTACAAAGCCATCGTCTTCCAGGGTTTATTATCGCACCTGGAAGGCCTATTTCAGCTGGTGTGAGTCCAAGCACATCCTGCCTATGTCCTTTTCTCTCTCTTCTATTCTGGCCTTTTTCCAGGCGGGATTAGATGCTGGTCTTGCCCTTAGTTCTCTAAAGGGTCAGGTGTCAGTGTTTTCCATTCTTTTCCAGGATTTAGCGGCCCGCTCTCAGGTCAAAACCTTTCTTCAAGGAGTAGTGCATGCAGCTCCTCCGTATTACTCTCCTGTGGAAACCTGGGACCTCAATCTAGTTCTGGAGGCCCTGAGGGAACCTCTCCGTGAGGTTTCCCTGTCATTTCTGTCCTGGAAGGTGGCATTTCTCGTGGCCATCACCTCCATCAGGCGTGTCTCGGAGTTGGCGGCTCTTTGTCGCCCTTCTTTCTTGGTTCTCCATCAGGATAAGTTAGTCTTGCGGCCTCCGCCTTCCTTCCCAGGGTGGTGTCCGCTTTCCACCTAAATGAGGACATTGTGCTTCCTTCCTTTTGTCCTGCTCCAACTCATCCTCTGGAGCGTTCTTTGAACAAGCTAGACCTGGTCAGGGCGGTGAGGGTCTATCTGACTAGGACCGCTCCCCTTAGGAAGATGGACTCTCTTGTTATCATTCCAGATGGTGCGTGAAGAGGCCTGCCGGCCTCCAAGGCTACGATTGCTCGCTGGATCAGAATGGCAATTTTGGAGGCTTACCGGGTGAAGAACAGAGTGCCTCTCCCTGGGATTAAGGCTTACTCGACCTGGGCTGTGGGCGCCTCCTGGGCAGTGCACCATAGGGCTTCCGCCCTACGGCTTTGCAAAGCGGCAACCTGGTCTTCCATCCACACGTTCGCCAAATTTTATAAGGTCCATACCTACGCTTTGGCGGATGCCAGCCTAGGCAGAAGGATCTTGTAGGCAGCAGTGGTGAGTTCTCTGACTTGAAAGAAGTTTCTGCTGTTCCCTGCTTTGGGATATCCCATGGTTCCTGTGTCCCCCAATGAAGCGATAGAGAAAACAGGATTTTTGGTTGCTTACCGTAAAATCTGTTTCTCGGAGCCTGCATTGGGGGACACAGTACCCTCCCATGTTTAACAACTCTTGTTCTTTCTCTTGTGTTCTATTGTTCTGGTTTGAGTTGTCGGTTTGTTCCTTTATCTTGTTTTCTCCTACTGTTTTCTCACTGAGTAGCCTAGTGCCAGTCGGTGGGGTGTACACTGCAGAGGAGGAGCTAACTTTTTTTGTGCATAGTGTCAGCCTCCTAGTGGTAGCAGCATACACCCATGCTTCCTGTGTCCCCCAATGAAGGCTCCGTGAAACAGATTTTATGGTAAACAACCAAAAATCATGTTTTTATTCTCATTTTAGATTTATTATTACGCTGATGCCCAAACTACACACACGACCTACCCTGATGGGCTTGAAATACTCCAGTTTTCCAATGGACAGACAGGTTGGTGGTTAGTTTTGTGGGAAAATGCCTGTGCCATTGAATGTGTTTTGAGAGTTGCATGGTGAATGATGTAAAAAAATGTATCAAACTATATCAATAAAAAAAATCTAAAGTAAAGTTATGCATCAAAAAAAATGAAGACAAACAAATTGTATTGTATTTATTTTTTTTTACAAAGTTCAGAATTTTTTTTTTTTAACCACTGAAATAAATAAAAATATTTAAATTTTGTATTGCTATATCTGGAGAGTTTTATTGTTATATCAATTTTACTACACAGTGATTCCTGTAAAAAAAAAAAATGAAAAAAAGGGCGTAATCCTTAATTGTTTTGTTAGCATTTCACCCCCAGCAGCAGTGCTCAATGTCAAACAGCAGCTGCAAAAGCAAATATGACTTTAGGGAGTTTTAGTCCCTTAAGGGTATGCCACACTAAACAACATCGCTAACGGGATCGCTAAAAAACGTCACTATTTAGCGATCCCGTTAGCGATGTTGTTGTGTGCGGCATGCAGCAACGACGTGGCCCCTGCTGTGATCTCGTCCGTCGTCCTGATCGTTCCGGACCCTATTCTGATCGTCGGCGTCCCGCTGGGTAAGTATATATCGCTGAGTGTGGCACCTTTTTTAGCGATTTAGCGGTACTTTTGTACCGCTAAAGTCGTTAAGGAGATCGCTAACCGCGATAGCGTCCTTAACGACATCGCTAAATGTGGCCGACACTAGCGATATTGTAAACGATCCCGCTAGCGATCTCATTAGTATGCGACGATAACGAGATCGTTAGCGGGATCGTGTAGTGTGGCAGTACCTTTAGTTACCATTAATACGTCTTTTTTCTGACCTGCGGTATAAGACACTAGCATTTCCCAACAGGTGACTATCTTGTAGCTGTCGGCTATACACCATAGCTAACAACTTACTGCACCAGCCACGAACAGTGTTATTACAGACTATAATACTTTAACCCCTTAAATGCTGCTGTCAGTAATGACTATAGCATCTAGATGGTTAGAGTGTGGGGGCTTCCTCTTTAAAGGGAACCTTTCACCTCGTTTTGGCCCACCAGCTAAAAATATCACTTAACTGAGTGTCAGGTATGTAATCCACAACTACTTCTGAAAGCCCCTGACTCCCCATGTATCATCCATAAAAACCTTTTTTATTTGCCGGCATACGCAGTTGCTTTCTATGTCCCGGAAGTATGGACTGGCAGCAAAAAGCATAGAAAGCAACTGCGTATGCAGGCACATGCGCACTACTGCTTTCCGGCTTTGCCTGCAGTTGGGCAAAGCATACTGCGCACAAGCGAGATCACATTTGAATGCGCACGCGCAAATTCTCTACGCAATCTGCGATACTCACAAAAAAAAATGCGCACCGCAAGCCGAGGAGGGATGGAGTGAGGGAACATAAGCTACGCCCATCGGACCGGACCGAAAACATTAACATACAGCGCGGGACGAATAAAAAAGGTTTTTATGGATGATACATGGGGAGTCGGGCTATCAGAAGTAGTTGTGGATTGCATATTTGACACTCAGTTAAGTGATATTTTTAGCTGGTAGGCCAAAAACGAGGTGACAGGTTCCCTTTAACCCCATCGGCAACCTGAGTTCTTGAACATGTGATCCTGATGTTTGCCATGGCAATTCTTGGCCAAATAATGACCTTAAAGTCTTCCAGATATAGAGCCTGTTCAGAAGTTATCAACATTTACAGTAGTTGGTTAATAAGATCTTCATTCGTGTCATGTCGCGTTGCATTAAACCCTGAAAAGTACCTGAAGGGTTAATCAATTACCTGAATGCAATTTTGAATATGTTAAGGAGTGCTGTTTTTAAAATGGTCTCACTTTTGGGGGTTTCCAATATATAGGACCCCCAAAGTCACTTCAGAACTTAATAGGTTGCTAAAACAAATGAGTTTTGTAAATTTCCTTGCTACATTTTTAAACCTTCTAAAATGCTAACAAAATAAAACAATATTTTGTAAAGCAGACATGTGGGAAATGTTATTTATTAATGTTTTTGTGTGGCATGACTACCTGGATTAAAGGGATAAACATTCAAAGTTCGAAAATTGCTAATTTTTTTTAAATTTTTGTGACATTTCCGATATTTTTATAAAAACATGTAGAAAATAACAAATTTACCATTTTCATAAAGTGCAATGTGCACGAAAAACAATCTTAAAATCAACGGGATCCGTTGCAGCGTTCCGGAGTGATTACCATATAAAGTGACATTGTCAAAATTCAAAAATTTGACCCGGTCACTAAGGGGTTAAAAGAGATTAAAAACTTGTGACCCTCAATGTAATATTACCTCTCTTTAAATACTCAGTAAGGTAACATCTTGAATATGGGATCCAGATTTGGGCTGCACAGTCTAAAAAGTTAGCTAGTTCAAAGGTGCCGGCATACACGCATAGTCATCGAAGTAGAAGACACTTCAGGAAAAGACCAGTGTTCTTATTATTCCTGAAGCATCTTCTTTATTGTGGCAACTTTGCCATCAGGGAACGGTCTTTTTTTTTTTTTGCAACCTATTTAACCATAGCAAAATGGTGGTAAATTAAAGAGCAGAACTACCTCCGCTTGTAGGATTCTGGTGCACGGCTAAACTAAAGGTGTGCCGCCCATAATCATTAAAAGGCATGTGTTTCCTACTAATTTTCGCACACCTTACTGGAGCCTGCATGCACCCCTCCTACTAGTTGACACCTGTTTCTGGAGCCTGCATGCACACCTTCCACTAATTTTGGCACACCTCACTGTCACATGCTTTTGATCAAAACAAGCCTATGAAAATGAGTTTTGATTAATTTCCCCCATAGTGCTCACTTTATATTATACTACAATGTTGTGCCTTTCACTGTGTCCAGGATACCAGCAGCTAACACTATAGATTCCTCCTGCCTTCTCCAGTTACCACGACCCTAGAGAAGTGTTCTGAAAGGGATCTGCTTCCCGCACATAAATCATAAGTTTTGTTTTATAGGTCATGTTTGGTATTGCACGTATTTCATTAAATAAAGAGTTGCAATACCAGGCATGGCCCATGGACAAGGTAGGCGCTGTTTACGGAGGAAAAAAAAATTCAGTATAACTTTTTGCTTTGAATTCTGAATGTTGAAATGATCTGTATAGTCAAAATGTTAACAAGACATTGATTCATTTTGTACATTATATTCTTTTATTAATTTAGAAAAACATTTCCCCGATGGAAAGAAAGAGATAACATTTCCCGATCAAACGATAAAAAATCTTTACCGTGATGGAAGAGAAGAAAGCATCTTCCCCGATGGAACAATAACAACCACTCACCCGTAAGTTGGCTTTTTTCCTTTTCTTGTACACAGTCTCTGTGCGACCACTGCTCATACTGTATTAGAATACAAATGCTTCTGTCACAAATCAAATCGTATTGTGTGTACTGATTCACAGAGCTGTATTTAGGGTTTCTCTGTCCTGGATACATTTAGCACCGATTCCTTAATGTAAAGAGCACCTTACCCTCATGTATCGGTTATTAAAAAGGTAACAGGATCACCTTTCACCCTTGTGTCCTATTTCGATCAGCACCTTCACCTAGGGCAGCTGCTGAGCGCAGTGGTTGTGTATTGTGGCTCAGTGACAATCCAGCATATGTATGGTTCAGATAATTATGGTGAAATCACTGCATGGTAGCGTCTACAGCAGGTCTCAAACACGCGGGCCGCATGCGGCCCCTGAGGCAGGCATCTGCGGCCCGCGGTGCACCACGTCTCACGCTCACTACCGCATTCAGGAGCGCGCTCAGTCTCTGAAGCAGGTAGAAGGTGGAAGGCGCGCATTCAGGAACATGCGATGGCTGTTCTGTGCGCACAGGACCTGGAATGAGGTCACAGGAGGGGGAGGAGTCGGGTCACATGATCAGGGTCCTCAGTGTATGCAGGACTTTGCTGTGCTGGTTGTCATCGTGCTGGATGAGGGTAAGTTTATGTGTGGGGTTAGGAGGGGTTTACAGGGTGCATGTAGCAGAGCTGTGTGTACGAGGTGTACGGAGCAGAGCAGTGTGTGTACAGAGCGGAGCCGTGTGTACAAGGTGTAGTGAGCAGTGTGTGTACAAGGTGTAGTGAGCCGTGTGTGTACAAGGTGTATGGAGCAGAGCCCCGTGTGTACGAGGTGTGCGGAGCCGCGTGTGTACCAGTATTAAGAACAGCATTGTACTGTATTAAGTTTGGAAGGAATGCGGCCCTCCAGCTTAAATTTTTTTATGTGCGGCCCATTTACTCTGCCGAGTTTGAGACCCCTGGTCTACAGCAAAAGTTATAACCACCTGATGTGATTTTACAAGAACACTGATGCTTCTCCTCGTTGCTCCTCCTCCTTTCTGGGATTCACAGATCATAGTGTCGTGGCTTGCTCCTTACTCTCCCTGACCAAGCCTGTGTGCGTGTGTTCCCTCAATGTCTTTGCTTTCATGGCAATATGTCACAAATACTGTGAAGGAACGCAGAACTAGTATGTGTATTGTCATGGCTCATTAATTTCTCTTCCTGCCTTTTTTTTTTTTTTAAAGGTCTTATGTGACACCTCATGCCTCCTTCCCACCTTAAATGCTCCTTCACAGATTGTATGTGACATGTCAAGGAGTGTGCTCGGGTAAGCAGGGAGGAAGCCATGAGTTGTCAGATAAAATGTGTAAAGAAATGGGGAGAGACCAAAGAAGGAGCCATGACCATGCACATACTATTTCACAGCACCTTGTACCAGAAGAGAGGGTTAGCACTGAAAAGCAGCACCCATGTTGTGAGGTCACTGTGAGTAGTTGTAATATTACATGAAGTGGCATCTAACCGTAAATCCACAGAATGAGGATTTAAGTATATTTTTCCTTTAACTTTCTCTACTTTCCAGTTATTTACCAGAATACTTTCTGAAGGCTACAGCTCTCCAGGCTTTTCGGTGTGGCAATAACTAGAAATAAATGCACAAAGAAAAGAAATCTGGGTACAAGAAGTATTCTAGAATGAGCCTCTATTTGTACCCTATTACTTTTCTTTAGATTGGTGCTCTTGTGAGGATGATGGAGAGCTCTTTTCTTGGTATGAGTAACTTTCTCATACAATAGGAGACACAGTTCACAGCAAATATGAAGTCGTTGACCATATCAGCCAGATCGATTACACCTTTTACTTTATGCAATAACCTAACTGTAATAATCTTTCCTCCCACCTCTCATCTAACTAGCGCTTTGACAACCTACAATGGGCTTCAGTCTCCGCCACACCACCAAAACTGCCGTAACCAAAATCATTAACAATTTACTTACTGTCAAAGCCAACAGACAATTTTCTATACTCCACCTTCTAGTTGTCCTCTGCCTTCGACACACTTGACCACTCCCACCTACTACAAATCCCTTCTTCTTCCCTTGCGTCTAAGACCTTTTAGGTTTCCTCATAACTTTCTAAATGCACATTTAGCATCTCCCACACTACCTCCTCCTCCTACCCTCTCTCTGTTGGTGTCCCTCAATGCGGTGTTCTGGGACCCTTACTCATCTAAATCTATACCTTTGGCTTAGAACAGCTCATAAAGTCCCATGGCATCCAGTACCACCAATATGCTGATGAGACCACGCTCTCCATAGTACTGGAAGCCCACTGCATCGGATAAACAGTCACCTCTACCCCATCTTTCAAACCGCACATCCAAGCTCTTGCCACTTCTAACTAAATCAAAAATTTTTCCAGAATCTGTCCTTTCCCCAACAATGAATCTACTAAAGTATTAGTACATGCCCTCATCTCTCAACTCGACTACTACCATATCCTCCTCTGTGGCCTGCCTGCTAACACTGATTCATCTCTCCCATCCGTCCTTTACTCTGCTACCCGACTAATCCACATCTCCCCATGCTACTTCTCTGCTTCTCCCTTGATTGACCCCCAATTCCTCAATGTATCCAGTTCAAACTGCTAACATTGACCTACAAAGCTGTCCATAATCTGTATATCTAAGAACTAATCTTGTGATACCTTCCAAAACGCACCCTTTGGTACTCCTATGACCTCCTTCTCTACTCCGTACTCATAAGTACCTTACCAAATCGCCTCCAAGACTCCCCTCCTCCCCCCCCCCCCCGAGTATCCCCCATCCTCTCGAATTTTGTGCCGCAATACCTCTGATTATCTGCTGCAGTCTGAACTTTCAGATGGACCTTCAAAAAACCCATCTCTTCAGAATAGCTTACAGTCTGCAATGACCACCACCCCACCACCGCTGGAGCTGCTGAAACCTCCAAAGGTCTCCTGTCCCATTATCCTGTAGAATGTAGACCCTCTTCTTTCTGTACCAGTCTGTCCTTGTTAGATTGTTCACCGTAACTTATATTTTGCATGCAACCCCTTCTCATGTACAGTACCGTGGAATCAATGGTGCTCTAAAAATAAATAACAATGACATACCGTATTTTGCGGTTTATAAGATGCACCCCAAATTTTGAGGAGAAAAATAGGAAAAAAACCTTTTTTTTAATTAAAATAGTGGTGCTTCTTATATTCCATGCGTCTTATTGCTTACCGGGGTGGTGGCTGCGGTGAAGCGAGGTCCCAGGGTCGCTGCTGGCGGAGGCAGGAGTGGGGGCGATGCTGCGAACTCCAGACTAGGAGAAAGTTGTGTTCGGATGTGCGACGCTGCGGGTGTTCGGTGGTGCGGGGGCTCCGCCAACATTTTGTGAAAGCCAGGAGCCCCCGCACTTCCATGGTTTACTATGCGGTGGACTCCGGGAAAATGGCTGCCGGGGGCGGCGCATGCGCAGATGGAGATCTTGGTGCCGAAATTTTTGGGGAAAAAAGTGAGTCTTATAATCCGAAAAATACGGTAATTGGTTACAGTGGGCTAATGCTGTTCCTTCAACCAGACCCATATAGCTGTAAACTTGCTCTCAGCTGAGAAGTGCATTTACTTTTGTTCACCTCTAGGCAAGAGGTGGGGAGGGTGTATCAATCCCCTGTATGTCAGTTGTCTGGTGTCAAAGGTTCAATTTTTTGGCATTAACCCCATACATTTTCCAAATAAGTTCCTGGGATGTTGCAAAGGGAACTTGGTCAACTGTTCAGTGATAAATTTAATACAATGCAAGTTAGAAACGACTATAAATTTTAGCTAAAATTATTTTTGGAGTACATATTTTTTTGTTGGACAGACAGCCAAAAGATGAGCCAAATCTTTTAAGAGACATGTTCCTCATAATAAGGTGGTGTATCTTGCTCCAATAGGGTGTCTGTTCAAGACTGGCATAAGAAACCTTAGTGTAGATAAATCCCTTTCGATTACTTGTTACTCACTATTGTAGTATATTATCCGTATCCATCATACTTCTTTATATGTTTCTGTTATCGCTTCTGTCTCTAGAGATGGAACCAAAGTAATAGAATTTGACAATGGACAGCGAGAATTCCACACGACTCAGTTTAAAAGGCGGGAATATCCGGATGGTACAGTGAAAACCGTGTACACTAATGGCCAACAGGAGACCAAATATGCTTCAGGAAGAGTCAGGGTTAAAGACAAAGACGGCAACGTGATCGTGGACACGAAGATATGAAGGATTTTTAAGTCATTTATGTCACTATTTATGTTTGTGCTATCCATGTATATATGTTTTGTAAAAGCAGCAGTCACACAATGTACTTATTGTATATATGAGCTCTATATAAGCCTTTTTATTTTTAATAAACGTATGTAAAATACATTTCTCTAATAAAAACAAAATATGAAGTGTGACTACTTATTACAAATATGGCCGCATTCGGAACAACCTGCTCTATAAAACGGTCACAATAACCCCTACAGCGAACACTGTAAAAAAAAAAAAATGAAAAATAAAGTGGCAAACATTGTTTTTGCATCATACTACTGAACAAAAAGAGGAATAAAACGCAATCAAAAAGTCATATGTAAATAGGAATGGTATCCTGGAAACCGTCACCTTGCCCCACAAAAAACTCCCGTTCGGCACGCTCAATGGAAAATGTAAAGCAGTAGCTCTTTTCCCTTCAACCAATGACAGCACACCCGAGAGGGATTCGCCCACCAAGGACCGGAAACCTACTGAAATAAAAGGGCGTACATCTCCCCCCACATCAGTTGGTTTCCTGTCCTTGATGGGAACCTACTGTGCAAGCAGGCCTGGAAGAACTCTGCATGCCTGTAACGCTGGCATTCAGGCCCCTGAATGAGTCATGTGCTGGTCCAAAGTGGGCTCAGGTGCTTCGCATGTCTACTGTCGTCGTGCGTTCCCGGTCTGTGGGAAGCGTGCTGGAAGTGGGCGCGCAGTAAGTGACAGCACGTTGCGCTGATGGTACAAGTCACGCTGGGATTGGGGAGTGCCAGAGTGACATCGAGGGGGCGAGTTGGGAAAATGGTGCACTACACTGGTATCGCTGACCAGGGCACATATGGTGGGAACTAGGCACGTAGAGTCCATCCGTTCACCTTTTCTGCGTGCAAAGCAGTAATCAAAGCAAAAGTTGGCTACTTTGAAGAACCTAGAATGACATATTTTCAGTTTCACACTTTTTTGTAAAGTGTAATGTATAATTCCACATGTGTTACTTCATAGTTTTGATGCCTTCAGTGTGATTGTACAATTTTCATAGTCATGAAAATACAGAAAAATCTTTGAATGAGGTGTGTCCAAACTTTTGGTCTGTACTGTATATACACACTGCTCAAAAAATTAAAGAGAACACTTAAATAACACATCCTACAACTGAATGAATGAAATATTCTCATTGAATGCTTTGTTCTGTACAAAGTTGAATGGGCTGACAACAAAATCACACAAAAATTATCAATGGAAATCAAATTTATTAATCAATGGAGGCCTGGATTTGGAGTCACACGCAAAATTAAAGTGGAATGTAATGTCCTTAAAACAAGTCAAAATGATGCTCAGTAGTGTGTGTGGCCTCCACGTGCCTGTATGACCTCCCTACAATGCCTGGGCACGCTCCTGATGAGGGGGCGGGTGGTTTCCTGATGGATCTCCTCACAGATCTGGACTAAAGCATCTGCCAACTCCTGGACAGTCTGTGGTGCAATGTGACATTGGTGGATGGAGAGAGACATGATGTCCCAGATGTGCTCAATAGGATTCAGGTCTGGGGAACGGGCGGGCCAGTCCATAGCTTCAATGCCTTCATCTTGCAGGAACTGCTGACACAGTCCAGCCACATGAGTTATGGCATCATCCTGCATTAGGAGGAACCCAGGGCCAACCGCACCAGCATATGGTCTCACAAGGGGTCTGAGGATCTCATCTCGGTACCTAATGGCAGTCAGGCTACCTCTGGTGAGCACATGGAGGGCTGTGCAGCCCTACAAAGAAATGTCACCCCACACCATTACAGACCCACTGCCAAACTGGTCATGCTGAAGGATGTTACAGGCAGCAGATCGCTCTCCACGGCGTCTCCAGACTCTGTCACGTGCAGAGTGTGAACCTGCTTTCATCTGTGAGGAGCACAGGGCGCCAGTGGCGAATTTCCCAATCCTGGTGTTCTGTAGCAAATGCCAAGCGTCCTGCAAGGTGTTGGGCTGTGAGCACAATCCCCATCTGTGAACGTAGGGTACTCAGACCATCCTCATGGAGTTAGTTTCTAACCGTTTGTTCACATTTGTGGCCTGCTGGAGGTCATTTTGCAGGGCTCTGGCAGTGCTCCTCCTTGCACAAAAGCAGAGGTAGCGGTCCTGCTGCTGGGTTGTTGCTCACCTCCACGTCTCCTAGTGTACTGGCCTGTCTCCTGGTAGCGCCACCAGCCTCTGGACACTACTTTGACAGACACAGCAAACCTTCTTGCCACAGCTCGCATTGATGTGCCATCCTGGATGAGCTGCACTACCTGAGCCACTTGTGTGGGTTGTAGAGTCTGTCTCATGCTACGAGTGTGAAAGCACAATCAACATTCAAAAGTGACCAAAACAGCCAGAAAGCATTGGTACTGAGATGTGGTCTGTGGTACCCACTTCCTTTATTAAGTGTGCCTTGATAATTGGCAATAATTTCCATCTGTTGTCTATTCCATTTGCACAACAGCATGTGAAATTGATAGTCAATCAGTGTTGCTTCCTAAGTGGACAGTTTGATATGTATATGTCTGTTCTTTTTGTTTTTACCTGTCAGGAGAATGCTCCGTTAAAAAAATTGAATCCGTTGCCGGAAGAAGTCATTTATATATACACAGTACAGACCAAAGGTTTGGACACACCTCATTCAAAGATTTTTCTGTATTTTCATGACTATGAAAATTGTACATTCACACTGAAGGCATCAAAACTATGAATTCACACATGTGGAATTCTATAGTTAACAAAAAAGTGTGAAACAACTGAAAATATGTCTTATATTCTAGGTTCTTCAAAGTAGCCACCTTTTGCTTTGATTACTGCTTTGCACACTCTTGATGAGCTTCAAGAGGTAGTCACTGTAAATGGTTTTCACTTCACAGGTGTGCCCTGTCAGGTTTAATAAGTGAGTTTAATAAGTTAATAAGCGGTGAAATTGCAAAAAAAAAGTGCAATCCCACACTTTTTGTTTGGCCTTTTTTTTACTAGGTTCACTAATTGCTAAAACTGACCTGCCATTATGATTCTCCAGGTCATTATGAGTTCATAGACACCAAACATGTCTAGGTTCTTTTTTATCCAAGTGGTGAAAAAAAATTCCAAACTTTGTAAAAAAAAAAAAAAAAATTGCACCATTTTCCGATACCCGTAGCATGTTTATTTTTTTTGTGATCTAGGGCTGGGTGAGGGCTTATTTTTTGTGTGCTGAGCTGACGTTTTTAATAATACCATTTTGGTGCAGATACGATCTTTTGATCGCTCGTTATTGCATTTTAATGCAATGTCGCGGCGACCAAAAAAACGTAATTCTGGCTTTTTGTTAATCTTTTTATTGGTAGATCGGGCAATTCTGAACGCAGCGATACCAAATATGTGTATGTTTGATTTTTATATGGTTTTATTTTGAATCGGGCAAAAGGGGGCTTTGAACTTTTTTTTATGTATTTTTTTAAAAATTTTTTCTTTTTTTAAATTTTGGCATGCTTTAAGACTCCATGGGAATGTACATAAACAGAGATGATGATCAGTTCACCTGTATTTAGAATTACTCACTTGCTATGAGTGCCAACCACTGGGTGGCGCAAGCTGGCAGTGACAATCATAGAGGTCTCCAGGAGACGTCTGTTATGCCTACGAACAAGTGACCTGCTTTCACGTGACGGAGGTCACTGATGCGCGAATTTCCGTCCCGATGGCCGGAAGTGCAAGTTAACTGCTGCTGTCAGAGGAATTGAACGGGTTAATAGCCGCAGGTGGATCGCAATTCCACCCGCGGCTGTTTCGTGCAGTTGTCAGCTGTTCAAAACAGCTGACGTGCCAGGAAAGAAGTGGGCTCACCGCCGGAGCCCACACCAAAGGGAGGAAGTCCGACATCAGCGTACTATTACGCCCGATGTCGGAAAGGGGTTAATCAGTATAATGGCGCTATCCTGACACTGTAGTTTATTTAGGAAAATCCTGACAGGTTCGCTTTAACCTTGGAAGAAGGGCACTGTCAGCAGTGTTCCTTCCCTAAGTGTTTTGTTTCTCCATAAATCTCTGAGGTGTAAGGTCATGGGTGAAGGGAAAACACCAAGGTTACTTACTGGTAGCCGTTTTTTCCAGAGTCCATGACCGCTTCCATATATTCACCCTTTTTTTTATTCTATCGGTGTTCAATATAAATTTGGGTGAATTGATGTTTGTGTGGGTCATAATTTTTGGAGGTCCTCTCATGCTCTGGAACCTAACTGATGTGGGGGAAAGGTACCACCCTTTTATTTCAGTAGGTTTCCTGTCCTTGGTGGACTGATCCCCCTCTCAGGTGTGCTGTCATCTACAGAAACCGGCTACCAGTAAGTAACCTTGGCGTTTTTCTATAAAATTTTTATTGTAAAAGATGCAAAGCCAACATAAATGTGACATCACTGTAATCGTACTGATATGAAGACTAAAGCAGTCTCATCAAAAGATGATCTCAAGTGACTCTTGTCGGCATAATAATGGAAAAAAATTAGCTATCAAAATATGGGTATAAAAATATTTTTTGCTACAATTTTTAGTATGATATAGTAGCAAAGCCTAGAGTGAAAAAAAAACTATACAGTGGCTTGCAAAAGTATTTACTTCATTTAGCATTTTTCATGTTTTGCTACCTCACAACCTGGAATTTCGCTGTATTTTCATCAGCTCATGTAATGAACCTACAACTGTGAACATTTGGTTTTCTGTTTATTGTGAAGCAAACAAGTAGGACAATAACTGAAAACTTCAGTGTGCATAACTATTTACCCCCCCACAGTCTTGTAGAGTGGGGTAC
This sequence comes from Oophaga sylvatica, assembly GCA_033576555.1. Taxonomy (NCBI): domain Eukaryota; kingdom Metazoa; phylum Chordata; class Amphibia; order Anura; family Dendrobatidae; genus Oophaga; species Oophaga sylvatica. The sequence continues at coordinate 50,596,244 of JARQOD010000002.1, read as the reverse complement.
TTTGTAGAGCCTCCTTACAGCTGAAAGTCACTTTGGATAAGTCTCTTCCAATTAGATGTTTTCCTCTGGTGAAATCAATCTTCAAGTCTGACCGCAATTGGACTAAGGTCTGGGCTTACCCTGGGATTTACCCTTGTCTCCTTAAACCACTTGAATGTTGCTTCAGCAGTATGCTTTGGGTCATTGTCTTATTGGAAGGTGAACCTCTGTCTCAAATCATTGACAGACAAACAGGTTTTGCTCAAAAATATCCCAGTGTATTACACCATCCATCTTCCCCTCGAATTGGAGCCTTTTTCTGTCCCTGCTGCCGAAAAACACCACAGCATGATGCCGAAACCACCAGGTTTCACTTTGGGGATGGTGCTCTTGGGGTATTGAGCTGTGTTGGTTTGGTGCCAAACATAGCGTTTACCTTGATGGCTTTAAAGTTTCATTTTGTTCACATCTGACAACATCACCTTCCTCCATACATTTGGGGAGTCTCCCACGTCTTTTAGCAAACTCAAAAAGAGCCTTACAATTTGTGTGCAAGTAAAAGGCTGACCACTCTTCCATAAATGCCACCTCTATAGAGTGTATGGCTTATTGTGGTTGTATGGGCAGATACTCCAGTCTCTGATTGGGAACGCTGCAGCTCCTTCAGGGTTATCTTTGTTCTCTGTGCTGACTCTCTGATTAATGCCCTCCTTGCCCGGGTTGAGGTTTGGTGGGCGGCCTTCTCTTGGCAGGTTTATAGTGGCACCATGTTCTTTCTGTATGTTAATGGATATATATATCCGCAATGCAGAGGCAGTGTCAGTCAGCGCTGGGGGAGCGGATACAGCAGCTCCTCCGTATTCTCAGAGCAGTGACTGAACTGGTGCCGCCCACACCCTTATGACTGAATACTTGAGGGGAGAATAAAGATCATTTCCTTTCCGCTGCATTCAGCTGTGGGCAAGCGCCAGGCAGCCTCATAACGCTGTAAACCTGCCGATTAACTGCATATCTGCAGGTTTACAGCGTTATTCCTGGTGACAGGTTCCTTTTAATGGTGTTGCAGTCTCTGTGACCTTTCAGAAAAGGTAAAGTGTATATACTGATAGTCCATGTGACACTTAGACTACACACAGGTGGACTTCCTTTCACTAAGCATTTGACTTATGGATGTAATTGCGTGCATCAGAAATTTTTAGGGGCTTCCTAGCAAAAGGGTTGAATACATATGCACATGCCAATTTGCAGTTATTTGATCCTATAAATTTAATTTATGCCATTTTTCTCACTTCAACTATTTAGTGCTGATGCATTACACACAAATCGTATTACAAAAGTATTTAAAAACACAGGTTGCAATGCGATAAAATAGTTAAAAAGCCACTGAAAGAATACTTTCACACGCCACTGTAATTAAGATGAAACCTCGAGGGATTCATTCATGAGCCAGCAGAGATACTCTGAACTCCGTCTGGCCTCTGTTCAGCAGTGTCCTTTTCAGAGATGCATGAAACTGTGGCGACCAATCTTTTATGCATGCTTAAAAACATGGGCACCGCCAGATCATAGGCCAGACAGAGTCCACAGTGTCTTCCTCTACCTCATTATAGGGAATCTTCAGCTGGGAGTTCCATCTGAATCAAGTTTTGCAGAGAATTTCATGGATACTCCAGTGTAAGCGCTCATCGTAGAGCGTAGGATAAATCTTGAGTGCAGCCTGCTATTTTTTGGGGTGGCAGAATAAACAAGTCAGCAGCAGGTCAAGAGTAGGTTTTATTTTTTTATTGCTGTTTCTCATGCAGTAAAAGAGAATAAAAACTATTTCTCGGGTCGGTCTAGATTTATATATTTTTTTGTTTGATGTAACACACTGAAAGATGCTTTTTTTTTTTTTGCAGAATAACTTTTTTGCATCGCCATATTTTGAGAGCTATACTTTTTCTCTATTTCTGCTGACAGTCATGTGAGGGCTTTTGCTGGATGAGTTGATGTTTTCAATTGTAGCATTTTCAGGAACAACATTTTTGATCGCTTTCTATTCAGATTTTTGGGAGGCAAAATGATCAAAAACTTGCAAATCAGTAATTTTTTTTTCCTTCACCATATGGTTAAAGTGATAAGGCAGCTTTATTCTTCGGGTCAGTATGATTACAGCGATATCACATTTATATAGTTTTTTACGTTTTCCCGCTTTTACACAAACTATTTTATAGAAAATAATTGTTTTTGCATTGCTATATTCTGAGAGCTATAGCTTTTTTTTAATTTCTCTGCTGACTGAGCTGTATGATGGCTTGTATTTTGGGGAAAAGGATGACATTTTCATTCAGAAAAGTAGGAGATCCAACTGTACTTAGGATTAAGTCATCGGAGTGGAGGTGGCGTTTTTTGATTGGTTGTCCTCACGAAAACGCAAAACATGCTTTGGGGCAGCGGGGACTTCATACCTACAGGTGATCAGTTATGTAACTGTCACTCTTTAATATATTATTGCTTGAACTGCTAGAAAGAGGAAAAAGTAAATCCCATTGAAAGTGCAAATAGTGTAAAACCCCCGTCACACTAAGCGAGATCGCTGAAGCATCACCGATTTTGTGACGCAACAGCGACCTAGCCAGCGATCTCGCTTAGTGTGACACGCAGCGGCGACCGGCCCCCCCTGCTGGGTATCGCTGATCGTCGTCGAATGGCCTGGACCATTTTTTCATAGTTGGTGTCCCGCTGGCTAACGCGCATCGCTGCGTGTGACAGCGGGAGACCAACGATCAGTGAGCTCCCAGCGTGTACAGCAGAAGCTGGTATCTAGGGCACACATCGGGTAACTAAGCACCGTGCAGCGCTTAGTTACCCGATGTGTACCCTAGATACCAGCTTCAGCTGTACGTGCTGTGAGCTGGTATCTAGGGTACACATCGGGTAACTAGGCACGGCGCTTAGTTACCCGATGTGTATACTGGATACCAGAGTGCTCACTGGTCCTGATCGCTGGTGAGTCTGCCCATGTGACAGCTCACCAGCGATCAGCTAACGATGTCCCAGCGATCCCATCCACGTCGGATCGTTGGTGGTAAGGGTACCGTTACACTTAGCGAAGCAACAGCAATCCCGACAACGATACGACCTGGCAGGGATCGTTGCTGCGTCGCTATGTGATCGCTGGTGAGATGCCAAACAGTCAGATCTTCCCAACGACGCAGCAACGATCAGTGACCCGTAGCGACCAGTGTAACGATGTGTCTCAGTGCAGTCGCTAGCGAGATCGTTGGTAAAAGGTGTCAAACACACCGATGAATGCTACCCAGTGGGATCTCAACGACCGAAGAAAGGTCCAGGCATTTCTGACACGACCAGCGATCTCACAGCAGGGGTCTGATCGCTGGTACATGTCAAACTAAGCGAGATCGCTGCTGCATCACAAAACTTGTGACTCAGCAGCGATCTCGCTTAGTATGACAGGGGCTTAAGGCTTTATTTCTATTCTCTACACTGTGAGCTGTTATTTACTTTGTGCATTGTTTTCTGCAGTCCCTGCTTTTTTTTTTTATACTAGCAGCCACCTTGTTATCATATGTTATACCACATAACTATTTTTATTACTTGTTTAAAATAAAAAGTGGTTTTCTTGACCCTTTTTGTGTACTATATTATTGAGTTTTGGCCTGTTTCCAATATTATTGTAATTATTTTGTTGTAGATAATATAAATAGTATACTATCGCCCCCTAGTGGTGTTAAACAAAATTATTCCAAATGGAAATATGAACAAGCCAAAAAGATGTTGCACAGCAGATAAGCTGATCAAGTGAAGATATATACAAGAGAAGATAGTATTCTGCTACAGATGGATCTGGATAAGTTGGAAACTTGGGCTAAAAGGTGGCAGATGCGGTTTAACAATGATAAATGTAAGGTTATACACATGGGAAGAAGGAATCAATTTCACCACTACACACTGAACGGGAAACCACTGGGTAAATCTGACATGGAGAAGGACTTGGGATCCTAGTTAATGATAAACTTACCTGGAGAAGCCAGTGCCAGGCAGCGGCTGCCAAGGCAAACCGTACAAAGACCTTTCTAATGATCTTTTTACTCTTAGACCTGTGACGGGGACGAGGGGGCATCCTCTACGTCTGGAGGAAAGAAGGTTTAGCCATAATCACAGACGCAGATTCTTTACTGTAAGAGCAGTGAGACTATGGAACTCTCTGCCGTCTAATGTTGTAATGAGTGATTCCCTACTAAAATTTAAGAAGGGACTGGATGCCTTTCTTGAAAAGTATAATATTACAGGCTATATTCACTAGTTTCCTAGATATTGCGTTGATCCAGGGAGCTAGTCTGATTGCCGTATGTGGAGTCGGGAAGGAATTTTTTCCCCCAATGTGAAGCTTACGGTTTGCCACTTGGATTTTTTTTTTTTGCCTTCCTCTGGATCAAGATGTTAGGGCAGGTTAGGATAGGATATGGGTTGAACTAGATGGACTTAAAGTCTTCCTTCAACCTTAATAACTATGTTACTAAACAGGATAATGGGTGCATTAAAAGAGGTCTGGATACACATGAGGAGAGCATTATACTGCATCTGTACAAATCCCTGGTTAACCGCACATGGAGTACTGTGTACAGTTTTGGGCACCGGTGCTCAGGAAGGGTATAATGGAACTAGAGCGAGTACAAAGGAGGGCAACAAAATTAATAAAGGGGATGGGGGAACTTCAATACCCAGAAAGAATAGCACAATTAAGATTATTTAATGTAGAAAAAAAGAAGACTGAGGGGGAAATCTAATAACCACGTATAAGTATATAAGGGGACAATACAAATATTTCTCCAAGGAAGGCGACGGTCACAAGGGGAAATTCTCTGCGTCTGGAGGAGAGGTTTTTCCATAAACATAGAAGAGGATTCTTTACTGTTAGGGCAGTGAGAATCTGGAATTCCTTGCCTGAGGGGGTGGTGATGGCGAACCTAGTCGAGGGGTTCAAGAGAGGCCTGGATGTCTTCCTGGAGAGTAACAATATTGTATCTTACAGTTATTAGGTTCTTTAGAAGGACGTAGATCTGGGGATTTATTCTGACGGAATATAGGCTGAACTGGATAGACGAATGTCTTTTTTCGGCCTTGCTAACTATGTAAGTGCAAGGTGACCAAAAAGGATATTGAATAACAGATAAGTTGATAGGTTGGTAAAGTGCAAGAAGTGTAAACGCAAATAAATTAGAACAGACAACCTCATGCAGAGGTAAAGTGCTAGTGCTTGATGATAATATTGTGACACTAATGGAGTAGCAAACGTCCAAGCAGGCTGGTGCCAGCAATCCAGTGGAGGAAATATGCACTTCATAACAAAGAACCCCCTGACGCGTATTTCACTAAATTGCTTCTTCAGAAAGGGTATATGCCAAGAGTTACTTACAGTTTTATGAAACAGTTTGGGCACCCCTATTAATCTTAAGCTTAATGTTTTACAAAAAATTGGTGTTTTTGCAACAGCTATTTCAGTTTGATATATCTAATAACTATTGGACACAGTAATGTTTCTGCTTGAAATGAGGTTTATTGTACTAACAGAACATGTGCAATCTGCACAGGTACATAAGTATGGGCAAGTCAGCAGAAAACACGGATTTTGGTAAAGACTTACCTGTAAAATCCTTTTCAGCGAAGGAAGGAAGAGAGACACAGTAATTCATTACTGATGGGTAGGCGGAGCCCCAGATCAGGATGTTACCTCAGATCAAAAGAGTGATGACTGGCTGGCCCCTCCAGCTCGGGCTCCTCCTACTCAGCTCCAGTCGTATCAAAGCTTTTAGGAAAAGAGCCAAGATCACCAGCGGAGCAACATAACCCCTTCTGAAGGAACTTCAGAGAAAAAACACAAGGATACAGGTTATGCATGCAAAGAAAGCCAAAAACCACAGAGTTCCAGGTACTACTCACGGAACCTGACTACTGCGATGAGCTGGCGATGCTGGAACAGAGCCTTAGCGCGCTGACCTCAGCCCAGATAATCGCTATCAGATAAGGGTCGCGCTGCATCTGAAAACATCAACACACTTCTGCCGTGGGAGGGTGCTGTGTCTCTCTTCCTTCCTTCGCTGAAAAGGATTTTACAGGTAAGTCTTTACCAAAATCCGTGTTTCAGCTGCAGATGAAGGAAGAGAGCCACAGTAATTCATTACTGATGGGACGTCCCAAAGCAGTTCAAAAATAAGGGTGGGAAAAAACCAATAAAAGGCAGAAACCCAACAACCTTAACAACAAAGCGCAACCAGCGCTAAACACAAGTTCATCCAGAACTTTAAACTACAGCTGCCTGCAGGACCCTACGTCCGAGGGCTGCATCAGCGGAAGCACTGACGTCCACTTTATAAAATCTTGTAAACGTGTGGACAGAGCGCCAAGTCGCCGCTCGGCAAAGCTGCACTGCCGAAGCACCTTGATGAAAAGCCCACGATGAAGCCACAGCTCTCGTGGAATGGGCACGAATCTTAATCGGGCAAGATTCACCCGAAGACGGTAAGCTTCCAAAATAGCTGACCGGATCCAACGAGCTATAGAACCCTTGGAAGCTCGTTGACCACGCCGACGACCTGCCGGAACCACAAACAGGGAGTCCGTCTTATGAAAACCTTGAGTAATAGATAGATAAAACTTCAAGGCCCGCACTAAATCCAATGTGTGTAAATCTCGCTCTTTCGTATTCTTCGGATCCGGACAGAGTGAGGGCAACACAATATCCTGGTTAACATGAAATTGTGACACCACTTTAGGCAAAAAATCACCCCGAGTGCGAAGCACTACACGATCCGGAAAAAACTCCAGAAAAGGAGGCGAGCAAGAAAGAGCTGCCAATTCAGAAACTCTCCTCAAGGAAGTGACTGCAACAAGGAAAGCCACCTTCCAAGAAAGTAAAGAAAGGCTAGCAGAAACCATAGGTTCAAAAGGTTTATGCTGAAGAGCCTCCAAAACAAGGTTGAGCCGCCAAGGAGACACAGGTGCCTTCCGCGGCGGAAACTTACGAGAGATACCTCGGAAAAAAGAGATCACGTCTCTATTCGAAGCAATGGTTCTCCGGAATAATAAGGACAGAGCAGAAATCTGACCTTTCAGAGTGCTAACTGCCAAACCCTTGTCTAGCCCATGTTGCAGAAAAGCCAACAGGTTGGGAATGGAAAACTTTCTCGGGTTCCGAGAAGACCCCAAACACCACGAAAAGAAGGTTTCCCAAATTTTGTGGTAAATCCTAGAAGTAGCCGGACATCTTGCAGCACGAAGGGTAGCAATGACCTCGGCTGAAAAACCTCTACGGGTCAAGATCTCGGTCTCAAGAGCCACGCCGTCAAATGCAGGGACATCAAGTCCGGATGACAAATGGGCCCCTGAGTCAACAAGTCCTGTTGAAGAGGGAGTGGAAACGGAGGTGCCGCCAACAGCGACATTATTGTCGAGAACCACACCCTTCTTGGCCAGTCTGGAGCTATCAGAATAGCTGGAATTCTCTCTAGTCTGATCCGACGCAGCACTAGAGGAAGTAAGGATATCGGCGGGAATACATAGATCAGCTTGAACTGATCCCACTGAGCCACTAGAGCATCCACCGCCACCGCCTTCGGGTCCTTGTACCTGGACATGAATGTCGGTAACTTGGCATTGGACCTGGAAGCCATCAAATCCACTTGGGGGGTTCCCCAGCGAGAGCACAGTAGTGCAAAGACTTCCGGGTGGAGGCTCCATTCCCCGGGATCCATCCTTCTGCGACTGAGAAAGTCCGCTGTAATATTCTGGACCCCTGGAATGTGAATCGCCGAAATGGCTGGTACATTGGCCTCTGCCCAAATCAGAATTCGGGACACCTCTACCATGAGTCTGGAACTCCTTGTCCCACCTTGGTGAGTGATATACGCGACAGCCGTCGCATTGTCTGTCTGCACACGGACTGGCAGACCGCTCAAAGGGACCGTCCAATGTTGGAGGCAAAGAAAAATCGCCCTCAATTCCAGGATGTTGATCGGAAGCACAGACTCTTCCGGTGACCATACCCCCTGAATCCAGAGATTGGTCCAAACACCCCCCCAGCCCGTCAGGCTGGCATCGGTGGTTATGACTGACCACTTCAGAGGGAGGAAAGACTTCCCCAGGGAGAATGCCCCTGGACGTAACCACCATTCTAGAGAATCCCGCACCGCGCGAGAAATGGTGACACTGCAATCCAGCGATTGCGACTGGTTCCATCGACTCAAGATGAACCTTTGAAGAGTCCTGGAGTGGAACTGGGCAAAAGGAATTGCCTCCATGGACGCCACCATCAGTCCCAGAAGACGCATACACTTCCGTAGGGACATTGCCGTTGAGGCTGTCATAATCTGTACATGTCGAAGAAGACATGACTGTTTGTCTGGTGGTAAGGAAACTACCGACCGAAACGTGTCGAGATGCATTCCCAAAAAGAGAATTGTCCTTGATGGTTCCAGGGACGACTTCTCCCAATTGACCAGCCAACCGAAGTCTTTCAGAAACTGAAGAGACAAATCCCGAGCCGTCAATGCCTCCTCCTCGAGGAAGACACGATCAAAAGATCGTCCAGATAAGGGAGAATCGTAATCCCCTGTCTTCGAAGGAGTGCCATGAGGGGCGCCAGAACTTTTGTAAAGACCCTTGGCGCTGAGGCTAAGCCGAACGGCAGAGCCACAAACTGGTAATGATTCTGACCTATGGCAAATCGAAGAAAGCGCTGATGAGCCTTTCCGATGGGAATATGCAAATAGGCGTCGCGAATGTCGATTGACACCAGAAAATCGTTCTGTGACAGAGCTGCCACAACGGAACGAAGCGACTCCATGCGAAATTTCCGGGTATGGACATGCCGGTTTAATCGCTTGAGATCCAGAATCGGGCGAAATTTGTTCTCCTTTTTGGGAACTATAAAAAGGTTGGAATAAAACCTTTTCCTCGGTCCTCTGACGGAACCGGTATCACTACACCCTTTTGTAGTAGCGATTCGACCTCTCGCTGTAGAGCGACAACAAGCTCGGGTTCCGACGGAACGCGAGATTGACAAAAAACATTTGGGGGTTGAGAAGCAAACTCTATGAAATAGCCTGCCGACACTATCCGCGTTACCCAGGAATCTGGAACGCGAGCCATCCAAGTCTCCTTGAAAAGAAGCAGGCGACCCCCCACTCGAGAATCCTCGAGTGGACCCCTGGCGTCAATCCGACTTTGCGGGTTTCTTGTCAAGTTCCCGCTTGTTCTGGCGGAAACTCTGCTTCCAGGGAGTACGAGTTTTCTGAGAGGATTTCTTTCCTGAGAAAGAAGGACGACCCGATCCCCACGAGGAGTGACTAGATCGTCCTCGGCCCCGAAAGGACCGCCGACCACTATAAACACCAGGCTTACTGGACACCGAGGCCATGGCCCTTCGCTGTGGTAATGCTGATTCCTTTGCCTTAGCCTTGGAAATCAGCTCTGTGAGGTCGGATCCAAAAAGATGGCCACCCTTGTAAGGTAAGGCCAACAACCCTTGTTTGGAAACTGCGTCCCCGGCCCACTGTCTGAGCCATAAAGCTCTTCTGACTGTGACCGCTGAAGCTTGCGCTTTGGCCAGCAGAGATGCCGTATCCAGACCGGCATCAAAGATATAACAGGCTGCCGTTTCTAACCATTCACAAGTTTCCCGTATCTCAGATAACGGAGATTCATTTTGCAACTCCGTCTTCAGACGTGCCAACCAGCTTAGAGAAGCTCTAGCAGCACACATGGATCCTAGCACTGCTCGAAATCCATGACCCGCAGCCTCATAGCTTGCTTTTGCCGCCAATTCTGCCTTTCTATCCAAAGGCTCCTGTAAGCTCGCTTTTCCCTTAATAGGGAGTAGTGAGGATTTACTAAGCTGAGATAAGGACACATCCACTTCAGGAGCAGAAGTCCAATTAGCCTTTAACTCCGTAGAGCAAGGATAAAGTGTATCAAAGAAATGCGTTCCATGAAAACGCTTATCTGGACATAGACGTTCCTCCTCTATTACACCATTAAGCTCATCCAGAGCTGGCAATGTTGTGCGCGAAGCACGGGACTCCTGGAACATGCGTGCTGTTTTACCAGGACGACTAGTTACCTCCTCCGGTAACTGTAATATCTCTCTCATGGCTTCAATTAATGCCTCCGTACGCTTCGCCATAGAGGAACGCCCCTGCGGCTCGTCCGCATCTGAATCGATATTTCTCCATCCGAATATAAAGGGGAACTCTGCCCAATATCAGATACATCTGACTCGCTCCGTGTAGAGGCCGGTAACGCCTGCGTCGCTTCCTCTGAGAGGAATTAGCAGACACATATTGACCTAAAAGGTCAGATAAGTTATTAATCGATCGAGCGATATCATCCAATTTTCCACCGCTGTCGACCGCAGCGCTAGACGCTGTGGAGGTCTGCGTATCTGATTGCCGCAATGGCACTGGGACGTGATCCGCGGCATCTGAAACTCTGTTCAGACATGTCTCATCTGAATGAGCAGGTCAAAGCGGTAATACCAGCAAAAAAACTATGCGGTTTTTTTTTTTTTTTTTTTTTTTTCAAACGCTGAAGGGTTAACGCTCCACCAAGCAGAGTTACCCCAGCGGTATTCAGTCAGCAAATTTAGCAGGTAGAAATAACCCTCAAAGGGGTTAATATTGCAAACTCACCAAAATATATATATATTTGTGAGCCCCAGCCAATTTTTAATGTCTCTGATGAGACTGCAGCTGCAGGATAGCGATCGCTGCGCTGCGGAGTGAGGAATCCACACTCACCCAGCTGGCCGTGGTGTCTATATGAGGAGGGGAGCGGTCCGAGGAGCCCAGGAGCCTGAGTAATGGCCGCCACAGTGAGGGGGTCGCAGGAGAAAAGCCAGAGCGCGCGTCTTCCTGCTCAAAAGACCGGGATAGATAGGCCACGCCCCCTGCTAGCTCAAATAATGAGCGCGAAATCTCCCCGCTCCTGCTCCCTCTCTGTCCTGCAGCTATCTGCCTGCGGACAAAAAAATCACCACATCTTCATGTAGAAGCGCTGTCACAGCAGCGCTGAAGCATACTGACTTTACATGTAGTAGCGCTGTCACAGCAGCGCTGAAGCATACTGACTTTACATGTAGTAGCGCTGTCACAGTAGCGCTGAAGCATACTGACATTACATGTAGTAGCGCTGTCACAGTACGCTGAAGCATACTGATATTACATGTAGTAGCGCTGTCACAGCAGCGCTGAAGCTTACTGACATTTACATGTAGTAGCGCTGTCACAGCAGCGCTGAAGCTTACGACATTACATGTATTAGCGCTGTCACAGCAGCGCTGAAGCTACGACATTTACATGTAGTAGCGCTGTCACAGCAGCGCTGAAGCATACTGACATAGTAACGCTGACATTAATAATAGCGCTGCTCATTCAGACGCTAAAGCACTCACACATAATTATATATTAAAATTTGTGTGGAGTACTCACCAGCCAAGGCGCCACAGGGACCCTCAGGGTTTTCTGGCGCAGTGCCCATGCTTCCCCCCAGGGCGAAGAACGCAGTGACCGCACGTGTGGTTTGCGTTCCCGCCAGAGAAGCTCTCCTCATCCCCCAGGGCCGGCAAGGATTCTGCAGGGACTTTGAGTGAATACAGATCCGCCAAGGGAGAGGTTGGGGTACAGCAGCGCTGATACCCCTGAGACCTCTAGACCAACTAGTGATCCAAGTCTCCGTCCGAATATTAAAATAATAAAATTTTCTGAGGAGCTGCATTAGCAGCGACCATCCTCTTGGACCTCAAATCTTAGACTGAGCTGAGTAGGAGGAGCCCGAGCTGGAGGGGCCAGCCAGTCATCACTCTTTTGATCTGAGGTAACATCCTGATCTGGGGCTCCGCCTACCCATCAGTAATGAATTTACTGTGGCTCTCTTCCTTCATCTGCAGCTGAAAGTGACATTAATATTTAGTAGATCCTCCTTTGCAAAAATAACAGCCTCTAGTCGCTTCTGTAGCTTTTAATGAGTTCCTAGATCCTGGATGAAAGGTATTTTTGACCATTCCTCTTAACTGAACTGGAATTGTTTTGTAAAGTTTGATGGGTTTCCGAGCATGGGCAGCCCTCTTCAAATGAAACCCACAGATGTTTCAATGATATTCAGGTATGGGGACTGGGGTGGCCATTCCAGAACATTGTAAATTGTGTTTTGGTTCATTGTCTTGCTGAAAGATCCATCCCCTGCGTAACTTCAACTTTGTCACTGATTCTTGAACATTATTGAGTGGAATACGAGTGGAATCCATGCTGTCCCTCAACTTTAACAAGATTCCCGGTGCCGGCATTGGCCACACAGCCCCAAAGCATGATGGAACCTCCACCAAATTTTACTGTGAGTAGCAAAATGTTTTTCTTGAATGCTGTGTTTTTTTTGACGCATGCATAACGCCTTAATTGTATGACCAAAACAACTCAATCTTGGTTTCATCAGTCCACAGGACCTTCTTCCAAAAAAAAATTGGCTTCTCCAAATGTGCTTTTGCATACCTCAGCCGACTCTGTTTTGTGGGGTGCTTGCAGAAACGGCTTCTTTCGCATCACTCTCCTGTTATGTTTCGGTAGCTAGGAGTGCAGGTAAAAAAGGCAATACACCAGAGCAGTTGGAACCTATGAGATTGCAGTACCCTGACTAACCACCACAACTAGAGGCAGCCGTGGAGCGTTCCTAGTTGGTCCTAGACGCCTCGTCACAAGCCTGAGAAACTAACTACACC
>JARQOD010000002.1:50480902-50583396 GCA_033576555.1 Oophaga sylvatica | reverse complement strand
AAGTGGTGCTTTAAGAAATGACAGTTACACTTTAAAGAGGTCCTCTCACTTACTCAAAAAGATGGAGCTAAATACCTTGTAAAAATCCCTTTAAGGGATCTCCCTGTATGTAGTAAGCTATACACTCCTCTGACATGGTGGGTCTATATTGCACAAAGCCCCTTTCTCCATTTGTGAGATTATCACTCTCTGCACTTTGTGGAGGGGGCCAGTATTCACACACACTTTATTTGCTTTCCTCATGTACTTGTAAATACTTCAGAATGCTGCAGATCCTACCAGATCTTGGTGTTGACTTGAATTTCATAGGTTTTATTGAAATTTTGTAATGATATTACGAATAAAGAATTACTGTTTTTGATTATAGATTGAACTCTTGTTTTATACTGGATATCCTTCTACAATTATATTGTTTTCCTTTGAATCAGCCTTACTAGTAGTAGGAAAGAGCTAAATACATGGCTGCTGGAAATTATTTTAGTTTAGTACTATTGCTTTCTGTGATAGGTCAGAAATCACAATATACAGAATTTAACAATACCTTCACAAATATTCACATCTCCTCTATGTCTGCCAGTTTCATGTCAATCAGTGGCTTGTGCAACAGTTGTTGATTCTCATCATACAAGAACACAGTATTTTCTGATCCACCCTAAGAAAAGGAAAGACAACGTTGATCAAGTCAGTTCTGTTCTGGCTGGACATTGCCCTTATTTCCTTCATAGCATATGATGTAAACTTACATCAGATGTCGTGTCCCTGCTTTTGATGCAGGATGACACGCCGAACCCGCATCGTTCCCCACACACGAAGTCTGACTTAATCATCCATCGTGCGCCTCTGACAGTCGTGGCTGGAGTGGTGCTCTGCCCGTGGCTGTCAACTTCTTAAATCCCACTGTCAATCTCTGACAGCAGCATTTAACATGAGCCAGCAAGCGTCATTCCACACTCCCATCGGCGAGCCTGTGTCATGATCATGGGGCACCAATGGGTTGTCACTGCAGCTGGGGCTCTGCTGAAGACCCCTGTGCCTGTCATTACGATTCACCTGTGAACGCCGGCCTGTAGCTGGAGTTCATAGGAGATTGTGATTTTCTCTATGTGTAGCAGTGTATAGATCAAAACGCCCAAATTATGTTTTTTGGCAGCCGCAACATTGGAATAAAATGCAATAAGAGGCTATCGAAATATCGTATCTAACCCAAAATGGTCCCAGTAAAAACGTCAGCTCAGGGCGCAAAAATGAGTCATCCCTCAGCCCCAGATCCCAATAAATCAAAACATTACGGGTCATGTAAAACAAGGTAAATGTGAAGTTGCATTTTTTATTGCAATTTCTGCGCACTTGAATTTTCCCCCTGATTTTCAATACACTATGTGGCAGAATGAATCGCGTCACTTAAAAGTACAACTCGTCCCGCAAAAAACAAGCCCTCATACTGGCATATTAATGGAAATATAAAGTTATGGGTCTTGGAAAAAGGGGAGGAAAACGACTTCTGCTGATCTACAGTGTATTGGCGCCCTGCTTGTATTGAGCGGGCTCAAAGAGGCAGCCAGAGATAAGCACTCCAGATAGATTGGCCTCTCAAATGGCACTGTCAAGTGTGGCAACAGCCTTTAACTAAACACAATCAGTTTTTCAGTGACAAAAACCCATACCCTTACAAAAAAAAAAAAAAAAAGAAAAATATAAAAATTCGTATGCACCCCAAAATGGTAGCTACTAATGATGAGCGAACGTGCTTGGATAACATCTTATCTGAGCACGCTCGGGTGTTATCCGAGCATATGGGCGTGCTTGTATATTATGTTCCAGTCCTTGTGGCTGCATGATTTGCGGCTGTTCCACAGCCTGTACACATGTGGGGATTGCCTGTTTGTTAGACAGCTTGAACACATGGGGATTCCCTAACAGCCATAAATCAGGCAGCTGCGGGGACTCAAACATAATATACAGTCATGGTCAAAAGTTTTGAGAATGACACAAATATTATATTTTCACATGATCTGCTGCCCTCTGGTTTTTATGTGTGTTTGACAGATGTTTTTATCACAGACAGAAATATAATTGCAAACATATGAGTAACAAAAGCTTATATTGACAGTTAGAATGAGTTAATGCAGCAAGTCAATATTTGCAGTGTTGACCCTTCTTCTTCAGGACCTCTGCAATTCTCCCTGGCATGCTCTCAATCAACTTCTGGACCAAATCCTGACTGATAGCAGTCCATTCTTGCACAATCAATGCTTTCATTTTGTCAGAATTTTTAGGTTTTTGTTTGTCCACCCGTCTCTTGATGATTGACCACAAGTTCTCAATGGGATTAAGATCTGGGGAGTTTCCAGGCCATGGACCCAAAATCTCTATGTTTTGTTCCCTGAGCCATTTAGTTATCACCTTTGCTTTATGGCAAGGTGCTCCATCATGCTGGAAAAGGCATTGTTGATCGCCAAACTGCTCTTGGAGGGTTGGGAGAAGTTGCTCTTGGAGGACATTCTGGTACCATTCTTTATTCATGGCTGTGTTTTTAGGCAAGACTGTGAGAGAAATTGAACAAAATCACCCAGGTGCTGGAAAGAGAAATACCTAATGGAGTGGAAAAGGACAACGAGACCAAGAAAATATACTATAATCAAAATGCCTTTATTAAACAAAGTTACTGGCTTGACAAACGTATAATATAACCATGTAATAAAATAATTTAAAACAACAGGACACTATAATCAATAAATATACTCAATATAATATAATATAATATAATATATATATATATAATGTAATGCTCAGAAAATAAAACCAGGTAAAAAAACTATATATACAACATAATTATATAGTGAACACACAGTGGTGTACAAAATGTAATATAACAAATACTATGATGTGTATATTAAATATGAAAAATATATAAAGTGTGTGCACTAAATCAAAAAGAATTTTTTATACTACCCACTACAATTCGTGTGCAAATGATTGCAGAAATCAATCAAATGGAATAAAAATGTGTAACAAATAAAACCGGTCAAATAGTGCAAAAAAAAAGACCATCAATGAAAAAAGGCGCACCAAATAAAAACCAATATACCTGGGAGCAAAAAGTGTCAGATGTATGTGCCTGCTGAAAACCCGCCCCGACGCGCGTTTCGGATATATAGATCCTTTTCGTCAATCGAAAAGGGGATTCATCAGAGAAAATAACTTTTCCCCAGTCCTCAGCAGTCCACTGCCTGTACCTTTTGCAGAATATCAGTCTGTCCATGATGTTTTTTCTGGCTTCTTTGCTGCCCTCCTTGAGACCAGGCCTTGTTCCAAGAGTCTCCGCCTCACAGTGCGTGCAGATGCACTCACACCTGCCTGCTGCCATTCCTGAGCAAGCTCTGCACTGCTGGTAGCCCGATCCCGCTGCTGAAACACTTTTAAGAGACGGTCCTGGCGCTTGCTGGTCTTTCTTGGGCGCCCTGGAGTTTTTGGCAACAATGGAACCTCTCTCCTTGAAGTTCTTGATGATGCGATAGATTGTTGACTGAGGTGCAATCTTTCTAGCTGCGATACTCTTCCCTGTTAGGCCATTTTTGTGCATTGCAATGATGACTGCACGTGTTTCTTTAGAGATAACCATGGTTAACAGAAGAGAAACAATGATGCCAAGCACCAGCCTCCTTTTAAAGTGTCCAGTGGTCTCATTCTTACTTAATCATGACAGATTGATCTCCAGCCATGTCCTCATCAACACCCACACCTGTGTTAATGGAGCAATCACTGAAAAGAGGTTAGCTGGTCCTTTTAAGGCAGGGTTGCAATGATGTTGAAAGTGTGTTTTGGGGGATAAAGTTCATTTTCTAGCCAAATATTGACTTTGCAAGTAATTGCTGTTAAGCTGATCACTCTTTATAACATTCTGGAGTATATGCAAATTGCCATTAGAAAAAGTGAAGCAGTAGACTTTGAAAAAATTAATATTTGTGTCATTCTCAAAACTTTTGGCCATGACTGTACACGCACACCCAGATGCTCAGGTAACACCCGAGTGTACTCAAAGAAGATGTTATCCGAGCACGTTCGCTCATCATTAGTAGCTACTTTTTGTGAAAAAAGATATAAAATCCCCCGCAAGTTAAACTTGCAAAATGTCTGTTTCCCCCCCAATTCTACACCCATTGGATTTCTTCCCTGTTTTCCACTACATTGTATGGAAAAGTGAATGGAGTTATTCAAAACTAGAACTAATCCACCAAAAATACAAACCATCAAACACTAACTACGTCATCGCGCCCTCTGACCTGAACATTACAGCCAGAGGACGTGGAGGACAGAGCGGTGCGCAGCGGTGGACCGGGGACAGGTGAATATCACATATACTTAGCTCCTCCTGATGCGGTCTCTGAAGCTCCTGCGGTCTCCGGTAGCTATTCCTTCCTTCAGCGGTCACGTGGTACCGCTCATTAAAGGCATGAATATGCACATATTCATGCCTTTAACCCCTTACTGACATCGGACGTACTATCCCGTCCATGGTACCTGGGCCCGTATGACCGGGGACGGGATAGTATGTCTCGTGCGATCGGACGCGCTCCCAGGGGGAGCGCAGCCGATCGCGGCCGGGTGTCAGCTGATTATCACAGCTGACACCCATGACTGTGTGTCAGGAGCGGTCACGGACCGCTCCCGGCACATTAACCCCTTGCACACCGCGATCAAACATGATCGCGGTGTACTGGGGGCACAGGGGAGGATCGCGCAGGGTGGGGGCTCCCTGCGCGCCCCCCTGAGACCCTCAGAGCAGCGCGATGTGATCGCGCTGTTCTGAGGGCTTCCTCCCTCCCAGGACCCGGATCCAAGATGGCGCCGGGGTCCTGGAGGGAGGCGGCTACCTCAGTGCCTTCCGAGAGCAGGCACTGAGAAGCCTGCTGCACTGCCTGAGCGATCGCTGGTGTGACAGAGTGCTGTGCACACTGTCACACCAGCGATCTGATAAAATACAGTGATGTCCCACCCTGGGACAAAGTAAAAAAGTTAAAAAAATAAAAATAAACATGTTTTAAAAAAAAATCCAAAATAAATAAAAAAAAAAATATATATTCCCCAATAAATTCACTTCTTCCTGTAAATAAAAAAAACAAAGCAATAAAAGTACACATATTTGGTATCGCCGCGTCCGTAACGACCCCCCCTATAAAATTGTCCCACTAGTTAACCCCTTTAGTGAACCCCTTAAAAAAAAAAAACGAAGCAAAAAATCAATGCTTTATCATCATACCGCCGAACAAAAAGTGGAATAACACGCGATCAAAAAGACCGATTATAAAAAAACATGGTACTGCTGAAAACGTCTTGTCCCGCAAAAAACGAGCCGTCATACAGCATCATCAGCGAAAAAATAAAAAAGTTATAGCTCGCAGAATAAAGCGATGCAAAAATAATAATTTTTTATATAAAATTGTTTTTATTCTATAAAAGCGCCAAAACATGAAAAAATGATATAAATGAGGTATCACCATAATCGTACTGACCCGAAGAATAAAACTGCTTTATCAATTTTACCACACGCGGAACGGTATAAACGCCTCCCCCAAAGAAATTCATGAATTGCTGATTTTTGTTCATTCTAACCTCCCAAAAATCGAAATAAGAAGCGATCAAAAAACGTCACGTGCTCAAAAATGGTACCAATAAAAACGTCAACTCGTCCCGCAAAAAATAAGACCTCACATGACTCTGTGGGCCAAAATATGCAAAAATTATAGCTCTCAAAATGTGATGATGCAAAAACTATTTTTGCAATAAAAAGCGTCTTTTAGCGTGACAGCTGCCAATCATAAAAACCCGCTATAAATAGTAAATCAAACCCCCCTTTATCACCCCCTTAGTAAGGGAAAAATAATAAAATTAAAAAAAAGTATTTATTTCCATTTTCCATTAGGGTTAGGGTTGCGGCTACAGTTAGGGTTAGGGTTGGCGCTAAAGTTAGGATTAGGGTTAGAGTTGGGATTAGGGGTGTGTTAGGGTTAGGTTTGTGGTTAGGGTTGGGACTAGGGTTAGGGGTGTGTTGGGGTTAGGGTTGGAGTTAGAATTGGGGGGTTTCCGCTGTTTAGGCACATCAGGGGCTCTCCAAATGTGACATGGCGTCTGATCTCAATTCCAGCCAATTCTGCGTTGAAAAA
This sequence comes from Oophaga sylvatica, assembly GCA_033576555.1. Lineage (NCBI taxonomy): Eukaryota > Metazoa > Chordata > Amphibia > Anura > Dendrobatidae > Oophaga > Oophaga sylvatica. The sequence goes on along the minus strand of JARQOD010000002.1, from coordinate 50,577,232 downwards.
GTCAAACGGTGCTCCTTCACTTCTCAGCTCTGCCATGCGTCCAAACAGTAGTTTATCCCCACATATGGGGTATCAGCGTACTCTGGACCCCAAGAGTTATTGTGCAATTTGTCCTATTTCTTCTGTTACCCTTGGGAAAATAAAAAACTGGGGGCGAAAATATCATTTTTGTACAAAAAAAATTATTTTTTTATTTTTACGGCTGTGCGTTATAAACTTCTGTGAAGCACTTCGGGGTTCAAAGTGCTCACCACACATCTAGATAAGTTCCTTGTGGGGTCTATTTGCCAAAATGGGGTCACTTGTGGGGGGTTTCCACTGTATAGGTGCATCAGGGGCTCTCCAAATGTGACATGACGCCCCCAGACCATTCCATCAAAGTCTGCAATCCAAAACGTCACTACTTCCCTTCCGAGCCCTGACGTGCGCCCATACAGTAGTTTTCTCCCACATATTGGGTATCAGCGTACTCAGGACAATTTGGACAACAACTTTTGGGTTCCAATTTCTTCTGTTACCCTTGTGAAAATAAAATATTGGGGGCGAAAAAATCATTTTTGTAAAAAAAAAAAAAAAGATTTTTTATTTTACGGCTGTACGTTATAAACTTTAGTGAAACACCTGGGGGTTAAAAGTTCTCACCACACATCTAGATAAGTTCCTTGAGGGGTCTAGTTTCCAAAATGGTGTCATTTATGGGGGTTTCCACTGTTTAGGCAGATCAGGAGCTCTCCAAACACGACATGGCGTCCAGCCAATTCTGCGTTGAAAAAGTCAGACGGCGCTCCTTCCCTTCCAAACTCTGCCATGAACCCAAACAGTGGTTTACCCCCACATATGGGGTATCAGCGCACTCAGGACAAATTGCACAATAACTTTTGGAGTCTTGTTACCCTTGGAAAAATAAAAATTGGGGTGAAAAGATCATTTTTGTGGAAAAAATATGATTTTTAAATTTTACGGCTCTACGTTATAAACTTGTGTGAAGCACTTGGGGGTTCAAATTGCTCACCAAAGATCTAGAAAAGTTCCTTAGGGGGTCTAGTTTCCCAAATGGGGTCATTTGTGGGGGGTTTCCACTGTTTAGGCACATCAGGGGTTCTCCAAATGCAACATGGCATCCAATCTCAATTCCAGCCAATTTTGGTTGGAAAAAGTCAAATGGTGCTCCTTCGATTCCGAGCTCTGCCGTGCGCCCAAACAGTGGTTCCCCCCCCCACATATGGGGTATCAGCGTACTCAGGACAAATTGGACAACAACTTATGTGGTCCAATTTCTCCTGTTACCCTTGGGAAAATAAAAAATTAGTGACTAAAAGATAATTTTTGTGGGAAAAAAATAGGATTTTTTATTTTCATGCCCGGGCATTATAAACTTGTGTGAAGCACTTGGGGGTTCAAAGTGCTCACCAAAGATTCAGATAAGTTACTTAGGGGGTCTAGTTTCCAAAATGGGGTCACTTGTGGGGGGATTTCCACTGTTTAGGCTCATCTTGGGCACTGCAAACGGAACATGACCCCCATCAACGTCTGCATTCCAAAATGTTACTACTTCCTTTCCAAGCCCTGCCGTGCACCCAAACAGTTCCCCACCCCCACATATGGGGTATCAGCGTACTCAGGACAAATTGGACAACAACTTTTGGGGTCCAATTTCCTTGGGAAAATTCAAAAATTTGGGACTAAAAAATCATTTTTGTGGAAAATTGTTTTTTTTTTTTTTTTTTTCCCACACCCAGGCATTATAAGCTTTTGTGAAACACTTGGGGGTTCAAAGTGCTCACAACAGATCTAGATAAGTACCTTAGGGGGTCTAGTTTCCAAAATGGTGTCACTTGTGGGGGTTTCCACTGTTTAGGCGCAGCAGGGGCTCTCCAAACACGACATGGCGTCCAATCTCAATTCCCGCCAATTTTAGTTTGAAAAAGTCAAACGGCGCTCCTTCCCTTACGAGCTCTGCCGTGTGCCCAAACAGTGGTTTTCCCCCACATATTGGGTATTGACGTACTCAGGAGAAATTGCATAACAACCTTATCTGTGCATTTTCTCCTTTTACCCTTGTGAAAATAAAAAAAAAGTTTGTAAAAGATCATTTTTGTGGCTAAAAAGTTAAATATTCATTTTTTCCTTCCACGTTGCTTTAGTTCCTGTGAAGCACCTGAAGGGCTAATAATCTTCTTGAATGTGGTTTTGAGTACCTTGAGGGGTGCAGTTTTTAGAATGGTGTCACTTTTGGGTATTTTCTGCCATATAGACCCCTCAAAGTGACTTCAAATGAGAGGTGGTCCCTAAAAAAAATGGCTTTGTAAATTTTGTTGTAAAAATGAGAAATCGCTGGTCAACTTTTAACACTTATAACTTCCTAACAAAAAAAAATTTTGGTTCCAAAATTGTGCTGATGTAAAGTAGACATGTGGGAAATGTTATTTCTTAACTATTTTGTGTGATATATTTCTCTGTTTTAAGGGAATAAAAATTCAAAGTTTGAAAATTGCAAAATTTTAAAAATTTTCGCCATATTTGCGTTTTTTCAAAAATAAACGCAAGTTATATCGAAGAAATTTTACTTCTAACGTGAAGTACAATATGTCACGAGAAAACAGTCTCAGAATCGCGAAGATCCGTTGAAGCGTTCCAGAGTTATAACCTCATAAACAGACAGTGGTCAGAATTGTAAATATTGGCCCGTCATTAACGTGCAAACCACCCTTGGGGGTGAAGGGGTTAATGACCGGTACCATGTGATCACTGAAGGAAGGAGACCGAGACCGTGGGAGAAGCAGGGGGCTGCAGAGACGCGCAAGGGGGGAGGGTTAAGTATGATCTGACACGCCCGCTCCCCCTCCCCTGCCGACCCCCTGGTATATGACTCGCATACAAGCCGAGAGGAGCACTTTCAGCCTTAAAAAATGGGCTGAAAATCTCAGTTTATATGCAAGTACATACGGTAATAAGCACTGGCTTCCTGCAGTCGCCACTAGAGGGAGATCAGGAGCTAACCCCATGTCATACATAGAAAAACAGAACGCTGTAATCTGTCTCTATGGGAGGTCACTAGAATGTCCCATTCAAAGTCCCCACAACAGAAAACAAGTGTAACCAGCTGTGAACATATTAAAACGGATCTGTCATAAAATTTCACAACAAAAGTATATATTAGATATCTTAGATACACATAATTGATAATCAATGTCAAAATAAATGTACAATTATTTATGAATGCTAATATCCATCCCTGCCTATCTAGTCTGATTGACAGCTCCTCAGTGTACCTCCTCCCCGCTAACGAGATCTCACAGTGCTTAGTACGAGCTGCCAGTCACTGGATACATTTGCACTCAAGATATTTCACTCTATAGCTGGACTCATAAATTGCTTATTATAATATAAGGATTTTACAGCCATTCTGACATGGATTTACAAAGTAAGTACTCCAGCCTCATCTAGGTCCTTATTTATATATGCATTTGGTCATGTGCTTCAGACTCAGTGAGAGATCAGGTTGCTTGCTGCCTATAGACCTATTAAGTAAAGTGAGGAGGCAGCTGCAGAGTGAGACACGTAAAGACCATGCTGCGGTCTCTGGTAACTGTGCTGAATTTACTGCTAAATACTGCTGTATAATATCCTATATCTTACAATGTGCTACACAGAAAAGCAGGAGTCCTGGCACAGGAGGAATCACAGCAACTCCTCCTCTCTGCATAGATTCCTATGGTCAGCATGTAACCTGTTTCCTCAGTGAAGCTGATGGATTTTATTAGTGAATTTAAAGTGACTGAACAGTTTCGGTAGCTGTAAAGAACGGGTGGGTTGTGGAGTAATTAGTTGTTAGAGATTAACCTAAAAAGTAAAAAAAAAAAAAAGTGATTTTAGACATTTATATACCTAAATCACATTACAACACATGCAGAAATTCATCATAGAATGGAAATGGAAGAGAATACACTAAAATAAAAAATACTTACAATGCATGTGGCAATTAGTGTCTTTCCCTGCACCAAGTCCATCATTTTGTACAATGCTTTTATGCTCCACTCTGGGCAGTATGGAAGTCTACAGCTCTCGAAATCTTCTGGAGGAGGCTTAAATCCGGCCAGTTTCACTCTGACAGCTTTTGCTGGATACTGAATAAGTGAAGGTGGAAGCTGAAATAGACTAGAAAGAAAAATAAAGGCAATCACCCACGGTCCTAGACGGTCACAAAACTTCATTTACCACACTTCACAAGCAGGCAACGCTTCATAAACATTATTTCTATAAATGTGTTTAACCCCTTTGACACAAATGGACGTCAATGTCATGCTACAGACCACAACAGGACATAAGTTACGTTCCAGGGATGGCACGGGCAGAGTAATTGGGCATTTGTCACTTGTATTGGGAGCTAACAGTTATAGACAGCGGAGTCCGACTGAGCTTCAAAACCACTACTTTAACCCCTCGAATACCACATTAGAAGAGGTCTGTCTAAAACTGTCAGGATGGGATAAGGACCTTAGTACATAGAGTTGATTTACATACATTCCAGCCACATTCATTAACTAATCAGATGTTGGCTGTGTTACACAGCCAGCATTCACTGCTGTTCATCCCTTAAATTCTTTTCTCAATCCGTCACCATGGCATTTAAGACTTGCTTCTGGGGGCAGGGAATGGTACGAGTGTGAGGGTACAAATGGGTTGCTGTTAGAGATGGGCGAGCCCGAACAGTAAAGTTCGGGGTCCATACCGAACACCTACTGTTCCGGTTCGACATCCCGAACACTGAATGTTTCTTGTGCCGTCATCTGTATGACAGTGCGAGAAACATCGGTGGCTCTGATCGGTGGTAAAATCATTACCACCGATCAGAGCGCTGCGGTTCCCACGCTGTCAGATGACAAGTATGAGCCCGCAGATGTGACCAGAGTATAATAGCTAGAGCTGGTGCGGCTGATGGGAGTATTCATCAGCCAATTCCTGCGCCATAAATAAAATAAAAAAAAGAGTTATGGGATCCCCTGTATTTTTGATTACCAGCCAGGCAAAATTGACAGCCACGGGCTATTCTTGAGTTAACAAGAATAGAGTGGTCCCTGGCAGTTTTAGTTTAAAAACAATTATTTAAATAAGTAATTTAAAAAACAGATTCGGGGTCCCCCCTATTTTTGACAACCAGCCAAACTAAAGCAGACAGCTGGGGGCTGGTATGGGTCCATTGATATTGCCCCGCCCCAGCCTAAAAGTAGTTGCCCCAGAGAAGGCTCATCATTAGATGTTCTAATTCTGGCGCTTTGCCTGGCTCATCCCATTTGCCCTGTGGCAGTGGCAAGTGGGGTTAATATTTGTGGGCTTGATGTCAACCTGACAACACAAAGGTGACATCAAGCCCACGGGTTAGTAATAGACAAGTGAAATGGGGTCTGTGTCCCCCATTATCAGAAGACACTCATATATAATACAGTAGGATAAATGGTCATTTATTATGATTTAGTGTCAAGGTTCAATAGTATTTACGCCACAGCAATGTTCATCAAGACGTTTTGACCCTCCCAGGTGTTTTTCAATATAGTCGCTGGATGGGCAGAAGAATGGAGGAGAGAGAGGTGGGACGCAGGTCGTGCTATGCCTGGGGTATAATACTAGAGACAAGGATTTATTTTAGCCCGTATTCATTCACATTCCCATTGCTCAGAAGTTTACAGTACACATGGGTTAGTAAAATATATACATATACACACATATACACAAGAGGCCTGGGAATATAGTGCAAGAATACAGGAATGGGATGGCTGGTCATGAACCAGCTGCCCCAATCTGTTTTTGTGGTAACATACGCTATCTATGGATCATCAGAGCCCTCCAACCACAAGGAAGCTGGACCTTAGTCAGCTGGTGGGAACACAGAGAAAATGGACCTAACAATTTGTACAGTACATAGATACCCCCATATGTGGTGGAAAACTACTGTTTTGGTGCACGGTAGGACTCGGAACAGAAGGAAAGATATGTGACTTTTAGAGGACAAAATTGACGTCTTGTTGCACTTGCAGAGCCCCTGAGGTGCCTAAACATCTGAGAAACCACACAAGTGACACATTTTGGAATAATGCTGCTAACCTGCAGATATGGGGTTAATCTGCAGGTTAACAGCTTTATGATACTGTCCGGAGCATGCACGTAGAGGAATGCAGCGGGGAGAAAATTTTTTTTATTCTCCCCGCCAGCATTTGGTATTCAGTCATAGGGGCGGGCAGCGCCAGTTCAGTCATCGCTCTGATTATACAGAGCGGCCGCTGTAACAGCTCCCCCGGCCCTGACTGACACTGGCTCTATGTTGCGGTCGGCTGTCAGCCAGTGGGCGCGGTTACAGTGGCCCCTCTGTATACGCAGAAAGTGACTGAACCAGTGCCTGCGCAGCCTCCCATGACTGAAACCAAATGCTGGCGAAGAGAATAAAGATCATTTTACATGCTGACGCAGGACAGCATCATAACGCTGTTAACCTGCAGATTAACACCATATCTGCAGGTTAACAACGTTATTCCTGGTGACAGGTTCACTTTAAGGAATTTATCTAGCAGGGCGGTGAGCACTCTGAACCCATGGGCAGGCAGACAAGGTGATACATTTTCATAAAAAGCCATTCTGTCACAGATTGTCAAAGTAAGTACAACGTTTTGCCATAATAATGAATACTGCGGTAAAGAATTGTAATACTGTATTACCTGCAGACATCCAGCACTCTTGAAGTTCCATAATCAACAAATTCTACAATACAAGTGACAGGGTCGTAAGATTTAATGGACTGCAGTTTCGCTCTATACAACATACCATCGGTATAAAGAGCAAGACATGGCATAGCTGAAAATGAAAAGAAGAATGTCAGCATCTAACATATGAAAATCGCATATAACCCCTACAGACAAGGACTGTGACATACACTCCGAACCTGTCCTAAAATCTGTTATCCTTGGCAAATTGTCCATATCAGAGTTGATTTCATCAAGGGTGGATATAAGAGGATCGTAGTCTTCGCTGACATTCTTAACACAAATGAAGACCTGAAAAAAAAGTATTATTAAGTCCAGTAATTGCTAGTCAGTAATGATGTTGTAAATGTATTCGTTGACAGAAGATACTTCCTTCTACATCAGTTCACCATGTCAAATGTAGTATTACAAAGAAGTCTATAAATGCACAGTAAACTCCTTAATAAGTTACAGCTAGTCCAGAGATTAGCTTGGCCTGGTTTCGCACGAAGATAGTCACTTCTGCGACCTCCTTTGGGGACTTCCATTTGAAGCCCAGAAAAATGGAACTCAGACAGAAATCCTGACAAAGCAATTCAGCAAAATGATGCAAATGAAGTCCCAAGTCTGCAACTATAGGTTCAGTTTTAATTTTATTCCGGCAAAGGCCATGTTTTATGCAAAATAAAATAGACTAATACATCCCGCTTAAAAGACAACAGAAAAAATGTGAAACAACACTCAGAGTGGAAGACTTCGAGCTCTGCTTGCCTCATTATAATGAACGGCTCCATTGGAGTTTCCATCTGAATCTCACTTTTCTTCGCTTCAGACGTATGAAAGAAGCAGCATAACGGGTACTATTGTAGAGTGACACAAGTCTCATCACTATGGACAATAGCTAGCCAGAGATACATTTTACTGGCAGCGGTCACAGCAGGTCAACAGATAGAAATATAGCACTGACACTCACTAGATTTTGCTGGGGTTCCCTAGGACTATTAATCTTTTTTACTATGGGCCTAAAAGCTAAACAGGCATGTAGTTGCTAACAGAGGCACTGTTCCTGCTCCTGCCGGAGATTCAGCTACTCCATGTCAACAGAGCAGCGGTTTCTCATCCACTCTGTTGACGAGGTGTGACTGCCAATGTTATGCTGATTGACAGCTGGCTTACCGCAGTTAGGCAGTGGGGAGTCGGCTGTCAATCATCATAATGTTGGCATTCATACCCTGTCAACAGAGCGGATGAGAAACCGCTAGGCCACGTTCAAATGTTTAGTATTTAGTCAGTATTTCATATCAGTATTTGTAAGCCAAAATCAGGAGTGGAACAATAAAAGAACAAGTATAATAGAAACATATCACCACTTCTCGATTTTTTTTTTACCCATCCCTGGTTTTGGATTACAAATACGAACATAAAATACTGACCAAATGCTGAAGGTGTGAACATGGCCTTACTCTGTCGACGCACCGAAGGCGGAAGATGTTGAATCGCTGTCAAGAGCAGTCCTAGGCCGCTCTGTGCTGGAAGATATCGGTGCCATCCACAAAAGGCAGGTAGCAGTTAGCAACTACCTGCCTGTTAGCTCTTCAGTGAAAAAAATGTAATCGTCCTGGATAACCCATTTAAGGAGTTTGTGAAAGTCTCAAGGTTAGCCTCCATCCGTAAGCGGCTATGGGGCAACTTCGCTTTCTGAAGTTTGACGAGCCCTATTGAAAGGGTCATGTATGATTGAAATAGCAGATTACAGTGCAGGGGTACCTACAGCAATCTCAGAGAATGAATGGAGATGTGTGTATGCTTGTTCTATAAGCCATTTGGACAGGACTACGCAAAGCCTTATTCTCACGAACGCTAGGGGTCCCAGTAGTTGGCTCACAGCAATCAGTACATTATTCCACTATCCTATGGACTTGACACTTACTGCAAAACTAAATTTGTTCATTGTCTTTGAATTTCTATGATGAATAAAATAACATTACAGCAAGATTATGGAGTGTCCAGGAAAAACTAAGAATAACAGCTTTTTTTCTATCCACTTAATTGCTGAACATTTCTAATTGTAAAAGATGGATTTTGGTAAGACCTTACCTGTAAAATCCTTTTCAGCGAAGGAAGGAAGGGAGACACAGTCATTACTAGTGGGTAGGCGGAGCCCACACAGGATAGAACACCTCAGATTAAAAAAAAAAAAAAAAAAAAAAGAGTGTTGACCGACCCCTCCAGCTTGGGCTCCTCCTACTCCAGCTCTCCAGTCCGTACACAAGCTAAGGAAGAGCAAATATCACCAGCGGAGCAACATAACCCCTTCTGAAGAACTTCAGAGAAAAAACAAGAAGACAGGTTATGCATATAACAGAAAAAAACACACAGTCCCAGGTACTACTCACTGAACCTGACCACTGCGATGAGCTGGCAATGCTGGAACAGAGTCTTAGCGCGCCGACCTCAGCCCAGATAATCGCTATCAGAGAAGGGTCACGCCGCATCTGAAAACACAACAACACACTTCTGCCATGGGAGGGATCTGTGTCTCCCTTCCTTCCTTCGCTGAAAAGGATTTTACAGGTAAGGTCTTACCAAAATCCGTCTTTCAGCAGCAGATGGAAGGAAGGGAGACACAGTCATTACTAGTGGGACGTCCCAAAGCAGTCCAGAAATTAAGGGTGGGCAAAAAACCAACAGAGGCAGATTCCCACAACTTAGATAAATGCGCAACCAGCGCTAAATACAAGTTAACAAGAACTTTAAACTACAGCCGCCTGCAGGACCCTACGTCCTAAGGCCGCATCAGCTGAAGCACTGACGTCCACCTTATAAAATTTCGTAAACGTGTGGACGGAGCGCCAGGTCGCCGCCCGGCAGAGCTGAGCTGCCGAGGCCCCTTGATGAAAGGCCCACGATGAACCTACAGCCCTCGTGGAGTGAGCTCGAATCTTAATCGGGCAAGGTTCGCCCTTAAGTCGGTAAGCCTCTAAAATGGCCGACCGAATCCAACGAGCTATAGAGTCCTTGGAAGCTCGTTGACCACGTTGACGACCTGCTGGAATCACAAACAGAGAATCCGACTTCAGAAAACTTTGAGTAATAGACAAATAGAACTTCAAAGCCCGCACTAAATCCAAAGTGTGCAAAGCCCGTTCCTTCGCATTCCTCGGCTCCGGACAGAGCGAGGGCAACACAATATCCTGGTTAACATGAAATTGTGACACCACCTTAGGTAGAAAGTCACCCCGAGTGCGAAGCACTACGCTATCCGGGTGAAACTCCAGAAAAGGAGGCGAGCAAGAAAGAGCCGCCAACTCAGAAACCCTTCTCAAAGAAGTGACCGCCACTAGGAAGGCAACCTTCCAAGAGAGCAAAGAAAGGCTAACAGAGACCATAGGCTCAAAAGGCTCATGTTGAAGAGCCTCCAAGACAAGATTGAGCCGCCAAGGAGACACAAGCGCCTTCCGCGGCGGAAACTGACGGGTTACCCCGCGAAAAAAGGAACGTACGTCCCTACGCGAAGCGATAGCCTTCCGAAACAGCAAGGACAGAGCAGAAACCTGACCCTTCAGAGTGCTAACTGCCAAACCCTTGTCCAGCCCGAACTGCAGAAAGGCCAACAAATTGGGAATGGAAAAAATCCTCGGGTTCCTAGAAGAACCCGAACACCACGAAAAGAAGGCTTCCCAAGTCTTGTGATAAATCCTAGTAGTAGCCGGACCTCTGGCAGCTCGCAGAGTGGCAATGACTTTGGCTGAAAAACCTTGACGGATCAGGATTTCGGTCTCAAGAGCCACGCCATCAAACGCAGAGACTTCAGGTCCGGGTGACGAAAGGGCCCTTGGGTTAACAGGTCCGGGCGAACAGGGAGTGGAAGTGGAGGCACTGCCAGAAGCGACACCAGCGTGGAGAACCACGTCCTCCTTGGCAAATCTGGGGCTATCAACATAGCCGGGACTCTCTCCAGTCTGATCCGACGCAACACCAGAGGAAGTAAGGATATTGGCGGGAACACAGATTAGCTCGAATTGGTCCCACGGAGCCACCAGAGCATCCACCGCCACAGCCTTTGGGTCCTTGTACCTGGACATGAACGTCGGTAACTTGGCATTGAACCTGGATGCCATCAAATCCACTTGGGGAGTTCCCCAACGGGAGCACAGCAGTGCAAAAATTTCCTGATGAAGACTCCATTCTCCGGGATCCATCTTTTCGCGACTGAGGAAGTCCGCTGTGATATTCTGAACTCCTGGAATGTGAATCGCAGAGATGGCTGGCACCCTGGCCTCGGCCCATACCAGGATCCGAGACACCTCCATCATGAGCTTGAAGCTCCTCGTCCCACCTCGATGGTTGATATACGCGACCGCCGTCGCGTTGTCTGTCTGCACTCGGACTGGTAGACCGCTTAAAGGGACCGTCCAGTGTTGGAGGCAAAGGAAAATTGCCCTCAATTCCAGGATGTTGATCGGCAGGACAGACTCTTCCGACGTCCATACTCCCTGAATCCAGAGATTGTTCCAGACACCCCCCCAGCCCGTCAGGCTGGCATCGGTGGTTATGACCGACCACCTCGGAGGGAGGAAGGACTTCCCCAGGGATAACACTTCCGGACGTAACCACCATCCTAGAGACTCTCGCACCCTGTGGGAGATGATGACACTGCAATCCAGTGAAACCTGCGATCGATCCCAACGGTTCAAAATGAGCATTTGGAGAGCCCTGGAATGAAATTGGGCAAACGGAATTGCCTCCATCGACGCCACCATCAAACCCAGAAGGCGCATACACCTTCGAAGAGACATTGCTGTCGAAGACTTCATAACCTGTACATGTCGAAGAAGACTCGCTTGCTTGTCTGGAGGCAGAGACACCACTGCTCGTACCATGTCGAAATGCATTCCCAAAAACAGGATTGACTGCGACGGTTCCAGAGACGACTTCTCCCAATTGACCAGCCACCCGAAGTCCTCCAGGAGCTGAAGGGATAGATTGCGAGCCGTCACCGCCTCCTCCTTTGAGGACGCCACAATCAAAAGGTCGTCCAGGTAAGGAAGAATCGTAACCCCCTGTCTTCGAAGAATCGCCATGAGAGGTGCCAGAATTTTCGTAAAAACTCTGGGCGCTGAGGCCAACCCGAATGGCAGGGCCACAAACTGGTAATGGTCCTGACCTATGGCAAAACGAAGGAAGCGTTGGTGGGCCCTTCCGACGGGAACATGCAAATAAGCGTCGGAATGTCGATTGACACCAAAAAGTCGTTCTGCGACAGGGCCGCCACAACGGAGCGAAGCGACTCCATGCAGAATTTCCGGGTGCGGACATGCCGATTCAATCTTTTGAGATCCAGAATGGGGCGAAATTTGTCCTCCTTTTTGGGGACCACAAAGAGGTTGGAATAAAACCCTCTTCCCCGGTCCTCAGCGGAACCGGTACCACCACACCCTTCTGCAGAAGGGTATCTACCTCCCGCAGTAGAGCGGCAAATAGCTCGGGCTCTGACGGAATGCGAGATTGGCAAAAACTGTCTGGGGATCGAGAAAGAAACTCTATGAAGTAGCCTGCCGACACAACCCGGTCACCCAGGCGTCCGACACGCGGGAAGCCCAAGTCGGTTCGAATTGGAGCAAACGACCCCCCACTCGAGAGTCCTCGAGTGAGACCCTGGCGTCAGTCCGCCTTAGCGGTCTTTTTGTCAGCTTCCCGCTTGTCTTGACGGAAGCTCTTTTTTCCTGAAAAAGGGGACAACCCGATCCCCAAGAGGGCTGACCGAACCGTCCCCTGGACCGAAAGGACCGCCGACTATTACCGGCACTAGGCCTGCCAGACGCAGAAGTCACAGCTCTTCGCTGCGGTAAAGCCGTTTCTTTTGCCTTGTGCAATCAGCTCCGTGAGGTCAGATCCAAATAGCTGACCACCCTTGTAAGCTAAAGATAGCAAACCTTGCTTGGAAACCGCGTCCCCGGTCCACTGTCTAAGCCACAGTGCTCTCCTGACTGTGACCGCCGAGGATTGCGCCCTGGACAGCAGTGACGCAGTATCCAAACCTGCATCACTGCCATATCGGGCTGCATCCTCCAACAACTTGAAAAGCCCATCTACCTCGGATAGTGGGGATCCATCTTGCCACGCCGTCCGTAGACGGTCTAACCAGCTCAGGGAAGCTTTACAAGCACACATGGACCCTAGTACTGCTCTGAATCCATGACCGCGGCCTCGTAGATGGATTTCGCCGCCATCTCCGTTTTTCTGTCCAGCGGGTCCTGCAGACTCGCCTTCCCTCGCTAAGCTGGAATAAAGGGGCATGAAACATCCGGGCCGACTTACCAGGACGTCTAGTTACCTCCTCCGGTAACTAACGCCCTCATGGCTCCAATAAAAGCCTTCGTACGGCCCAAAAGAGAGGCAGAGTGTCCCTGCCGATCCTCCTTGTCCGAATCGGACATCTTTACGCGGGAAGGAAGGCACCGGCTTGTGTCGCTTCCTGCCATGAGAAGATCTAGCTGACACCCAATAACCTAGAGTGTCCCTGCCGATCCTCCTTATCCGAATCGGACATCTCCCCATCCGAGTTCGAAGGGGAACCCTCCATGCCCGAGATCTCCGAGTCGCTACCGGGAAGGATGGCACCGGCCTGTGTCGCTTCCTGCCATGAGAGGATCTAGCTGACACCCAATAACCTAGAAGTCAGACAGGCCATCAATAGAACGAGCGAGGGCCTCCATTTTGACATCACTGAACCTCCGACCGCTGCGCTAGACGCCGTCGAGGTCTGCGTGTCAGATACGCGAGACTGATCCTGTAGCGGATCTGGGAGACGGTCCGCACCTCCTGGACCTGATCGACATGCCTCTCACAGTATATGGCAGGCTTAAACCTGTCAGTAACTAGAACAGTGTGGTTTTTAAAGAAAAAAACGAACGCTGAAGGGTTAAAGCTCTTAAAGAGAGCTACCCCAGCTGTCCCCCAATTAAGGGTTAACCCCTAAGAAGGGGTTAATGTCGCAGACTCCCCACAACCCTGTTAATGAAAAGGGTGTGCGAGCCCCAGCAAAAAAGGTAGCCAGTCTTATGAGGTAACAGCTGCAGGACAGCGCAGTCTGCCACCTAATCATGTGCCTCAGAAAGGTGCGCCTGCGCTGTGGGAGGTGAGGGGGTTATAGTGTCTGCGCTGACAGGCAGAAGCGACTCACCCAGCTGGCCGCGGTGCAGTGTCCTTTGTCCGGTCGGGGGGAGCGGAGAGTGAGGAGCCCGAGGAGGCCGTCAGTAATGGCCGCCGCGCTGAAGGAGAGAAGCCGGAAGAGGAGAAGGCAGGGTAAACCGCGCGCTCAGAGCGCTTCCTGCCCGCGAAAGAACGGGAAAGCGCGAAGCCACGCCCCCGCCGGCTTCAAAAAAGCGCGCGACTCCTCTCCTCCGCTCCTGCCCGCTCCTATGTCCTGCAGGCATCCACCTGCGGACAAAAGTACACAATCACCACACTGAAAAATGTAGCAGCGGCTGCCGCAGCAGCCGCTGAAGCACTCAAACATATATTAAAATGTTGAGTACTCACCCAGCTGAGCGCCACAGGGACCCCCAGGGATTTGTGGCGCTGTGCCCATAGCTTCCCCCCCATGGCGGGGAACGCAGTGACCCAGAAGCGCGGTTTGCGTCCCCGCCAGGGAAGCAACCTTCATCCCCCAGGGCCGGCAGGGTTCTGCAGGGACCACCTTAAAGGTAATGCAGATCCGCCAAGGGAGGGGTGGGGTCCAGTAGCGCTGAGACCCCTGAGACCTCAAGACCACGGGGGTCCAAGTCCCTGTCCGATAAAAATAAAAAATTCTTCTGAGGAGCTGCTCCAGCACGACTATCCTCTGTGACCTCAAATTTTAGACTGGAGAGCTGGAGTAGGAGGAGCCCAAGCTGGAGGGGCCGTCAACACTTTTTTTTAATCTGAGGTGTTCTATCCTGTGTGGGCTCTGCCTACCCACTAGTAATGACTGTGTCTCCCTTCCTTCCATCTGCTGCTGAAAGGGTTGTTTGCCACAAAAAATTGAATGGAGGATGGAATGTAACAGTGGTATCAATTATTCAAGAAAGGTTAAAAAGGTGGTCTAGAAGTAACGTTCGGTCGAATTTTATATTTATAGTGGCTACAAATGTTTTCAGTTCTTCATCATAAAGTAAATAGACATTCAGAAAATATTACTACACACAGAATTGAAATGTATAATAATACTCAATCTTGGACAACCAGCACACAGGTCAAATGAAAGGATATAGTACTATGATCTCATACCCAAAATTGCCTGAGTTCATTGTGAGGATGAATAATCGCAATATCTGGATTAGATGTGACATATCCTGCTAATGTACTGTGAATTTATCTGGAGTTTCGCCAAAATGCGATTTATAACACTAGTAATCAGGAGTTGGGGTATTGATTTAAATCACGCCGATTTAAATCAACGATTTAAATCATGATTTAAATCAAATGATTTTTTTCTATTTAAATCAGATCGATTTAAATCGTGATTTTAATCATGATTTAAATCAAAAGATTTTTTTAATATAAATCACGATTAAAATCTAAAACTTTCAATCATTGTTCAATTAACTCCACACTTCTAGCTTGGTTTCACTTTCTGTAGCTTGGTTTCAGTTTCTTTTTCCATTCAGTTGACATGCCCAAACTTGTTGGATAGTCAGTCAGCAGTACTTGGCTGTAGTAACAATCAAACTTCAGAAGTGATCTGCGTGAGCCATGGCAGGTCGTAAGAGAGACCCATTTGGGTTCATTTTGTTGAGATGCCAGCAGAGCTTGGAAAGAAAGGTGGGAGAGCAAAGTGCAAATACTGTCAAAAGGATATCCAAGGACTTGTTTGCCGTTTGAAATCACATTATGAAAACTGCAACCAGAAGGGAAATGAAGATGTTGATAGTGATACAACTAATGTCAATGAACCCCCACAGCTTCTTATGCACCAGGACCCTAGCACTAGTGGTAAGTCTGGCAATTACAACCTATTTTAACAGACGTTTTACTGGGATGGTTAAAGTCTATGAAAAGAAAAATTTCTAGCACTAGTTCTGGAGTATAGAATTTAAATTTATGTTAAGGCAATATTTCACAGAAGATTAACGTTAAGTAAAAATAAAAGAGTGTGTATACGCCTATTTTTTTTTTATATTGTAGGCTACAATTCACTTTTGAAGTCTGCCAAATTGACCATTTTTTTAAAAAAAACATTTTTAAAACTTTTGTGACATAATTTTTTTCAGTTGCTCTGATATTACTAGTATTACAGCAACTTCACCGGAAACTTGAGTAGCATAACTTTTGAGACAGCCCTTATAGGACGAGGACCATTACATTGTTCAAAAAGTTTGTTTCAAAATATTTTCGTTATATTTCTTCAAATACGCAGTCGAATTATATTTTTAATTACTGTGCTTTCAGGGTCAAATATGGCTTGTGCTGCACGTGACAATCAATATCTGGGTACAACTTCAACAAAGCAGCCCAACAAAAAACTTTGCGTGCAAAGTGTAGAAAAATTCCTCTTAAAGACTACGATGAGCCAGAAAGAACATTTTGATGAATTAATTGCTAAATTCATATTTGCAACCAATTCTTCTTTCCGACTAGTTGAACACCCATTGTTTGTACAAATGATCGAAGGAATAAGACCAGGCTACAAATCACCAAGTAGATTTGATATCTCAGGAAAACATCTTCAGGCTGTATACGACAAAGAAAGAGCGGCTTGTACAAAATATTTGAAAGACAAAGTTGTTAACATGAGCTTGGATGGTTGGAGCAACATCCACAACGACCCCATAATTTGCACTTGTGTCACAACAGAAGATGGTGAAACTTAGCTTACAGACACAATCGACACATCTGGAAATTCACATACTGCTGAATATTTACTTGAAATTGCTAAGAACTCAATTCACCAATGCCAAGAACAGTTTGGATGTAAAGTAAGGAGCTTAGTTACTGATAACGCAAGCAATGTGGCAAAAATGCGAGCGGAACTGGCACATGAGGATGACACAAATGTCATTACATACGGTTGTTCTGCCCATTTGTTGCATCTTTTGGCAAAAGACCTGCATATTTCGGGTGTCAAGGAACATGTTGTAGAAATTGTTAAATATTTCCGCAATAATCATTTTGCACATGCAACCTACAAGGAAATGTTACCTACCACAAGATGTTAGATGGAATACCTTGGCTGAATGCTTGGAACTGTTTATTAACAACTGGTCAAAATTAGTGTCCATTTGCGAAACACATCGGGATAAAATTGATGCTAATATACGAAGCAAAGTATTAAATCTTGGTGTGAAGAGAAATGCCGAGGACCTTTTGGAAAGGTTAAAGCCAATATCTATTGCGTTGGATAAAATGCAGAAAGATACTGCAACCATAGCTGATGCCACAGAAGTTTGGAAAGATTTAGAAGGTTCGCTAGATCGCTTGAACCTCTCAACAATGTAAAGGTTGCAATACACCACCGCAAGGACCAAGCATTAAAAGAAGAACACTATTTAGCCAATATCTTGCATCCCATCTACAGAGGGAAAAAACTATCTGAGGCGGAAATCAACTCTGCAATGGAGTGGCTCGCCAATACTAACCATGACATTGTGGCAACTGTGCTGAAATTGAAGTGTGAATCTGCACCATTTCAAAAATACATGTTTGCAGATAACGTCGTTAATGAACTAAAACCACTGGACTGGTGGAAGTCGCAATCACTTGTTCTTCCAGCGAAGATAATAAATGTAGCTACTCAGCTACTGACTGCATCGGCTTCATCGGCAGGAGTAGAGAGATTGTTTTCTTCATTTGGTTTTGTGCACACAACAGTCCGAAACCGCTTAGGAACTGCTAAAGCAGGACAACTAGTTTTCCTATTAAAAGTCCTAAATAAACAGTAGGCTTAAAGGACTGATGTATTCACTGAAGATGTTTGCTTACTTCAAACGTTAGAGATAAGCTATTGTTAAAAAGTACTTAAGGGTATGCCACACTAAACAATATCGCTAACGAGATCGCTAAAAAACATCACTATTTAGCGATCCCGTTAGCGATATTGTTCAGTGCGGCAGCTTCCAGCGACGAGCTTCCTGCTGTGATCTCGCTCGTCGCTGGAATCGCTCCGGACCCTATTTCATCGCTGGCGCTCCCGCTGGGTGAGTATCTAATCGCTGTGTGGCACCTTTTCTTAGCGATTTAGCGGTACTTTTGTACCGCTAAAGTCGTTAAGAAGATCGCTAACGGCGATAGCGTCGTTAACTATATCGCTAAATGTGGCCGCATTTAGCGATATAGAAACAATCCCGCTAGCGATCGCATTAGTATGCGTCGTTATCGTGATCGCTAGCGGGATTGTTTAGTGTGGCAGTACCTTTACTCTCTGTAGTTCAATTCTGATTGTTTAATAGTGCAAATAAAAATTATTAGGTTTCATAATCATCAACTGTTTTAATATTTTCATTTGTGTAAAATAATTTGATTTGCAAAAAGACAAAGTTTTGCTTGTGTACAACTTGATTAAAAAATCCTATTTAAATCAAAAAAATCCGATTTAAATCAAAAAATCATTAAATCAAAAAATCGATTTAAATCAAAAAAATCCGATTTTTTTGATTTTTTTTAAAAAAATCATGATTTTTATCCACCCTGACACTGAACCACTTAGGGTATGTTTCCACGGTCAGGAAACGCTGCGGGTTGGACGCTGTACAGCATAGTGGATGGGATTTCATGAAATCCCATCTCCACTATGCGTGCATGGCCGCCTCCGGCTGCCCTGCGTATACGCACGTGCGACGCGTCTTTCTAGACCGCAGCATGTATTTATCTTGCTGCGTCCAAAGCACTGCCGGTTTCTGACCGTGGAAACATACCCTTAAAAGCCTGAGTGTATGTGCACACGATCAGGAATGACTCAGTATTTGCTCAGGATTTGATGCAGGTGAAATCTGCACCAAATCAGCCTCTGAGGTCACTGGCAGGTCACCTGCGTTTTTGATGTGTTGTTTCATTGCATGCATTTTTTTTTGTCACTTGAAATAAAGTTAATTGAAAGTTGGCTTCTGGGAAGGAAAAAAAAGTGACTTCCTGTTTGCAGATACAGGTGCATCTCACAAAATTAGAATATCATCAAAAGACGGATTTTGGTAAGAACTTACCTGTAAAATCCTTTTCAGCGAAGGAAGGAAAGGAGACACACTAGTTCATAACTAGTGGGTAGGCGGAGCCCAGATAGGATTGACACCTCAGATTAAAAAGAGTATTGACCGGCCCCTCCAGCTCGGGCTCCTCCTACTCAGCTCTTCAGTCGTACCCAAGCTTAAGGAAGAACAATATCACCAGCGAAGCAACATAACCCCTTCTGAAGGACTTCAGAGAAAAAAAATATAAGAGTACAGGTTATGCATGCATTTGGCAAAAAAAAATCACACAGTTCCTGGTACTACTCACTGAACCTGACTACTGCGATAAGCTGGCAATGCTGGAACAGAGCCGTAGCGCGTCGACCTCAGTCCAGATAATTGCTATCAGAGAAGGGTCACGCTGCATCTGTAAATACAACAATACACTTCTGCCATGGGAGGGAGCTGTGTCTCCTTTCCTTCCTTCGCTGAAAAGGATTTTACAGGTAAGTTCTTACCAAAATCCGTCTTTCAGCAGCAGGTGGAAGGAAAGGAGACACACTAGTTCATTACTAGTGGGACGTCCCAAAGCAGTCCAAAAATTAGGGTGGGAAAAAACCAAAATAGGCAGAAACCCAACAACCTAGATAAATGCGCCACAGGCGCCAAATACAAGTTAACTAAAAACTGTAAATTACCGCTGCCTGCAGGACCCTACGTCCTAAGGCCGCATCAGCGGAAGCACTGACGTCCACCTTATAAAACTTTGTAAATGTGTGGACGGAACGCCAGGTCGCCGCTCGGCAGAGCTGAGCTGCCGAAGCCCTTGATGAAAGGCCCACGATGAAGCCACAGCCCTCGTGGAGCGAGCTCGAATCTTAATCGGGCAAGGTTCGCCTTTAAGACGGTAAGCCTCCAAAAAAGCCGACCGAATCCAACGAGCTATAGAGTCCTTGGAAGCTCGTTGACCACGCCTGCGACCTGCTGGAATTACAAACAGAGAATCTGACTTCCGAAAACCTTGAGTAATAGACAAATAGAACTTCAAGGCCCGCACCAAATCCAATGTGTGCAAGGCCCGTTCCTTTGCATTCCTCGGGCCCGGGCAAAGCGAGGGCAACACAATATCCTGGTTAACATGAAATTGCGACACCACATTAGGTAGAAAGTCGCCCCGTGTGCGAAGCACTACTCGATCAGAGTAAAACTCCAGGAAAGGAGGCGAGCAGGAAAGAGCCGCCAACTCAGAAACTCTTCTCAAAGAGGTTACTGCCACTAAGAAAGCAACCTTCCAAGAAAGTAAAGAAAGGCTAGCAGAACTCATAGGCTCAAAAGGCACATGCTGAAGAGCCTCCAAGACAAGGTTGAGCCGCCATGGAGACACAGGCGCCTTCCGCGGTGGAAACTGACGGGTTACTCCACGAAAAAAGGAACGCACGTCCCTACGGAGGCGATAGCCCTCCGAAACAATAAGGACAGAGCAGAAACCTGACCTTTCAGGGTGCTCACTGCCAAACCTTTGTCCAGCCCGTACTGCAGAAAAGCCAACAAATTTGGAATGGAAAAAATCCTCGGGTTCCTTGAAGAACCCGAACACCACGAAAAGAAGGTTTCCCAAGTCTTGTGATAAATCCTAGTAATAGCCGGACTTCTGGCAGCTCGCAGAGTGGCAATGACTTTGGCTGAAAAACCTCTAAGGGTCAATATTTCGGTCTCAAGAGCCACGCCGTCAAACGCAGAGACTTCAAGTCCGGATGACGAACGGGACCCTGGGTCAACAGGTCCGGGCGAAGAGGAAGTGGGAATGGCGGCGCCGCCAAAAGCGACACCAGTGTCGAGAACCACGTCCTCCTTGGCCAATCTGGGGCTATCAACATAGCCGGAATTCTCTCCAGTCTGATCCGACGCAGCACCAGAGGGAGTAAAGATATCGGCGGAAACACAGACTAGCTCGAAATGGTCCCACGGAGCCACCAGAGCGTCTACCGCCACAGCCTTCGGGTCCTTGTACCTGGACATGGTCGGTAGCTTGGCATTGAACCTGGATGCCATCAAGTCCACTTGGGGAGTTCCCCAACGGGAGCACAGCAGTGCAAAAATTTCCGGATGAAGACTCCATTCTCCGGGATCCATCTTCTCGCGACTGAGGAAGTCCGCCGTGGTATTCTGGACTCCTGGAATGTGAATCGCAGAGATGGCTGGAACCCTGGTCTCGGCCCATATCAGGATCCGAGACACCTCCATCATGAGCCTGGAACTCCTCGTCCCGCCTTGGTGGTTGATATACGCAACCGCCGTCGCGCTGTCTGTCTGCACTCGGACTGGCAGACCGCTCAAAGGGACCGTCCAGTGTTGGAGGCAAAGAAAAATTGCCCTCAATTCCAGGATGTTGATCGGTAGAACCGACTCTTCCGATGACCATACTCTCTGGATCCAGAGATCGTTCCAGACACCCCCCCAGCCCGTCAGGCTGGCATCGGTGGTTATGACCGACCACTTCGGAGGGAGGAAAGACTTTCCCAGGGATAACGCTCCTGGACGTAACCACCATCCTAGGGATTCTCGCACCCTGTGAGAGATGGTGACGCTGCAATCCAGTGAAAATTGCGATCGATCCCAACGACTCAGAATGAGCTTTTGGAGAGCTCTGGAATGAAATTGGGCAAACGGAAGTGCCTCCATGGACGCCACCATCAAACCCAGAAGGCGCATACACTTCCGAAGAGACATTACTGTCGAAGACTTCATAATCTGTACATGTCGAGGGAGACATGCCCGCCCGTCTGGAGGTAGAGGCACCATTGCCTGTACCGTGTCGAAATGCATTCCTAAAAATAGGATAGACTGCGACGGTTCCAGAGACGACTTCTCCCAATTGACCAGTCACCCGAAGTCCTCCAGGAGCTGAAGGAATAGATTGCGAGCCGTCACTGCCTCCTCCTTTGAGGACGCCACAATCGAAAGGTCGTCCATAATCTCCATCCGCAGTGGAGCCTGCTCAGCTTAGACGTCTCACCCAGTCTAACAGTGTGCTGAGGATTACTGCTGCTCCTCCCCATTAAGAGTTAACCGCCTAAGAAGGGGTTAAAGTCGCAGACTCCCCACAACCTTGATAATGAAAAGGGTGTGCGAGCCCCAAGCGCCTCGTATAAGGTCGCAGCTGCAGGACAGCTATGCCACACTAAACAGAAAAAACGTTCCACAAGCTCGCTAAAAAATTGTATATCGCAATGACCGCCAAAGTTGTTAAGGAGATCAGTAATCGCTTATGCGATGTTAATGAGATCGCCCAGATTGGCAGCTACTAGCGACATTAAAAACTATCACACAAACGATCGCATAGTATGCGTCGTTATCGGGATCGTTAGTGGGAACGTATAGTGGCAGTATTAATGTCGCAGACTCCCCACAACCTCTTTATTAATATTGAAAGAGTGTGCGAGCCCCTTATGCGATAACAGCCGCAGGACCGCGCAATCTGTCACTCATTAGTGCCCCAGACGGCGCCCGCGCTGTGGGGGTGAAGGGTTAAGCTTCTGCCCGCGGGCTAGAAGCGACTCACCCAGCTGGTCACGGTTCTTGCCGGGAGGAGAGGGGAGCGATCTCAGCAGGACCGCGCTTCTGATCAGCAATGGGCGCCGCGCTGTGCCTCCGTGTGCTCCATGTAGAGGAGCCGGAAATGGAGGCTGCAGTCAAGCGCGCGCGTTCAGAGCGGCGCGAAATTCAAATAAAAAAGGCGCGCACTCCTTCCCCGTCCTGCAGGCATCATCCTGCGGACATAAAAAAAACTAGTCACCGGCATGTTGTACAACGGCTGCCGCAGCAGTCGCTAAATCACTCACACACTTTAATAAAAATGTGGAGTACTCACCAGCCGAAGCGCCACAGGGACCCCCAGGGGTTTCTGGCGCTATGCCCATGCTTCCCCCCAGGGCGGGGAACGCAGTGACCCCTGCAGCGCGGTTTGCGTCCCCGCCAGGGAAGCCATCCTCATCCCCCAGGGCCGGCATGATTCTGTAGGGACCACCAACAGGTAATACAGATCCGCCAAGGGAGAGGTGGGAGTCCAGCAGTGCTGAGACCCCTGAGACCTCTAGACCACTTCTGGTGATCCAAGTCTCTTGTCCGATTAAAATAATAAAATCTTCTGAGGAGCTGCTTCCAGCAGCGACCATCCTCTGGGACCTCAAATTTTTGACTGAAGAGCCGAGTAGGAGGAGCCCGAGCTGGAGGGGCCGGTCAACACTCTTTTTAATGAGGTGTCAATCCTATCTGGGCTCCGCCTACCCACTAGTTATGAACTAGTGTGTCTCCTTTCCTTCCACCTGCTGCTGAAAAGTTAACTTATTTCAGTTCTTCAATACAAAAAGTGAAACTCATATTATATAGTCATTACACAGAGTGATCTATTTCACGTGTTTATGCCTGTTAATGTTCATTATTATGGCTTACAGCCAATGAAAACCCAAAAGTCATTATCTCGGTAAATTAGAATACTTTATAACACAAGCTTGAAAAATGATTTTCAAATCCATAATGTTGGCCTACTGAAATGTATGTTCAGTAAATGCACTCAATACTTGGTCGATACTCATTTGGCATCAATTACTGCATCAATGCGGCGTGGCATGGAGGCGATCAGCCTTTGGCACTGCTGAGGTGTTATGGAAGCCCAGGTTGCTTTGATAGCAGCCTTCAGCTCTTCTGCATTGTTGGGTCTGGTGTCTCTTATCTTTCTCTTTACAATACCAGATAGATTCTCTATGGGGTTAAGGTCAGGCGAGTTTGCTGGCCAATCAAGCACAGTGATACTGTTGTTTTTAAACCAGGTATTGGTACTTTGGCAGTGTGGACAGGTGCCAAGTCCTGCTGGAGAATGAAATTTCCAACTCCAAAAAGCTTGTCGGCAGAGGGAAGCATGAAGTGCTCTAAAATTTCCTGGTAACTGGCTGCATTGACTTTGGTCTTGAAAAAATGCAGTGTACCTATACCAGCAGATGACATGGCTCCCCAAACCATCACTGATTGTGGAAAGTTCACACTAGACCTCAAACAGCTTGGATTGTGTGCCTCTCCACTCTTCCTCCAGTCTCTGGGACCTTGTTTTCCAAGGTCTAGTGTGAAGTATCCACAATCAACGATGGTTTCGGGAACCATGTCATCTGCTGGTGTAGATCCACTGTGTTTTTATCAAGACCAAAGTCAGCCCAGCCGTCTACCAGGAAATTTTAGAGCACTTCAGGCTTCCCTCTGCCGACAAGCTTTTAGGAGATGGAAGGACCATCAGCAGGACTTGGCACCTGTCCACATTGCCAAATGTACGAACTCCTGGTTTAAAAACAAATAGTATCACTGTGTTTGATTGGCCAGCAAACTCGCCTGACTTTAACCCCATAAAGAATCTATGGAGTATTGTCAAGAAGATGAGAGACACCAGACCCAACAATGTAGAAGAGCTGAAGGCTGCTATCAAAGCAACCTGGGCTTCCATAACACCTCAGCAGTGCCTCAGGCTGATCTCAATTCCACGCCGCATGGATGCAAAAAGCGCCCCGACCAAGTATTGAGTGCATTTATTGACATACATTTCAGTAGGCAAACATTACAGATTTTGAAATAATTTTTTCAAGCTGGTGTTATAAAGTATTCTTATTTACTGAGATAATGACTTTTGGGTTTTTATTGGCTGTAAGCCATAATCATCAACATTAACAGAAATAAACACTTGAAATAGATCACTCTGTAATGACCCTATATAAGTTTCACTTTTTGTATTGAACTGAAACAAATAGGGATTTTTGTGTACTCACCATAAAATCCTTTTCTCCGAGCCGATCATTGGGGGACACAGACCATGGGTGTTATGCTGCTGCCACCAGGAGGCTGACACTAAGTAATACAAAGAAAGTTAGCTCCTCCTCTGCAGTATACACCCTCATGCTGGCTCCCAGAGAACCAGTTCAGTGCAAAAGCAATAAAAGATCATTAACAACATATAAGAGTATAACATGTCAAATTACAGAACAAGCACAAAGCCATTAACAGGGTGGGTGCTGTGTCCCCCAATGATTGGTTCGGAGAAAAGGATTTTACGGTGAACACACAAAAACCCTTAGTTCTCCTTCGCCTCATGGGGGGACACAGACCATGGAACATCCCAAAGCAGTCCCTGGGTGGGGACAACATAAATGATCAGGCCCTGCGTAACCGCTGCCTGAACGTGCGCTACTGCGGCCTGCAGAATCCACTAGCCAAGACTCGCATCAGCGGAAGTCTCGGTGTGAACATAATAGTGCTTCAGGAATGTGTGTGGCCTGGACGAAAAATGCAGCCTTGCAGGCAGCTCTGCCGACGCCTGGTGCCGAATGGCCCATGAAGCCTCTATCGACCGAGTGGAGTGTGCCCTGAACCCCTGCTGTGTTAGTCTGACCTCTCATGCGGAAGGACTCCTGGATGGTGGAACAAATTCACCTGGCTAACGCGGCCAATGAAGAGGCTAACCTTCCTTCCTGTGACCATCAGGAAGCTCGAATAAAGCGTCCTTGAGATGTACTTTCTGAGAGCTCTCACTTCGTCCAGAGTGTGGAGAACCCGTTCCACTTTGTGGACTGGTGTCGAACAAGACGAGGGAAGAACGATGTCCTCGTAACGGTGGAAGTACGAGACCACCTCGGCAAAAAGGACGGGGACGGCCTCAGGACAACCTTGCCTTGATGGAAATAAGGAAAAATGTCTGAAAGGACAGGGTGGCTAGCTCAGAAAACTCGCCTGATTGAGGTGGCCGCAGTGAAAAAGGCGACCTTCCAGGACAGTAAAGACAGTGACATCCTGAAGCGGATCAAAAGGAGTTTCCTGTAAGACCCGCAGGAAATTAAGGTCCCAATGATCTAGCGGCATGCGATAGGAAAGTACCACATGTGAAAACCCCCTGAATGAAAGTCCTTACTTGCAGTTTTGTTGCAAACCTACGCTGGAATAAGACCAATAAGGCCAAAATCGGGACTTCCAGAGAGTTGAGCGCCAGGCTTGAGTCCAGACCGTTTTGAAGGAAGTCTAACATGGGGAAGGCGTCCGTGATCTCAGCCCCAAGCGAAAGAGTTATCCAGGTACAATGATAGATGCGTACTGAGGCAGGCTTATAAGTACTAGTCACTGACAACTTGTCATCCAAGTTGAATCCAGCCTGGGTCAGAACCCAGGATTCAACGGCCAAGTTGAGAAACACAGGGCCCCTGGGTTCTGGTGGCAAATCGGCCCCTGGAGAGCAGATCTGGACAATCCGACAATCGCCAGGGAACGTTGGCAACGAGTTGTACTTGCTCCGCAAACTACGTCTGCCGTGGCCAGTATGGATCGATCAGATCACTGAAACCCTTTCCGCTTCCTAAAGACTCTGGGAAGTAGCGGAAGAGGAGAAAACACATACGGGAAATGGAACTGGCACCACGGAAGATCCAGAGCATGCCTGCGATGGATTTTGGATCTCGAGACCGAGCTATGAACTCTAGTACTTGGGTATTCAGTTTGGACGCCATCAGATCCACATCCGGAGTTCCCCAGCGAAGGAAGATCTGTTGGAAGACTTCCGGATAAAGTTCCTACTCGCCTCAGGCGAGACCCTGACGGCTCTGAAGAACTGTGCAGCCCAGTTTTCTGCGCCCGGGATGTACACTGCAGATCCTTGGTTCCACTCTGCCCATCGAAGAATGAGAGCTACCTCGCACATGGCCGCCGTGCTGCGGGTACCCCGTTGATTGATTTATGCCACTGCGGTAGTGTTGTCCGATTGAATTCGGATGGCTAGCCGAATTGCTCAGACCTCCAGGAATTGATTGGGGGACTGAATTCTCGAGTTGACTAATGCCGGTGGGGCGATGTGGTGATTTTTAGAGAAATTTCCCTGTGATGGATAGGAAGCTTCATTGCGGGTAGATGTGCAAGACTCTCTCTCTCTAGGGATTCAAACTCATGACTTCACAGGCACAAGATATGGGACGGCTTGCATAGCGGCAAAGCGAATGGAATGAGTGGCAAAGGACTCCTATCTGCTGAGCTGGAATGGGGGGGAAGATTTGCTTAAGTTTATCAGCCAGCTCAGACAAGAAAGGGTATCACAAGAGATGTGACGACGAATCCTTGATTAGAAGGTCGTCCCGGGAGGGCAGAACGACCACGCCCCAGAAGGGCAGAACAACCACGCCCCAGAAGGGCAGAACAACCACGCCCCGAGAATGTGAGATGACCATTGTGAACACTCTGGGGGCAGAAGGGCAAGACCATGAAGAGAAAAGGTTGTTCACGATGGCGAAGTGCAGGAAATTAATTTTTTTTTTAAGTAATGACCGAACAGGGACTCCATCTGGAAATGGCGGGCCTTAAACCTGTGTATAAGTTTGAGGTTTAGTATGGGTCTTACTTTTCTGTCCTTTTTGGGACCCCAAACAGGTTCGAGTAGAACCCCTCGAACCTTTCGTTTTCCGGTGCCAGAACAATAACTCCATCTTGGAGCAGTGAATTTATGGCTCGGGAAAAAAGAACCCTTGCCCTCACCTCTGATTTGGTGGGGGCGAGAAGGGAAGATCTGTGTTGAGGGACGAGAGGAAATATTGATTTTGTACCCGGAAACCCCGGTCTCTGGCCCATTCGTCAAAGATGACGGAAGGCCAGGCCTAACAAAACAGGAGTAAGCGGCCGCCTACCTTGGCAGAGTCGACCGGATAACGTGAGCGAAAAATCTCTGGGACCAAGATCCTTTAGATCTAGACAGTTTGGGTTGAACCTTCCACTGTAGGCTGGCCTATAGGGACCCTGGGATCATTTGTCCCTACGTGGGGAGCTCCCTGATGCGGAGGAAGAAATGGGCCAGCCCGGAATGGGCAAAAGGTTCGGAAATGAGTTTGATGCTGGCGCCAAAAGGGTTGCCTGAGCCTCACTGGGGAAGAAACTTGCTCTTCCCTGCCGTAGCATTGGAGAAAAGCTGAACCAGCTTCTCTCCAAATAACTGGCCTTTCTGATAAAGGAGGAACGGTAGAGATTTTTTTTTTTTAGACGCGGAGTTCGCTTAACATCCTCTTCTGATTCTGATGGCATTTGCCAGACAGTACAGCACAGCTAGTCATCTCTAGAGAGGTGTGTACCAAATATCTCCTACCCGTGAAATTTTACTGGCCATATATGCTGCTTCCGAGGGAAGAATACTGATCTGAATGGAATTAACCAAGGTCTCCAAACAGGAGACCCTTGCTTTAGTTACCCACGCCACAGCAAAAGATGGATAAAGAGCTGAGCCCGAGGCTTCAAAGACGGAGCGAGACAGATTTTATATCTGGCGGTCTGTAGGATTTTAAACGATGATCCATCCGGTAGGGACAGAAGGGTTTTGGAAGCCAGATACTGGTGGGTCTACTGCCAGAGACTTAGCCCATTCTCACCCCAGATCAGCTGGGATACCTAGCTTCAAGAGGCTTCCGACCAGTGTAGCGTTTATCCGGTCGCTCCCTGTGCCGAGTAACTAGCACGAAATTTCCGGGAGAATGGCAAAAGTTCTGTACGGGCATTTAGTCCTCTTAAGGGACACTGCATGAAATAGAGCAGAACCGGAGTCCTCGGAAACCCCCAGAGTCTGGTTGACTTGCTTCCTGAAACTCTGAGTCCAGATTTAAGGAAACATCCTATTCAAACTCTGAACTTTGATCGCTACAAATCCCAGGTGAGGGAGAGCTAAAGACTGCACCCATGGATGACGTACTACGGATCCGTTTTCTAGACGCATGTGCAGTTCTAGAGCACTTTCGGCCCCCGCTAGCCGACTGCTCCCATGTAGGGGAGGATCCATCTACAACAGTCATGGGAACGCTCCTATCCCAGGAGGGATCACAGAGGGATTCAATTGCCTTGACCAGAGAATCCATGGAATGCCACAGTGACTAAGCACGCTCTGGTGGACTAGGTACACTGGGCTCGGCGGCAACGGAGGGCTCCGGAGCATATTTGGGGTCACAGACATTGCAGAGTAGAGAATCCTGTGCTCTAGGACTGGTCAGAGTTGGATGAGCACAAAGCTGGTACCTTAGGGGGGACACATGCCCTCACTGACTGTGACATGGTGTACCTATTAAAGGGATTCCTACAGACCAGGGGGGAGAAGAGATTTCTTAACAGGTCCTGTGTTACCTGCTTCGAGTAGCGCTGACCTGAGCGCTAAATACCACCGGATCCCTTAGCCCATTCTTCTGCAGAGTAAAACGCCGGTCCGGATGTCAGCTCGAGTCCGGAGGTGGCAGGACTCCCAAAATATGACCGCCGAGATTACAAGGGCGCTTCTCGTACAAGACATGTGGGCGGAGCCTCTGGATTGCGGTCTACACAGGGCTGAGGCCGGGGACTAAATTTATCGGTGGCAGCCGGCGCCGAACAGGGTACAGGCAGGGACAAGAGGGAACCCTGCCAGAATGGGATAACCGGGACCAGCGTTGTCACGGACCACCTGCTCTGAGCCCTCCAGCCCCGGCACTTACCCAGAGAAGCTGCTGGGTGGCAGAATGCGCAGCTGTATCCAGCAGGTCCGGATAAACCTTCTAGCTGTCGCTGCTGTCTTTGGACGGTGCAGTGTTAAAGTGGGGTAACCCTCGATCCACGATGCCCTTAACAGGGAGGTGAAGGATGGTCCGCCTCCTTGCATCATCCGCTAAACAGTGGTGATGCAGTGGGGGCTGCTTGGAAGCCAAAAGGGGGTGCCTCTGTACATCCACGGAGTTCAAGTTTGGACAGGGCTGGTTGTCCGGCATTAGGCCTGGCTGCAGAAGAGGATACATGGAGGCAACACTTCATGTGCTTGATCTGTTGATGGTGCGGGGATATCTGTGACCTTTAAGGGACCAGTCGCCACTAAAATTCAGCCCAAGCATGGCATCCCATGTCACAGGAGAGGATACGTGGAGGCAACACTCCATGTGCTCGCCTGTTGCTGGTTCGGGGAGATCGGAGTCTTGAAAGGATCTGTCGTCCCTTCATCCGAGGGAAAATTAAAAATCAAAAGTTTAAAAAGTTAAAAATTAAAATAAAAAGATTTTTGGTCTGAAGACTAGACCCGTATGCCTCCTACGGACACTAAGCATGAACTGGTTCTCTGGGAGCCAGCATGAGGGTGTATAATGCAGAGGAGGAGCCAACTTTCTTGTATTACTGTCAGCCTACAGGTGGCAGCAACATAACACCCATGGTCTGTGTCCTCCATTGAGGCGAAGGAGAAATTAACTTTTTGATGATATTCTAATTTTGTGAGATGCACCTGTATATTGGGGTATGTGCATACAGTCAGCAAACGCTGCAGGTTGGACGCAGAAAACATCCGCAGCGTCCAGCTGTTACAGCATAGTGGACGGGATTTCAAGAAATCCCATGCCCACTATGCGTGCACCGATGCCCGCGGCTAACCCACAGAAACGCACATGCGGTGCGTCTTTCCAGACCGCTGCATGTCTCCGCTGCGTAAATTACCCATAGACTTTCATTAGATGGGGTACATCCGCATTATCTTCCTAGTCACATGCATATTAAGTGCGGGAACACGTTACTACGCATGTGTACTAATTTAAATAATGGTGAATCTTGGGACACAGCCAGAATTACATGACACAGGAAGTGGAGGAAGGCACAGAGAGAGACGTCCCCTCCTTTTTAATAAATATATATTTGTTAACCAGCCAGAGTAAAGCAGACTACTGGGACTGGTAATTCAGGCTGGTAAAGATTCAATATCAACGAACCTTACCAGCTTGATAATACCAGGCCGCAGCAGTCTGCTTAGGCTGGTTTCACAGTTGCGGATGGAGGTGCTGCGGACTCCCTCCATGAAGCTCGGCCCACCGCCCCACCTCCTCCGGTCAACTCCGCCTATGTCTGAAAGCGGCCTGCGTACCTATATTTAACATTAGGTACGCAGGCCGTGCAGATGTATGCGGATGCCACCGCATGCGTCGTTTTGACGGTGCGGCAACCTGCGCTGAATGCAATATGTTGCATTTTGTTGCAACATAACTCTCAATTATAAACCTGGCTTAAACTCACCTTTCAATAGCAAGGTGGCTTTAACTCATTATTAACCCATTCGCCACCGCTACAGGGCAATGGGAATAGACCGGCAAAGTGCCAGAAAGGACAAATCTAATTATAGATTTGCCTTTTCTGGGGTGGCTGGGGGCAGATGTTAGTAGCCGGGGGGGAACAAAATAAATGCACCCTCCCTAGGCTAAAATTATCTGCCCCCACTCGCTGGCTTTGTCTGTCTGGTTGAGAAAATAGGGCGGGAGCCCACGCATTTTTTGTCAATGAATTTACACCTTTCATTAACCCCTACATGTGTGAAATTTTGCACACATACACTCATGTAATTGTTAGTGAAAAACAGATATCAAACTACATGAAATGACATGGTTAACTGTATGTAAACCATGTGTCATTTCATGTCGGGTCTGTAATTTCACAAAAGCCGGCAACTGAATTAACGGCTATTACAGTATGTAGAAGTGTATGAACTATAAATATATGTATATATATATGTCACAATAAAATATATATGTATATATTCTATGTGTGTATATGTATTGTTTCTATTCTTTATTAAAGCTGTCAGTGTGATTTTACAGTATAGCCGGGAATGAATTAGCGGCTATTATACTATGTAGAAGTGCATGAACTATAAAAAAAAAATAAAAAAAAAAATATATATATATATATATATATATATATGTCACAATGACATGTATGTATGTATATATATATATGTATTCTATGTGTATATATCTAGTGTTTTGTGAGCTGTCAGTGTGATTTTACAGTAGCCGGGGATGATTTGCCGGCTTTTCAAAGGACACTGGTGCGTATAAATCAGACAGCACTCGCATGGTGCGAGTGCTGTCTGATTTTTTATCGCATCCATTGACTTGCATTAGCGATTATCATGCCAAAATCGCAGCATGTTGCGATTTTTTTCTCACACCGATTTCGGCTGAGAAAAAAATTGCAAATGAGATGTCACCTATTGAATAACATTGGTCCGATTTCAAGCCCATTTTTTATCGGCTTGAAATCGTCTGTTTTCGGCTCAAGTGAGCATGAGCCCTTTAAGAAATCTCATATGTATGAATGCATGTCTGGTCAATACAAAAGACTGGCACATGACTTATTCCTTCCAAAGATCTTACATAGGACCAAGAGGACATTTATCACATGTGAAGGAAAGGAGATTCCAGCCTCTTAATAGGGAAGTGTTCTTTCCAGTCAGATTGGAATGCCCTACCACAAATGGTAGTAATGGTAGACACTATAACAACATTTAAAGAAGGGCTGAATGCTTTTCTCAAAAAAAAAAATGTCATTGTGGGTCATAATCCCGTGATAGAGAATGTATAACTGGAGGAGAAAGGTTGAACTTCATGGATCTGACTTTTTTTCAACCTATATAAACCATGTAACTATATAATATACTAACTTTATTGGGTGTTTGGAAGTGTGTGATGTTCACTTCAAACCGTTCTCCTGGATGAGGCAGAGGTGTTGGAGAATATTTGGGCAACACAGGTGTTTCCAAATCATTTTGAAGCAATTCCTGGAAAATAAATGAAGGAACTGTCTTTTCAAACTTGCTCCAACTACTTTCATTTGTGAATACCTGCATTTAACACTGTGTTGCTCTTTTATTAAAACTTACGAGACATTAGTTTATAAAAAAAACGAAACAAAAAACATTGCACAATACAGCAATCCAATAAAGAAAATGATGGTCTGCTGCGAAGTTCCTCAGACCAAAGAGGAGGAAGTTAAAGGATTTTCTGCTCTTCTATAACAGTCAGCACTGGAAAGAATGCTTATAAAAGAAAAAAGATAGCACACTTAGGCTATGGGCACACGTTCCGGATCCGCAGCGGATTTGCTGCAGATCCGCAAGTGTTTCACCAAGCAATGATAATCAATGGGAAAAAAAATTTGCTGTGCACATGCTGCGGAAAATTCCGCAGCAATTTATTTTCCACAGCATGTCAATTCTTTTTGCGGATCCACTGCGTTCCTACACCCATTGAATAAGTGAAATCCGCAGGGCAAAAAAAGCATGTCAATCTGCATAATAAACGCGTGGATTTTAACATGCGTTTTCTGCCAAGAGATGCAGAATCCGCTCAGGAAATTGCACAGCCCAATCCACAACGTGTGCACATACTCTTACTCCTGGAATCTGCTTCCTCTCTGACCTTCTCCGCAGGACAAGATGAGATGTCACAATTAGTGATGAGCGAATGTGCTCTGATAAACTGTTATCCGACATGCTCGGGTATTAACAGTGTCTTTGGTGTTCTCAACACATATGTTCGAGTCCCCGCGGCTGCATGTCTCTTTTCTTTTTCGACTGCTTCAACACCTGCATGGACTGCCTGTTTGTTAGGCAATCCCTGCATGTGTTGTGTCTGTCAATCAGCCGCGAGACATGCAGGTGCAGGGACTGGAACATATTTTTCAAACACGCCAATAACACCTTGTCCGAGAACGTTCGCTCATCACTAGTCACCCGACCGCTGAGGCCACTTACTGGTGGTGCGGAGGCTAGTGGGTAGGATGTCATCATTAAAGGATGGCAATCATTGATTCAGCTGTAGACCTAAAGTGCTGAGAGGAATCAAGGAGTAAGTATTTTTTTTTTTTTTTTACATTTAAGCATCCCTTCCTATGCCTAACCTTTGGTAGGACGAAGTGCCCACAATAATTATTTGATGAGTTTTTGAAGGAGCATTTCTGCTCCAATAAACTACATTCGATTATTTTCGTTTTTTCATTTACGTTTCAGAAGATTTTTTTTTATCACATTTTTCGGTTGCAGTTAGTCTCTTTTTGGTTTCTCATGTAAATAAAATTGCTTTGTTTTGGAAACTTCCTGTTCCTTAGGTCTGATAAACTCATGTGCAGATTGGATGCACAATTATTGACGTTTCGCTGCAAAAATGCAAAATAAAGGCATTTTTGTTTAATCTGTGGACTTTCTTCATCTCATTCAAGTCTATGTGGGAAATCTGCAGATAAATATTTAAGCAAGAGAAATTGACATGTTGCGGATTTCAAAATTGCACCACAATTTGCCGGTCAGTTTCCAAAGTGCAAAAAAAAAAAAAAAAGGGAAGCCCAATGGGCATGATATTTACATAAATCCCATACACTTTGTTGGAACTGTAATATGCTTTTTTTTGGTACGAAAATACTCACTCACCGTGCACTTACAATTGCTCATTTTGCCTTTCTACCCAGTAATTTTTTCTCTGCTCTATGTACAAACAGGAAGTCTCATCCTCTCTAACTGCTAACCCAGCTGCTCCCTCCTCCTGTCTTCCAGGGAATTTTTGCAGTGACTTATGACTCATACAGGGAAAATTGACCTCCTGTTTTTACATAGAGCTTAGAAGGATTCAGCTAGGCAGTTTTTATTCACGTGAGGTCATAGACCTAACGGAAAAGAGAAGAATTAGCTAGTAGAAAGGCAAAATGAGCAATTGTAAGTACATAGTGCTATATAATATGGTGTCTGCAATATATTAGTAGGACAAAAACTTTAATGGGAGTGCTTCTTTAACATCTCTACCTCAACCTTTTATTTCTTATAGATAATTTTTCCTCCTGACAAATTACTTTTTTCTTTGCAAAGTTTCAATATTTGAACACTATGTTGAGGACACAATTTTGTGGCGCTCCCAAATGTATGATACAAATTCTTCTCGTTGTTAGTTCACCCTTCTTCACAGGTTGCACAGCTATCTGATAAACAAAATGGCTGCTAATGGAGACACATGGAACAAGCGAATTCACCTGAAGCTTTGAGCAAATCCATCAAAATGGAGGCTGGATTATGAAGGGCTGGGAAGTTCACTGTTACGCTCCCCGCTCAGGTTGCATTCTCTGTTCCAGTGCAGAGTCTTCGGTCTGGATCCAGTCTCTTCCTCGGGCACGGAATAGGCTTCTGGCTGACATGTCATGAAATTTTGTGAAGTCTAGGCATGTAATCATATATGTGTTGCTCCACAACATCATTACGATGCACTGATTAGTCTGTACCGGAGAAGCCAAAGATGCCAGCAGAAAGAGTGGGAGACTGCACCAGACCTAAAAACAAGACCAGACCACAACGAGGATGCGCAGGAGGACAGATGAGGACCGGGTGAGAATATATTTTTCTATTTTGTTTTACCAATATCTATTGTGCTCTGGGATTTGATGAAACCTCGGAGCATAGTAATGTACATTCAACTTGCATCAAATAAACTGTATGCAAAATATACCAGAATAATTCAAGCAAATCTCTCTGATTCAAATTTTAGCAGACTAGTCAATCCTCAGTCATGACCTCCTTCTCCACCGCTGATGGACAGGTCCGCTCATATGCTTCACCATTACCAGCCAATGTGTAGACTGGAGAGCTATGCAGTCTGTGAGGAAGGCAGCACAAACAAGTGCAGGGGGAGAACCTGCCATACATACAGTGGTAGCCAAAAGTATTGGCACCCCTGCAATTCTGTCAGATAATACTCAGTTTCTTCCTGAAAATGATTGCAAAGACAAATTCTTTGGTATTATCTTCATTTAATTTGTCTTCAATGAAAAAACACAAAAAGAATTGACCTAAAGCCAAATTGGATAGAATTCCACACAAACCTAAAAAAGGGGGTGGACAAAAGTATTGGCACTGTTTGAAAAAGCATGTGATGCTTCTCTAATTCGTGTAATCACCAGCACCTGTAACTTACCTGTGGCACCTAACAGGTGTTGGCAATAACGAAATGACACTTGCAGCCAGTTAACATGGATTAAAGTTGACTCAACCTCTGTCCTGTGTCCTTGTGTGTACCACACTGAGCATGGAGAAAAGAAAGAAGACCAAAGAACTGTCTGAGGACTTGAGAAACCAAATTGTGAGGATGCATGAGCAATCTCAAGGCTACAAGTCCATCTCCAAAGACCTGAATGTTCCTGTCTCTTCCGTGCGCAGTGTCATCAAGAAATTTAAAGCCCATGGCACTGTGGCTAACCTCCCTAGATGTGGAAAGGAAAAGAAAAATTGACGAGAGATTTCAACGCAAGATTGTGCGGATGGTGGATAAAGAACCTCGACTAACATGCAAACAAGTTCAAGCTGCCCTGCAGTCCGAGGGTACAACAGTGTCAACCCATACTATCCGTCGGCGTCTGAATGAAAAGGGACTGTATGGTAGGATACCCAGGAAGACCCCACTTCTTACCCCGAGACATAAAAAAGCCAGGCTGGAGTTTGCCAAAACTTACCTGAGAAAGCCTAAAACATTTTGGAAGAATGTTCTCTGGTCAGATGAGACAAAAGTCGAGCTTTTTGGGAAAAACCATCAACATAGAGTGTACAGGAAAAAAAAAAGAGGCATTCAAAGAAAAGAACACGGTCCCTACAGTCAAACATGGCGGAGGTTCCCTGATGTTTTGGGGTTGCTTTGCTGCCTCTGGCACTGGACTGCTTGACCGTGTGCATGGCATTATGAAGTCTGAAAACTACCAACAAATTTTGCAGCATAATGTAGGGCCCAGTGTGAGAAAGCTGGGTCTCCCTCAGAGGTCATGGGTCTTCCAGCAGGACAATGACCCAAAACACACTTCCAAAAGCACTATAAAATGGTTTGAGAGAAAGCACTGGAGACTTCTAAAGTGGCCAGCAATGAGTCCAGACCTGAATCCCATAGAACACCTGTGGACAGATCCCAAAATGGCAGTTTGGAGAAGGCACCCTTCAAATATCAGGGACCTGGAGCAGTTTACCAAAGAAGAATGTTCTACAATTCCAGCAGAGCATTGTAAGAAACTCATTGATGGTTACCGGAAGCGGTTGTTCGCAGTTATTTTGGCTAAAGGTTGTGCAACCAAGTATTAGGCTGAGGGTGCCAATACTTTTGTCTGGCCCATTTTTGGAGTTTTGTGTGAAATGATCAAG
Source organism: Oophaga sylvatica (assembly GCA_033576555.1). Lineage (NCBI taxonomy): Eukaryota > Metazoa > Chordata > Amphibia > Anura > Dendrobatidae > Oophaga > Oophaga sylvatica. The sequence continues at coordinate 50,540,363 of JARQOD010000002.1, read as the reverse complement.
GATTTGATTTTTGCTTCATTCTCTTTTGTGTTTTTTCCTTGCAAGCAAATTAAATGAAGATAAAAATAGCAAATAATTTGTAATTGCAATCATTTTCAGGAAGAAACTGAGTATTATCTGACAGAATTGCAGGGGTGCCAATACTTTTGGCCACCACTGTATATACTAATAAGTGCCACAAAATCAGGTCCCCAGCAACTATTAAAATAAAGATAAAGTGGTCAACCCCTTTAATGCTGTGTGCGGCATCTTTGTAATAGTCCCTGCGACTGCCCCTGTCTAGAAGTTCTGGGGATACAGTGAAACAACAAATACAATTTTATCATTTCCAATCTGCCAAGAATATAAGGTTTAAAATTAATTCATTTAGATCGGACAGAAAACATAGATGAGTGGAGAAGACAAGCGAGTGTGTGGGGTTTTATGACATTGAGAAAATTAGAAGATTAAAAAAAAAAAAACAACACATTTTTCTTTGGCACAATCAAGTCATTACACAGCTTCTTGCACTATCCGGACAGAACATTACCTGGCAGTTAATCTGCCATATTTTGTCACTTGGAATTCTTGCAATGCAGGTCGTCTCCTGAAATGAAAACAAACATAATATAAGGATCTGCTTGTATCCATACCATCAGACAGAAAGAAACAATTAACAATTAGCAGAAAGTGGCAGTTACAGCAAATAGTTCAGGTCTGTCCTGTAGTCTGAGAAAAAAAGACAAGCTATTTTATGGCAGCCTGAAGTCTGCAGCAGACGATTGTACTCCCCCTGACATGGCTGCACGCAAAACGCACGCCGGGGTATTGGGCAGTGTGGTCCTTCATTCATAATGGCACAAGGCATAATGGCTTATACTCTATATAGGCACCTATATACAGGGTTTTTCTTATTGTCTCAGGCTATATACATAAATGATGTGATTAACCATTTTAGTTGGTGCTACATACCATATTTTTCAGACTATAAGACGCACCGGACCATAAGACGCACCCCAAATTTTAGGGTGGAAAATAGGGAAAAAAAAATAATGTGTCAAATGGGGGGGTCCGTCTTACAGTCCGAATTCAGCTTACCAGCGAAGGAATCAACACAGGTAAAGAAGTGGTCACAGGGGTCGTTTGGTGGTCCAGGCTGGTGCTCTGTGTTGCAGGGGTGCTCTGTGGGGTGGCTGTGTCCGTGGGGTGGCTGTGCTCTGGTCACAATATACCTACAAATCCTGTGGCGGCAGTCCAAATGCAGCCTCCCTGTGCTCTGTGGTTTGGCTGCAGTGGGGCTCCGCCGGCATTTAATCAAAGCCCCCCGCAGCTGTTGCTGCGACGCGGAGGCCTCCGGAAAGATGGCCACCAGGGGCCTCCGGAAAGATGGCCGCTGGGGGCGTCGCATGCTCAGATTCAGATCTCCGCAATGAGATCTTGTCCTGGAGGCCACCGCGTTGCAGCAACAGAGCTGTGGGGGGCTTTCGGGCATTGACGAAATACCGGCGGAGCCCCCCACGCAGCACAGAGCCCCGCTCCAGCCACGCCACAGAGCCCCGACACCACCGCGCACAAGGAGGCTTCATTTGGACCGCCGCCACAGGATATGTAAGTATCTTGCGACCATAAGACGCACCCCCATTTTCCCAAAAAATTTTTTGGGAAAAAAGTGCATCTTATGGTCCGAAAAATACGGTATATTCAGGGACACTTTGTACCAATATTGTAGATAGTTACCATACACAGTGTATGTTCCTGGTATCCTTGTTAATTATAATGCCATGCCCTTACCAATTTAAAACACCACCACCATATATTTCTGATTGACACATTTGTGTCTTGGAGCACATGCACTTTATGTTACACACAATTATAGTAATGTGATTTTTTCTTTTTTTCATATTTTTATGTATATGCCTTTTGGGTATACCCTTGTATATATTAATTTTCTCTGGATAGTTCTGCCACCTTCTTTTGTATTGATTTTATCCTTGTACTGTCTGTTTTACTTATCAATTGCCTGGTACATTAATAAAATTTCATACAATATTTTATGGGATTTATGGTAGATGTTTCTCCTTTTCTTGTGGCGTTGTTGCAACTTTTTCCGACTGTCCCAGTCGATTTTTGTCTATATTGTCCATATAGCCATTAGGTGGTTTCTTTGATCTCCCAACATTGTGATTTTTATTTGTTATATTCACATAACACTTTTTGCCTACTGGCTTCTCTCTTCATACGTCGTATTGTATCCTTACCAATTTACTATATTGTCTGACTTGTGCGTTTTCATGTTTTTTGACCAAACTGCCCATTTTCCTTTTATTAAGATTTTTTTTTAGTTTCTTGTAGTTGTATTTATAATTTGTTTATTAATAAAGTTGTTACACTATTTATTTGTAGTTTGCTACATACTTTTTGGCGGTAATCATAGGATTATGTACTATTTGTCAGTGACTACCGGTGACATCATTAAAGTTACCACGGGTCACTGAGGCTACGCTCCCAGCTCACTTCACTGTGAGCAGGCCATGATAAAGATGACAGCTGAGGGTCCCATGATGTAATGCATCTCTGCGATGTTATTTTCAACCTGAATGGTGCCATCGTGTGACCGTCAATGCTGAAAATTATGGGAGAGAGGTGCTGTGAGTGCAGATTTTCTCACGGTGTTTGTGGTAATCTCAATGAGGTTACCGCAGTTTATCGGGCAGCTCACAGTTAAGTGCAGGAACGCAGTTTCAAAAACCGGCAGTGAAATCACCACTCATCACTGTCGCTGCCATTCATTCTCCCATGTTTTTCAAGATGGATTACCGAGTGCGACAGTATTACTTATCTGCACTTCGGACAGGTGAGGGATATGGTTATTATTTATTTTTTTTACAGGGGACATGGGCATTGGTGGATTAGGCGTGAGTATTTGTTTTCTGTTTTTTTTTTTTGTTTTACAGGGGACAAGGGCTTTAATGGAATAGGTTAAGGGGGGTATAAATGTTTTTGTTATTTTTAAACAAAGGTGTAAAATAGGGTGTTGATTTTTATTTTAAATAAAGGACTTTATTCTGGCTATGTCTTTTTTTACAATGTGACTATGGGGTTAGTATTGGAAAGGCGTCTCGTAGACAAAGGTGACATCAACCCCACAAAGACGGATTTTTGGTAAGAACTTACCGGCCCCTCCAGCTCGGGCTCCTCCTACTCCTGCTTCTTCAGTCGTACACAAGCTTAGGAAAGAGCAAATATCACCAGCGGAGCAACATAACCCCTTCTGAAGGACTTTCAGAGAAAAAGGCAAGAATACAGGTTATGCATGCATGTAGGTAAAAAAACACACAGTTCCAGGTACTACTCACTGGACCTGACCACCGCGATGAGCTGGCAATGCTGGAAAGGAGTCATAGCGATTATCTGGACTGAGGTTGACGCGCTATCAGAAGAGGGTCACACCGCATCTGAAAACACATCAACACACTTCTGCCATGGGCGGGTGCTGTGTCTCCTTTCCTTCCTTCGCTGAAAAGGATTTTACAGGTAAGTTCTTACCAAAATCCGTCTTTCAGCAGCAGCATGGAAGGAAAGGAGACACACTAGTAATGACTAGTGGGACGTCCCAAAGCAGTCCAAAAATTAAGGGTGGGAATATAACCAAGAAAAAACAGGCAGAATCCCAACAACCTTGGTAAATGCGCAACAGGCGCCAAATACAAGTTAACTAGAACTTTACACTACAGCCGCCTGTAGGACCCTGCGTCCTAAGGCCGCATCAGCGGAAGCACTGACGTCCACCTTATAAAACTTTGTAAACGTGTGGACGAAGCGCCAAGTCGCCACTCGGCAGAGCTGAGCTGCCGAAGCCCCTTGATGGAAGGCCCACGATGAGGCCACAGCCCTCGTGGAATGAGCACGAATCTTAATCGGGCAAGGTTCGCCTTTAAGTCGGTAAGCCTCCAAAATGGCTGACCGAATCCAACGAGCTATAGAATCCTTGGAAGCTCGTTGACCACGTCGACGACCTGCTGGAATTACAAACAAAGAGTCTGACTTCCTAAAACCTTGAGTAACAGACAAATAGAACTTCAAAGACCGCACTAAATCCAATGTGTGCAAAACCCGTTCCTTTGCATTCCTCAGGCCCGGGCAAAGTGAAGGCAAAACAATATCCTGGTTAACATGGAATTGCGACACCACCTTAGGTAGAAAGTCGCCCCGTGTGCGAAGCACTACTCGATCCGGGTAAAACTCCAGGAAAGGAGGCGAGCAAGAAAGAGCCGCCAACTCAGAAACCTTCTCAAAGAAGTGACTGCGACTAGGAAGGCCACCTTCCAAGAAAGCAAAGAAAGGTTAGCAAAATCCATTGACTCAAAAGGCCCATGCTGAAGAGCCTCCAGGACAAGGTTGAGCCGCCAAGGAGACACAGGCGCCTTCCGCGGCGGAAACTGACGGGTTACTCCGCGAAAAAAGGAGCGCACGTCCCTACGCGAGGCGATAACTTTCCGGAACAACAGGGACAGGGCAGAAACCTGACCCCTCAGGGTGCTAACTGCCAAACCCTTGTCCAGCCCGTATTGTAGAAAAGCCAACAGATTGGGAATGGAAAAAATCCTCGGGTTCCTTGAAGAACCCAAACACCACGAGAAGAAGGCTTCCCAGGTCTTGTGGTAAATTCTAGTAGTAGCCGGACCTCTGGCAGCTCGCAGAGTGGCAATGACTTCGGCTGAAAAACCTCTACGGGTCAGTATTTCGGTCTCAAGAGCCACGCCGTCAAACGCAAAGACTTCAAGTCCGGATGCCGGACAGGACCCTGGGTTAACAGGTCCGGGCGAAGAGGAAGTGGAAATGGCGGAGCTGCCAAAAGTGACACCAGTGTCGAGAACCACGTCCTCCTTGGCCAATCTGGGGCTATCAACATAGCCGGGATTCTCTCCAGTCTGATCCGACGCAGCACCAGAGGAAGTAAGGATATCGGCGGAAACACATAGATTAGCTCGAATCGGTCCCACGGGGCCACCAGGGCATCCACCGCCACAGCCTTCCGGATCCTTGTACCTGGACATGAAGGTCGGTAACTTGGCATTGGACCTGGATGCCATCAAATCCACTTGGGGAACACCCCAAAGGGAGCACAACAGTGCAAAGATCTCCGGATGAAGACTCCATTCTCCGGGATCTATCTTCTCTCGACTGAGGAAGTCCGCCGTGGTATTCTGAACTCCTGGAATGTGAATCGCAGAGATGGCTGGTACTCTGTCCTCGGCCCAATTCAGGATCCGAGACACTTCCACCATGAGCCTGGAACTCCTCGTCCCGCCTTGGTGGTTGATATACGCGACCGCCGTTGCGTTGTCTGTCTGCACTCGGATTGGTAGACCGCTCAAAGGGACCGTCCAGTGTTGGAGGAAAAGGAAAATTGCCCTCAATTCCAAGATGTTGATCGGTAGAACAGACTCTTCCGATGACCATACTCCCTGAACCCAGAGATCGTTCCAGACACCCCCCCAGCCCGTCTGGCTGGCATCGGTGGTTATGACCGACCACCTCGGAGGAAGGAAAGACTTCCCCAGTGATAACGTTCCTGGACGTGACCACCAACTTAGGGACTCTCGCACCCTGCGAGAGATGAGGATACTGCGATCCAGTGCAATCTGCGAACGATCCCAATGACTCAGGATGAGTCTTTGGAGGGCTCTGGAATGAAACTGGGCAAACGGAAGCGCTTCCATGGAAGCCACCATCAGACCTAAAAGGCGCATACACTTCCGAAGCGACATTGCTGTCGAAGACTTCATAGTCTGTACATGTCGAAAGAGACATGCCCGCTTGTCTGGAGGTAGGGACACCACTGCCCGTACAGTGTCGAAATGCATCCCCAAAAAACAGGATTGACTGCGACGGTTCCAGAGACGACTTCTCCCAATTGACCAGCCACCCGAAGTCCTCCAGGAGCTGAAGGGATAGATTGCGAGCCGTCACCGCCTCCTCCTTTGAGGACGCCACAATCAAAAGGTCGTCCAGATAGGGAATAATCGTGACTCCCTGTCTTCGAAGAATTGCCATGAGAGGCGCTAGAATTTTTGTAAAAACTCTGGGCGCTGAAGCCAAGCCGAATGGCAGGGCCCAAATTGGTAATGGTCCTGACCTATGGCAAAACGAAGGAAGCGCTGGTGAGCCCTTCCGACGGGAACATGCAAATAAGCGTCGCGAATGTCGATTGACACCAGAAAGTCGTTCTGCGACAGGGTTGCCACAACAGAGCGAAGTGACTCCATGCGGGTGTGGACATGCTGATTCAATCTTTTGAGATCCAGAATAGGACGAAATTTGTCCTCTTTTTTGGGGACCACAAAGAGATTTGAATAAAAACCTTTTCCCCGGTCCTCTGTCGGAACCGGTATTACCACACCCTTCTGCAGAAGGAATTCCACCTCTCGCAGCAGAGCGGCAAATAGCTCGGGTTCTGACGGAATGCGAGACTGGCAAAAACTGTCCGGGGGTCGAGAAGAAAACTCTATGAAATAGCCTGCCGACACAACTCGCGTTACCCAGGAATCCGGAACGCGGGAAATCCAATTCGCCTTGAATTGGAGCAGGCGACCCCCCACTCGAGAGCCCTCGAGTGAGGACCTGGCGTCAGTCTGCCTTGGCGGGCTTCTTGTCAGTTCCCTGTTTGTCTTGACGGAAACTTTGTTTCCAAGGGGTGCGGGATTTCTGAGAAGACTTCTTTCCCGAAAAAGAGGGACGACCCGATCCCCAAGAAGACTGACCGGATCGTCCCCTAGACCGAAAATACCGCCGACTATTACCGACACTAGGTCTGCCAGACGTAGAAGCCATAGCCCTTCGCTGTGGTAAAGCCGCTTCTTTAGCCTTTGCCTTGGCAATCAGCTCTGTGAGATCAGATCCAAATAGCTGACCACCCTTGTAGGCTAAAGACAGTAAACCTTGCTTGGAAACCGAGTCCCCGGTCCACTGTCTAAGCCACAGTGCTCTTCTGACTGTGACCGCTGAGGATTGCGTCCTGGATAATAATGACGCAGTATCCAGACCTGCATCACAGCTATATCGGGCTGCAGTCTCCAATAACTCGAGAAGTCCATCTATCTCGGATAATGGAGATCTATTTTGCAACGCCTTCCGTAAACGGAACAACCAGCACAGGGAAGCCTTAGAAGCGCACATGGATCCTAGTACTGCTCTGAATCCATGACCTGCAGCTTCATAGATGGATTTTGCCGCCATCTCCGTTTTTCTGTCCAGCGGCTCTTGCAGACTCGCTTTCCCTTTAACCGGAAGCAATGAGGATTTACTAAGCTGGGATAAAGGAACATCCACTTCAGGAGAAGGAATCCAACCGTCAATTCCGTTGAACACGGATATAATGCTTCAAAGAACCGTGTCCCTTGAAAACGTTTATCTGGACACAGACGTTCCTTCTCCACTACCGTATTAAGCTCTTCCAGAGCCGGTAATGCTGACCGCGACTTATGGTACTCCTGGTACATGCGGGCCGACTTACCAGGCCGTGTAGTTACCTCCTCCGGTAACTGTAACGCCTCTCTCATAGCTTCAATTAAAGCCTCTGTTCGGCTCACAAGAGAGGAAGAATGTCCCTGCAAATCCTCCTTATCCGAATCGGATAACTCCCCTTCTGAGTTTGAAGGAGAACCCTGTCCGCATTCCATATCAGATACCTCTGATTCGCTACGCGGAAAAGATGGCACCGGCCTGCGCCGCTTCCTGTCATGAGAGGATTTCGCTGACACCCACTGACCTAAAAGGTCAGACAAGCCATTAATTGACTGAGCGATGGCATCTAATTTGGTATCGCTGTAAATCGCAGCGCTTGATGCCGTCGAAGTCTGCGTATCAGATACTTGCGACTGATCCTGTAGCGGATCTGGCAGATGGTCCGCACCTTCCGGACCCTGAACCGACATGTCAGCAGTATTGGCAGGTCAAAACCCTGTTAGTAACTAGAAACAGTGTGGTTACTAAACAGACTGAGCAAGTACGCTAAAGGGTTAAAGCTCTTAAAGAAGAGAGTTACCCCAGCTATCTCACTTTAGAGAATCAGTATATAAATAACCTCCTGCGTTCTGATCCCTACCGGGTAGAACCTGCAGCGGTTATTGCTGAAAGGGTTAACCCTTCACAGGGGTTAATGCCGCAAACTCCCCACAACTCCCTATATAAAATAAAAGGGGTGTGCAAGTCCCAGGTCTCTATAAGAGAACGCAGCTGCAGATAAACGCTATCTGTCACTTGGAACACAGATAGGTTCTGCGCTGTGGGGTGATGATATTCACTCACCCAGCTGGCCTCGGTGAAAGTATACCTTTAACAGGAGGAGCGGAGCATGAGGAGCCCGGTGTAATGGCCGCCGCGCTGAGAGAAGCCGGAAGAGAAGGGCATAATCGCGCGCTTCTGCACAAGGAGACCGGGAAACGTGAGGCCACGCCCCCCGCCGGCTTCAAAAAGAGAGCGCAAACTCCTCGCTCTCTGCTCTCCTCTGTCCTGCAGGCATCTGCCTGCGGACATAAAATACAGTCACCAAACATCTCATCTAATACATGTACCAGCGGCTGCCGCAGCAGCCGCTGAGAGCACACACACATTCACATAAAAATGCGGTACTCACCAGCCGAGCGCCACAGGGACCCCCAGGGGTTTGTGGCGCTGTGCCCATCGCTTCCCCCCCCGGGCGGGGAACGCAGTGACCCCCGATGTGCGGTTTGCGTCCCCGCCAGGGAAGCAATCCTCATCCCCCAGGGCCGGCGTGAAACTGCAGGGACCACCATACAGGGTAATTACAGATCGCCAAGGGAGAGGTGGAGGTCCAGCAGCGCTGAGACCCCTGAGACCTCTAGACCACTTCTGGTGATCCAAGTCTCTTGTCCGATAAAAATAATAAAGTCTTCTGAGGAGCTGCTTCCAGCAGCGACCATCCTCTGGACCTCAAATTTTAGACTGAAGCAGGAGTAGGAGGAGCCCGAGCTGGAGGGGTCGGTCAACACTCTCTTTTTAATCTGAGGTGTCAATCCTATCTGGGCTCCGCCTACCCACTAGTCATTACTAGTGTGTCTCCTTTCCTTCCATTCTGCTGCTGAAATATTAACCCACTTGCCACTGCCACAAAGCAAGTTGAAAGAGAGAGGAAAAGCACCACATTTGGCGCATCTTATGCGCCATTTCTGGGGCGACTGAGGGCTGATGTTGGTAGCCTGGGGAAGGAGTGGGCAATATCTTTGACCCATATCAACCCACAGCTGTCTGTTTAGCCTTTGCTGGCTTGAATTTATAGGGGGACCCCAATGTCATTTTTTTTTCCTATTAGCTGTTTTTGATAGCCTGGAAACCTTATGGGGTGGTATTGTCAATTTTCCCAGAATATTAACTTCAGCCCCCAGCCATGGGCTTTCCCTCAGGTGGTTATGAAAATTGTGTGGGAAAACCAGGCATTTTTTTATATATATTTCTTTATTTCACACAGGAGAGACACAGCTGCCGAGTACAACTCCCATTATGGTCTCCAGGTCGCAACAGCAAGAGACAATGATGAGAGCTGCCTTCAGCAGCCGGCCAGTGCCTGGGAACAGCGCAAACTGTACTACTTCTTCCCAGATGCTGGTACGTGTCAGCGTGTCATCAGTGTGCAGCACGCATTTTGTTTGTGCTGCGCAAAAAAAACCCCTGACATGTCTGTGGGTTTTTCACACGCAAATGGCCCATGTAAAAAACCTGATATGTGCGCACCACCTTTGAAAGCAATGGGCATGCGAATGTCTGTATTTGCGGTCCTTAAAAATGGATCACATACAGACATAAAAACGGACATGTGAAGGAGACCTAATATTTGGAAACAAAGAAAAGAACTCCAGGAAGAAATAACAAAAACACTCGCCAGAGAAACCATAGAGGAAGCTGTGTGCCCCTCCAAAAAGGCTACAAGAAAGATTTTACAGTAAGTTTCTTTTGTCATGGATGCTTCATCGAAAGCACAAGTAAAATTGAATGTTTTAACAATGTATCTTTGGGAGGGAGAAATTCAATGAGAAAAAAGAGCAGGTTGTGCAACTGCCACTGAACGCATCTGCAATAGTGTGCAACTCAGAATGTGTGGCAGGAAGAGCAGTGCATTAGCATTGCTATGTATAGCAGAAATGACGACTACCTCCTATGAGGAGTACACAGGAGTATCATAATGATAGGCCCGGGGATCTTCTGCAGACCCCTGGATGTCATGAAAACCCATCGGCGCCACGCAATCATGTGACGGGGCGCCGATGTATGGCTGGAATGACGCACTTCCGTTCGTAGAGTGTTAAATCCTGCTATTAGAGATTGACATAGTGATTCAACTGTTACCAGGCGCAGGTGGAGCCCTGCCACCCGTGGCTGTTAAAGGCACATGACCATCTGTCATATGTGGGGAAAGATGCGGGCTCAGTGATGAAGACCACATCAAAGTCAGGGACATGACACATGATGTAACTAATTGAGATGAGCGAACATACTTGGATATCACTCAAGCATCTGGGTGCTCTGGGTGAATTTGTAACAGGCACCAAACATGTGGGGCTTTGAGTTTCAAAGCCAATAAGCATGCGGGATTGCCTGTGAGTCATTGTAATGCTGTAGCCATCTTGATAATGGCATTACTGTGACTGGCTGGCCGCAGCTCTCGGCTCACTGATGCCATTGTACAGCTTAGGGACAGTTGTAAATGGAGGGAGAGAGTGCTTTTCCAGGCCTGTGAGTGCACATTTTAATTAATCAAAGTCCCCTCTAGTGTTCATAATTGTGCTGAAGCTGAACAATCATACTTAACAATAAGATTAAAGGCTAATCTTGTGCTCTGCTGTTTGTATCTGTATATTTTTTTTGGGGGGGGGGGGGGGGGTGCAAAAATTGCCTATACTGTCATTTGAGTATTACGTGCTTTTTGGTACATTTCGGTGGTGTATAACACTACAAAAAAGCTTTGAACTTTTTTTCTCGATTCAATTAGTCATCCATAGAGTATTACGTGATTTGTTAAATTTCAGTAGTACATACCACTCTAAAAATGTGTTCAAAAAAATTTCTGGATTGAATTTGTCATCCACACAGTATTATCTGCTTTGCTTTACATTTTGGCAGGGTGGATTTGATTTAAATCAAACTGATTTAAATCACGATTTAAATCACTAGTCAGTAAGGCTTGATGTAAATCAGTGATTTAAATCAAAGTTTCTACCTAAACTAGTTCTTGCTACTTTAACATGCAAGTAGATGAAGATTTTTAGAATCACTTTTTATATTACTTTTTTCTCCCCAGTTTAATGGGTTAATCATTCATATTTGGACACCACTGTTCTGTTGTACTTAGGAAGGAGAAAAATAATCCTGACCTTAACAATTTAAATAGATTTATTCAACTGAAACAATAACAACATTACAGCATAAGTTATTTGCTTAAACAAACATCCATGTTTGTTAACTAATTTGGCTAAACAAAATATATATATATTTTAAGAAACTTAGACTGTCAGCCCAGCCAACACATGAAAAACTTAAATACTACTGTCCCTGCTGTCCTCTGTAGCTCACTCGTCGTCATCTTCATCATCATCTTCTTCTTTGTTCCTATTCATAATCTGGAAAAGAAAAACAAGCTTTCCTGCTTTATTGGGTCCCAACCGATTTCTCAATTTAGAATGAATGAGTCCAAAGGAAGAGAATATTCTTTCAACGCCTGCAGAAGAAGCTACTGCTGTTAAAAGTGAAATCATTACTTGAACAGTCTCTAAATCCAAGCGCTTAAGTGACTTCCACCAGTTTACTGGTGTGACCTTCCTTAAAATATCTTCAGCAAACATATATTTCTTGAATGGTTCCCCTTAGCTCTGAAGTTTATTATAGTTGGCATTAAAGATGGATGATTGCTGGATACCCATGTCATAGCTAACTCCTCTTCCTCAGCACTTAGGTTTTGACCCTGATATGGGATATTGACAATATTTGCCAAAAAAATGAGCTGGAGTCAGTGCTTGTCCCATTCGTTTGTTTACTGCTTGTAATTTAATTCTGTCCATGTGTAGTTCTGTTTTTAAGTGTTCACTCAGTTCCTTCCAAATTTCAACAGCATCCGCAATAAAACAGCTATTTTTCTGTATTTTGTTTAAAGCTTGAGAGATGGGTTTCAGGAAGCTCAGCATATGTTCAACATTTCTCTTAAGCCCAGTGTTGAGGATTTTGGCCGTGACAGTGCCATCTATTTTATCTCGATTTTCTTCACAAAGTGTCATCAGAATAGGCCAGTTTTTGATATACTGCTCAAAACAGTCCACCACAGAGTTCCATCTAACATCTTGTGGGAGCGTTAGCTTGGTTCCACCCATCCTTTTCAGAGCTGCTGCAGCAAAATGATTATTACGGAAGTATTTAGCAATTTCAACAACATTAGCCTTTATTTCTGGAACACTTTCACTTAAGTCTTTGGCTAAGAGGTACAGCAAATGAGCACTGCAACCATATGTTATTAGCTTTGTATTCCCTCCCTGCTCTTCTAAATTTTTTCTCATCTTGGATACGTTTGCAGCATTGTCAGTGACCAAACTGCGTACTAGACATTTGAATTTTTGTTCACATGTTGTTATAGCTTTTACTGCCACTTCTTTTAAGTATTCTGCTGTGTGTGCATTTCCTGACGTATCAGTTGTTTGTGCAAGGAAGACTTTACCTTCTTCTGTTGTTATACAAGCACATACAATAAGATCATTGTGGACATTACTCCACCCATCAATACTTAGGTTAACAATTTTACCCTCCAGAGCTGTTGCACATTGCTCCATTTCTCTGTCATACACTTGATCCAGCAGTTTCCCTCCAACATCAGCTCTGCTGGGTGGTCTGTATCCTGGTCTCAGTGACTGAACCATATTAATGAAATGTGGGTTCTCAGTCAGACGGAAAGAAGAGTTCGTTGCATAAATAAACTGGGCAATTTTTTCATCAATCAACTCTTTTTCTAATCTGCTAGTTCTTATCACAAACCTATCTATGGTGGTTCCAGGAGGTAAAGGTTTTTTCTTCCTTTTGGGTGATGGTGATATGTGGCTGTGGGTGTCTGATGATGATGCTGCTGCTAATGAAGCACTATCCTGGATGGATAACTCTGAAACTGTATAACAGGATGATGGTGATCTTGGAGGTGGATAGTTTCCAGAATCCATGAATTCCCCTAAACAAAAAAGTCAATGCTGTTACTTTATTGTTTATACAATTTCTGCTTATTGTACACAACACAGCACTGACCCAAAAGGAATATTTGTTTTTCTTCATAACTGTACCAAATGACAGTAACATGCAGTAATAATAAGAAATATAATTTTTCTCACACATCACAGTTCAGTCTTTAGAAATAGGATTCAATAAAAATGTTTACCAACCTGAAGATCCTGCCTGTTCAGAAGTGTTTCTTTGGTCATCTTCATCACCGCACTTCTCATGATGTTGCCTCATTCGCGCCACCAGGCCTTGCATCTCTTTGTTGCATCGTTTGCATTTTGCAAGCATGCCTGCCTTACCGATAGGCGAAGGAGCTTCATTAAAATATTCCCAAACTGGGTCTCTTTTACGGCCTGCTGCCATTATAAGGAAAGAATGTAATAAACCTCAGATCGTACACACAAACAGATCCAGACTTGTCTGTCTGTGGCTATGCTGCAGTATTGTGCTAAAAGTTTCACTTTCATTTTCTTGTCTGCTTGCCCTTCCTCCTCCTCACACTTAGATTCACATTCTTCTTGTGTTGTGCAGATCTATTCCACTCTAAACAATCAGAAACATATTGTCTAACTTCTTGGACTTGGCACTGAAGGGGTTGATTCTGTATTCATATAGGTTTGTAGAACAATAGGATTAAGGTCTTTTTCTCAACTCTGTTCATGTTATAACGTTTTTGCCGTGAAGAAGAGGCTGGGACCTCTGCGGAGTCAAATTCAGTTTTGAGAACTGCGTAAGTAAAGCGAGCGTCTGTGATAATATAGGAGAGAAACTGCCCACTAATCCTACAGAAACCTCTGGAAGAGCATGGCATTGTGAATGTTACACATATACAGCCTTTATTCTACTGAGTTAAACAACTCAGCTTTATCTCATGATGGAAGAACCTTTGGATGGTAAAATATTTCCCTCAAAAAGCAGTTTATTGAAAAAAATCCGATTTAAATCAAAAAAATCCGATTTAAATAAAAAAAAATCCGATTTTTTTGAAAAAAAATCATTGAATTTTATCCACCCTGCATTTTGGTAATACACAACACTCCAAAAAAGCGGTCAAATATTTTTCTGGATTGAATACAGTACTATGTGCTTTCTGTTAAATTTCGGTGGTACATAACTCAACAAAAATGTTCAAAAATTGTTCCTGGATTCAATTAGTCATCCATACAGTTTAATATGCTTTGTGTAAAATTACAGTGATTTAAAATTTGGAAAAAAACGCTTGGCCTGGTATAGTTCACAAAATATTTTTTCCCAAAAATGGACTATGGTCATATTTACTGTAGAATTTTTGCGAAATTTTGTTGGTATGAAATCAAAACCAAGATTGGCCTGCTACAGGTGTACAAATTTGGCTGTTCAAAAATTGGCTATTTTCATATATACTATACAACTTGGCTTGTGTGAAATTCCATTGGTTTGAAATTAAACCAAAATTGATCTGCTACAGGTGTACAAATTTGGTCCCTCAATACTCAATAACCAGCCACCACCATTTCCCCCGATGTGAGTCCCCGCCTTCCACTAGCACATGTTCAGTAACATCACCAGTGCCTTAACAACGCGGTTACTAGGATTGTCCACTTAATGACCGACACATGGACAAGCACTTGTGGCCTGTACATTTCCCTAATGGCACAATGGGTGAACATTGTGGAGGCAGGGGCAGAGCCCCACACTGGCACAGCAACGGTGCTACCGACGCCAAGGATTGACTGCCCTACTTCTATCAGGGCTTCCTCCAACACAGAGTCCTGCATCACTTCCATCTCTGATGTGATATCATAGAGCACTTCGTCCACATCAGCCGGAAGCTCTGCAGCACTGCCTCAGTGAAGCCACACCAGGCTCGGGTAAAGCTAATTGGTCTAGGAGACAAACCGCTCACCGCTGCAGAATTAGTGAATGGAACAACAAGCCAGACAGATCTGAACATACAACCAACAATGGTCGTGTGTGATAGTGGCCGTAACCTGGTGGCTGTGAAGCTTGGCAAGCTCACACATGTACCATGCTTGGCCCACATATTTAACTTGATAGTTCAGAGGTTTCTGATACCTACCAAAATTGCCACAGCTCTTGGTCAAGGTACACCATGTCAGCGTCAATTTCCGCAGCTGTAACAGTGCTGCGCATGAAAGTGCCAGCTAACCGACTGCCGTCTGACGTCAGCACGTGCTGGAACTCCACACTGCACATGCTGGCAAGGCTTTGTGAGCAGCAGAGGCCAGTTGCGGAATACCAGCTCCAACACACTCGTCAATATTCTGGTCAGCATCCGCACATAACTGAGGAGTGGGCATGGATGTCGGGAAGTTGTGCAGTTCTCAAAGACTGAGGACTCCACAAAGATGGTGAGCGGCAATGATCAGTGCAACAATTCCACTTCTGTGCCTACTTAAACAATTGCTGCTGACAATTAAACAAGAAGCTTTGCACATGTGGACCATATGGAGATGGAGGAAGACATTAGACTCTCCTACGTGGATGGGCTGAGGCGGGGAATGAGAAGTGGACAGCACTGCATCGTTGCATCGCTGGGGTCGTGGGTTCAAATCACACCAAGACAACATCTGCAAAGAGTTTGTGTGTTCTCTTCATGTTTGCGTGGGTTTCCTCCGGGTATTCCGGTTATCTCCTACATTCCAAAGCCATACTGAACATATTGATAGGAAAATTCAATTGTGAGCCCCATTGGGGACAGTGGTGACAATGTATGCAAAGCGCTGTGGAACATGAAAGCGCTATATAAGAAAAGCATAATAAATAAATAAGGAAGAGATGGAAAATAGTCATAATGATGGAGACATTCATATTGGCCAAAAAAAAAAAAAAAAGTAAAGACCGTTAACCCTACTAGATCCACACTATAAAGAGAACCTTGCACCTCTCCTTCCTGAGGTGGAGAGGTCTACTAAAATGGTGCAAATACAAAAAGGCCATTGTGAAAAATATGTTGAAAAAATTCCCTTCACACACTAGCGGAAGGAAGCTTCCTTGCACAAGCAAGGAGGGGAGGCGAAGGAGACGCACACCAGGTACAGCAGAGGTACACTGTCAAAGGCCTGGGACAATTTCATGACACCCTCCCAGGGCCCAGGCCGATGAATGGATTTTTTTTTTCAATCATTAAAAATGTTTTCCTGCTTGCCAATCAATACCTGGCAGACATACCTCCCTAATTCCTCTGCGACATTCAACTATTGGGTCTCAAAGCTGTACACCTGGCATGAGCTGTTAATCTTCAATATTTGAATGAGGCCGAAAGTTGTTGCTTTCAAGGGTCTATGGATGACTATGCTTATAATTTTTTCCTCGCTGCACAAAGTGCAAAGCCTTTGTGAGTGTAGGAGTAAATCAACAACGCTTTCAAAATATTTTAATGAGGCCCGTAAATTGCCTTCAAGGGTCTACGGATGACTATTACCCTTCTTATTTTTTCCATGGCTTTGCACTGTGCGCAGAGCCTTCATGATTGTAGAAGTTAAACAACTACAATTTGTACACAATATTTGAATGAGACACTACAGTTGGTGCCTTCAAGGGTGTATGGATGACCCGGCTTGTAATTATTGGCAGGCTTTCCAAATTTCTAATGTTTTAACAAAAATTTCAATTTTGGTTTACTTAACCCTTTATCCCATCTGACATACTATTCCATCCATGAGACCCTGGACCTAATTCCCAAGGACGGAATAGTACGTCATATGCTGATCGCGGCTGGGTGTCCGCTGATTATCACAGCTGACACCCGGCACTATGTGCCCGGAGCGGTCACGGACCGCTCCTGGCACATTAACCCCTGGCACACTGCGATCAAAGATGATCGCAGTGTACAGGGGGCCCAGGGAAGCATCGCGCAGGGAGGGGACTCCCTGCGTGCGTCCCTGAGACCCTCAGAACAGTGAGATGCATCGCGCTGTTCCGAGGGACCCTCCTCCCTGCAGGACCCCGGATCCAAGATGGCTGCGGGGTCCTTCTGGGTCCTGCAGGGAGGCGGCTTCCTCAGTGCCTGCTGAGAGCAGGCGCTGAGAAAGCCTGCAGCACTGCCAGTCAGATCGCTGGTCTGACAGAGTGCTGTGCACAGTGTCAGACCAGCGATCTGATAAATTACAGTGATATCCCACCCTGGGACAAAGTAAAAAAGTAAAAAAAAAAAAAAAAAATAACGTGTAAAAAAAAAAAAAAATATTCCCCAATAAATTCATTTCTTCATGTAAATAAAAAAAAACAAACAATAAAAGTACACATATTTGGTATCGCCACGTCCTTTACGACCCGCTCTATAAAACTGTCCCATTAGTCAACCCCTTTAGAGAACCCCTTGAAAAAAAAAAGAAAAAAACAAACAAGGCTAAAAAAACAATGATTTATCATCATACCACCGAACAAAAAGTGGAATAACACGCAATCAAAAAGACTGATATAAATAATCATGGTACCGCTGAAAACGAGCCGCCATACAGCATCAGCGAAAAATATATAAAAAAAGTTATAGCTCGCAGAATAAAGCGATGCAAAAATAATTATTTTTTATATATAATCATTTTTATTGTATAAAAGCAGCAAAACATAAAAAAGATATAAATGAGGTATCGCTGTAATCGTACTGACCCGAAGAATAAAACTGCATTATCAATTTTACCACACGCGGAATGGTATAAACGCCCCCCTCCCAAAAGAAATTCATGAATTGCAGGTTTTTGTTCATTCTGCCTCCCAAAAATCGTAATAAAAAGCGATCAAAAAATGTCATGTGCCCAAAAACGGTACCAATAAAAACGTCACCTCGTCCCGCAAAAAATAAGACCTCACATGACTCTGTGGGCCAAAATAAGAAAAAATTATAGCTCTCAAAATGTGATGATGCAAAAACTATTTTTTGCAATAAAGAGTCTTTTAGCGTGTGACAGCTGCCAATCATAAAAACCCGATATAAATAGTAAATCAAACCCCCCTTCATCACCCCCTTAGTTAGGGAAAAATAATAAAATTAAAAAAATGTATTTATTTCCATTTTCCCATCAGGGTTAGGGTTGGGGCTAAAGTTAGGGTTAGGGTTGGGACTAGGGCTACGGGTGTGTTAGGGTTAAGTTTGTGGTTAGGGTTATGATTAGGGTTGGGATTAGGGTTAGGGGTGGGTTGGGGTTAGTGCTGGAGTTAGAATTGGGGGGTTTCCACTGTTTAGGCCAGGGGTCTCAAACTCGGCAAAGTAAAGGGGCCGCACATAAAAAAAAAATTTAAGCAGGCAGGCCGCATTCCATTCAAACTTAATACAGTACAAAATTATTGTTAAACAATTGTTTATTTGAACTACTATAACAATTCTCTCCCTCCGGACCTCCCCCTCTCTGTGTGGCCATTCGCATAAGTTGTCAGCTGCGATGTACAGCCTAACGTATATACTCGTGTATAAGCCGACCCGAGTATAAGCCGACCCCCTAATTTTGCCATAAAAAAACTGGGAAAAGTTATTGACTCGCGTATAAAGCCTAGGGTGGAAAATGCAGCAGCTACTAAATTTTCAAAAATAAAAAGAGATACCAATAAAAGTAAAATTAAGTGAGACATCAGTAGGTTAAATGTTTTTGAATATCCATATTGAATCAGGAGCCCCATGATTCTCCATACAGTTTATGGTGGCCCCATAAGATGCTCCATACAAAATACGCCCCATATAATGCTGCACAAAGGTTAATAATGGCCCCAATAAGATGCTCCATAGAATAATATGCCCCCATAAGATGCTCCATATATTTTATGCCCCCATAAGATGCTCCATATATTTTATGCCCCTATAAGATGCTTCATATATTTTATGCCCCCATAAGATGCTTCATATATTTTATGCCCCCATAAGATGCTTCATATATTTTATGCCCCCATAAGATGCTCCATATTTTATGCCCCCATAAGATGCTCCATAGATTATACCCCCATAAAATGCTCCATAGATCATACCCCCATGAAATGCTCCATAGATCATACCCCCATAAGATGCTCCATAGATTAAGCCCCCATAAGATGCTCCATATATTTTATTCACCCATAAGATGCTCCATATATTTTATGCCCCATATGCTGCTGCTGCAAATAAATAAAAAAAAATAAAGACATACTCACTTGTCGCTGAGAGCCAGGTGCCGGTGTCCTGAGCAGGCGGGGACACCGGTGCGCTATGGGGACAGGTGCCGGTGTCACCGCTGGCTCAGGGCCCCGGCAACTGCGATATTCACCTGTCCCCGGTCCACTGCTGCGCGCCGCTCCATTGTCCGGCTTCTCAGTCAGTGACTGTTCAGGCAGAGGGCACGGGGCGCACTAACTACGTAATCGCGCCCTCTGACCTGAACATCACAGCCAGATGACGCAGAGGAGAGAGCGATGCGCAGCGGTGGACCGGTGAATATCGCATATACTTACCCCTTCCTGGCACGTCTCTGCAGCCCCCCTGCTTCTCCCGCGGTCTCCGGCAGCTATTCTTCCTCCAGCGGTCACGTGGTACCGCTCATTAAAGTCATGAATATTTGACTATTCATGACTTTAATGAGTGATACCTCGTGACCGCTGAAGGAAGGAGCTTGAGATCGTGGGAGAAGCAGGGGGGCTGCAGAGACACGCCAGGGGGTGAGCATTATCGGACACCCCGGTGCCCCTCCCCCGCCGACTCCCTGACATGTGCTGCACATCAGGGCTCTTTAAACGTGACATGGCGTCTGATCTCAATTACAGCCAATTCGGCGTTGCAAAATTCAAACGTGATCCTTCCCTTCTAAGCTCTGCCATGCGCCCAAACAGTAGTTTACACCCGCATATGGGGTATCAGCAAACTCAGGAAAAATTGCACAATAGCTCTTGGGGTCCAATTTCTTGTTACCCTTGGGAAAATAAAAAATTGGGGGCGAAAATATCATTTTTGTGTAAAAAAATTTGATTTTTTATTTTTATGGCTCTACGTTATAAACTTCTGTGAAGCACTTGGGGGTTCAAAGTTCTCACCACACATCTAGATAAGTTCCTTTGGGGGTCTAGTTTCCAAAATGGGAGCTCTCCAAACGCGACATGACACCAGCATTCCATCAAAGTCTGCAATGCAAAACATCACTACTTCACTTCCGAGCCCCGACGTGTGCCCATACAGTAGTTTTCTCCCACATATAGGGTATCAGCGTACTCAGGACAAGATGGACAATCTTGGGGTCCAATTTCTCCCCTTACCCTTGGGAAAATAAAAAACTGGGGACTAAAAGATCATGTTTGTGGAAAAAATATGATTTTTTTATTTTCACGCCCGGGCGTTATAAACTTCTGTGAAGCACTTTGGGGTTCAAAGTGCTCACTACTGATCTAGATTAGTTCCTTAGGGGGTCTAGTTTCCAAAATGGGGTCACTTGTGGGGGGTTTACACTGCTAAGGCACATCAGGGGCTCTGCAAACTTAACATGACACCTATCAAAGTCTGCATTCCAAAATGTCATTACTTCCTTTCCGAGCCCTGCCGTGCGCCCAAACAGTATTTCCCCCCACATAAGGGGTATCAGCGTACTCAGGACAAATTGGACAACAACTTTTGAGGTGTTGTTACCCTTGAGAAAATAAAAATTGGGGAGAAAAGATCATTTTTGTGGAAAAAATATGATTTTTTAATTTTATGGCTCTACGTTATAAATTTGTGTGAAGCACTTGGGGGTTCAAAGTGCTCACCACAGATCTAGATAAGTTCCTTAGGGGGTCTAGTTTCTAAAATGGGATCACTTGTGGGGGATTCCCACTGTTTAGGCACATCAGGGGCTATCCAAATGCGACATGTTGTCCAATCTCGATTCCAGCCAATTTTGGCTTGAAAAAGTCAAATGGCGCTCCTTCCCTTCCGAGCTCTACCGTGCGCCCAAACAGTGGTTCCCCCCCCCACATATGGGGTATCAGCGTACTCAGGACAAATTGGTCAACAAATATTATGGTCCAATTTCTCATGTTACCCTTGGGAAAATAAAAAAATCTGTGACTTAAATATCATTTTTGTGGGAAAAAAATAGGATTTTTTATTTTCATGCCGGGCATTATAAACTTGTGTGAAGCACTTGGGGGTTCAAAGTGCTCACCAAAGATCTAGATAAGTTCCTTAGGGGGTCTAGTTTCCAAAATGGGGTCACTTGTGGGGGGTTTCCACTGTTTAGGCTCATCTGGGGCACATCAGGGACTCTGCAAACTGAACATGACACACATCAAAGTCTGCATTCCAAAACGTTATTACTTCCTTTCCAAGCCCTGAAGTGCACCCAAACAGTATTTCCCCCCACATATGGGGTATCAGCGTACTCAGGACAAACTGAACAACAACTTTTGGGGTCCAATTTCCTTGGGAAAAATCAAAAATTGGGGACAAAAAAAATCATTTTTGTAGAATTTTTTTTTTTCACACCCAGGCATTATAAACTTTAGTGAAGCACTTGGGGGATCAAAGTGCTCACCACAGATCTAGATAAGTTCCTTAGGGGGTTTAGTTTCCAAAATGGTGTCACTTGTGGGGGGTTTCCACTGTTTAGGCACATCAGGGGCTCTCCAAACGCGACATGGCGTACAATCTCAATTCCAGCCAATTTTGGTTTGAAAAAGTCAAACGGCGCTCCTTCCCTTCCGAGCCCTGCCGTGCGCCCAGACAGTGGTTTTTCCCCACATATGGGGTATCGGCGTACTCAGGAGAAATTGCACAACATTTTCTGTCCATTTTCTCCTTTTACCCTTGTTAAAATAAAAAAATTGTTTGTAAAAGATCATTTTTGTGACAAAAAAGTTAAATATTCATTTTTTCCTTCCAAGTTGCTTCAGCTGCTGTGAAGCACCTGAAGGGTTAATAAACTTCTTGAATGTGGTTTTGAGTACCTTGAGTGGTGCAGTTTTTAGAATGGTGTCACTTTTGGGTATTTTCAGCCATATAGACCCCTCAAAGTGACTTGAAATATGAGGTGGACCCTAAAAAAAAATGGTTTTGTACAATTTGTTGTAAAAATGAGAAATCGCTGGTCAACTTTTAACCCTTATAACTTCGTAACAAAAAAAAATTTGGTTTCAAAATTGTGCTGATGTAAAATAGACATGTGGGAAATGTTATTTAGTAACTACTTTGTGTGACATATTTCTGTTTTAAGGGAATAAAAATTGAAAGTTTGAAAAAAGCAAAATTTTCGCCATATTTCCAATTTTTTTCATAAATAACCGCAAGTTATATCGAAGAAATTTTACCACTATCATGATGTACAATATGTCACAAGAAAACAGTCTCAGAATCGCTAAGATCCTTCGAAGCGTTACAGAGTTATAACCTCATAAAGAGACAGTGGTCAGAATTGTAAAAATTGGCTCAGTCATTAAGGTGCAAACCACCCTTGGGAGTTAAGGGGTTAAATTATTTTTAAAAATCCTTTTTCAAATTTGCCTTATATACAAGTCATTATACAGGAAAGAATATTTCTTAACATTTTTTTCCTGTAAATTCAAATTTCTCATTGATTTTGAATGTGTTATTGTCAGTCCTTAAACTGGAGTAAAAGTGTGATACCACTGATCTCAGCAGCGATCTGGGAGTCAGAGATGCTTCCAGGGGTCTTCTAATCAGCACTGCTTCCATCCACATCAACAATTTCACTGTCACCCAGAAATTCTTGTAGGGTCATGCTGGCAAAATGCTTGGAATTCCTATTGACTCCCATTATACTCGTCACTAGAAACGACTACCCAAGCATTAGGAATTGCTTGGTTCGAGTAACGAGCATCCAAGCACTTTAGTGCTCGCTCATACTTAGTAAATATACGTCATATTTCGTGAAGGGGTTACATTTATTTATTTTTTACTTTTCACTGTTTATTGGTCTTAGGGACTTGAACCTGTCATCGCCTGATCATTTGTGCTATATGCAGAAATACCAAAATATTGCTGCATACAGCAAAAATCAGACACTTTTGAAGCCCGGACACAGGATGGTTTGAAGGGCGCTTCATAATGACAGGCATGGAGGTCTTTAACAGACTCCCATCTCTTAGAGCAATCCTTCAGTGCTCCATTCAATTGTTACCAACTTACACAGCCAGAAGTTTAACAGCCCACCATAGCCCCCTCCCTCTCACAATGAATTACAGCATATTGGAGCAGGGAGTCAGCTATAATATACAGCTGACATCCACTGCTGATGGCACCTGCTTGTGCCCGGTGGATGTTCGGAAGGAGATAATTTTCTTCCTTTGAATCAGTTGTAAATCTGCAGCATGGACTGCACTAAACTAGGTAGCGTCCTGCTCTCCAGTCTTCCCTATCATCTTCATTGATATAAAGGCTTGTTGGAAAAAGATGCTGTATAACTTGAATTTTATTCATCGAAATCCCTGGTGTTTGTAAGCAAAAGGAGTCCAGGGGGCGGTTCTACACCGACTGACTGACTGATGCCTGCAGTCATACAGGGAAGATTGTCAATCACGGAGATAGGACCACCCTATGGACTCATGCATACAAAATGCAAGTTATACTGAAACTTTTCCCAGAAAAGACGGATTTTGGTAAGACCTTACCTGTAAAATCCTTTTCAGCGAAGGAAGGAAGGGAGACACAGTCATTACTAGTGGGTAGGCGGAGCCCACACAGGATAGAACACCTCAGATTAAAAAGAGTGTTGACCGGCCCCTCCAGCTTGGGCTCCTCCTACTCCAGCTCTCCAGTCCGTACACAAGCTAAGGAAGAGCAAATATCACCAGCGGAGCAACATAACCCCTTCTAAATAACTTCAGAGAAAAAAAAACAAGAAGACAGGTTATGCATATAACAGAAAAAAACACACAGTCCCAGGTACTACTCACTGAACCTGACCACTGCGATGAGCTGGCAATGCTGGAAAAGAGCCTTAGCGCGCCGACCTCAGCCCAGATAATCGCTATCAGAGAAGGGTCACGCTGCATCTGAAAACACAACAACACACTTCTGCCATGGGAGGGATCTGTGTCTCCCTTCCTTCCTTCGCTGAAAAGGATTTTACAGGTAAGGTCTTACCAAAATCCGTCTTTCAGCAGCAGATGGAAGGGAGACACAGTCATTACTAGTGGGACGTCCCAAAGCAGTCCAGAAATTAAGGGTGGGCAAAAAACCAACAGAGGCAGATTCCCCACAACTTAGAAAAATGCGCAACCAGCGCTAAATACAAGTTAACAAGAACTTTAAACTACAGCCGCCTGCAGGACCCTACGTCCTAAGGCCGCATCAGCGGAAGCACTGACGTCCACCTTATAAAATTTTGTAAACGTGTGGACGGAACGCCAGGTCGCCGCCCGGTAGAGCTGAGCTGCCGAGGCCCCTTGATGAAAAGCCCACGATGAACCCACAGCCCTCGTGGAGTGAGCTCGAATCTTAACCGGGCAAGGTTCGCCCTTAAGTCGGTAAGCCTCTAAAATGGCCGACCGAATCCAACGAGCTATAGAGTCCTTGGAAGCTCGTTGACGTCGACGACCTGCTGGAATCACAAACAGAGAATCCGACTTCCGAAAACTTTGAGTAATAGACAAATAGAACTTCAAAGCCCGCACTAAATCCAAAGTGTGCAAAGCCCGTTCCTTCGCATTCCTCGGCTCCGGACAGAGCGAGGGCAACACAATATCCTGGTTAACATGAAATTGTGACACCACCTTAGGTAGAAAGTCGCCCCGTGTGCGAAGCACTACGCGATCCGGGTGAAACTCCAGAAAAGGAGGCGAGCAAGAAAGAGCCGCCAACTCAGAAACCCTTCTCAAAGAAGTGACCGCCACTAGGAAGGCAACCTTCCAAGAGAGCAAAGAAAGGCTAACAGAGACCATAGGCTCAAAAGGCCCATGTTGAAGAGCCTCCAAGACAAGATTGAGCCGCCAAGGAGACACAAACGCCTTCCGCGGCGGAAACTAATGGGTTACTCCGCGAAAAAAGGAACGTACGTCCCTACGCGAAGCGATAGCCTTCCGAAACAGCAAGGACAAAGCAGAAACCTGCCCCTTCAGAGTGCTAACTGCCAAACCCTTGTCCAGCCCGTACTGCAAAAAGGCCAACAAATTGGGAATGGAAAAGATCCTCGGGTTCTTTGAAGAACCCGAACACCACGAAAAGAAGGCTTCCCAAGTCTTGTGATAAATCCTAGTAGTAGCCGGACCTCTGGCAGCTCGCAGAGTGGCAATGACTTCGGCTGAAAAACCTTGACGGCTTAAGATTTCGGTCTCAAGAGCCACGCCGTCAAACGCAGAGACTTCAGGTCCGGGTGACGAACGGGCCCTTGGGTTAACAGGTCCGGGCGAAGAGGGAGTGGAAGTGGAGGCGCTGCCAGAAGCGACACCAGCGTCAAGAACCACGTCCTCCTCGGCCAATCTGGGGCTATCAACATAGCCGGAACTCTCTCCAGTCTGATCCGACGCAACACCAGAGGAAGTAAGGATATCGGCGGGAACACAGATTAGCTCGAATTGGTCCCACGGAGCCACCAGGGCATCCACCGCCACAGCCTTCGGGTCCTTGGACATGAACGTCGGTAACTTGGCATTGAACCTGGATGCCATCAAATCCACTTGGGGAGTTCCCCAACGGGAGCACAGCAGTGCAAAAATTTCCGGATGAAGACTCCATTCTCCGGGATCCATCTTTTCGCGACTGAGGAAGTCCGCCGTGACATTCTGAACTCCTGGAATGTGAATCGCAGAGATGGCTGGCACCCTGGCCTCGGCCCATACCAGGATCCGAGACACCTCCATCATGAGCTTGAAGCTCCTCGTCCCACCTTGATGGTTGATATACGCAACCGCCGTCGCGTTGTCTGTCTGCACTCGGACTGGTGGACGGCTTAAAGGGACCGTCCAGTGTTGGAGGCAAAGGAAAATTGCCCTCAATTCCAGGATGTTGATCGGCAGGACAGACTCTTCCGACGACCATACTCCCTGAATCCAGAGATCGTTCCAGACACCCCCCCCAGCCCGGCATCGGTGGTTATGACCAACCACCTCGGAGGGAGGAAGGACTTCCCCAGGGATAACACTTCCGGACGTAACCACCATCCTAGAGACTCTCGTACCCTGTGGGAGATGATGACACTGCAATCCAGCGAAACCTGCGATCGATCCCAACGGTTCAAAATGAGCATTTGGAGAGCCTTGGAATGAAATTGGGCAAACGGAATTGCCTCCATTGACGCCACCATCAAACCCAGAAGGCGCATACACCTTCGAAGGGACATTGCTGTCGAAGTCTTCATAACCTGTACATGTCGAAGAAGACTTGCTTGCTTGTCTGGGGGCAGAGACACCACTGCTCGTACCGTGTCGAAATGCATCCCCAAAAAAAGTATCGACTGCGACGGTTCCAGAGACGACTTCTCCCAATTGACCAGCCACCCGAAGTCCTCCAGGAGCTGAAGGGATAGATTGCGAGCCGTCACCGCCTCCTCCTTTGAGGACGCCACAATCAAAAGGTCGTCCAGGTAGGGAAGAATCGTAACCCCGTCTTCGAAGGATCGCCATGAGAGGTGCCAGAATTTTCGTAAAAACTCTGGGAGCTGAGGCCAACCCGAATGGCAGGGCCACAAACTGGTAATGGTCCTGACCTATGGCAAAACGAAGGAAGCGTTGGTGGGCCCTTCCGATGGGAACATGCAAATAGGCGTCGCGAATGTCGATTGACACCAAAAAGTCGTTTTGCGACAGGGCCGCCATAACGGAGCGAAGCGACTCCATGCGGAATTTCCGGGTGCAGACATGCCGATTCAATCTTTTGAGATCCAGAATGGGGCGAAATTTGTCCTCCTTTTTGGGGACCACAAAGAGGTTGGAATAAAACCCTCTTCCCCGGTCCTCCGGCGGAACCGGTACCACCACACCCTTCTGCAGAAGGGAATCTACCTCCCGCAGTAGAGCGGCAAATAGCTCAGGCTCTGACGGAATGCGAGATTGACAAAAACTGTCTGGGGTTCGAGAAAGAAACTCCATGAAGTAGCCTGCCGATACAACCCGCGTCACCAAGGCGTCCGACACGTGGGAAGCCCAAGTCGGTTCGAATTGGAGTAAACGACCCCCCACTCGAGGGACCTCGAGTGAGACCCTGGCGTCAGTCCGCCTTAGCGGGCTTTTTGTCAGCTTCCCGCTTGTCTTGACGGAAGCTGTTTCCAGGGAGTGCGGGATTTCTGAGAGTTCTTTTTTCCTGAAAAAGAGGGATGACCCGATCCCCAAGAGGGCTGACCGAACCGTCCCCTGGACCGAAAGGACCGCCGACTACTACCGGCACTAGGCCTGCCAGACGCAGAAGTCACAGCTCTTCGCTGCCGTAACGCCGTTTCTTTTGCCTTTACCTTGGCAATCAGCTCCGTGAGGTCAGATCCAAATAGCTGACCACCCTTGTAAGCTAAAGATAGAAAACCTTGCTTGGAAACCGCGTCCCCGGTCCACTGTCTAAGCCACAGTGCTCTTCTGACTGTGACCGCCGAGGATTGCGCCCTGGACAGCAGTGAGGCAGTATCCAAACCTGCATCACTGCCATATCGGGCTGCATCCTCCAACAACTTGAAAAGTTCATCTACCTCGGATAGCGGGGATCCATCTTGCCACGCCGTCCGTAGACTGTCCAACCAGCTCAGGGAAGCTTTACAAGCACACATGGATCCTAGCACCGCTCTGAATCCATGACCCGCGGCCTCGTAAATGGATTTCGCCGCCATCTCCGTTTTTCTGTCCAGCGGATCCTGCAGACTCGCTTTCCCTTTAACAGGAAGTAAAGAGGATTTGCTAAGCTGGGATAAAGGGACATCCACTTCAGGAGAAGGAATCCAATTATCAATCAACTCCGTCGAACACGGATACAGTGTCTCAAAAAACCGTGTCCCCTGAAAACGCTTATCTGGACACAGGCGTTCCTTCTCCACTGCCCCATTAAGCTCATCCAGAGATGGTAATGCCGATCGCGACCTATGCGACTCCTGAAACATCCGGGCCGACTTACCAGGACGTCTAGTTACCTCCTCCGGTAACTAACGCCTCTCTCATGGCTCCAATAAAAGCCTCTGCACGGCCCAAAAAAGAGGCAGAGTGTCCCTGGCGATCCTCCTTATCCGAATCGGACATCTCCCCATCCGAGCTTGAAGGGGAACTGTAACGCCTCCCTTCCATACCAGAGATCTCCGAGTCGCTACGCGGGAAAAATAGTACCGGCCTGTGGCGCTTCCTGCCATGAGAGGATCTAGCTGACACCCAATAACCTAGAAGGTCAGACAGGCCATCAATAGAACGAGTGAGGGCGAACATTTTGACATCACTGAGACCTCCGACCGCTGCGCTTGACGCCGTCGAGGACTCCTGCGTGTCAGATACGCGAGACTGATCCTGTAGCGGACCTGGGAGACGATCCGCACCTCCTGGGCCCTGATCTGACATGCCCTCACACAGTATATGGCAGGTTAAACCTGTCAGTAACTGGAACAGTGTGGCTTCTTAAGGGAAAGAAAAACGAACGCTGAAGGGTTAAAGCTCTTAAGGAAGAGCTGCCCCAGCTGTCCCCCAATTAAAGGTTAACCTCCTATCAAGGGGTTAATGTCGCAGACTCCCCACAACCTCTGTTAAATGAACAGGGTGTGCGAGTCCCAGACTAAAAAAGGACCTCTATATGAGGTAACAGCTGCAGGACAGCGCAGTCTGCCACCAAATTGTGCCTCAGAAAGGTGCCCTGCGCTGTGGGGGTGAGGGAGTTAAGCTTCTGCCCTGACAGGCAGAAGCGACTCACCCAGCTGGCCGCGGTGCAGTGTTCCTTCGGTTGTCGGGAGGAGAGTGAGGAGCCAGAGGCAGCCTTCAGTAATGGCCGCTGCGCTGAAGAGAGAAAGCCGGAAGAAGAGAGGCAGGGAGAAATCGCGCGCTCTGAGCGCTTACTGCCCGCGAAAGACCGGGAAGGCGCGAAGCCACGCCCCCCCGCCGGCTTAAAAAAAAAAGCGCGCGCGACTCCTCCGCTCTCCCCCGTCCCATGTCCTGCAGGCATCCACCTGCGGACAAAAACACACGTCACCAACATGAAAAATGTAGCAGCGGCTGCCGCAGCAGTCGCTGGAAGCACTCAAAACACATATTAAAATGTTGAGTACTCACCCAGCTGAGCGCCACAGGGACCCCCAGGGATTTGTGGCGCTGTGCTCGTAGCTTCCCCCCAGGGCGGAGAACGCAGTGACCCCAGAAGCGCGGTTTGCGTCCCCGCAGGGAAGCAACCCTCATCCCCCGGGGCCGGCAGGGTTCTGCAGGGACCTCCTTAAAGGGTAATACAGATCCGCCAAGGGAGGGGTGGGGGTCCAGCAGCGCTGAGACCCCTGAGACCTCTAGACCACGAGGGTCCAAGTCTCTGTCCGATAAAAATAAAAAAAATTTTTCTGAGGAGCTGCTCCAGCAGCGACTATCCTCTGTGACCTCAAATTTTAGACTGGAGAGCTGGAGTAGGAGGAGCCCAAGCTGGAGGGGCCGGTCAACACTCTTTTTCATCTGAGGTGTTCTATCCTGTGTGGGCTCCGCCTACCCACTAGTAATGACTGTGTCTCCCTTCCTTCCATCTGCTGCTGAAATTGTATTTCAATGTGATCAGTTCCTCCTGCTCTATAACATCGCCTGTAGATCAGAAACCACTCAACATGACAGGTTCCCTACAATGTACACAATCACACAGTAGCCTTACAGAATTGCCATTTTGCTAGTAGAGGTGCCCACTGTTAAATAAGTAGGTTTTACACAGACAGGACCAGCATCTATGTGTTTAAGCATAAGCTATAAATGTGTAAGAGGGAAAACACACCCTAAAGTGAATCCATCATCAGATTTCTCAATACAAACAGCAAAAATGAATAAAACCTTTTTAGATCTGATGCATTTATTTTGAAAATCCATCTCAGAATGGATGTATAATCCAGATATTAAAATGAGTATTTTAGGAGTCTTACTACTGCGTGAGAGAGCTCAGGAATCCAAGTTTATTCAGTCTGATAGCTGCAGCTTATATTGAACCGTGTGAGATCTCTGCAGCGTGGAGTGGCACTGAGGAGCTGTCAATCAGGCAAGGTGGGCAGAAACGGAGTTAATCAATTTAAGTTTAACTACCATTATATTATTCATATACAAGCTGAAATTGATTTTCACAGTAAATACACCAGCCTTATCAGGTCTAAGAACTCCATTTAGAAATGTATACAATTTAAATTGTGAAATCTGTTGACAAATCAGTATACAGGTTCAGATTGTCTGATAGCTTTTTTGCACAATACACAAGAAATGTATTAGATACCACTTCCTTCAACATCTTGCCATTTCTCTTTAACCCCTTAACCCCTGGAGCTGTTTTCGGTTTTGCATTTTCGTTTTTCCCTCCCCTTCTTTCCAGAGCCATAACTTTTTTATTTTTCCGTCAATATGGCCATGTGAGTGCTTGTTTTTGTGCGGGACGAGTTGTACTTTTGAACGACACCATTGGTTTTAGCATGTTGTGTACTCTAAAAAGGGAAAAAATATTCCAAGTGCGGTGAAATTGCAAAAAAAAAGTGCAATTCCACACTTGTGTTTTGTTTGGCTTTTTTGCTAGGTTCACTAAATACTAAAACTGACCTGTTATTATGATTCTCCATCTCATTACGAGTTCATAGACACCAAATATGTCTAGGTTTTCTTTTATATAAGTAGTGAAAAAAAATCCCAAAATTTGCTTTAAAAAAAAAAAAAATTGCGCAATTTTCTGAGACTCGTAGCGTCTATTTTTTGTGATCTTGGGTTGGGTGAGGGCTTATTTTTTGCATGGCAAGCTAATGTTAATGATACCACTTTTGTGCAGATCCGTGCTTTTGATCATCCGTTATTGCATTGTAATGCAAGGTCATGGCAACAAAAAAAACGTAATTCTGGAGTTATGATTTTTTTTCTCGCTACACCGTTTAGTGATCAGATTAATCCTTTTTTTTATTGATAGATCGGGTGATTCTGAACGCGGCGATACCAAATATGTGTATGTGTGATTTTTTTTTTTATTATTTTATTTTGATTGGGGCGAATGGGGGGTGATTTACACTTTTATTTTTAAACACTTTTTTCTTTTACTTTTGGAATGCTTCAATAGCCTCCATAGGAGGCTAGAAGCTGCCATAGCACGATCGCCTCTGCTACATAGAGGAGATGCATAGATCACCTCTATATAGTAGAATTATAGAATTGCTATGGGCGCCGACCACAGGGTGGCGCTCATAGCAATCTGCAAACAACAACCAAATAGGTCTCGAGGAGACCTCAGGTTGTTATGGCAACGTGACGGGGGTCGGCGATGCGCTCATTTCCGTCCGTGCACCGGAAGCTCTAGTTAAATGGCCGCTGTCAGCATTTGACAGCGGGATTTAACTAGTTAATAGGTGCGGAATTTTCGAGATTCCGCTCGTGCCTATTGCGGGCACATGTCAGCTGTTTGTAACAGCTGACATGTCGCAGCTTTGAGGTGGGCTCACCGCCAGAACCCACCTTAAAGCGGGGGATACTGCCAGCTGACGTACTATTCCGTCAGCTGGCAGTAAGGGGTTAATAATGTGGTTGGAATTAGAACTGTACGAGGATCAAATACTTACCATGTTGTTGCTTTTCTCACAACCTTTGGGAATACCATAGTTATATATCTTTAAAATCTGAGAGACCGGAGCATTTCCACAATATATACAAACCGATGCAATACCATGAGCGTATTTAGGAGGCTCCTGTAAAATTCAAAAAATTATGTACAATTACCTGTTGATATAAATTATTGAAATAATGTAACACATTGATATTGAACTAGGAAAAATCAAAAGTAAACTATTATACTAAACACAGAAAATCAGAGTTTTAGCACTTACAATTAAAGTAACAATTCTGGATAGAAGTATTAGACACAAGAACAAAAATGCAACTCATTCTAGAAAAACATATGCAAATTGCCTCTTCAAACAAAGAGGACTTGTACTCTATAGCGCCACCTATTGGAAGTAGCGATCCTACAAGTCACAATCAACCCTTTAACGAGTCTTGTAATATGACTTAGGATAAAAGCCAAATCAGAATCTCCATTTGCAGATTCTGATTTGGCTTTTATCCTAAGTCATATTACAAGACTCGTTAAAGAGTTGATTGTGACTTGTAGGATCGCTACTTCCAATAGGTGGCGCTATAGAGTACAAGTCCTCTTTGTTTGAAGAGGCAATTTGCATATTAAAATTTCCCAGAGGAGCATTGC
The DNA here is from genome assembly GCA_033576555.1 of Oophaga sylvatica. Taxonomy (NCBI): domain Eukaryota; kingdom Metazoa; phylum Chordata; class Amphibia; order Anura; family Dendrobatidae; genus Oophaga; species Oophaga sylvatica. Next base: position 50,507,866 of record JARQOD010000002.1, on the reverse strand, counting down.
ACGGCGAATAAGCCTCCTTACCTCGACACGCCAGAGCTGGTATGTCTCTCTCCACAAGGAGAAACCTTACCCCCTAGAAAAACATAGGCACACAAAAACCATGGGAATACACCTTGCCACACTGCAGACTATAGCCATCCTACATCCACAGGACTGTTATGATTTGGTAGCTGAGGAGAGCAGGCAAAAAAGGAAATACACCAGAGCAGTTGGAAACTATGAGATTGCAGTACCCTGACTAACCACCACAACTAGAGGCAGCCGTGGAGCGTTCCTACGTTGGTCCTAGACGCCTCGTCACAGCCTGAGAAACTAACTACACCTAAAGATAGAAAGAGGAAAGCTATCTGCCCCGGAGCAGATCCCCAAAGAACATAGAAAGCCCCCAAACATGTAATGGCGGTTAGACAAGAAGAAATACTGACACAGACAGAAAATAGTATGAGCAAACGTTGGGGCCCAAACTTACTAAATAGAAAAGGATAGGAAGGGCACTTACTGCAATCCCAAAAAACCCTGAAAAGCACCAACTCTACTAATTTCAAAAACACCTGAGATCACACGACCTCTACCACCTAAATTAGTTCTCTGGTGTAACCAAAAACAAAACAGCAGCCACTGAAAAAACTGGAAAAAGCAAATGTACAAACATCAGTGGCTGAACTGAACTGAGAGGCAAAAGCCCCCAGAGAGGACCCTGAAGGCCCCCACAGAAGTGCAGGACACAATGCAAAAATCAAGCACAAAAACAAAAAGAAGAAAATGTCTTATCTGTTAGCAGGAGATTCAGACACGACACAGCAGGCTACCAAGGAAACAGGAATCAAGGATTGAGACCAGAACAATTGATCACCGGCAACCCTGATGGGAAGGTGACTCCCTTATATAAGACCAGTCAGTAACACCTGATTCCCAATCCTCACAATCTTCACTGGACAGTCCAGTACCGTTTGTAACCACCAGAGGGAGCTTCTGCTCAGAACTCATTTCCAGCCTATTCACAACAGTACCCCCCCCTTGAGGAGGGGGTCACTGAACCCTCATTTGAGCAACCAGGTCGGTCAGGATGAGTTCTATGATACGCACGGATGAGTCTCCTAGCATGGATGTCCGAAGCAAACACCCAAGAATTGTCTTCCTGACCATAACTTCTCCATTTAACCAAATACTGGAGTTTCCGTCTAGAAAAACGAGAATTCAATATTTTCTCAACCACATACTCCAGATTGCCCTCAACCAAAACAGGGTCAGGAGGCACAGTAGTAGGAACCACTGGCTCAACAAACCTCTTCAACAAGGACTTGTGGAACACGTTATGGATCTTAAATGTCCCTGGAAGAAGCAAACGAAAAGAAACAGGGTTAAGAATCTCCATGATCTTATAAGGTCCAATGAACCTAGGCTTAAATTTAGGAGATGCCACTCTCATAGGAATATTTCTTGAGGACAACCAGACCAAGTCCCCCACTTTATACCGAGGACCATCAGTCCTATGCCGGTTAGCAAACCGCTGGGCCCTCTCCTGAGAGGGACAACCTCTCCACTACCTGGTCCCAAATCTGTTGCATATGCTCCACAACAGAGTCAACACCCGGGCAGACAGAAGCCTCCGTCTGTCCAGAAGAAAATCGAGGGTGAAACCCAGAATTACAGAAAAATGGAGACATCAAAGTGGCAGAGCTAGCCCTATTATTAAGAGAAAACTCAGCCAAAGGCAAAAAAGAGACCCAGTCATCCTGATCAGCAGACACAAAGCATCTTAGATAAGTCTCCAATGTCTGGTTTGTTCTCTCAGTTTGACCATTGGTCTGAGGATGAAACGCCGAGGAGAAAGACAATTGAACACCAATTTTAGAACAAAAGGTCCTCCAAAATCTGGAAACAAACTGGACTCCTCTGTCAGACACAATGTTCTCAGGAATGCCGTGTAAACGAACCACGTGCTGAAGGAACAAAGGCACCAATTCAGAGGAGGAAGGCAACTTAGGTAATGGCACAAGATGTATCATCTTGGAAAACCTATCGCAAATCACCCAGATGACGGTCATTCTCTGAGAAACAGGGAGGTCGGAAATGAAATCCATAGAGATATGGGTCCATGGTCTCTTGGGCACCGGTAATGGCATCAACAAACCACTAGAACGAGAGCAAGGCTTGGAGCGAGAGCAAGTCCCGCAGGACTGGACAAACTCCCTGACATCACGAGACAAGGTAGGCCACCAAAAGGACCGACCAACCAAGTCCCTGGTACCAAAAATTCCGGGATGACCGGCCAACGCGGAACAATGAATCTCAGACATTACACTCTTTTTCCACTGGTCCGGGACAAACAATTTCCCAACAGGGCAGCGCTCGGGCTTATCTTCCTGGCACCCCTCCAGAGCCAGTGTCAAATTGGGCGAGATGGCGGAAAGAACTACACCCTCTTTCAAAATAACAGAAGGATCAGATAACTCAGGAGAGTCCGCCAGGAAACTCCTCGAGAGGGCATCCGCCTTAACATTTTTAGTGCCAGGAAGAAATGAAACCACAAAATTAAAACGTGTGAAAACAAGGCCCACCTGGCCTGTCTAGGATTAAGTCGCTTGGCAGATTCCAGATAAACTAGATTCTTATGGTCAGTAAGGACCACCACCTGATGTTTGGCTCCCTCCAGCCAATGTCTCCACTCTTCAAAAGCCCACTTCATGGCTAATAACTCCCGATTACCCACGTCATAATTACGTTCAGTGGGAGAAAATTTTCGAGAGAAAAAGGCACAAGGGTTACTTTTAGAGGTCTCTGGATCTCTTTGGGACAAAACGGCACCTCCCCCAATTTCAGAGGCATCAACCTCCACCTGAAATGGTAGAGAAACATCAGGCTGCCGTAGAACAGGAGCAGAAGTGAATCTCTGCATAAGTTCCTGAAATGCAGAGACTGCCTCAGGAGGTCAATTCACCACATCAGAACCCTTCTTTGTCAAATCAGTTAATGGTTTAACAATAACAGAGAAACTACCAATAAATTTACGATAAAAATTGGCAAAACCCAAGAATCTTTGAAGAGCCTTTAACCCCTCTCTGACATTAGACGTACTATCCCGTCCATAAAACCCGTGCCATTCTGACCATGGACGGGATAGTACGTCATAGGCGATTAGCTGCGCTCCCGGAGGGAGCGCAGCTAATCGCCGCCGGGTGTCAGCTGATTATCACAGCTGACACCCGTGACTGTGTGTCAGGAGCGGTCACGGACCGCTCCCGGCACATTAACCCCTTGCACACCGCGATCAAACATGATCGCGGTGTACTGGGGGCACAGGGGAGGATCGCGCAGGCAGGGGGCTCCCTGCGCGCCCCCCTGAGACCCTCAGACCAGCGCGATGTGATCGCGCTGCTCTGAGGGCTTCCTCCCTCCCAGGACCCGGATCCAAGATGGCGCTGGGGTCCTGGAGGGAGGCGGCTACCTCAGTGCCTGCCGAGAGCAGGCACTGAGAAGCCTGCTGCACTGCCTGAGCGATCGCTGGTGTGACAGAGTGCTGTGCACACTGTCACACCAGCGATCTGATGAAATACAGTGATGTCCCACCCTGGGACAAAGTAAAAAAGTAAAAAAAAGTAAAAATAAACATGTGTAAAAAAAAATCCAAAAAAAAAAAAAAAATATTCCCCAATAAATTCATTACTTATTGTAAATAAAAAAAATAAAACAATAAAAGTACACATATATGGTATCGCCGCGTCCGTAACGACCCCCCCTATAAAACTGTCCCACTAGTTAACCCCTTTTGTGAACCCCTTAAAAAATAAAAAATAAAAACGAAGCAAAAAATCAGTGCTTTATCATCATACCGCTGAACAAAAAGTGGAATAACACGCGATCAAAAAGACGGATATAAATAAACATGGTACCGCTGAAAACGTCATCTTGTCCCGCAAAAACGAGCCGTCACACAGCATCATCAGCGAAAAAATAAAAAAGTTATAGCTCGCAGAATAAAGCGATGCAAAAATAATTATTTTTTATATAAAATTGTTTTTATTCTATAAAAGCGCCAAAACATAAAAAAATTATATAAATGAGGTATCGCCATAATCGTACTGACCCGAAGAATAAAACTGCTTTATCGATTTTACCACACGCGGAACAATAAAAACGCCTCACCCAAAAGAAATTCATGAATTGCTGATTTTTGTTCATTCTAACCTCCCAAAAATCGAAATAAAAAGCGATCAAAAAATGTCACGTGCTCAAAAATGGTACCAATAAAAGCGTCACCTCGTCCCGCAAAAATTAAGACCTCACATGACTCTGTGGGCCAAAATATGCAAAAATTATAGCCCTCAAAATGTGGCGATGCAAAAAACTACTTTTTGCAATAAAAAGCGTCTTTTAGCGTGACAGCTGCCAATCACAAAAACCGCTATAAATAGTAAATCAAACCCCCTTTATCACCCCCTTAGTTAGGGAAAAATAATAAAATAAAAAAAATGTATTTATTTCCATTTTCCCATTAGGGTTAGGGTTTCGGCTAAAGTTAGGGTTAGGGTTGGCGCTAAAGTTAGGATTAGGGTTAGAGTTAGGATTAGGGTTAGGGTTGGGATTAGGGTTGGGACTAGGGTTAGGGGTGTGTTGGGGTTAGGGTTGGAGTTAGAATTGGGGGGTTTCCGCTGTTTAGGCACATCAGGGGCTCTCCAAATGTGACATGGCGTCTGATCTCCATTCCAGCCAATTCTGCGTTGAAAAAGTCAAACGGTGTTCCTTCACTTCTGAGCTCTGCCATGCGTCCAAACAGTAGTTTATCCCCACATATGGGGTATCAGCGTACTCTGGACCCCAAGAGTTATTGTGAAATTTGTCCTATTTCTTCTGTTACCCTTGGGAAAATAAAAAACTGGGGGCGAAAATATTATTTTTGTAAAAAAAATAAGATTTTTTTGTTTTTACGGCTGTACATTATAAACTTCTGTGAAGCACTTGGGGCTTCATAGCGCTCACCACACATCTAAATAAGTTCCTTGTGGGGTCTATTTTCCAAAATGGGGTCACTTGTTGGGGATTTCCACTGTTTAGGCGCATCAGGGGCTCTCCAAATGCGACATGACGCCCCAGACCATTCCATCAAAGTCTGCAATCCAAAACGTCACTACTTCCCTTTCCGAGCCCTGACATGCGCCCATACAGTAGTTTTCTCCCACATATTGGGTATCAGCGTACTCAGGACAAATTGGACAACAACTTTTGGGGTCCAATTTCTCCTGTTGCCCTTGTGAAAATAAAATATTGGGGGCGAAAAAATCATTTTTGTAAAAAAAAAAAGGATTTTTTATTTTTACGGCTGTGCGTTATAAACTTCTGTGAAGCACTTCGGGGTTCAAAGTGCTCACCACACATCTAGGTAAGTTCCTTGTGAGGTCTATTTTCCAAAATGGGGTCACTTGTGGGGGGTTTCCACTGTTTAGGCGCATCAGGGGCTCTCCAAATGCGACATGACGCCCCCAGACCATTCCATCAAAGTCTGCAATCCAAAACGTCACTACTTCCCTTTCCGAGCCCTGACATGCGCCCATACAGTAGTTTTCTCCCACATATTGGGTATCAGCGTACTCAGGACAAATTGGACAACAACTTTTGGGGTCCAATTTCTCCTGTTACCCTTGTGAAAATAAAATATTGGGGGCGAAAAAATCATTTTTGTAAAAAAAAAAAGGATTTTTTATTTTTACGGCTGTGCGTTATAAACTTCTGTGAAGCACTTGGGGCTTCATAGCGCTCACCACACATCTAAATAAGTTCCTTGTGGGGTCTATTTTCCAAAATGGGGTCACTTGTTGGGGATTTCCACTGTTTAGGCGCATCAGGGGCTCTCCAAATGCGACATGACGCCCCCAGACCATTCCATCAAAGTCTGCAATCCAAAACGTCACTACTTCCCTTCCGAGCCCTGACGTGCACCCATACAGTAGTTTTCTCCTACATATTGGGTATCAGCGTACTCAGGACAAATTGGACAACAACTTTTGGGTTCCAATTTCTTCTGTTACCCTTGTGAAAATAAAATATTGGGGGCGAAAAAATCATTTTTGTAAAAAAAAAAAAGGATTTTTTATTTTAAGGCTGTACGTTATAAACTTTAGTGAAACACCTGGGGGTTCAAAGTTCTCACCACACATCTAGATAAGTTCCTTGAGGGGTCTAGTTTCCAAAATGGTGTCATTTGTGGGGGGTTTCCACTGTTTAGGCAGATCAGGAGCTCTCCAAACACGACATGGCGTCCAGCCAATTCTGCGTTGAAAAAGTGAGATGGCGCTCCTTCCCTTCCAAACTCTGCCATGCACCCAAACAGTGGTATACCCCCACATATGGGGTATCAGTGTACTCAGGACAAATTGCACAATAACTTTTGGAGTCTTGTTACCCTTGGAAAAATAAAAATTGGGGTGAAAAGATCATTTTTGTGGAAAAAATATGATTTTTAAATTTTACGGCTCTACGTTATAAACTTGTGTGAAGCACTTGAGGGTTCAAATTGCTCACCAAAGATCTAGATAAGTTCCTTAGGGGGTCTAGTTTCCCAAATGGGGTCATTTGTGGGGGGTTTCCACTGTTTAGGCACATCAGGGGCTCTCCAAATGCAACATGGCATCCAATCTCAATTCCAGCCAATTTTGGTTGGAAAAAGTCAAATGGTGCTCCTTCCCTTCCGAGCTCTGCCGTGCGCCCAAACAGTGGTTCCCCCCCACATATGGGGCATCAGCGTACTCAGGACAAATTGGACAACAACTTATGTGGTCCAATTTCTCCTGATACCCTTGGGAAAATAAAAAATTAGTGACTAAAAGATAATTTTTGTGGGAAAAAAATAGGATTTTTTATTTTCATGCCCGGGCATTATAAACTTGTGTGAAGCACTTGGGGGTTCAAAGTGCTCACCAAAGATCTAGATAAGTTCCTTAGGGGGTCTAGTTTCCAAAATGGGGTCACTTGTGGGGGATTTCCACTGTTTAGGCTCATCTGGGGCACTGCAAACGGAACATGACCCCCATCAACGTCTGCATTCCAAAACGTTACTACTTCCTTTCCAAGCCCTGCCGTGCGCCCAAACAGTTTTCCACCCCCACATATGGGGTATCAGCGTACTCAGGACAAATTGGACAACAACTTTTGGGGTCCAATTTCCTTGGGAAAATTCAAAAATTTAGGACTAAAAAATCATTTTTGTGGAATTTTTTTTTTTTTTTTTTTCACACCCAGGCATTATAAACTTTTGTGAAACACTTGGGGGTTCAAAGTGCTCACAACAGATCTAGATAAGTACCTTAGGGGGTCTAGTTTCCAAAATGGTGTCACTTGTGGGGGGTTTCCACTGTTTAGGCGCATCAGAGGTTCTCCAAGCGCGACATGGCGTCCAATCTCAACTCCAGCCAATTTTAGTTTGAAAAAGTCAAACGGCGCTCCTTCCCTTACGAGCTCTGCCGTGTGCCCAAACAGTGGTTTTCCCCCACATATGGGGTATTGGCGTACTCAGGAGAAATTGCATAACAACCTTATCTGTCCATTTTCTCCTTTTACCCTTGTGAAAATAAAAAAAAAGTTTGTAAAAGATCATTTTTGTGGCTAAAAAGTTAATTATTCATTTTTTCCTTCCACGTTGCTTTAGTTCCTGTGAAGCACCTGAAGGGTTAATAAACTTCTTGAATGTGGTTTTGAGTACCTTGAGGGGTGCAGTTTTTAGAATGGTGTCACTTTTGGGTATTTTCTGTCATGTAGACCCCTCAAAGTGACTTCAAATGTGAGGTGGTCCCTAAAAAAAATGGCTTTGTAAATTTTGTTGTAAAAATGAGAAATCGCTGGTCAACTTTTAACCCTTATAACTTCCTAACAAAAAAAAATTTTGATTCCAAAATTGTGCTGATGTAAAGTAGACATGTGGGAAATGTTATTTCTTAACTATTTTGTGTTACATATTTCTCTGTTTTAAGGGAATAAAAATTCAAAGTTTGAAAATTGCTAAATTTTCAAAATTTTCGCCATATTTGCGTATTTTTCAAAAATAAACGCAAGTTATATGGAAGAAATTTTACCACTAACATGAAGTACAATATGTCACGAGAAAACAATCTCAGAATCGCGAAGATCCGTTGAAGCGTTCCGGAGTTATAACCTCATAAAGAGACAGTGGTCAGAATTGTAAAAATTGTCCCGGTCATTAACGTGCAAACCACCCTTGGGGGTGAAGGGGTTAAAGAAGTAGGTTGGACCCAATCACAGATAGCCTGAACTTTGACCGGGTCCATTTCAATAACAGATGGGGACAAAATGAAACCCAGAAATGAGATCCTCTGAACGCCAAAAAGACACTTTGATCCCTTCACATACAGAGCATTCTCTCTCAAAATCTGGAACACAGTCCGAACATGTTTTACATGAGAGTCCCAATCATTGGAAAAAATCAAGATATCATTCAAATAAACAATCAGAAATTTATGCACAAAATCCCTGAAAATGTCATTCATGAAGGACTGGAAGACAGAAGGAGCATTAGTGAGCCCAAAGGGCATCACAAGGTACTCAAAATGCCCTTCAGGGGTATTAAATGCCGTCTTCCATTCATCCCCGTGCTTAATGCGAATAAGGTTATATGCCCCCCTGAGGTTCAGCTTGGTAAACCAAGTAGCGTTTTTCACCCTGGAAAACAGATCAGAGATCAAGGGTAACGGATATTGATATTTCACAGTAATATTGTTCAAGAGACGATAATCAATACACGGCCTTAATGAACCATCCTTTTTGGCCACAAAGAAAAAACCGGCACCTAAGGGTGAAGAGGATGGTCTGATATGACCCTTCTCCAATGACTCCTTGATATAAGACCGCATAGCGTCATGTTCAGGTACAGACAAGTTAAAAAGGCGACCTTTAGGGAATTTACTACCAGGCACTAATTCAATAGCGCAGTCATAGCTCCTATGGGGAGGTAAGGATGCAGATTTACTTTCGCTAAACACATCAGAAAAATTGATCAAAAAGTCAGGAACATCCTGAGCCTGGGGGGAGGCAGAAAAAACTGGAGTGTTGGTATTAACACATTGACAGCCCCAACTGGTAACAGACACAGATTTCCAATCCAAAACAGGATTATGAGACTGTAACCAAGGGAAACCCAGTACGATAATGTCATGCAGATTATACAGAACCAAAAATTTGCAACTCTCCTGATGATCAGGTTCTACCCTCATTATCACCTGAGTAGAGAACTGAGGTTTATTCTCAGCCAAAGGGGTAGAATCGATCCCCAGTAGGGGAATAGACTTCCGTAGGGGTATCAAAGGAAACCCACAACGTTTAGCAAAATCAAAATCCATCAGGTTAATAGCTGCTCCAGAATCAACAAAAGCCTGAGCAGAAAATGAGGACAGAGAGCATATCAGAGTGACAGTTAATAAAAACTTAGTCTGAACACTACCCAAGACAACTGAGCGAGCAAAACGTCTTCCCGCTTAGGGCAGACAGAAATAGCATGAGAGGCATCACCACAGTAGAAACATAACCCATTGCGCTTTCGAAATTCATGACGCTGTGCCCCAGAAACCACTCTATCACACTGCATGGATTCAGAAGCAGGCTCACAAAGCAACATTATTCCACGCATACCTTTCCGCTCACGCAAATTCTGTCAATTTGAATCGCTAATGACATAGAATCATTGAGACCAGAGGGAACAGGGAATCCCACCATAACATCCTTTACATTATCTGACAGTCCCTTCCGAAAAAGAGCTTCCAAAGCGTCGTCATTCCATTTGGTCAGGACTGCCCACCTACGGAATCTCTGACAGTATAACTCAGCGTCCTCAAGCCCCTGACTCAATGCCAACAAAGTTTTTTCAGCTTGATCAGTGACATTAGGCTCATCGTACAATAACCCCAAAGCCTGAAAAAACGCATCAACATCACTCAAAACAGGATCCCCAGGTGTCAGGGAAAAAGCCCAATCCTGAGGGTCGCCGCGCAGGAGAGAGATGACAACCTGAACCTGCTGCGCTGCGTTCCCTGAGGACTTAGATTTTAAGGCAAAAAACAATTTACAGTTATTTTTGAAATTCAGAAACTTAGCTCGATCCCCCAAAAACAAATCTGGCATGGGAATCCCAGGTTCCAGAACAGGCAACCTAGCAAGATAGGTAGCAATACTCCGAACTTCAGTGGCAAGCTGATCCACACGGCCAGACAACTGTGCAAACTCCATTGAGAGAGAGAAGAAAAAAAAAAAAAAAAAAAATCCTCCTCAGCACCCAGAGATACAGAGGGGGAAAAAAAAATGCAACAAACAGAAAAAAAAAAAAAAAAATCTCTGACAACTCTTTTCTTTCACAATATTTTTCCCTTCTGTGAGTACCATATAATTTTAGTTTTGGGCCGGTGATACTGTTATGATTTGGTAGCTGAGGAGAGCAGGCAAAAAAGGAAATACACCAGAGCAGTTGGAAACTATGAGATTGCAGTACCCTGACTAACCACCACAACTAGAGGCAGCCGTGGAGCGTTCCTACGTTGGTCCTAGACGCCTCGTCACAGCCTGAGAAACTAACTACACCTAAAGATAGAAAGAGGAAAGCTATCTGCCCCGGAGCAGATCCCCAAAGAACATAGAAAGCCCCCAAACATGTAATGGCGGTTAGACAAGAAGAAATACTGACACAGACAGAAAATAGTATGAGCAAACGTTGGGGCCCAAACTTACTAAATAGAAAAGGATAGGAAGGGCACTTACTGCAATCCCAAAAAACCCTGAAAAGCACCAACTCTACTAATTTCAAAAACACCTGAGATCACACGACCTCTACCACCTAAATTAGTTCTCTGGTGTAACCAAAAACAAAACAGCAGCCACTGAAAAAACTGGAAAAAGCAATGTACAAACATCAGTGGCTGAACTGAACTGAGAGGCAAAAGCCCCAGAGGGGACCCTGAAGGCCCCCACAGAAGTGCAGGACAAAATGCAAAAATCAAGCACAAAAACAAAAAGAAGAAAATGTCTTATCTGTTAGCAGGAGATTCAGACACGACACAGCAGGCTACCAAGGAAACAGGAATCAAGGATTGAGACCAGAACAATTGATCACCGGCAACCCTGATGGGAAGGTGACTCCCTTATATAAGACCAGTCAGTAACACCTGATTTCCAATCCTCACTGGACAGTCCAGTATCGTTTGTAACCACCAGAGGGAGCTTCTGCTCAGAACTCACTTCCAGCCTATTCACAACACAGGTCACTGGAAATAAGAGACCAGACCTTCCAAGGAATAAGGACTAGACTGGGGTAACCCGCCCATACACAATACCTAGCTGTCTGGTATGGCCGATCGCTTAGCTAATAGCGGTCTGTGTTGACTCCTCCGTACAGAGTAACCCTCGGCTCCGCCAAGCGCTCCTTTGTTCCCTATGAAAGAGATGCTGTCAGACTCAAGTGAAGGCTTATCTCATCAATAACTGAAGGATCAGCAGTCTAAAATTGGACATGCTTGATCCTTCTCTCTCCCAACATCGTTGGTCAATGGACCCCCATACACATTCAGATTGTTGGCCAAGCCCATCAATATAGGCGGGTTCAGTAGATGTTTGTTTGGAGCTATAGCAGTCGACTTACTTCCTCTCTGGTGCTGTTGGAGGACTGGAGTTACCTCTCTGAGTCTGCTCAAGATTGATTGCTTCCCCCCTTTGTCTCCTTTCTTCTCTTTAGAGTACAGTAGGGACTGACCAGTGCTCACAGCCCCCCTTCCCTATTCAGGGCTTGGCTCTAGGGAAACACAGGGCTTAGGTTCCTGCTTGGCGATTGGTGTGGAACCAATATAGGGACTGTAGGGGAGACAGGGTGCTATTAGATCTGCATAGGGGGTCTCTACTCCCCTTTCCCTAGCGTTTGGGCTTTCTTTTCCTCGTGTTACACTTAGTCTTCCCACACTGTGCGTGACAGAGAACCTGTCAACAGAAAAAACGCTATTAACCTGCAGATATGGGCCTAATCTGCATTATTAGTGTGCCTGGTGCCCGCACTTAGTTGAACACCGCGGGGAAGAAATTAACATTATTCTCCCCAGCAGTGTTCCGGTTTCAGTCACGGGGGAAGAGTGGGTTCAGTCACACACCACACTCTATATATCTCAACATTTGAACCCACGCTATTCTCCGCTATTCAGGGATGTGTGGACAGGTGAGTGGGTGTCAGATTATTATTTTAAAACAATCTGAACACTAGGAAAAAAAAATAAACAGTGTTGGACAGCCCTTTTAAAAAAAACTAAGCATATTCGCTATTGTCGCGTCCATAAAAGTCAGTGCACAATACAAATTTTACACAAAGTAAGCTCTGTAAAGAAAAAATTAATCTAACCGCCAGAACAATCTTTTTGCTGCAAAAATCGCAACAAACTGATCAAACCATTGTATGGATTCAATAACGTCAGAGCGCCACATTAGAGGCTCTATAGACAGATCATATCTGAAAAATTATGTTACCATATCTTTCTCGCACAGTAAACAGCAATACAGCAAAGCCATAAACCCATGGGCAGAATTGTTTTATTCTTAAATTTCACTTAATATGAAAACTTTTTTTCTAGTTTTCAGTACGATATACATGAGGATGTCAATCTAAGGGACAATTTTCCCCGCAAAAAAAACAAGCATTCCAAAAAACCATTTGAAGAACAAATTATGGCTCTTGGCAAAAAGGGGGGAAAAAAACCCAAAAATCATAAAGTAGAACATTTGCTGCATTTTAAAGGATTAATCTTGTAAGTTCTATATTTGGGAAGTGCCGCTCCTTTCATATTCCAACCCAGTCTGTGATTCATTGTGCTGTCACATCCCCACTTACAGCCACCTATCCAACAGCAGAATGATGTAGTGAGGCTGGAGCCAAAAAGAGAGGCTGTCCGTGGTCTACACAGAATGCAGAGTTGGGAAGGAACCATAAAGAAGGCACCATGAAGCCACATGGTGAGGTGACAAGGCTGTTATCCCCAGGATGAAAAGCAGTGTTGCCCAACTCCGGTCCTCAAGAGCCACCAACAGGACATGTTTTAAAGATTTCCTTAGTATTGGACAGGTGATGGAATTCTTGCCTGTCCCGGTGATACAATTATCACCTGTGCAATGCTAAGAAAATCCTGAAACCATGACATGTTATAGGGGAGAGCTGGAAGGAGGCTTGCCAGGCCAGAGCACAGAAAAAGATCGAGGAAGGACCCCCACAGGTCTGCCTTTTGGCTAGTGAGACACAACAGTGGGGTGGAGTATATCAAGATTCCAACTGGCAAAGTTCTCACATGGATGTCGCCCAATGATAGGTGCATACATTTGTAAGTCAAATGTCACCTCGTAGTAATAGATACGTAATGTACAATTTTGCACACAAAAAAGAAACGGATCAGAATTATATCAAAAAACAAAAAAGATAGAAATCATATTGAGCTCACATAATGTGAATTGCACTGTTTCACACCAATTTAAATAAACCAACATCCAATACTTTTTTCATGATGCCAACTTAATTTGTATTTATCTATAGAGAAAAATTGGTTGTTGAGAGGGTGAGAGATCAGATTCGATTTGGTGAATGCGGTATCCATCTCGTCTTGTAACCTGTGTCATGGTAATCAAATAACACTGATGGGCGGGGAAGTTTCACATTTCTATTCATGACCCTTAAGTTCCTATCGGCTTATAGTTCGGCGAGAACTTTTCCTTGGTCTGCGACACTATATTAAGCTTACATGTGCTATTAAACCAGAAGTCCTGAGTACACCACACAAGGCTGTGCTGTATTGATTTCCAGAGCGCTGGTAAAGCAAATCTTATTAATTTGTAAGTTCGAAAGGCATAGAAGAGAATGGATTTCAATCAAAGATGGCAATTAGCATCATGTGAACTCAATATGACTTCCATTCATTCTGATCCATGTCTCTGATTTTGATATACCGGTAATTCTGATACATATTTTTTATTTTACTGCTGATTCAAATTGCATATAAAAAAAGGTGATAAACAGGAAATGATTTCACCTGCCATCTAATCTGCAAAGACTAACAGGTCTTACCCTGTATCGTGGAGGGTTGTCCTGAATGGGTTACAGCAAACTCTTGCCAATCCTTGACTGGCAGAGGAATTGATGGCTAGCATTGTTATTATCTGATCTATTAATCTCCTGATATTTCAGGCCAAATGTTGGCTTTGCTCAGAGATACCGTTGAGAAGAGTTGATGTAATTTTCGTCTATGCTGTATAGAACCAGCACTTGTTTGATCTTTTAATCTGCTGGCTTTTGAAGTTGACAGTCAGCTTTGCTCGGACATATTATTATTAGCTCAAATTCCCTGAAACCCGCATCAATCAGACCCAAAAAAAAAACACAACTAGACACGATCCATGTGAGAAACGCTTTCTATATTGTGGTGGAGCCAACCACATCCTACACTACAGCTGAATTGTGATACTGAAAAGAGGAGAAATACCTGCTTATTGCACCAAACACAAGCAGGCTTGCTGGTTCTATTTTAAAGCGCTATAGACATACTATTGTCTTTCTGCAAACCGCAGACCCTCTTGCACCGTAAACAAAAAATTAGACTGGCTATCGGTTTTTTTTTTTCTATCATCTGTCTCTCTCTATCGGGTTTTGGGAAATTGCATATTTGTTGCATATTTTATTTGTTTGTCATTTTGTTTTAATTTTACAATCATAGTATCAACAATTAGTAGCAACTCATCAGCTATCACAGTAATGGGAAAATCTGCATTCATGTGAATACAGATTTTACCAATAAATTGCAAATTTTCAGAATTAATGATTAGTCCTGGAGAATAAAGAAACAGATTTCGCTGACAAGATGTATTTATATATAATAAACAAGGTTGCTTCTCTTTATGTGTATTATTGATTTATGAAATAAAATTAAAATAACTGTTACACTTTAAGACCCATGTATATGCTCTGCTGGCCTTTGTCTGTACACTTTTATACGGCATAGATGATGGGTTGGGTCTCATTTGGAATTAAAGTGTTCTCCAGGTCTATAACAATGATGGATTTTCCTTAGGGTAGTCTATCTGTGTTTGATTAGTGGGGGTTTGACCTTGGAGACATCTGCTGATCAGTAAGGGCCACCGTCTCACATAGCGACGCACCAGAGATCCCGAAGATATGAACTTGTCAGGATCGCTGGTGGGTCGCTACATGATCGCTGCTGAGCTGCCAAACAGGCAGCGATCAGGACAGAGACACTGTGGGTAACGTCACTTAGCTACCCGCAGTGTACATTGGATACCAGCCTGCTGATGCAGGGAGCTGGTAACCAAGGTACACATCGGGTATCCAGGAACTGCGCGGTGCCTGGAAACCCGATGTGTACCTTGATTACCAGCTGATCGCTGGTCTCCTGCCTGCCACACGCAGCCATACGTGCTGGCCAGCGGGAGACCAGCGATCAAAAAAAAGTCCAGGCATTTCTGACACGACCAGCGATTCACAGCAGGGACCTGATCGCTGGTACGTGTCAGACATAGCGAGATCGCTGCTGAGATTGCTGTTGCGTCACAAAACTTCTGACTCAGCAGCGATCTCGCTATGTAAGGCGGGGCCCTAAGATGGGGTCTGTAATTGTTGAGACATTGAATAGGATACAGTTGTCTACAATGCACAGTTGTATGATCAGATATAGAAAACACATTATCTCAAGCATTGCTACGAGTGGTGACTTATGTGATCATTTTTTGCTTATTATAAAAGATTAAAGAAAAAAATACCATAATATGGACAGTGACAAGTCTCTCCTTCAGAAGTTCTCTAAGAAACAGAATTGCATCCTGTTGCCAATGGTCTCCAACCTGAGAAATTAAAGTATAGGAATATTACAATTAAAAACACAAAAACAAAAGGTAAAACAAACACGGCATTCTAATAAATTATTTTTGTTAGTTTATCCATGAAAGTGTCAATATAGACAGCAGCACTATACATATTTATTTGTGGTGGATCAGTAGATACACCAAGGTGAAAGACACCTAGCCCTGTAGTGACAATCGCCTGATGAGGATGATGACTGCACGGTGCCTGTCACACAGTTATAATGAGAGAAAATCACAGTTCAGCTTAACTGTTTACGGATAATATTTTAGTTTAAAAAGAGTAAAATAATTCATACAGGCAAAGATGGTATTGGATATCTTACAATTACTTATTAGTCCAAAGATGGCCTGCGACAAGAACGTGCCCTCTCACAGTCTGGGACATTAACCTCTCTCAGGTTGTTGCAGATTTGACCAAGGAAACCATCATGGAGTAGCTACTTATGTTTATTACTGTATAGGGTACTACGACCACTATCCAGAGCGAGTCAAACCCACCAGCTACTTCGCACAAGCACAGCAGAGCGCGTCGGAGATTCAAGCGGCCTAGATTACTTCTTCACCCTGATCTCCATCACTGTCCATGACCACACTCTCCATCAAACTCTTCCTCTCCGGAGGCTTAGTCACCTCAGGTATTGGATCGCAACTCTGATTAGTCTCAGATCTGAATTCTTTTTTTTAAACCAACTTTTTAATTGATTTTCTTGCATACAATATACAAATTGTATAATACAGTATGTTGTGAAAAAACTACTGTTTGGGCGCAAGGCAGGGCTCAGAAAGGAAGGAATGAAGTGTTGGAACTATGGTTTTGATGGAATGGTCTGCAGGTGTGTCATGACGCATTTGGAGAGCCCCTGATGTGCCTTATCACGTGCATCACAGACATTTATAACGCAGACCCTATAACGTAACCTATAGAACTTGTAACGTAAAATATTTAATTTTTCCCACAAATTTTAGCCCCAATTTTTTTTTTTTTCACAAGGGTAACAGGAGAAAATGGAACCTAAAATTTGTTGTGCAAATTCTCCAGTGTAGGCAGATACTCCATCTGTGGTTGTAAACTACTTTTGAGGCACAGTGAAATGCTCATAAGGGAAGAAGCATCGTTTTGGAGTTCGGATTTTGCTAGACTGGGTTGACGTGCCATGTCACATTGACAGAGCCACTGGGGTGCCAAAACAGCAGAACCCTTATAAGAGACACCATTTTATAAACTACACCTCTCCATGAATTCATGTAGGGGTGCAGTGATCATATTGACACCATAGGTGGGTCTTAGAATTTTATACCATTGGGAAGTGAAGAAAAAAATAATTACATTTTACTACCAAAATTTTGTTTTCGCCCCAGATTTTACATTTTCAAAGTGGGAAATGGATAAAAATGGCACCGAAATTTGTCCCACAATTTCTATTGAATGTAGAAATACCCCGTATGTGACTGTACAGTACTGCTTACCCATACGGGAGCCTCGGGTGGGACAAAGCGATATTTGCCTCCTGGAGCGCAGATTTGATCAAATAGTTTTCCGACTCCATATATAGAGCACCTAAGTGCTAGAAGAGCAGAATTCCCCTCAAGTGACCCCATTTTGGAAACCATACCCCCTTGGGAATTTATCTATAAGTGTATTGACAATTTTGACCCCATGGGTGTTTTCCGGAAACAAGCAGTAGTGGACGTTGCTGAGTGAAAATTGCAAACTACCCTTGTAGTGACCAGTTTGTTGATGTGACCAGTACGTTATGCCCACCTCATGCTTCTGAAGACAGCACCTGTAAATTAATTGGGCTTTCATCGCTACAGAAATGTCAAAGCATGTGGATGCTAAATGTGGTTTAGGCACGCTGTGGAGCTCAGAAGTGAGGGGGGCATTTGAATTTGGGAGCGCAGAATTTGCTGAATTTCTTTTGGAGGAGCCATTTAGCCATTTCGCTTTCCAGAGCCTTTGTGCTACTAGTTACGTGGAAGACCCCTAAATTTCCATTGACATATGACGGACCTGAGTGGTTGAATTTTTTGTGGATTGAGTTGAAGCTTTTATTGGGAACATTTACATGTTTGGATCACATTCATCTGCGCTACGCTGAGCAATTACTTTGGTGTTTCCATCATAAATCCCTGTCTGACATGATTCAGACGAAACCCCCGAAGGATCCATTTACTATAATGAGGCAGCAGAGTTACCTCTGTTCAGCGATGTCCTTTTTTTCAGAAGTGCACAAAACTGTATTGGACTGTATTTTTACACGGCGTATCATGTCCACAGTGCCACCATCTGCCTCATTATAGGGAATCTTCCTCCAGGGGTTCCCCGGAGAATCATGTATGTCAGAGATTTAAATGGAAAGTCTAAGTTACTTACCGTTAACGGTATTTTTCGAAGTCCATGACAGCACTACAGAGAGAGGGGATCCGCCCTTAGGAACAGGAAACCTACAGATATAAAAGGGCGGCACCTCTCCCACACATCAGTTGGATTACAGAGCATAAGAGGACATCAAGGTTAAATGGTATACAGCAAAAAAATTTCATGCCTCACACAGTAACATTAATCAATTGTTTATTACATGTGGACTACATAAGCGGAAGAAGTGCACATAAAACCTGGGTGGGAATGTAAGAGTGCTGTCATGGACTTCGAAAAATACCGTTAACGGTAAGTAACTTAGACTTTATTCGAACGTCCATGACAGCACTACAGAGAGAATTACAGAGAGTAATAACTACTTAGGGAGGGACTACTGCCTGCAGCACCCTTAGTCCGAAAGAAAGGTCTGAGGAAGCACCCAAATCTAATCTATAATGAGTGTAAAACGTGTGTGGAGAAGACCACGTAGCTGCCTTACATATCTGGTCAATCGAGACTTCTGCCTTTCTGCCCATGAAGTCGCCACAGCTCGAGTGGAATGCGCCCTCAGCCTCTCAGGTGGCTGCTTGCCCCTCGAGGTGTATGCCAGAGAAATTGCTTCCCTAATCCATCTGGCCAATGAGCTCTTTGTTAATCTACGGCCTTTGTTAATTCCTTGAAAAGAGACAAACAATGCATTGTCCCGTTTCCAGGGATCAGTGACTGCCAAATATTGCAGCAGACATATTCTAACATCTAAAGTATGAAGTTTCATCTCTTTTTGATTAGATGGATTAGGGATGAACGAAGGGAGAATAATTTCCTGTGTTCTGTGGAAAGCGGAAGACACCTTAGGTAGGTATGCCGGATCCGGTCTAAGTATTATCCTGTCATTCAGGACCTGAGTGTAAGGAGATAGTCTAGATAGTGCCTGGATGTCACTTACCCTCCTAGCCGAGGTTAATGCTACCAGGAAAGCGGTCTTAAGGGAAAGAATTTTTATTGATGCTGCTGATATAGGTTCAAAAGGGGGCTCTGTTAAAGCAGTGAGAACAAGATTTAAGTCCCATGGCATGATTCTCACCTTCACTATGGGTCTCGACCTACCCGCAGCTTTAATGAATCTACTGACCCAGTAATTATTTGCGATGTTGCAACTAAAGAGTGCCCCCAAAGCTGAAACTTGCACCTTAAGGGTGCTTGTGGAGAGACCTAAGTCCAGACCCTTTTGTAGGAATTCTAGAATCTGGGTTATCGGTGTTGTGTCCCCTGCTACAACCGCCGAGCTCTGAAGAAATTTCTTCCAAATCCTAGCGTAGATCCTAGTTGTAACCTCTTTTCTGCTTTTAAGGAGAGTATTAATTACATTAGCAGAAAACCCCTTATCTGTCAGCAGCGACCGTTCAAAATCCACGCCGTCAGGTGGAGGCCCGCTACTCGAGGATGGTAGACTAGACCCTGGGAGAGCAGATCGGGAATGTCCGGCAGGACCCACGGGTCGGCTATCGACATGTTTCTGAGACATGAAAACCATGCCCTCCTGGGCCAAAAAGGAGCGATTAATATTATCCTTGCCCTGTCCTTCCTGACCTTCCTCAATACTAGGGGGAGTAAGGACAGGGGAGGGAAGGCGTAGGCTAGACTGAAATCCCACTGTAATAGAAGAGCGTCCACTGCCAGAGGGCGTTCTTTGGGATTCAGAGAGCAGAACTGTCTCACTTTCCTGTTGCTTTTGGTAGCAAAGAGATCTACATCCGGTAGACCCCATTTCCGCACAATTAGGTCGAAGATGGAAGTCTTTAATGACCACTCTCCTTGGCTCAGGAGATTGCGGCTTAAGAAGTCCGCCTTGGTATTTTCTTCTCCCCTTATATGTAGAGCCGTTAGAGAAAGAAAGTGTCGTTCTGCTATCTGAAGTAGGCGCCTTGCCACTTCCATGAGAGGACCGGAACGAGTACCACCCTGGTGGTTGATGTATGCGACTGTGACCCGATTGTCGGAGAGCACTCGAACGTGGTGACCCTGTAGATAGACAAGGAGTTTTTTAATCGCTAGCTCTACCGCTGCTAATTCCTTCATATTAGAAGACATTTGAATTTGATCCTGCTCCCATGAGCCCTGAACCATAACGTCCCCCATATGAGCCCCCCACCCAGAGGGGCTAGCATCTGTTGTGACTATTCGGGATATGTCATATTCCCAGGGAACCCCCTTAGACAGGTTTGCCTCATTCTTCCACCAATCCAGGGATCTTATAGCAGCCTGGGACAAGGATAGCTGGCCTTCCAGGTAACCACCTAGCAAATTTTGATACAGCAAGACCTCAGCTTGCAGTGCCCTTGTGTGAAATTGGGCCCACCGAACCGCGGGAATGCAGGACGAGAGGGAGCCCAAAAGAGACATAGCCTTCCTAAGCGACATGGAGGGGTTACTGGAAGCGTTTAGGACCTGGTACCGTAAACGAATTAACTTGTCTGACGGTAAACTACAGTTCTGATTTTGTGAATCCAGAATTAGCCCTAGAAATTGCTGAACCCTCATCGGATTCAAACGAGACTTTTTGGTATTTATTAGCCATCCCAGCCGCTCTAAGGTAGAAATCGCTCTTTTCAGTTGCCCGGCAATGCTCTGCCGTCTTTCCTATAATAAGAAAGTCGTCAAGGTAGGGGACTATAAGCATATTTGATTCACGTAAGTGGGCCATGACCTCCGACATAACCTTAGTGAATACTCGTGGGGCAACCGCCAAGCCAAAGGGAAGGGCGCTAAATTGAAAATGTCGCAGTGATTCCCCCATCTGGATTGCTACTCTGAGGAAACGCTGATGCTCCATATGGATCGGTATGTGGTAATAAGCGTCTTTCAGATCTAACACCACCATAAAGCAATTTTCAAACAGAAGCTTTATTGCTGAGCTGACCGTTTCCATTTTAAATGGGTGAATAATCAGGAATTTATTGAGGGCTTTCAAATTAATAATTGTTCTAAAAGACCCATCCAGTTTATGGATCAAAAACAGAGGGGAGTAAAACCCCTTACCCCGCTCTGCTTCTGGCACCTCCACTAAGACATTCTTAGCGCAAAGCTCCTGAACCTCCAACTCTAGAGCAGCCTGCTCCGATGGGGATGATCTGAGTGGGGTAATTTTAAAGTTATCCCAAGGTACCGAGGAGAATTCTAACAGCAGCCCTGTAGCTATGATGTTAAGGATCCAGCTACTGTTTGAGATTTCCGACCAGGCCGGGTAGAAGGCCTTCAATCTGCCTCCTACCGGCATCGCTAGTCATTGCGAGGGTTTTTTTGTTTCCCTAGGTGGACCTCTAAACATAAACCCTGTACCTCTTCGCCTCTTTTCATCCCATTTGGCTTGTTCCCTGGACGACCTTCGGTAGCTGAACCTCCTTCTGCTGAAAGGTCTTTTATAGGAAGGGGTTGATAGACTGGGAAACTTTTTCTTGTCGTCCCCTGCCTTTTCTAAAAGTTCGTCCAGGACCGGGCCAAAAAGATATTCGCCGTCACACGGAATGGAACAGAGGCGAGATCTGGCTTGAATATCGCCCGGCCAACATTTCAGCCATAATGCCCTTCGTGCTGCATTAGACAGCCCTGCCGCTCTGGCAGCCATTCTTACTGAGTCCGCTGAGGAATCAGCCAGGAAAGCCGCCGCATTCTGAATTATTGGCAAGGTCTTCCGAATTGTCCCCCTGGAGGTTCCATCTGTTAACTGGGAAGCTAACTGGTCTAGCCAGACCATCAATGACCTGGCTGCGCAAGTGGCTGCAACTGCCGGCCTCAGGGCACCTGCCGACATCTCTCATGTGCCTTTCAAGAAGGAATCTGCCTTCCTGTCTAGTGGATCTTTCAAAGACCCCATATCATCAAATGGGATGGAGGATTTTTTAGAAGCCTTCGCCACTGCTGCATCCAGCTTCGGGGCCTTATCCCATTTACCCGTCAGGGGATCTTCAAAGGGATATCTCCTTTTAAACGCTTGGGGTAAGGAGCCTCTTTTTTCAGGCTTCTTCCACTCTCTGTCTATAAGGCCTTGGATGCTACTGTTTAGTGGAAAGGATCTCCGTTTTTTTGGATCTAGACCACCAAACATCAGATCCTGTACTGAGGGCTCTGGTTTCGCCTCCTCTACCCCCATGGTGGACCTAACTGATTTGACAAATTTGTCCATCTGGTCCAAGGGAAAACAAAAACGGGTAGCGTCTTCCGTAGAAGACGAGGAGGAAGCCGAAGAGGAAGGCGAGGAGGGTCCTGACACAACTTCACCCCTATCATGGGCGGCAGGCGACTCTGAATCAGATAAGACTGGTACATTTCTACGCCTGGAAAATTCTCCGTGTCTTGAGGACGCTTTCAACTCTGCTCTTATTATCTCCTTCAGGCTTTCGGTGAAATCTGGAGTCTCCTCCGCTATCTAAAAAGGGAAGGGGCATAGGGGGGGGGTTTACTATGTCATTCCATGCCCCTGCCCTTCCCCTTAAAAATGCCCTACCGTCTGTTGCATGCACGGCTGGCACAACCTCTTAGGGCAAGCGTCAGGCAGAGGGCAAGCGCAAAAGGCACATTCCCTGTGCTTGCTTTTCACCGAACATTTCTTCCCCTAGTAACAGACAAAATGGGGAAAAAACTGTATTACTGGGTATTCTAAATCTGACGATCTCTTACCCAGATTGTACAGCAGTAGGTACCGGATCACGGGGAGGGGGCTTTTTCCCAGCTGCGGAACTTCTGCGGCTGGTGCTCCTGGCCATTGAAGAGGAGCGCTCTGTCTGCTGCTGCTGCTGGCTCTCCTGTTGCACCGAGGGAGCTTCTGCAGTGTCCATCGCGAAAAATGGGGCAGAAGCGCTTTACCTCTTTCCTAGGCTCCTTATATCCTCCCCCGGATATCCGGATCAGCAGGTCTGGCCAGGGGTCCACCCCCTCCTACTCCCCGCCCCACGGCCCCCCCTGCACCTCCCCGCCGTCCCCACAGCAGGCGCCGTCCGATGATGCAGCCGCCAAAATTTTCAAAAACGCCGGCCGGCGTCTCACTTCCGGTGGTGGAGACTCCGCCCCCTTTTTTCCTCCGCTCGCACGGACCGATGGAGGTAAGCATAATCCCCCGCTGCATCGCCCCCCCGTGCGGAGATCTCCCCCGACCCCAGCCGCGCTGCTGCAACAGCGGCGCACGACTGAATTTTCAAAAACCCTGCCGCGCCGTCCATAGCAGTGACGCGCGGCGGGAAATTCAAAACCGCCCGCCGCGCCGTCCATAGCCGTGACGCGCGGCGGGAAATTCAAAACCGCCCGCCGCGCCGTCCATAGCCGTGACGCGCGGCGGGAAATTCAAAACCGCCCGCCGCGCCGTCCATAACAGTGACGCGCGGCGGGAAATTCAAAAAACCCCCGCCGCGCCGTTCACAGCAGTGACGCGGCGGGAAATTCAAATTTAAAAAAATTTTTTTTTTTAAAAATCACGGCTGCACCCTCAAGAGGCCCCCACCATGACAGGACCACAGGAGAGGACAGGGAGAAGGCATCGGGACCAGGGAGAGGGGGGAAATACTTACCTACCGGCGCTGGCTGGGAGACAGAGATCCTCTGGATACTGCTCCACCTGCTCCGCACACTGCCGTGGAATCCTACCCGGACCCACCGTGGCGCTTCCAGGGGCTCCGCACCGGCCGAGGTAGGAGATTCCCCCCGCTACCTGGGTCGACCGGCCGGCCTGGGTCCTCCTGAAGATCTTCATCTGTAGGAAACCCGTCCTTTAGGAACAGGAAACCAACTGATGTGTGGGAGAGGTGCCGCCATTTTATATCTGTAGGTTTCCTGTTCCTAAGGGGCGGATCCCCTCTCTCTGTAGTGCTGTCATGGACGTTCGAATAAACCCTGATGTAAGCGCTCAGCGGAAAGGGCAGGTTAAATGTAAGCCAAGCCTTACCTGTGATCTTCGGGAGGCAGAATGAACAAATCAACAGCAGGTGAAAAATTTGTTTTACGTAGTTTTACGTCGTTCCCATGCGGTATAAGCAATTAGACTACTTAATGCTTTGATTACGATTACAGCGATACCAGATTTATATATTTTTTTATGTCTGGCTGCTGTCAGACACTAAAAGATGCTTTCTTTGTGCAAAAACTAGTTTTTGCATCGCCGTATTTTGAGAGCTATAATTTTTCCATATCTCGGCCATCACTGTCATGTGAGGGCTTGGTTTTTGAGGAACGAGTTGATGTTCTTATTGGTACTATTTTCTGACACATCTTTTGATTGCTTTCTATTCCGATTTTTGGGAGGAAGAATGAAGAAACACCAGCAATTCAGAAATTTTCAGCGTGTGCTAAAATTGATAAGGCAGCTTTATTCTTCTGGTCAACACTATTAGAGCGATACTACATTTATATTGTTTTCTTACGTTTTGGCGCTTTTACACAATAAAACTACAGTATTTTATAGAAAAAATTATTTTTGCATCACTTCATTCTGAGAGCTATAAATTTTTATTTGTCTGCTGATGGAGCTGAATAGAGGATTGTTTTTTTGAAGGACGAGACAACGTTTTCAGCTATACCATTTTTATTAATATTAATCTTTTTGATCACGTCATATTTTACTTTTTGTTCGGCAGCATGATGATAAAGCATCATGTTTTGCCTTTTTTTAATTTTCTGTATTCACTAAAAGCGTTATTTAGTGAGACAGTTTTTTTTATAGGATGTGTCATTCCGGATACAGCGATACCAAATGTGTACTTTTGTGTTTTTTCATAAAAATATTTGTGTGCACAATATAGTTTTATTTTGTGATTTTTTTTTTTTTTATATTTTTAGAATTTTTATTTCACTATGGGACTTTCACTTTTTGCAGTCTGATAGTTTGTAAAGCATAGCAAAGAAGCTTTGCTATGCTTTACAAACTGAGTGCTACACTTACAAACTTGCTACAACATGCTCTGAGCATGGTGTAAGCAAGTTTACTAGCTCTTATGACCATGACGATATCAGGTCGCCATAGCAAAGATCAGCCCTTCGCGATGACTTCATTGGGGCGCCGATCGGAGAGTAGTCGGGGCATCCTCTCTCTTTTTACCTGCTAAATACTGTGATCTACATTGATCGCACTATTTAGGGGGCTAAAGTGCCGGAGGCGGTGTGGGCGCTTTTCCTGCACTGAGTGCCAGGTGTCTGAATCATCTGACAGCTGGTGGCGAATACGCGTCCACAGCCTCTGTGGGCGCAAAGTCACCATTAGTCCAAGGTCAGTAAGTACCAGGCGACCTGGAAATACAGATATGTCCAAGGTCTTATAGGGGTTAAACAGAGGGAATGTCACTGGGTTTATGAATCACATCTAAGTGCAGCATGATGTAGGGGCAGAGATCCTTATTCCAGGGATGTATCACTTACTGGGTTGCATGCTGTAGTATTGATAAATCACTTATCTACTGCAGCTGTGATTATGTTCTCAGTGAGGACTTCTGTCCCCAATCACACCACTGATGAGCAACTGTGTCTCCACTGTGGATAGCAAACAGCAGCCAATCAATATTGTAGTGCGGGACAGACTGAGGTACTGAATTAAAAAGGGAAACATAATAAAAGTCCATCAATGAGAGGATAAGCAGAGCTGCAGCAGATAAAACCTACAGTAAAGCCTAGAGACAAAGCGCTGGCATCACGGTCAATGACAGATTTTCTAAAACACAACCTAATACAAAGAAGAAACTACATAAAAGTCTGTAAAAGGCACATAGGAGGGATCCAGGTGACCACATGTTATGAGTTATATAGACAAAGATAGAAAATTAACAAATTACTCACTGGTAGGATATCATTTAGCTGGCAAGGTATAGAAAAGCCTGGAATATGTGGTGCATGCACAAATGGATATAGGTGACATTTTGGGATTTTTTCTGTTAATCCATAATCTTCATATTGCACCTGTGAATTGAGTGACACAATAACATCATAACGATAGAGAAAACAGGTGCCGAAACAACAGTACTTGGGTTAAACAGATTATCAGAAAACCTTTCACTTGCAGACAGTCATCCTGGATTTTACAGTGCTGGCCAATATTTATGATGTGGATATCAATGTGACCTTCTCCTCCGCACCCACAAATCAGGAGATAGAGCCTGACCCATCCATGATGATAACCACATGGCTGCATAGCTCTATCAAGTAAAAAAGCTGAGCTAGTGAGGGAGCTGGGACCCCCAACCCATTACACATTGAAATGCATGAAATCACACAACTCTTCAACAATATGGCTAATCTGGGTGGAAATAGTAATGTATTTGATGACTGTTTGGCTTTAATACACTGTGTGCTCAATTATTAGTCAAGTATTTTTACCATATAATTTTTATGCAGATTCTCCAACTTTAAGTG
Organism: Oophaga sylvatica; assembly: GCA_033576555.1. Classification (NCBI taxonomy): domain Eukaryota; kingdom Metazoa; phylum Chordata; class Amphibia; order Anura; family Dendrobatidae; genus Oophaga; species Oophaga sylvatica. The sequence continues at coordinate 50,481,228 of JARQOD010000002.1, read as the reverse complement.
GTATAAACGTGAATGTTGACTGGATGAAGTAGATCAGAAGATATGCATATGTGTAATGAGTGCGGTGAGGCCTAAGGATACAACACCCTTTATCAAGGTGCGAAGAATTATTAGGCAGCTTGTTCGCCTCAGTAAAAGTGGACCAATTGATAGATTTAACAGACTCTGAAAAGTCAAAAATTGTCACATGTCTTAGAGGGATGCAGCACTTCTGAAAATGCTAAGATAGTTGGACCTTTTTGGGTTGAAGATGGACTAAAAATCAACTCCCAAACCTACTGTCAGTTCTTAGAAGACACTTTCTTCAAGCAGTGGAATAGGAAAAA
>JARQOD010000002.1:50381880-50480802 GCA_033576555.1 Oophaga sylvatica | reverse complement strand
GTTTTTCCTAAAAACAATTGTACAAAATTATTGCCAGGTCGTACAACTGATATAGTGGTCAGTAATACTGTTATTCCTCATGTACTCACAGTTAACTGATGCTAAGTTTGTTGAAAGGATAATACTTACAGTCTTCCTCTTCTGAGTAGCAGCTGTGAGATGCTTGGAAGACGCACACCTAGTAAACATCTAGTCTAGAGAGGAGCTTTACTACTAAGAATTTGCAACACATTTTCACTTTCAGTTTCATACATTGTAAGTAGGGGGGTTGGGGCAGCATGAGGTTAACCAAGTATAAGATTAGATAAGGGCAGTGGAGAAGTGACACACAAGAAGTAAGAAATGTTGAACTGCTTATCACTGTTGTTCATAGTTTGATAGAACATATATATTTGAGTAACATTTATAAAATTCATATGAAAGTTCAATTATGAAATACATTTTTTTTTAAAGCTGGAGTCGGTACATTTCTACCGACTGCGACCAAAACTAACTCCGACTCCACAGCCCTGATCCTGACAACTTCATATCGCTGTCGGGATCGCTGGTGAGTCGCTATGTGTGATGGGCCCTTAGGGTAGCCAGCACGTCATATCTTACTGATATTTCCCGCAAATGGATGTACTGGTACGAATGCCTCTGTGTGCTCAGCCTAAGTGATAGCCGAGCTCCCGCTGTCACTAACCAGAGGAGGAGCTCGCACCCCCCACCCGGCTGTTTAACTCTCTAAATGACGGGATCAATAGCGATTGCATCATTTAGAGCTACTTAGCACTATAGTATTAAAAAAAATATATGTACAGCAGCTCCTGCGTACCTTTCAACGGCAGAGCTTTTATCTTTTTTCCACAGCCTGATGTTCCTGGTTGGGTAGATCCCCAATCACTTGTCCCTATAGGGAATAGAGAGTCTCTAGCTCATAGAGCATTAACTAGGCTCTACTGCGCTTTCCTGCGAGGAGTGAGTCCCGGAAATTTTCTCTCACTAACAGAACCACCCATGACAGATGGTCTCGTAACGTACCTCTGACTCATGCACTATGTCAGCGCATAGGATTCCCTTAGTTCTCCAGAAATTGTTGTGAGGGGACGCCTCTGTGATCCACCATATATGTCTGCAAAATGAACATGAGCCATGAACTTCTGAAGACCTGTAAATGTGTCCTGTGGTTGCATCTTGTGCAAAATTTTTTATATATGACCTCCGCTTCTTAACTGACCGGCTCCACCGCCCTGCCTCAGAAGCCTCCTGCAGTCTGTTACCAGATTATCTCCCTTCCCCTTGGGCCACTACGCCATCCATGTGTGTTTGATAGAACCATCATATCCAGAGTCCAGACTTTGTCTGCAGCTATGGAACTTATGCTGACATCCACCTGGTGCTCTGTCCACTACCCAGAGTGAGTCAGTTTCACCAATTGCCATAAACCAACATGGACTGCGATCAGCTAAGTGACTTTGAGCGGATTCTTCGCTTCAGAAATCAGTCAAGAGAGCAGCATGGGGGCTCAATGATTAACACTGTTACTTTGCAGTTCTGGAGTTTTGGTTCAGAATCAGATCAAGTCAAGGACAACATCTGCAGGGAGTTTGTATTTTCTGTTAGTCTTTTCCTTCCCTGCTAGGTTTAGAGGTATCTGCAGACTACAGGTGCCAACAGCCTGACAGGCAAGTGAACGAGTCCTTCTCCACATGCGAAGAGGTTTCTTTTTCTTAGGCCATGTCTCATTCTGCACAGTCTCACCTGTTGTGAATGGGTTTGAGATGAGTTCTGAGCAGAGGCTCCCTCTGGTGGTTACAAGCGGTGCTAGTCTGTCCAGTGAAGATTGTGAGGACTGGGAATCAGGTGTTACTGACTGGTCTTATATAAGGGAGTCATCTTCCCATCAGGGTTGCCGGTGATCAATTGTTCTGGTCTGAATCCTTTATTCCAGTTTCTCTTGTAGCCTGCTGTGTCGTGTCTGCATCTCCTGCTACAGATAAGACATTTTCTTCTTTTGTGTTTGTGCTATATTTTTGCATTTTGTCCTGTACTTCTGTGGGGGCCTTCAGGGTCCCCTCCGGGGGCTTCTGCCCTCTCAGTTTTGTTCAGCCACTGATGTTTGTACTTTTGCTTTTTCCAGTTTTTTCAGTGGCTGCTGTTTTGATTTTGTTACACCAGAGAACTAATTTAGGTGGTAGAGGTCGTGTGATCTCAGGTGTTTTGAAATTAGTAGAGTTGGTGTTTTTTCAGGGTTTTCTGGGATTGCAGTAAGTACCCTTCCAATCCTTTTCTATTTAGTTAGTTTGGGCCCCAGCGTTTGCTCATACTATTTTCTTTCTGTGTCAGTATTTCATCTTGTCTAACCGCCATTACATATTTGGGGGCTTTCTATTATCTTTGGGGTTCTGCTCCGGGGCAGATAGCTTTCCTATATCTATCTTTAGGTGTAGTTAGTTTCTCAGGCTGTGACGAGGCGTCTAGGACCAACGTAGGAACGCTCCACGGCTGCCTCTAGTTGTGGTGGTTAGTCAGGGTACTGCAATCTCATAGATTCCAACTGCTCTGGTGTATTGCCTTTTTTACCTGCACTCCTCAGCTACAGAAACATAACACTCACCCAGTCAATCCATATGCAGCATGGAATCCCTGGCTAGTAGGGTTGAGCATTCCGATACCGAAACCCGGTTCCGATACCTGAAATCCAATGTAAGTCTATGGGAACAAAATGTCGGAATTAAAAATATTCCGATATTTTGTTCCCATAGACTTACATTGGATTTCAGGTATCGGAACCGGGTTTCGGTATCGGAATGCTCAACCCTACTGGCTAGGTCTACCCTAGTAGGCCACAACTGTTAGCCTTTGTGCCCATCTCCAGTGGTCTGACATGGCAAGGCTGTTTTCTGCCTGCTCAGTCTTTTCTGCACCTGGATATCCCTTCCAGAACTCCTGCAACTACACTGTTGGACCTCGTAGAACGGATTGCGCTTATGAATAGGTAGCTCTGCTTCTCAACTCTTTTTCAGCTGCTGAAGGTTCTCAACATTATGATAATCCGTCGCATTGTGTTTTAAGCCAGCAGCAGCACGTGTGAAGAACACTTGGGTATACTAGTAGATCACAGACTGCACATAAGTCAACAGTGTGATGGAAAGCAAAACAAGGCAAACAGTTCTGGGATGTATTAACTGAATTATAAAGTCTAGATCATGTGAAGTAATTATCCCCCTCTACTCTTCCTTGATCAGACCTCATCTCGAATACTGTGTTCAGGTCTGGGTACCACATTTTTAAAAATATATTGAAAAACTGGAGCAAGTTCAGAGACGAGGTACCAGGATGGTGAGCAGACTGCAAGCTATGTCCAACAAGGAACAGTTAAAGGATATGAGAATGTTTACCTTTCAAAAAAGATGGCTAAGAGGAGACTTAACCCCTTCATGACCTGTGACACAGCGTATGTGTCATGAAAGGATCGCGTTCCTGCGGGTCGGGTGACCGGGGTCACTGAAAGGTCACCCAACACGCAGGCACAAGACCCTTTGTGCTTCACCACAGGGGGGTTGGCTTAACCCCTACGTGGCTACGATCGCTCTGATTGGCTGTTAAAAGTGAAACAGTGCTCCCTTTATTCCGACCCCCAACATGTGCCCAAACAGTGGTTTACCCCCACAAATGGGGTATCAGCGTACTCAGTAAAAATTGCACAACAACTTTGGGGGTCTAATTTCTCCTGTTACTCTTGGGAAAAAAAAATTGGGGACTAAAAAAATTATTTTAGTGGAAAAAAAAATGATTTTTTATTTTCACAGCTCTGCATTATAAACTTCTGTGAAGAACTTGGAGATTCAAAGTGCTCACCACAGATCTAGAGGAGTTCCTTGGGGGATCTAGTTTCCAAAATGTGGTCACTTGGGCTCTGCAAACATAACATGACACCCGCAGACCATTCCATCAAGTAGGCATTTCAAAACGTCACTACTTCCCTTCCGAGCCCCGACGTGTGCCCATACAGTACTTTTCTCCCACATATGGGGTACCAGTGTACTCAGGACAAACTGTACAGCAACTTTTGGGGTCCAATTTCTCCTGTTACCATTGTGAAAATAAAAAATTGTGGGTTAAAAAAATCATTTTGAGGAAAAAAATGATTTTTTGTTTTTACAGCTCTGCATTATAAATTTCAGTGAAGCACGTGGGGTTCAAGGTGCTCACCACACATCTGGATAAGTTCCTTGGGGGTCTAGTTTACAAAATGGGGTCACTTGTGGTTGGTTTCTACTGTTTGGGCACATCAGGGGCTCTGCAAAAGTAACAAGATGCCCGCAGACCATTCCATCAAGTCGGCATTTCAAAGCGTCACTACATCCCTTCCGAGCACTGACGTGTGCCCAAACAGTGGTTACCCCCCCACATATGGGGTACAAGCGTACTCAGGACAAACTGAACAACTTTTGGGGTCCAATTTCTCCTGTGACCATTGTGAAAATAAAAAATAGGGGGCTAAAAAATCATTTTATGAGAAAAAAAATGATTTTTTATTTTCAGGGCTGTGCGTTATAAACTTCTGTATAGCACCTGGGGTTCAACGTGCTCACTGTGCATCTAAAGTTCCTTAGGGGGTCTTGTTTCCAAAATGGGGTAATTTGTGGGGGAGCTCCAAAGTTTAGGCACACAGGAGCTCTCCAAACACGACACGGTGTCCGCTAACGATTGGAGCTAATTTTCCATTAAAGTCAAATGGCGCTCTTTCCCTTCTGAGCCCTGCTGTGCACCCAAACAGTGGTTCCCCCCTCATATGGGACACCAGCGTACTCAGGAAAAACTGGACAACAACTTTTGGTGTCCAATTTCTCCTGTTACCCTTGGGAAAATAAAAAAAGACAGATTTTGGTAAGACCTTACCTGTAAAATCCTTTTCAGCGAAGGAAGGGAGACACATTCATTACTAGTGGGTAGGCTGAGCCCACACAGGATAGAACACCTCAGATTAAAAAAAGAGTGTTGACCGGCCCCTCCAGCTTGGGCTCCTCCTACTCCAGCTCTCCAGTCCGTACACAAGCTAAGGAAGAGCAAATATCACCAGCGGAGCAACATAACCCCTTCTGAAGGACTTCAGAGAAAAAACAGGAAGACAGGTTATGCATATAACAGAAAAAAACACACAGTCCCAGGTACTACTCACTGAACCTGACCACTGCGATGAGCTGGCAATGCTGGAACAGAGCTTTAGCGCGCCGACCTCAGCCCAGATAATCGCTATCAGAGAGGGTCACGCCGCATCTGAAAACACAACAACACACTTCTGCCATGGGAGGGATCTGTGTCTCCCTTTGTAAGGTTCTGTGTACATGTTCCTGAAACTCAGTTTGTTCGTCAGCCATTTTACTTTCTGTCTTGCTGCAGCTATCTTGCCCTCAGTCAAAATGGAGTTTCCAGCTTGCATGTTCCCGCCCTGATTCTCTCCTTTTGCTTCTTAAGCAGCCACAGCTGAGCAATCAGTGCTTCAGAATCTAACCTGCAGTGAACCTGTGACCTGACTCCTAAAGCCTTGGACCTTGTACTCCAGCTATTCCTACTGAGGAACTCTGAAGCACTTGTGGACTCTGAACCCTGCTCTTTGAAAGACCCACGTTTGCATGGACTTACGGTAACAGAGAAGAAGATCCTGAACCTGTTGTGGAGAGTGATTGCTGAGCTTAGATTACTCTGGCCTGCTGTGTCTCCTGCTTCTGTGTCTGCAAACTGTGTGACTATTTTTGCCAACTTGTATGAAGTAATACAAGACTTTCTATATCAAACCTGTGTCTCATGTATTTTCATCGCACCCAAGCACAAGACGCTATATGAACTGTACTACATACATTACAAGATTCTGAAGCCAAAACGTTAGTGTCTGCTGGGTCTGGAAAGGCTGTGTCTGCTGTAACTGTGGATATCGGATGTCCGGTTGTACTTTCTGTGATGACAGTGGTTGTGACTTCTCACAACCATTCCAGGTGAGCAATTCCCTTAAGTGTTTTTTTTTTCTGCAGTGTTACCACAGGTAAACACTATTGTTTTTTTATTCTCTTTTCTCTTTTTTGTCTGCTGTAACTGTGGATATCAGATGTCCGGGTGAACTTTCTGTGATGATAGTGGTTGTGACTTCTCACAACCATTCCAGGTGAGCAGTTCCCTTAAATTTTTTTTTTCTCTCTGCAGTGTTACCACAGGTAAACACTATTGTTTTTTTTTTCTCCTCTCCTCTTCTTCCAGTACTCCTGTCTTAAAAGATCTGGAAAATGGAGGCCCGCATAAAGGAACTTTGCGGAGTGACTGATAATATCCTTGCAGATTTGCAGAATATAAAGACCCGTTTTTCAAGCCTACAGGACCTCACGAATCACAATTTGCAAGTGTTTGGACAGACTGCCCAGGATTTGCGAGCCAGGATTGAGGTTCTAGAAGAGCGAGTCCAGGCTCCTGCCGTAGCCCCGAGTTCTGGGATTCCCAAGTTGCCCCCTTTTCGTTTTGGCGGTGAACGTGAGAAATTCAGGGGATTTATTAATCAATGCAATCTTTTTTTTTTCTGCACATGCTTCACAATTTCCCACTGAACGATCTAAGGTGCTTACTATAATTATGTTGCTTACCAACAAGGCTTTGATGTGGGCAAACCCTCTGATTGAGACTGAGGATGATTGTTTGAATCACCTTGATGCTTTTATTTCAGCCATGGGGGAGGTGTTTGATGACCCCAATCGAGGTGCAACAGCTGAAGCAGCCATGTTAGCTTTGCGCCAAGGTAAGCACTCGGTAGCTGAATATGCCTTGGATTTCAGGAGATGGGCCCTTGATACCACCTGGGACAGTTCCGCCAAAAAATCTATTTTTCGAAAGGGGTTATCTCCACTGATTAAGGATGAACTTGCTCGTGCCGACCCTCCCACTGCGTTAGGTGACTTTATTAACTACTGCGTCTGTATTGATACTCGTCTGACTGAACGCAGGCAAGAGAGATGGTTCGAAAGCAATCGCACTAACCTTTTCCTACCTTCCTCTCCAGCTAAGGAACCTTTGAGTAGGATTACACGGGAACCTGAACCCATGCAGGTAGACTCTTTACAAGGACGGGTTAGTGATGCACGCAAGGAACATCGTTTTAAGGAAAATCTATGTTTCTATTGTGGTAAGTCAGGGAACTTCATTATAAACTGCCCCAGCTGTTCTCGTAAGACTACTGCAGCACTCATTCATTGTGAGTGTTGCGAGAGGGGATCTGTCAGGTCCGAGCCTCAGGCTCCAGAGAGATCTGCAGCAACAGATCTTGATTTCTCGGACTTAAACTCCGTTACCTCTGAGGACGTTGACTGTGTAAACGCTGCCATTTTTCAAGTTTCCTCAGCGGTGTCCCAGCTGAGTTGTAAGAAAAACAATTCTCATTGCTTTCTTTCCATCAAACTCTGGGTTGACTCAGCTTGGGTGTCTAGCTCTGCTATGATCGACTCAGGGGCAAGTGGAAATTTTATGGATGTCTCCTTTGCTCTGAAACAGGGGATACGTTCAGTGAAGGCTACTCCAGTACAGATGGAAACTGTGGATGGCTCCCTGCTGACCTCTGGACCAGTGGATCAGGAAACAGAGCCTTTGAGGTTCTTATGGGTAAAGATCATCAAGAGAAACTGTCCTTTATGCTTATCTCTTCTCCCCACTTTCCCATTATTCTAGGGCTACCATGGCTGCAGGCTCAGAATCCTACCATTATGTAAGGTTCTATGTATATATTCCTGAAACTCAGTTTGTTCGTCAGCCATTTTACTTTGTCTTGCTGCAGCTATCTTGCCCTCAGTCAAAATGGAGTTTCCAGCTTGCATGTTCCCGCCCTGATTCTCTCCTTTGCTTCTTAAGCAGCCACAGCTGAGCAATCAGTGCTTCAGAATCTAGCCTGCAGTGAACCTGTGACTTGACTCCTGTAAGCCTTGGACCTTGTACTCCAGCTATTCCTACTGAGGAACTCTGAAGCACTTGTGGACTCTGAACCCTGCTCTTTGAAAGACCCACGTTTGCATGGACTTACGGTAACAGAGAAGAAGATCCTGAATCTGTATTGGAGAGTGATTGCTGAGCTTGGATTACTCTGGCCTGCTGTGTCTCCTGTTTCTGTGTCTGCAAACTGTGTGACTATTTCTGCCAACTTGTATGAAGTAATACAGGACTTTTCTATATCAAACCTGTGTCTCATGTATGTTCATCGCACCCAAGCACAAGACGCTATATGAACTGTACTACATACATTACAAGATTCTGAAGCCAAAACGTTAGTGTCTGCTGGGTCTGGAAGGCTGTGTCTGCTGTACTGTGGATATCAGACGTCCGGTTGTACTTTCTGTGATGACAGTGGTTGTGACTTCTCACAACCATTCCAGGTGAGCAATTCCCTTAAGTTTTTTCTTTTTTGCAGTGTTACCACAGGTAAACACTATTGTTTTTTTTTTTTTTTCCTTTCTTTTCTCTTTTTTGTCTGCTGTAACTCTGGATATCAGATATCTGGTTGAAACTTTCTGTGATGATAGTGGTTGTGACTTCTCACAACCATTCCAGGTGAGCAGTTCCCTTAATTTTTTTTTCTCTCTGCAGTGTTGCCACAGGTGAACACTATTGTTTTTTTTTCTCTCCTCTTCTTCCAGTAATCCTGTCTTAAAAGATCTGGAAAATGGAGGCCCGCATAAAGGAACTTTGCGGAGTGACTGATAATATCCTTGCAGATTTGCAGAATATAAAGACCCGTTTTACGAATCTACAGGACCTCAATAATCACAATTTGCAAGTGGTTGGACAGACTACCCAGGATTTGCGAGCCAGGATTGAGGTTCTAGAGGGGCGAGTCCAGGCTCCTGCCGTAGCCCCGAGTGCTGGGATTCCCAAGTTGCCCCCTTTTCGTTTTGGCGGTGAACGTGAGAAATTCAGGGGATTTATTAATCAATGCAATCTTTTTTTTTCTGCACATGCTTCACAATTTCCCACTGAACGATCTAAGGTGCTTACTATAATTATATTGCTTACCAACAAGGCTTTAATGTGGGCAAACCCTCTGATTGAGACTGAGGATGATTGTTTGAATCACCTTGATGATTTTATTTCAGCCATGGGGCAGGTGTTTGATGACCCCAATCGAGGTGCAACAGCTGAAGCAGCCATGTTAGCTTTGCGCCAAGGTAAGCACTCGGTAGCTGAATATGCCTTGGATTTCAGGAGATGGGCCCTTGATACCACCTGGGACAGTTCCGCCAAAAAATCTATTTTTCGAAAGGGGTTATCTCCACTGATTAAGGATGAACTTGCTCGTGCCGACCCTCCCACTGCGTTAGGTGACTTTATTAACTACTGCATCCGTATTGATACTCGTCTGACTGAACGCAGGCAAGAGAGATGGTTCGAAAGCAATTGTACTAACCTTTTCCTACCTTCCTCTCCAGCTAAGGAACCTTTGAGTAGGATTACACGGGAACCTGAACCTATGCAGGTAGACTCTTTACAACGACGGGTTAGTGATGCATGCAAGGAACATCGTTTTAAGGAGAATCTATGTTTCTATTGTGGTAAGTCAGGGCACTTCATTATAAACTGCCCCAGCCGTTCTCGTAAGACTACTGCAGCACTCATTCATTGTGAGTGTTGCGAGAGGGGATCTGTCAGGTCCGAGCCTCAGGCTCCAGAGAGATCTGCAGCAACAGATCTTGATTTCTCGGACTTAAACTCCGTTACCTCTGAGGACGTTGACTGTGTAAACGCTGCCATTTTTCAAGTTTCCTCAGCGGTGTCCCAGCTGAGTTGTAAGAAAAACAATTCTCATTGCTTTCTTTCCATCAAACTCTGGGTTGACTCAGCTTGGGTGTCTAGCTCTGCTATGATCGACTCAGGGCAAGTGGAAATTTTATGGATGTCTCCTTTGCTCTGAAACAGGGAATACGTTCAGTGAAGAAGGCTACTCCAGTACAGATGGAAACTGTGGATGGCTCCCTGCTGACCTCTGGACCAGTGGATCAGGAAACAGAGCCTTTGAGGGTTCTTATGGGTAAAGATCATCAAGAGAAACTGTCCTTTATGCTTATCTCTTCTCCCCACTTTCCCATTATTCTAGGGCTACCATGGCTGCAGGCTCAGAATCCTACCATTATGTAAGGTTCTATGTATATATTCCTGAAACTCAGTTTGTTCGTCAGCCATTTTACTTTGTCTTGCTGCAGCTATCTTGCCCTCAGTCAAAATGGAGTTTCCAGCTTGCATGTTCCCGCCCTGATTCTCTCCTTTGCTTCTTAAGCAGCCACAGCTGAGCAATCAGTGCTTCAGAATCTAGCCTGCAGTGAACCTGTGACTTGACTCCTGTAAGCCTTGGACCTTGTACTCCAGCTATTCCTACTGAGGAACTCTGAAGCACTTGTGGACTCTGAACCCTGCTCTTTGAAAGACCCACGTTTGCATGGACTTACGGTAACAGAGAAGAAGATCCTGAATCTGTATTGGAGAGTGATTGCTGAGCTTGGATTACTCTGGCCTGCTGTGTCTCCTGTTTCTGTGTCTGCAAACTGTGTGACTATTTCTGCCAACTTGTATGAAGTAATACGGACTTTTCTATATCAAACCTGTGTCTCATGTATGTTCATCGCACCCAAGCACAAGACGCTATATGAACTGTACTACATACATTACAAGATTCTGAAGCCAAAACGTTAGTGTCTGCTGGGTCTGGAAGGCTGTGTCTGCTGTACTGTGGATATCAGACGTCCGGTTGTACTTTCTGTGATGACAGTGGTTGTGACTTCTCACAACCATTCCAGGTGAGCAATTCCCTTAAGTTTTTTCTTTTTTGCAGTGTTACCACAGGTAAACACTATTGTTTTTTTTTTTTTTTTCCTTTCTTTTCTCTTTTTTGTCTGCTGTAACTCTGGATATCAGATATCTGGTTGAAACTTTCTGTGATGATAGTGGTTGTGACTTCTCACAACCATTCCAGGTGAGCAGTTCCCTTAATTTTTTTTTCTCTCTGCAGTGTTGCCACAGGTGAACACTATTGTTTTTTTTTCTCTCCTCTTCTTCCAGTAATCCTGTCTTAAAAGATCTGGAAAATGGAGGCCCGCATAAAGGAACTTTGCGGAGTGACTGATAATATCCTTGCAGATTTGCAGAATATAAAGACCCGTTTTACGAATCTACAGGACCTCAATAATCACAATTTGCAAGTGGTTGGACAGACTACCCAGGATTTGCGAGCCAGGATTGAGGTTCTAGAGGGGCGAGTCCAGGCTCCTGCCGTAGCCCCGAGTGCTGGGATTCCCAAGTTGCCCCCTTTTCGTTTTGGCGGTGAACGTGAGAAATTCAGGGGATTTATTAATCAATGCAATCTTTTTTTTTCTGCACATGCTTCACAATTTCCCACTGAACGATCTAAGGTGCTTACTATAATTATATTGCTTACCAACAAGGCTTTAATGTGGGCAAACCCTCTGATTGAGACTGAGGATGATTGTTTGAATCACCTTGATGATTTTATTTCAGCCATGGGGCAGGTGTTTGATGACCCCAATCGAGGTGCAACAGCTGAAGCAGCCATGTTAGCTTTGCGCCAAGGTAAGCACTCGGTAGCTGAATATGCCTTGGATTTCAGGAGATGGGCCCTTGATACCACCTGGGACAGTTCCGCCAAAAAATCTATTTTTCGAAAGGGGTTATCTCCACTGATTAAGGATGAACTTGCTCGTGCCGACCCTCCCACTGCGTTAGGTGACTTTATTAACTACTGCATCCGTATTGATACTCGTCTGACTGAACGCAGGCAAGAGAGATGGTTCGAAAGCAATTGTACTAACCTTTTCCTACCTTCCTCTCCAGCTAAGGAACCTTTGAGTAGGATTACACGGGAACCTGAACCTATGCAGGTAGACTCTTTACAACGACGGGTTAGTGATGCATGCAAGGAACATCGTTTTAAGGAGAATCTATGTTTCTATTGTGGTAAGTCAGGGCACTTCATTATAAACTGCCCCAGCCGTTCTCGTAAGACTACTGCAGCACTCATTCATTGTGAGTGTTGCGAGAGGGGATCTGTCAGGTCCGAGCCTCAGGCTCCAGAGAGATCTGCAGCAACAGATCTTGATTTCTCGGACTTAAACTCCGTTACCTCTGAGGACGTTGACTGTGTAAACGCTGCCATTTTTCAAGTTTCCTCAGCGGTGTCCCAGCTGAGTTGTAAGAAAAACAATTCTCATTGCTTTCTTTCCATCAAACTCTGGGTTGACTCAGCTTGGGTGTCTAGCTCTGCTATGATCGACTCAGGGGCAAGTGGAAATTTTATGGATGTCTCCTTTGCTCTGAAACAGGGAATACGTTCAGTGAAGAAGGCTACTCCAGTACAGATGGAAACTGTGGATGGCTCCCTGCTGACCTCTGGACCAGTGGATCAGGAAACAGAGCCTTTGAGGGTTCTTATGGGTAAAGATCATCAAGAGAAACTGTCCTTTATGCTTATCTCTTCTCCCCACTTTCCCATTATTCTAGGGCTACCATGGCTGCAGGCTCAGAATCCTACCATTATGTAAGGTTCTATGTATATATTCCTGAAACTCAGTTTGTTCGTCAGCCATTTTACTTTGTCTTGCTGCAGCTATCTTGCCCTCAGTCAAAATGGAGTTTCCAGCTTGCATGTTCCCGCCCTGATTCTCTCCTTTGCTTCTTAAGCAGCCACAGCTGAGCAATCAGTGCTTCAGAATCTAGCCTGCAGTGAACCTGTGACTTGACTCCTGTAAGCCTTGGACCTTGTACTCCAGCTATTCCTACTGAGGAACTCTGAAGCACTTGTGGACTCTGAACCCTGCTCTTTGAAAGACCCACGTTTGCATGGACTTACGGTAACAGAGAAGAAGATCCTGAATCTGTATTGGAGAGTGATTGCTGAGCTTGGATTACTCTGGCCTGCTGTGTCTCCTGTTTCTGTGTCTGCAAACTGTGTGACTATTTCTGCCAACTTGTATGAAGTAATACAGGACTTTTCTATATCAAACCTGTGTCTCATGTATGTTCATCGCACCCAAGCACAAGACGCTATATGAACTGTACTACATACATTACAAGATTCTGAAGCCAAAACGTTAGTGTCTGCTGGGTCTGGAAGGCTGTGTCTGCTGTACTGTGGATATCAGACGTCCGGTTGTACTTTCTGTGATGACAGTGGTTGTGACTTCTCACAACCATTCCAGGTGAGCAATTCCCTTAAGTTTTTTCTTTTTTGCAGTGTTACCACAGGTAAACACTATTGTTTTTTTTTTTTTTTCCTTTCTTTTCTCTTTTTTGTCTGCTGTAACTCTGGATATCAGATATCTGGTTGAAACTTTCTGTGATGATAGTGGTTGTGACTTCTCACAACCATTCCAGGTGAGCAGTTCCCTTAATTTTTTTTTCTCTCTGCAGTGTTGCCACAGGTGAACACTATTGTTTTTTTTTCTCTCCTCTTCTTCCAGTAATCCTGTCTTAAAAGATCTGGAAAATGGAGGCCCGCATAAAGGAACTTTGCGGAGTGACTGATAATATCCTTGCAGATTTGCAGAATATAAAGACCCGTTTTACGAATCTACAGGACCTCAATAATCACAATTTGCAAGTGGTTGGACAGACTACCCAGGATTTGCGAGCCAGGATTGAGGTTCTAGAGGGGCGAGTCCAGGCTCCTGCCGTAGCCCCGAGTGCTGGGATTCCCAAGTTGCCCCCTTTTCGTTTTGGCGGTGAACGTGAGAAATTCAGGGGATTTATTAATCAATGCAATCTTTTTTTTTCTGCACATGCTTCACAATTTCCCACTGAACGATCTAAGGTGCTTACTATAATTATATTGCTTACCAACAAGGCTTTAATGTGGGCAAACCCTCTGATTGAGACTGAGGATGATTGTTTGAATCACCTTGATGATTTTATTTCAGCCATGGGGCAGGTGTTTGATGACCCCAATCGAGGTGCAACAGCTGAAGCAGCCATGTTAGCTTTGCGCCAAGGTAAGCACTCGGTAGCTGAATATGCCTTGGATTTCAGGAGATGGGCCCTTGATACCACCTGGGACAGTTCCGCCAAAAAATCTATTTTTCGAAAGGGGTTATCTCCACTGATTAAGGATGAACTTGCTCGTGCCGACCCTCCCACTGCGTTAGGTGACTTTATTAACTACTGCATCCGTATTGATACTCGTCTGACTGAACGCAGGCAAGAGAGATGGTTCGAAAGCAATTGTACTAACCTTTTCCTACCTTCCTCTCCAGCTAAGGAACCTTTGAGTAGGATTACACGGGAACCTGAACCTATGCAGGTAGACTCTTTACAACGACGGGTTAGTGATGCATGCAAGGAACATCGTTTTAAGGAGAATCTATGTTTCTATTGTGGTAAGTCAGGGCACTTCATTATAAACTGCCCCAGCCGTTCTCGTAAGACTACTGCAGCACTCATTCATTGTGAGTGTTGCGAGAGGGGATCTGTCAGGTCCGAGCCTCAGGCTCCAGAGAGATCTGCAGCAACAGATCTTGATTTCTCGGACTTAAACTCCGTTACCTCTGAGGACGTTGACTGTGTAAACGCTGCCATTTTTCAAGTTTCCTCAGCGGTGTCCCAGCTGAGTTGTAAGAAAAACAATTCTCATTGCTTTCTTTCCATCAAACTCTGGGTTGACTCAGCTTGGGTGTCTAGCTCTGCTATGATCGACTCAGGGGCAAGTGGAAATTTTATGGATGTCTCCTTTGCTCTGAAACAGGGAATACGTTCAGTGAAGAAGGCTACTCCAGTACAGATGGAAACTGTGGATGGCTCCCTGCTGACCTCTGGACCAGTGGATCAGGAAACAGAGCCTTTGAGGGTTCTTATGGGTAAAGATCATCAAGAGAAACTGTCCTTTATGCTTATCTCTTCTCCCACTTTCCCATTATTCTAGGGCTACCATGGCTGCAGGCTCAGAATCCTACCATTAACTGGGAGACCAAGGAATTACACTTTCCAGAGAAACAGATGAGTCCAAAAGTTTCAGCTTGCTCTGTTCCTAAAGGAATCATGTCAGTCCCTGAACTACCAGCTCTATACCAGGACTATGTGGATTTATGTGACAAGAAGAACGCTGACCAGCTTCCTCCTCACCGTCCATATGATTGTCCAATTGAATTATTGCCTGGAGCAGAGATACCTTTTGGTAAGATCTACCCCCTGGCGGGGCCCGAGCTAAAGGCTTTAAAGGATTACATAGATGAAAATCTAGCCAAGGGCTTCATACGCCCCTCTTCATCTCCTGCAGGTGCACCCATCTTCTTTGTAAAGAAGAAAGATGGATCTCTGAGACCATGCGTAGACTATAGGGAACTCAATAAGGTTACTATTAGAAACCGTTATCCATTGCCTTTAATCCCTGAGTTATTGGAGAGAGTGCGACATGCCAAAATTTTTTCTAAACTAGATCTTCGTGGGGCCTATAACTTAGTCCGTATTAGACCTGGGGATGAATGGAAGACTGCATTCAGGTCACGCTATGGACACTTTGAATATCTAGTTATGCCTTTTGGTCTGAGTACCGCCCCAGCCACTTTCCAACACTTGGTGAATGACATCTTCAGGGATCTCCTAGATACATTCGTGGTAATTTATTTGGATGATATTCTAATTTTTTCTAACTCCACAGAGGAACATCATGGACATGTGAGAATGGTCTTGGAACGTCTAAGACAAAATCATCTTTACATCAAACTTGAAAAGTGTGAATTCCATAGGACCGAAATTCAATTTCTGGGGTATGTACTGTCTACACAAGGAATTAGTATGGATGGAAGCAAAACCCAAGCCATCAAGGATTGGCCAAGTCCTAGAAATGTGAAGGAGGTACAGCGCTTCATCGGGTTTGCCAACTTCTATAAACGTTTCATTAGAAATTTCTCTGAGGTAGTGACACCTATCACTCAACTTACCCGGAAAGAGTCTAGGTTTTCCTGGACTCCCCAAGCCCAGGAAGCATTTTCCCGTCTAAAAGATAAATTTACCACTGCACCTATCCTAGTACATCCCAACCCCGAGCTTGCCTTCATAATAGAGGTGGATGCTTCAGACTGTGCCGTTGGAGCTATACTCTCTCAGAGAACAGGTGAGAAGAATGTCTTGCATCCCTGTGCCTTCTTTTCCCAGCAGTTGTCTTCGGCTGAGAGGAACTACGATGTGGGCAATAGAGAGTTGTTGGCCATTATTGCCGCCTTCAAAGAATGGAGACACCTTCTTCAGGGAGCTGCACAGCAAATAGTCGTCCTGACAGACCATCGTAACCTTGAGTTTATCAGGTTGGCTAAGTGCCTGACTCCTCGCCAGGCTCGCTGGAATCTTTTCTTAAACCAATTTAATTTTATCATCTCTTATAGACCAGGATCGCGCAATGGAAAGGCTGATGCACTCTCTAGGATTTACTCAGCAGAGACACGTCCAATTACTCCTCCTAAGACTATTCTTCCTGACTCTAGATTCCTAGGAGTAATTCATAATCAAGACCTACTTAAGGACATCAAGGAAGCATACCATGCGGATTCCTTTTTGGCACAACCCCCAAGGGACGTAAGTCTTGTCTTTAAGAATGGTGTGTGGATTCAGGGACAACGCCTGTATATTCCTGAAACAGTCAGATTGAGAGTATTGCAACTCATTCACGATTCCAAGATAGCTGGGCATAGAGGAATTCTAAAGACACAGGAATTTCTTTCTCGTTTCTTTTGGTGGCCCACTTGCAGGAAGGATGTTTTGAATTATGTCACTTCATGTGAGGTCTGTGCAAGATGCAAAACACCTCGCTCCTCACCAACTGGTCTGTTACAGCCTCTTCCCACCCCGTCCCGCCCGTGGGGATCCATTTCTATGGACTTCATTGTGGAGTTACCAACCTCTCAGGGGAAGAACACCATTCTAGTGGTGGTTGACCGTCTAACAAAGGCAGCTCATTTTATCCCTTGTGTCGGCTTACCCACTGCAAAACAGACATCAGATTTGATGATTAAAGATGTGTTTCGCTTACATGGAGTACCGGATGAGGTTATTTCGGATCGAGGGGTGAAATTCACTTCTAGGTTTTGGCAAAATTTCTGTGCAGCATTGGACATTAAAGTAAACCTTTCTTCTGCTTTTCATCCCCAGACTAATGGACAGACCGAACGAACCAATCAAACCCTGGAGCAGTATCTCCGCTGCTTTATCTGCCACCTGTTAGGGCAGGTTAGGATAGGATATGGGTTGAACTAGATGGACTTAAAGTCTTCCTTCAACCTTAATAACTATGTTACCTACAGGATGATTGGGTGGATCTACTTCCATTAGCTGAGTTCTCGTATAACAACTCTCAGAGTGCCTCCACTAAACAGTCTCCTTTTTACTCTAATCTAGGTTATCATCCTAACATTCTACCACGATTTCCCATAGAAACGCCTTTACCAGCAGTGGCTGAAAGAATCACGTCTTTACAGAAGAATATGGATCTTCTAAAGGAAAATCTGGAATCGGCTCAAGAAAGGTACAAGAAAGCAGCAGATAAATTTCGTAAACCTGCACCAGCTTTCAAGGTAGGAGACTTGGTCTGGCTGTCAACCAGAAATCTTAAGTTAAGGATTCCATCGTCTAAGTTGGGACATAAGTACATTGGACCCTATAAAATCAGTAAAATTATAAGTGCCGTTGCTTGTCGACTTCAACTGCCCAGAACTATGAGAATCCACCCTGTCTTTCATGTATCCCTACTAACAGCTGCGACACCCAATACGTTTCCTGGACGTTCCTCTCCTTGCCCTGACCCAGTGCTAGTCGATGGTCAGGAGGAATTTGTGGTGGAAAGGATTTTAGATTCCAGGTTATATAGAAATCAGTTACAGTATCTGATTAAATGGCAGGGCTACCCAGTGGAGGACAACTCATGGGAACCGGTCAATAACGTTAATGCTCCTCGCTTGCTCCGTCAGTTTCATCAGAGGTACCCACACAAGCCTGGTCTGAGGTCATCCGGAGGTTGTCCTTAAGGGAGGAGTAATGTAAGGTTCTATGTATATATTCCTGAAACTCAGTTTGTTCGTCAGCCATTTTACTTTCTGTCTTGCTGCAGCTATCTTGCCCTCAGTCAAAATGGAGTTTCCAGCTTGCATGTTCCCGCCCTGATTCTCTCCTTTGCTTCTTAAGCAGCCACAGCTGAGCAATCAGTGCTTCAGAATCTAGCCTGCAGTGAACCTGTGACTTGACTCCTGTAAGCCTTGGACCTTGTACTCCAGCTATTCCTACTGAGGAACTCTGAAGCACTTGTGGACTCTGAACCCTGCTCTTTGAAAGACCCACGTTTGCATGGACTTACGGTAACAGAGAAGAAGATCCTGAATCTGTATTGGAGAGTGATTGCTGAGCTTGGATTACTCTGGCCTGCTGTGTCTCCTGTTTCTGTGTCTGCAAACTGTGTGACTATTTCTGCCAACTTGTATGAAGTAATACAGGACTTTTCTATATCAAACCTGTGTCTCATGTATGTTCATCGCACCCAAGCACAAGACGCTATATGAACTGTACTACATACATTACACATTAACTGGGAGACCAAGGAATTACACTTTCCAGAGAAACAGATGAGTCCAAAAGTTTCAGCTTGCTCTGTTCCTAAAGGAACCATGTCAGTCCCTGAACTACCAGCTGTATACCAGGACTATGTGGATTTATGTGACAAGAAGAACGCTGACCAGCTTCCTCCTCACCGTCCATATGATTGTCCAATTGAATTATTGCCTGGAGCAGAGATACCTTTTGGTAAGATCTACCCCCTGGCGGGGCTCGAGCTAAAGGCTTTAAAGTATTACATAGACGAAAATCTAGCCAAGGGCTTCATACGTCCCTCTTCATCTCCTGCAGGTGCACCATCTTCTTTGTAAAGAAGAAAGATGGATCTCTGAGACCATGCGTAGACTATAGGGAACTCAATAAGGTTACTATTAGAAACCGTTATCCATTGCCTTTAATCCCTGAGTTATTGGAGAGAGTGCGACATGCCAAAATTTTCTCTAAACTAGATCTTCGTGGGGCCTATAACTTAGTCCGTATTAGACCTGGGGATGAATGGAAGACTGCATTCAGTTCACGCTATGGACACTTTGAATATCTAGTTATGCCTTTTGGTCTGAGTACCGCCCCAGCCACTTTCCAACACTTGGTGAATGACATCTTCAGGGATCTCCTAGATACATTCGTGGTAATTTATTTGGATGATATTCTAATTTTTTCTAACTCCACAGAGGAACATCATGGACATGTGAGAATGGTCTTGGAACGTCTAAGACAAAATCATCTTTACATCAAACTTGAAAAGTGTGAATTCCATAGGACCGAAATTCAATTTCTGGGGTATGTACTGTCTACACAAGGAATTAGTATGGATGGAAGCAAAACCCAAGCCATCAAGGATTGGCCAAGTCCTAGAAATGTGAAGGAGGTACAGCGCTTCATCGGGTTTGCCAACTTCTATAGACGTTTCATTAGAAATTTCTCTGAGGTAGTGTCACCTATCACTCAACTTACCCGGAAACAGTCTAGGTTCTCCTGGACTCCCCAAGCCCAGGAAGCATTTTCCCGTCTAAAAGATAAATTTACCACTGCACCTATCCTAGTACATCCCAACCCCGAGCTTGCCTTCATAATAGAGGTGGATGCTTCAGACTGTGCCGTTGGAGCTATACTCTCTCAGAGAACAGGTGAGAAGAATGTCTTGCATCCCTGTGCCTTCTTTTCCCAGCAGTTGTCTTCGGCTGAGAGGAACTACGATGTGGGCAATAGAGAGTTGTTGGCCATTATTGCCGCCTTCAAAGAATGGAGACACCGTCTTCAGGGAGCTGCACAGCAAATAGTCGTCCTGACAGATCATCGTAACCTTGAGTTTATCAGGTCGGCTAAGTGCCTGACTCCTCGCCAGGCTCGCTGGAATCTTTTCTTAAACCAATTTAATTTTATCATTTCTTATAGACCAGGATCGCGCAATGGAAAGGCTGATGCACTCTCTAGGATTTACTCAGCAGAGACATGTCCAATTACTCCTCCTAAGACTATTCTTCCTGACTCTAGATTCCTAGGAGTAATTCATAATCAAGACCTACTTAAGGACATCAAGGAAGCATACCATGCGGATTCCTTTTTGGCACAACCCCCAAGGGACGTAAGTCTTGTCTTTAAGAATGGTGTGTGGATTCAGGGACAACGCCTGTATATTCCTGAAACAGTCAGATTGAGAGTATTGCAACTCATTCACGATTCCAAGATAGCTGGGCATAGAGGAATTCTAAAGACACAGGAATTTCTCTCTCGTTTCTTTTGGTGGCCCACTTGCAGGAAGGATGTTTTAAACTATGTCACTTCATGTGAAGTCTGTGGAAGATGCAAAACACCTCGCTCCTCACCAACTGGTCTGTTACAGCCTCTTCCCACCCCGTCCCGCCCGTGGGGATCCATTTCTATGGACTTCATTGTGGAGTTACCAACCTCTCAAGGGAAGAACACCATTCTAGTGGTGGTTGACCGTCTAACAAAGGCAGCTCATTTTATCCCTTGTGTCGGCTTACCCACTGCAAAACAGACATCAGATTTGATGATTAAAGATGTGTTTCGCTTACATGGAGTACCGGATGAGGTTATTTCGGATCGAGGGGTGCAATTCACTTCAAGGTTTTGGCAAAATTTCTGTGCAGCATTGGACATTAAAGTAAACCTTTCTTCTGCTTTTCATCCCCAGACTAATGGACAGACCGAACGAACCAATCAAACCCTGGAGCAGTATCTCCGCTGCTTTATCTGCCACCTACAGGATGATTGGGTGGATCTACTTCCATTAGCTGAGTTCTCGTATAACAACTCTCAGAGTGCCTCCACTAAGCAGTCTCCTTTTTACTCTAATCTAGGTTATCATCCTAACATTCTACCACGATTTCCCATAGAAACGCCTTTACCAGCAGTGGCTGAAATTATCACGTCTTTACAGAAAAATATGGATCTTCTAAAGGAGAATCTGGAATCGGCTCAGGAAAGGTACAAGAAAGCAGCAGATAAATTTCGTAAACCTGCACCAGCTTTCAAGGTAGGAGACTTGGTCTGGCTGTCAACCAGAAATCTTAAGTTAAGGATTCCATCGTCTAAGTTGGGACATAAGTACATTGGACCCTATAAAATCAGTAAAATTATAAGTGCCGTTGCTTGTCGTCTTCAACTGCCCAGAACTATGAGAATTCACCCTGTCTTTCATGTATCCCTACTAAAGGCTGCGACACCCAATACGTTTCCTGGACGTTCTTCTCCTTGCCCTGACCCAGTGCTAGTCGATGGTCAGGAAGAATTTGTGGTGGAAAGGATTTTAGATTCCAGGTTGTATAGAAATCAGTTACAATATCTGATTAAATGGCAGGGCTACCCAGTGGAGGACAACTCATGGGAACCAGTCAATAACATTAATGCTCCTCGCTTGCTCCGTCAGTTTCATCAGAGGTACCCACACAAGCCTGGCCTGAGGTCATCCGGAGGTTGTCCCTAAGGGGGGAGTAATGTAAGGTTCTGTGTACATGTTCCTGAAACTCAGTTTGTTCGTCAGCCATTTTACTTTCTGTCTTGCTGCAGCTATCTTGCCCTCAGTCAAAATGGAGTTTCCAGCTTGCATGTTCCCGGCCTGGTTCTCTCCTTTTGCTTCTTAAGCAGCCACAGCTGAGCAATCAGTGCTTCAGAATCTAGCCTGCAGTGAACCTGTGACCTGACTCCTAAAGCCTTGGACCTTGTACTCCAGCTATTCCTACTGAGGAACTCTGAAGCACTTGTGGACTCTGAACCCTGCTCTTTGAAAGACCCACGTTTGCATGGACTTACGGTAACAGAGAAGAAGATCCTGAACCTGTTGTGGAGAGTGGTTGCTGAGCTTAGATTACTCTGGCCTGCTGTGTCTCCTGCTTCTGTGTCTGCAAACTGTGTGACTATTTTTGCCAACTTGTATGAAGTAATACAAGACTTTCTATATCAAACCTGTGTCTTATGTATTTTCATCGCACCCAAGCACAAGACGCTATATGAACTGTACTACATACATTACACCCTTCCTTCCTTCGCTGAAAAGGATTTTACAGGTAAGGTCTTACCAAAATCCGTCTTTCAGCAGCAGATGGAAGGAAGGGAGACACATTCATTACTAGTCGGACGTCCCAAAGCAGTCCAGAAATTAAGGGTGGGCAAAAAACCAACAGAGGCAGATTCCCAACAACTTAAATAAATGCGCAAGTAGCGCTAAATACAAGTTCACAAGAACTTTAAACTACAGCCGCCTGCAGGACCCTACGTCCTAAGGCCGCATCAGCGGAAGCACTGACGTCCACCTTATAAAACTTCGTAAATGTGTGGACGGAACGCCAGGTCGCCGCCCGGCAGAGCTGAGCTGCCGAGGCCCCTTGATGAAAGGCCCACAATGAACCCACAGCCCTCGTGGAGTGAGCTCGAATCTTAATCGGGCAAGGTTCGCCCTTAAGTCGGTAAGCCTCTAAAATGGCCGACCGAATCCAACGAGCTATAGACTCCTTGGAAGCTCGTTGACCACGCCGACGACCTGCTGGATCACGAACAGAGAATCCGACTTCCGAAAACTTTGAGTAATAGACAAATAGAACTTCAAAGCCCGCACTAAATCCAATGTGTGCAAAGCCCGTTCCTTCGCATTCCTCGGCTCCGGACAAAGCGAAGGCAACACTATATCCTGGTTAACATGAAATTGTGACACCACCTTAGGTAGAAAGTCGCCCTGTGTGCGAAGCACTACGCGATCCGGGTGAAACTCCAGAAAAGGAGGCGAGCAAGAAAGAGCCGCGAACTCAGAAACCCTTCTCAAAGAAGTGACCGCCACTAGGAAGGCAACCTTCCAAGAGAGCAAAGAAAGGCTAACAGAGTCCATAGGCTCAAAAGGCCCATGTTGAAGAGCCTTCAAGACAAGATTGAGCCGCCAAGGAGACACAAGCGCCTTCCGCGGCGGAAACTGACGGGT
The DNA here is from genome assembly GCA_033576555.1 of Oophaga sylvatica. NCBI lineage: Eukaryota > Metazoa > Chordata > Amphibia > Anura > Dendrobatidae > Oophaga > Oophaga sylvatica. The sequence goes on along the minus strand of JARQOD010000002.1, from coordinate 50,457,761 downwards.
TACCCCGCGAAAAAAGGAAACAATCCTCGGGTTCCTAGAAGAACCCGAACACCACAAAAAGAAGGCTTCCCAAGTCTTGTGATAAATCCTAGTAGTAGCCGGACCTCTGGCAGCTCGCAGAGTGGCAATGACTTCGGCTGAAAAACCTTGACGGATCAAGATTTCGGTCTCAAGAGCCACGCCGTCAAACGCAGAGACTTCAGGTCCGGGTGACGAACGGACCCTTGGGTTAACAGGTTCGGACGAAGAGGGAGTGGAAGTGGAGGCGCTGCCAGAAGCGACACCAGTGTCGAGAACCACGTCCTCCTTGGCCAATCTGGGGCTATCAACATAGCCGGGACTCTCTCCAGTCTGATCCGACGCAACACCAGAGGAAGTAAGGATATCGGCGGGAACACATAGATTAGCTCGAATTGGTCCCACGGAGCCACCATAGCATCCACCGCCACAGCCTTCGGGTCCTTGTACCTGGACATGAACGTTGGTAACTTGGCATTGAACCTGGATGCCATCAAATCCACTTGGGGAGTTCCCCAACGGGAGCACAGCAGTGCAAAAATTTCCGGATGAAGACTCCATTCTCCGGGATCCATCTTTTCGCGACTGAGGAAGTCCGCCGTGACATTCTGAACTCCTGGAATGTGAATCGCAGAGATGGCTGGCACCCTGGCCTCGGCCCATACCAGGATCCGAGACACCTCCATCATGAGTTTGAAGCTCCTCGTTCCACCTTGATGGTTGATATACGCGACCGCCGTCGCGTTGTCTGTCTGCACTCGGACTGGTAGACCGCTTAAAGGGACCGTCCAGTGTTGGAGGCAAAGGAAAATTGCCCTCAATTCCAGAATGTTGATCGGCAGGACAGACTCTTCCGACGACCATACTCCCTGAGTCCAGAGATTGTTCCAGACACCCACCCAGCCCGTCAGGCTGGAATCGGTGGTTATGACCGACCACCTCGGAGGGAGGAAGGACTTCCCCAGGGATAACACTTCCGGACGTAACCACCATCCTAGAGACTCTCCCTGTGGGAGATGATGACACTGCAATCCAGTGAAACCTGCGATCGATCCCAACGGTTCAAAATGAGCCTTTGGAGAGCCCTGGAATGAAATCGGCCAAACGGAATTGCCTCCATCGACGCCACCATCAAACCCAGAAGGCGCATACATCTTCGAAGGGACATTGCTGTCGAAGACTTTATAACCTGTACATGTCGAAGAAGACTCGCTTGCTTGTCTGGAGGCAGAGACACCACTGCTCATACCGTGTCGAAATGCATTCCCAAAAACAGGATTGACTGCGACGGTTCCAGAGACTACTTCTCCCAATTGACCAGCCACCCGAAGTCCTCCAGGAGCTGAAGGGATAGATTGCGAGCAGTCACCGCCTCCTCATTTGAGGACGCCACAATCAAAAGGTCGTCCCGGTAGGGAAGAATCGTAACCCCCTGTCTTCGGAGAATCGCCATGAGAGGTGCCAGAGTTTTTGTAAAAACTCTGGGTGCCGAGGCCAACCCGAATGGCAGGGCCACAAACTGGTAATGGTCCTGACCTATGGCAAAACGAAGGAAGCGTTGGTGGGCCCTTCCGACGGGAACATGCAAATAAGCGTCGCGAATGTCGAATGACACCAAAAAGTCGTTCTGCGACAGGGCCGCCACAACGGATCGAAGCGACTCCATGCGGAATTTCCGGGTGCGGACATGCCGATTCAATCTTTTGAGATCCAGAATGGGGCGAAATTTGTCCTCCTTTTTGGGGACCACAAAGAGGTTGGAATAAAACCCTCTTCCCCGGTCCTCCGGCGGAACCGGTACCACCACACCCTTCTGCAGAAGGGAATCGACCTCCCGCAGTAGAGCGGCAAATAGCTCGGGCTCTAACGGAATGCGAGATTGGCAAAAACTGTCTGGGGGTCGAGAAAGAAACTCTATGAAGTAGCCTGCTGACACAACCCGCGTCACCCAGGCGTCCGACACGTGGGAAGCCCAAGTCGGTTCGAATTGGAGCAAACGACCCCCCACTCGAGAGCCCTCGAGTGAGACACTGGCGTCAGTCCGCCTTAGCGGGCTTTTTGTCAGCTTCCCGCTTGTCTTGATGGAAGCTCTGTTTCCAGGGAGTGCGGGATTTCTGAGAGTTCTTTTTTCCTGAAAAAGAGGGACGACTCGATCCCCAAGAGGGCTGACCGAACCGTCCCCTGGACCGAAAGGACCGCCGACTACTACCGGCACTAGGCCTGCCAGACGCAGAAGTCACAGCTCTTCGCTGTGGTAAAGCAGTTTCTTTTGCCTTTGCCTTGGCAATCAGCTCCGTGAGGTCAGATCCAAATAGCTGACCACCCTTGTAAGCTAAAGATAGCAAACCTTGCTTGGAAACCGCGTCCCGGTCCACTGTGTAAGCCACAGTGCTCTCCTGACTGTGACCGCCGAGGATTGCGCCCTGGACAGCAGTGACGCAGTATCCAAACCTGCATCACTGCCATATCGGGCTGCATCCTCCAACAACTTGAAAAGCCCATCTACCTCGGATAGTGGGGATCCATCTTGCCACGCCGTCCGTAGACGGTCTAACTAGCTCAGGGAAGCTTTACAAGCACACATGGACCCTAGTACTGCTCTGAATCCATGACCCGCGGCCTCATAGATGGATTTCGCCGCCATCTCCGTTTTTCTGTCCAGCGGATCCTGCAGACTCGCCTTCCCTTTAACAGGAAGTAATGAGGATTTGCTAAGCTGGGATAAAGGGACATCCACTTCAGGAGAAGGAATCCAATTATCAATCAACTCCGTCGTACACGGATACAGCGTCTCAAAAAACCGTGTCCCCTGAAAACGTTTATCTGGACACAGGCGTTCCTTCTCCACTGCCCCATTAAGCTCATCCAGAGATGGTAATGCTGATCGCGACCTATGCGACTCCTGAAAACATCCGGGCCGACTTACCAGGACGTCTAGATACCTTCTCTGGTAACTGTAACGCCTCCCTCATGGCTCAAATAAAAGCCTCTGTACGGCCCAAAAGAGAGGCAGAGTGTCCCTGCCGATCCTCCTTATCCGAATCGGACATCTCCCCATCTGAGCTTGAAGGGGAACCCTCCATGCCCGAGATCTCCGAGTCGCTACGCGGGAAGGAAGGCACCGGCCTGTGTCGCTTCCTGCCATGAGAGGATCTAGCTGACACCCAATAACCTAGAAGGTCAGACAGGCCATCAATAGAACGAGCGAGGGCCTCCATTTTCACATCACTGAAACCTCCGACCGCTGAGCTTGACGCCGTCGAGGTCTGCGTGTCAGATTGTCAGATACGCGAGACTGATACTGTAGCGGATCTGGGAGACGGTCCGCATCTGACATGCCCTCACACAGTATATGGCAGGTTAAACCTGTCAGTAACTAGAACAGTGTGGTTTCTTAAAGAAAAAACGAACGCTGAAGGGTTAAAGCTCTTAAAGAGAGCTACCCAGCTGTCCCCCAATTAAGGGTTAACCGCCTAAGAAGGGGTTAATGTCGCAGACTCCCACAACCCCTGTTAATGAAAAGGGTGTGCAAGCCCCAGGTGCCTCTTATGAGGTAGCAGCTGCAGGACAGTGCCTCAAGGGTATGCCACACTAAAACAAGAACGCCAACGAGATCGCTAAAATATTGCGCTGATTTGTACATCGCAATGACCGCCAAAGTCGTTAAGGAGATCGCTAACCGCTTATGCGTCGTTAATGAGATCGTCCAGTGTGGCAGCTACTAGCGACATTAAAACGATCACAAAAACGATCGCATTAGTATGCGTCGTTATCGTGATAGTTAGCGGGAGCGTTCAGTGTGGCAGTACCTTCAGAAAGGTGCCCTGCGCTGTGGGGGTGAGGGGGTTAAGCTTCTGCCCTGACAGGCAGAATCGACTCACCCAGCTGGCAGCGGTGCAGTGTCCTTTTGATTTGTACATCGCTTGGTCGGTCGGGTGGAGCGGAGAGTGAGGAGCCCGAGGAGGCCGTCAGTAATGGCCGCCGCGCTAGAGGAGAGAAGCCGGAAGAGGAGAGGCAGGGTAAAGCGCGCGCTCAGAGCGCTTCCTGCCCGCGAAAGAACGGGAAAGCGCGAAGCCACGCCCCTGCCGGCTTCAAAAAAAGCGCGCGACTCCTCCGCTCCTGCCCCGCTCCCATGTCCTGCAGGCATCCACCTGCGGACAAAAGTACACAATCACCACACTGAAAAACATGTAGCAGCGGCTGCCGCAGCGGCCGCTGAAGCACTCAAACACATATTAAAATGTTGAGTACTCACCCAGCTGAGCGCCACAGGGACCCCCAGGAATTTGTGGCGCTGTGCCCATAGCTTCCCCCCAGGGCGGGGAACGCAGTGACCCCAGAAGCGCGGTCTGCGTCCCCGCCAGGGAAGCAACCCTCATCCCCCAGGGCCGGCAGGGTTCTGCAGGGACCACCTTAAAGGGTAATGCAGATCCGCCAAGAGAGGGGTGGGGGTCCAGCAGCGCTGAGACCCCTGAGACCTCAAGACCACGGTGGTCCAAGTCCCTGTCCGATAAAAATAAAAAATTCTTCTGAGGAGCTGCTCCAGCAGCGACTATCCTCTGTGACCTCAAATTTTAGACTGGAGAGCTGGAGTAGGAGGAGCCCAAGCTGGAGGGGCCGGTCAACACTTTTTTAATCTGAGGTGTTCTATCCTGTGTGGGCTCCGCCTACCCACTAGTAATGAATGTGTCTCCCTTCCTTCCATCTGCTGCTGAAATAGGCTAAAAAATCATTTTTGAGAAACAAAAATGATTTATTTTCACTGCTCTGCGTTTATAAACTTCTGTGAAGCACTTGGGGGTTCAAAGTGCTCACTACACATCTAGATAAGCTCCTTGGGGGGTCTAGTTTCCGAAATGGGGTCACTTGTGGGGGGTTTCTACTGTTTAGGCACATCAGGGGCTCTGCAAACGCAACATGACACCCGCAGAATATTCCATCAAGTCTGCATTCCAAAATAGCGCTCCTTCTCTTCTGAGCTCTCCCATGCGCCAAAACAGTGGTTCCCCCCCACATTTGGGGTATTGGTGTACTCAGGACAAATTGCACAACAACTTTTGGGGTCCAATTTCTCCTGTTACCCTTGTGAAAAAAAAAAATAGCGGGCTAAAAAATCATTTTTAAGGAAAAAAATTGATTTTTTTATTTTCACTGCTCTGCGTTATAAACTTCTGTGAAGCACATGGGGGTTCAGAGTGCTCACAACACATCTAGATAAGTTCCATAAGAGGTCTAGTTTCCAAAATGGTGTCACATGTGGGGTTTTTTCATTGTTTAGGCACACAGGGGCTCTCCAAATGCATCATGGTGTCCGCTAATGATTGGAGCTAATTTTCCATTCAAAAAGTCAAATGGCGCTCCTTCCCTTCTGAGCCCTGCCGTGCGCCTAAACAGTGGTTTATGACCACATATGAGGTATCTGTGTGCTCAGGAGAAACTGCCCAACAAATTTTAGGATCCATTTTATCCTGTTGCCCATGCAAAAATGAAAAAATTGATGCTAAAATAAAATTTTTGTTGGAAAAATTAAAATGTCCATTTTTTCCTTCCACGTTGCTTTAGTTCCTGTGAAGCACCTGGAGGGTTAATAATCTTCTTGAATGCAGTTTTTTGTAGCTTGAGGGGTGCAGTTTTTATAATGGTGTCACTTTTGGGTATTTTCTACCATATAGACCCTCAAAGTGTCTTCAAAAGTGAGGTGGTCCCTAAAAAAATGGTTTTGTAAATTTTGCTGTAAAAATGAGAAATCGCTGGTCAACTTTTAACCCTTATAACTTCCTTAAAAAAAAAAAATTTTGCTTCCAAAATTGTGCTGATGCAAAGAAGACAAGTGGAAAATGTTATTTATTAACTATTTTGTGTCACATAACTCTCTGGTTTAACGGAATAAAAATTGAAAATTTGAAAATTGCTAAATTTTCAAAATTTTCGCCAAATTTCCATTTTTTTCACAAATAAATGCAAAAATTATCTACCTAAATTTACCACTAACATGAAGCCCAATATGTCACGAAAAAACCATCTCAGAATCGCTAGGATCCGTTGAAGCGTTCCTGAGTTATTACCTCATAAAGGGACACTGGTCAGAATTTCAAAAAATGGCAAGGTCATGAAGGGGTTAATAGCGGTCTACAAATATCAAAAGAGCTGTCATAATGTAGAGGGATCATCCTTATCCTCACTTGCACATGGAAACACAAGGAGCAATGGAATAAAACTGGAAAGGAAAAGATACAGATTAGATATTAGAAACAACTTTTTGACAGTGAAGGTGATCAATGAGTGGAACGGGCCATAAGAGGTGCTGAATGGAAGTCTTCAAACAGAGGCTGAACAGACATCTGTCTGAGATGGTTTAGTGAATCCTGCATTGAGCAGGGGGTTGGATACGATGACCCTGGAGATCCCCTCCAACTCTAACATTTTATTATTCTATAATATGCAGGTCCACATGCAAAGATCCATTACTATTCTTCTCTTTTCATGGCTGTTACACGTCTGGGGTCGAAATGGACATGGATCACCCCAGACGCCATACGAGCAAATACTCCTAACAAACAAGAGGTTCCATCTGTGTCATTTGTTTGCCTCTTCTTTCCCATTCACCAGGAGAGATTTTAGCTTCTTAAATGATCAGACCCTTCTACAGGCCATTACACTCTGCCAGACAGTCTGTCAATTCCTATTCCAAGAACAACATATTTCCCAAGTTTTTTCCCCTAGATTACAGTCTCCTTAGCATAAACAGGTGAACCCCCCACAGTCTCAGACATTTCATTTTCAGAGTATTATCTCCACGAGTCATGTCTTCCAAGTCTTCTGGTCTTTCCTCCACCAATGAGACCTTTTCCGTTCCCACTTTCTCCTCTGTGAGACCACAAAGAAACCTCAAACCGGTGAACAGTCCTGTCTGTTTTTGTTATCTTAGGAGCGAGTCCCGGCATTCAGTGAATTCATCTATGGTGTCCTAGAGAGGTCTATGTTCATGGAAGTTCAGAACAACTACCTTCACATACTATCTTCTGGCTCACTGAGATTTTCACCTGCAGTCCAGGAATCTCCTGCTGGATCCATCCTGATAGTTTTGAAAACTCTTGCACCATCAACTTTTTAAGTGCGTCTCTGATGCTTGCTTAACGGCTAGACTTCTCGACACGCTGCTCGAAAAGAAAAGAGCACAGCTTTTCAACTTGGGCTTCCATTACTTAGACTTCCCTCTCTAGGTAACCTATGCCATGGATTTATATTTTTGGACAATAGGGTAGAGTTTTCTTTTGCACAGTTCTATAACAGGCCTGTCCAGCCTTTATCCCTCCATGAGTCTATAGCCCCTGGCTTTAGGCTCTAATCTCATTCTCATGGGAGATCCTTCAAACGGCTTTGCTAGTAGGTCAGGATGGCAAATGCCGGTCACCTGGGTTGGGTAGCAGTTTTAATATAAATCACATTTTAGGGTCACTGGAATATATTGAAGACTTTCATTTCATTCTTCTCTTCTCTATTAGCAGCATCCTGTACTCTGTCTTGGCAGAATAAGGTGTGTAGGTGGTTGTAAGCAGAAGATATCCCCAAAATGGACAAGTAAGCTGCAAAATTGTCAGATTGCAAAGAACTATATGTGGAGGGAACGGTTTCTGATTTTGAAGATCTGTAATCAGTACTGCTTATAATGAACCCCATGGCATCAAAGAGGATCATCTAGACTCTTCAGCTCATCTCCAGGATGCGTATTTTCCACTCTCAATCGAATTGACGCTGACGATCTCTTGGTTCTCGTTCGTTTTTCCTTTTACTTTCCCCTTCAGCTGGTCCATAGGCAGATCGAAAAGAAGATCTAGGTGGAAACGGTCAGTCATCAGCTGTAAATTGGCCCTGCTAGTCCTGGGATGGAAAGTAAGTATCCTTCTCAAAGCCACTCCCTGGAAATGTCCAGACCTGCTTTCCAGGGTCCTCTATTCCACCAGGATTCTCAGGCTCTCTTTTTGGTGAGACAGCTGTTGAAGTCACGATGTTTATAACTTCAGGTTTCTCCGATCGGGTCTTCAAGACCATGATCAAGGCAATGAAGTGCTCCACAAGGAATTCTTACTCCATTCTCGAACATTGGAGGCCTCTTTTTCACTGGCGGGAACTATACTTCCAGTTCTAATATTTTTTTATTTCTTTCCCTGAGGTTCCTAACAGTTGGGCCGTGATTCTGGTTTGCGCCCTTGTTCCCCCAAGGTGAGGTATCTGCTGTATTCTGGTCCTTGTGCTTAGGGCAGGACATCTATGCAGGGCACAGTTCACTCTGTACCTCCTTCCTAATTCTCATGGACCCTGGTCTCATCAAATTGGGATGTCGCTCTTCAGGGCCCTGCCCAGGTACTCCGTCATTTTTATTCTTCCCTTCTTATACTGGAAGTTGCCTTGCTTGTGTCAATTCCTTCCATTACGCAAGTGTAGTTTTTCCCCTTTATTGTTCTCCACAAAGAAAAAGGTGACCCTGCGTTCTGCTACTTTTTTAAGGTGGTTTTCAGTTTTTCTACTAAGTAGGTTGATCGTTCTTCCTTAACTCTGTTTATCTTTTTTCGATCTAGGAGCAGTCCCCAAAAGAATGCTGGACCTGATCAGGGCAATGCGTCCTTTCCTGTATAAGTCCTATTCCGTCTAGCGATCAGATCCTTGTTCGTGTAGAGGTTATCCCACTTCTAAATCTATTTTCGCCTACAGTATTCCGCTCTGCCATTCCGGTAGCAGATCGGTCTAAGAACAGAGCGCACACACTTGGGGTTGCGACTCTTCCACCAGGGCAGTTGAGCTTTCCTGACCATTTATCTTTAGGCCTTTGTATTGCTGCTGTGCAAAACTGCTTCCTGGTCCTCTGTACTTATTTTCTTCAGGTTCTACAAAGTATACACCTAAGCCTTGGCGGAGATGAGCCTGGTTCACAAGATTTTCAACATGCAGGGTTCGGGGGTCTAACCAGAGGGTTTCAACTTTGTTTTTTCCATTTTGATTTGGGTAGTCTCATGGTTTTTGCAGTGTCTCCCAATGAAATGAGAAAGAAAATTTTGAGTACTTACCGTAAAATCCCTTTCTCAGACCTTTTATTGGGGGAAAAAAGCATATGCCTTTCTTTTAGGCCAGTGTTGTGTTATTTTTAGGTTACGTCTCCTATGGCTTTTTCACTAATAGTATTGAGCGAATTTGTTCGGGTCCCAGCTTTTTCGGCAAGCTATAGCGCTTATCGAATAAGCTACAGCGGGAACCCGGATACATGACGCGCACCGGCTGATCATCGCTGCAGCTGCATGTGTCGTGGCTATGTGACAATCATAGCACATGCATGGAGAGCCTATGTGTTGGGTTCTCCATGCATGTACTGTGACATAGCCGCGACACAAGCAGCTGTGGCGCCGATCAGCTGGTGTGATCCATGTATCTAGGTTCCTACTATAGCTTATTCGGTAAGCGCTATAGCTTGTCGAATAAGCAGGGACTCGAACAAATTCGCTCAACTCTACTCACTAACTGATCAGTCAGTGGGTGTAGCATGCTGGGGATGGCGAGTACCCAAAATCCTTTTTTATTTTGTGAAATAAATCATTAACCTCTTGCCTCATTTTTAAGAATTTTGACGGCAATGAATACCATAAGACCAAAAATATAACTCAAAAAGAAAACAAATTAAAAAAAAAAATGAAATTTATCAAATTGGGGCCTGAAACTTTTCATTCATTTCCAGTATGATAAGTTAAGGCCCAAGTTATTTTTTTTTATTTAACTCAGCCAGTCTAACATTGACCTGATGAGGAGCAAAACCCTGACAAACATTTCTGGAATGAGCGATTTCTTCAGTCATGTTGAAGGGGTCAGACAATGGCTACTGGACAGCTAATTAGTTGTATAAGTGGCACTTTAGGTGCAGCTTTCTTCCCTCCTATTTGGATGCTGGCTTGACAAAAGTAATGCAAGACAAGATCAGTGATTGAACAAAGGGGGTATTATGTTTAAGAGCATGTGAGAGAAAGAATTATATATCTATCCTGACTTCATTTTGGCTATTGTAAGTGCATCAAATTGCTTGAAAATGAAGTCAATGCAAAGATAAAGGGTCTCAGGTCTTAAAGAAAACAGCAAAGTGAAAGAAATTAGAGCCACACCTAGACCCTAGAGCTGGGTGTAGATAGTATTAACGTTTGCCAATTAGATGTACCGTATTTTCCAGCGTATCAGACGACTGAGCGTTTAAGACGACCCCTAACTTTTCCAGTTAAAAAATAAAATCTTCTCAAAAGTCGGGGTTGTCTTATACATCGGGTGTCGTCTTATAGGACAATGTGCCCAGAAAAACAAGCCTCTTTCACATGTCTGACCTTCCCTTTTATCCTAGTACCTCCTTCTCTGCCTCTCAGATCTCACTCTTGAGGACGGCAGTGAAGCGGTGCAGGTGCGCATGTACGAGATCTGAGAGGCAGAGTAGGAGGTAATAGGATACAAGGGCAGGACAAACGGGTGAAAGTCTTAGTTACTTACCGTTAACGGTATTTTTCGAAGACCATGACAGCACCCAACGAGAGAGGGGATCCGCCCTTCAGGAACAGGAAACCTACAGATACATAAGGGCGGCACCTCTCCCACGCATCAGTTGGTTTACAGAGCACAAGAGGACCACCAAGGTTAATGACAATCACAAGCTCTATACAACATTATTGCGTTTCAGTATTTCATCCTATGTGAAACATAAGAGGAAGAAGTGCGCGCCGATAAGATAAAGGGAGGGAATACAAGGGGTGCTGTCATGGTCTTCGAAAAATACCGTTAACGGTAAGTAACTAAGACTTTATTCGAAGCACATGACAGCACCCAACGAGAGAATTAGAGAGTAATAACTACTCAGGGAGGGACTACAGCCTGCAGCACCCTTACCCCAAAGGAGAGATCAGAGGAGGCACCCAGGTCTAATCTGTAATGATTAAAGAAAGTGCTTGGAGAGGACCAAGTGGCGGCCTTGCATATCTGGTCGATGGAGATTTCCGACCTTTCTGCCCACGAGGTTGCCACGGCTCGAGTGAAATGTGCCCTCAGTTTTCCTGGTGACGGCTTGCCTTTTGAGGTGTAAGCTAATGTAATGGCCTCCCTGATCCATCTAGCTAGTGTGGCCCTTGATACTCTAAGGCCCTTCCTGGGTCAGTTATAGCTAGATACTCCAAGAGACATCTCCTCACATCTAAGGTATGGAGTTTTTCTTCTTTTTGGTTACTAGGATTAGGCAGGAATGATGGCAGGATTATCTCCTGAGATCTATGGAAGGTGGAGGCCACCTTAGGTAGGTATGCCGGATCGGCCCTGAGTATTACTCTATCGTCCTGAATTTGTGTATACGGAGGAAGCCTAGAGAGCGCCTGAATGTCACTCACCCTTCGTGCTGATGTTAGAGCCACTAAGAAAGCTACTTTGATGGAGAGGGTTTTAATCGAGGCAACTGAGATGGGTTCAAATGGGGCCTCCGTCATGGCTGTGAGCACTAGGTTTAAATCCCAAGGCATAAACATATTCTTGACTATGGGCCTGGACCTAGCTGCCGCTTTGATAAATCTACTGACCCAATAGTTTCTGGCTCTGGCTATGTCACAGTTAAAAAGGGCTCCCAGGGAAAACCTGCACTTTAAGGGTACTGGTGGAAAGACCCATATTTAAGCCTTTTTGTAGAAATTCTAGGATTTGAGCTATTGGAACGGATTCCCTAGCTACAATTTTTGAGTCCTGTAAAAATTTCTTCCAGGTCCTGGCATAAATCTTTGTTGTAACTTCCTTCCTGCTCTTAAGGAGGGTACTTATCAAACCTGGAGAAAACCCCTTATCTAAAAATAGCGACCGTTCAAATTCCACGCCATCAGATGCAGGCCAGCCACCTGAGGATGGTACACTGGACCCTGGGACAGGAGATCCGGAACGTCCGGTAGGATCCATGGGTTGGCTACTGACATGGTCCTGAGGCTCGAGAACCAAGCCCTCTTGGGCCAAAAGGGTGCTACCAAAATCACTTTTGCTTTGTCCTTTCTGATCTTCCTGACTACCAGAGGAATCAGAGACAAGGGAGGAAAGGCGTAAGCTAGTGCAAAGTCCCATTGTATCAGAAAGGCATCTACTGCCAGCAGACTTTCTCTGGGGTTTAGGGAACAGAACTGTTTTACCTTCCGGTTCCTTCTGGTGGCGAAGAGATCTACGTCTGGTTGCCCCCATTTGTGTACAATCAGGTCGAAGATGACACTTTAGTGACCACTCACCCTGTCTTAGAAGGTGGAGGCTTAAAAAATCTGCTGTGGTGTTTTCCTCTCCTTTTATATGTAGTGCTGTTAAAGATAGACAATGTCTTTCTGCCAGATGGAACAGGCGCTCTGTTATTTGCATGAGAGGACCTGATTGTCGGATAGAACTCGTACGTGATGACCCTGTAGATAAATGAGGAGTCTTTTTACTGCCAGTTCTACCGCTGTAAGCTCCTTCATGTTAGAGGACATGTCTATCTGATGATGTTGCCATAAGCCCTGCACTACAGAATCACACATATGAGCCCCCCAACCAGTGGGACTAGCATCTGTGGTGACCACTCGGGTTACATTATACTCCCAGGGCACCCCTTTGGATAGGTTACGATTATCCAGCCACCATTCTAGGGATTTTATTGTGGCCTGGGATAAGGTTAGTCGGCTTTCCAAGCGACCCCCCAGACTCTTATCATATCGCAAGACTTCAGCTTGTAAAGTCCTAGCATGAAACCGTGCCCATTGCACCGCAGGGATGCAGGAAGAAAAAGAGCCCAACAAGGACATGGCTTTCCTGAGGGACATGGTGGGGTTATTGGAAGCATTTAGGATCTGATAGCGCAGGCGTATTAGTTTGTCGGGTGGAAGCCGGCATTCTTGTTTTTGGGAATCTAAGGTTAGGCCTAAAAAACTGTTGTACTCTGATGGGCCGCAACCGAGATTTCGCAACATTTAGTAGCCACCCCAACTGTTCTAGGACAGATATTGTTTTATTTAACTGTTCCCGACAATGGTCCGCTGTTCTACCTATTATCAGGAAGTCATCGAGGTAGGGAATTATCAGGATTTGAAATTCTCGCAGGTGGGCCATCACTTCTGCTACAACCTTTGTGAATACCCGAGGGGCAACTGCAAGACCAAACGGAAGGGCTTTATATTGAAAATGTTGTAGCGAACCTTTCAGCCAAACTGCAACTCTAAGAAAGCGCTGATGGGTTACATGGATAGGGACATGGTAATAGGCGTTTTTCAAGTCCAATACCACCATGAAACAGTTTTCAAACAATAATTTTATTGTGGAATTGATGGTCTCCATCTTAAACGGCCGTATTACCAGGAATTTGTTCAAGGCTTTTAAATTAATTATCGTCCTGAAGGAGCAGTCTGGCTTCCGGACTAAAAATAGAGGGGAGTAGAAGCCTCTACCCCTTTCCATTGCCGGTACCTGCACCAGGACCCCCTTATAGCATAAATCGAGAAATTCTGCCTCCAGTACCGCCTGTTCTGATGAAGAAGACCGGGTGGGAGTGATTTTAAAGGTATCTCGGGGTAGCTCAGAAAACTCTAACCGAAGTCCTGAAGCCACTAGGCCCAAAATTCATCTGCTGTTGGATATTCGGGACCAGGCCGGGTAGAAGGCTGACAATCTACCTCCCACCGGAGCCGCTAGTCATTTGGAAGTTTTCTTGGAATCTCGAGACAGGCCCCTGAACATGTATCCCGTACCTTTCCTCTTTCTATCGTCCCATGTGCCTCGTTCCCTGGACGACTTTCTACAGTTAAATCTCTTCCTGCCGAAAGGACGTCTATATGAGGGATTCGGAATACTGGGGAATTTTTTCTTATCATCCCCTGCCTTTTCCAAGAGTTCGTTTAGGACAGGGCCAAACAAGTATTCGCCCTCACAAGGGATAGAACAGAGACGGGATCTGGCCTGAATATCTCCCGGCCAACACTTCAGCCATAGCGCTCTTCGCGCTGCATTTGATAGTCCCGCAGCCCTGGCGGCCATCCTTACAGAGTCAGCCGAAGAATCCGCCAAAAAAGCTGCTGCACTCTGAATTATTGGAAGGGACCTTAGCATGGACTCCCGGGAGGCACCTTCTTCCAACTGCGATTTTAGCTGGTCCAGCCAGACCACCACGGATCTAGTCGTGCAAGTGGCAGCCACCACTGGTCTCAAGGCTCCCGCTGACATCTCCCAAGTACCTTTCAGAAAAGAGTCTGCTTTTTTATCCAGCGGATCTTTTAAGCTCCCCATGTCCTCAAAGGGTATGGAGGACTTCTTGGAGGCTTTAGCTACCGCAGCATCTAGTTTTGGAGCTTTGTCCCATTTATCCACTGATGGATCTTCAAAGGGGTATCTACGCTTGAATGCCGGGGCAAATGAACCCCTTTTTTCTGGCTTTTTCCACTCTTTATCAGGTTCTGAATCGTATTATTTAAGGGAAAAGACCTACGTTTCTTTGGGTCTAACCCCCTGAACATAAAGTCCTGCACAGAACGCTCAGGTCTCGAGTCTTCTATCCCCATGGTGGATCTGATTGCCCTGACTAATCTATCTATTTGATCTAGGGGAAAGCAAAATCTGGTAGAATCCTCCTCTGACGAGGAAGATGAGTGGGAAGGAGATGATGAAGAAGTGGACCTCAGAGAATCTTCGCCTCTCCTAGGCCTAGCTGGGGAATCTGAGTCCGAAACCCTTAATCCCCGTTTCGACCAAGACGATTCACCTTGAGAAATGGCTTTCATCTCTGTCCTAATCATATCCCTCAGGTTCGAAGTAAAGTCAGGGGTTTCTTCAGCTACCTGTAGGGAGTGCGGGGGAGATTCGTAAGGCACTGTCCTGTTTCAGTCAGGGACTATCGCCCCCCCCTTTTTTTCCGACCCCTACCGTCTGCTGAACACAAGGCTGACACAACCTTTTAGGGTAGGCGTCAGGCAGGGGTTGGCCGCAGAGGGCATACTCCCTATGTTTCGATTTTCCTGCACACTTCTTTCCCTGATAAATGGAAACACAAGGGAGGAAAAAACTGCATCATCGGGTGTACTTTCACGTAGATCTCTTACCCACCAGCAGCAATAGGTACCGGATCACGGGGGGGGGTGGGGGGGTACCAGGTTATGATGATGCCTCCACCGCCCTGGAGGAACCTTTACGGTTGGACTGACCATGACCTTTGACCTTCATCTGCGGCCTTGTGCGAGTCTCATGCTCGTCATGCAGACCCTGCTGCTCTGCAGGAGCTTCTGACCCCTCCATAGTGGATCAGAAGAGTCTGTGCAGCAGGTCAGGCCCCTTTTATCCCCGGACGAGAAGCATCGAGGCAAGGGGTCCGCCCCCCGGGTCTAGCCCGTCCCCGCAACGCAGCGTCCACGCTCCCAGCGCCCGCCGGCCTAGTCGCCCCGCATACCGGAGTCGGGCCAAGACACCCAGCGGAGCAGGTGATAAAAAAAAAGCCGGCCGGCTCCTGACTTCCGGTCCAGCGCCCCAATCCCCGTCCCCCGCGATGCGTCACCTCCACCTTACAGGAAGATCACAGGGACGCGCCGGGGGAAAATGCAAAGGCGCCGAACCAGGCCCGGATACCCCCAGAAGCCTGCCACCTGCGCCGACTCCGTGGCAGACAGCCGGCCAGGCGCCGCAGGACGCCAGGCCGCTAAGGAGGACCGAGCACCCAGGAGGGGATGGACCTATACTTACCATCACGCTGGCTAGAAGACGGGATCCTCCGGACACCGCTCCCTGCTGCTCCGCTCACTGCCGTGGAGCCCTGCCCGGACCCACCGTAGAGCCTCCAGGGTCCCCGCACCAGGTCGAGGTAGGAGACTACTTGCTACCTGGGTCGACTGGCCGGCCTGGGAAAAGGAAGATCTTCATTCTGTAGGATTTCCGTCCTCCAGGAACAGGAAACCAACTGATGCGTGGGAGAGGTGCCGCCCTTATGTATCTGTAAGTTTCCTGTTCCTGAAGGGCGGATCCCCTCTCTTGTTGGGTGCTGTCATGTGCTTCGAATAAAGAGGCGTGTTTTTCTGGGCACAGCGCTGCTTTTTTTTTTTCCATAGACCGGCGTCTCAGACGCTGCAGCTTGCTTCACACTTACATCTTCCCGGTGAGGCGCCCCTCACCTAGTCATCGGGACTGCTCCCACAACCATATGCGGCGACCGTATATTGCTCCGCACCCGCCCTATAAGACACTTAGCGTATAAGACGAACTCAGACTTTTAAGAAGATTTTCAGGGGTTAAAAAGTCGTCTTATACAATAGAAAATACAGGATGTTTGCTAATGCCAGCAGATATGTAGAGATACTGCACTAACTGGTACGCTGCTGCTTTTCTCTGATTTTAATTTCATGTAGCATACTTCAGATTTACTGAATGCATATTGATATGTCAGTGATCCTCACTCCTAGGCCTATCCCTCCATCTTAATCTGTCTTCAGCTTGATGCTAGGCAAATGTTCTATTAGCTGCAATCTGTTAATTGTTCCGTGCTGTGAGCTGTACTCCTGCTCCTTTCTCCTCCCCTCTCTCTCTCCCACCTGGCTTAATTTCTTTGACATTTGAATGGTATAAGTTGAATGGAGCAGGTCAGAAATGACCTTGGTCAGATGCAACATTTTAAGTGTGACATCTTTGAAGTGTTACATCAGAAATATACCAGAATGAGTCCAGAAATCTGTTAGAAGGTAAGAATAATCACTGTCTTCTAATTTTACTTGCCTTCCTCTTCTTACCCTGCTCTTTAACCATGCTTACATTTGCCCTCACTGTTTTTGCTCCACTAATCTTCACGCTCCTCAAACCCCTGCAAGCTCGAACCAAATAACTGTCTCCCCCTCTCTCTTACCCCCCTACATCGCCTCATCTGTAGACCTGCTTCTTAACCTCAGACCTTTCCCACTAAAATATAACGTAAGCCGGTAACTCTCCTTCACCCATCTGCTTTCCCTTTCACTGCTTCTTCTAACTGCTGGCGACATA
Source organism: Oophaga sylvatica (assembly GCA_033576555.1). Classification (NCBI taxonomy): domain Eukaryota; kingdom Metazoa; phylum Chordata; class Amphibia; order Anura; family Dendrobatidae; genus Oophaga; species Oophaga sylvatica. The sequence goes on along the minus strand of JARQOD010000002.1, from coordinate 50,440,724 downwards.
TCCCCCAATCCTGCCCCCCCCCCCACCTCATACATTCCCCTAATCCTCACCCCTATACTTCTCACAGTAAGAGAAAGTACCGCAATCCCTCACACTTAAAACCTGTGCCACTGACCCCTACCCCCAGCTTCCTCTCTCTGGAGCACTCTGGAACGCCCGCTCCGTCTGCAACAAGCTCCACGATCTCTTTACTTTCTGCAACCTCTCCTTCCTGGCCCTCACTGAGACCTGGCTGACGCCCCGACACGGCCTCCCCTGCTGCACTGAGTTACAGTGGCCTCCACTTCACCCACACTCCTCGCTCTGGCAACAGACATGGTGGAGGCATGGGTTTCCTTCTTTCTAATAAGGCTAGGTTCACATTGCGTTTAAACCGGTCCGTTCAACACATAGCGTTGACGGGCTGGTAACGGTATAGCATAAAGCGATCACGTTATGCTATACCCGCTAGCGCAGATGAATCATCAGATGATTCATCTGTCCTAGCGATGACAGAGCCCAGACGCTGCAGGCCACGTCCGAGGCTCAGTCACTGAATGACGGCACGTCGCGAACGCATGCCGCTTTACGGCATGCGTCGCGATGCGCCCGACAATGGGGTTCAATGGCAGCGTTAACGGACTGCATTACACCGCGTTATAACGCAGTCCGTCTAACGGACTGCATCAACGCAATGTGAACCCATCCTAACTGCTCCTTCAACCCTATCCAACCCCCACCCTCCCTTCCTTTCAGGTCCACTCGGTCCGTATCTACTCTCCCTCTAATCTCCAAATGGCCGTCACATACCAACCACCGGGCTCAGCCACTAACTTCATTGACCAATTCTCCAGCTGGCTTCTTCACTTTCTCTCTGCTGACATCCCCACCATCATCAGGGGTGACTTTAATATTCCTAGTGACACCTGCCAGCCAGCAGCCTCCAAACTCCTGTAACTTCATCCTTTGGACTTACTCAGTGGTCCTCCACAGCCACCCACACAGACGGACATACATTAGACCTCATCTTCACCTGCCTCTGTTCCCTATCTAATCTCACAACCTCTCCCCTATCTGACCACCACCTACTCACCGTCTCATCCCTGTCCTCTTCACCTGCCCCCAATGTCCAGCCACTGGCGCATCCCCGCAGAAACCTCACAAACCTAGACATTCACAGACTCTCAGACTCTCTTCTACCTCTATACTCCATATCTTCACTCCACGACACCGACACCGCTTTTTATAACACCACCTCACATCTGCCATAGACTCAGTCGCCCCTCTCACGCACGGCAAAGTGCGACGAATCAATAGGCAACATTGGCACAACAATCTCATCAAAAAACTTCGACAATCATCCAGGGTCGCGGAGCAGCATTGGAAGAAAACACGCCTGCCAGACGGCTTCACTGATTTCAAACAAGCTACACTTGCCTTCAAAATAGCCCTCACCTCTGCTAAACAGACCTATTTCACAAACCTTGCATCTTCATTATCCTACAACCCAAAACAACTGTTCAGCACATTCAACTCTCTCCTCCGCACACCACTGCCACCTCCATCTCCCCTCATCTCTGCCGATGACTTTACCACATACTTCAAAAATAAGATCGACCAAACAAGGCAAACCTTTACTGTTCCACCACCCCAACCACTACATATACCAGACCTCTGCCCTTCTCTAATATCCTCCCTCTCCAACATCACTGAAGGAGAGCTTACTCATCTCCTTTTCAAATCACACCTCACCACCTGTGCACTTGACCCCATCCCTTCCCACCTGCTCCCCAACTTCACTAACACGCTCATCCCAGCCCTAACCCATCTCTTCAACCTATCGCTATCTTCTGGTACCTTTCCCTCTGCCTTCGAACATGCCACCATCACACCCATCCTCAAAAAAACAAACCTTGACCCAACTGCTATGCCCAGCTATCGGCCAATAGCATTGCTCCCGTTTGCTTGCAAATTCCTTGAGCAGCATGTCCACACTCAACTTTCCTCCCACCTCTCATCTAACTTTCTCCTTGACAACCTCCAATCTGGCTTCTGCCCCCACCACTCCACTGAAACTGCCCTGACCAAAATTACTAATGACTTACTCACAGCCAAAGCTAACCGACAGTTCTCCATCCTCCTCCTCCTTGAACTGTCCTCTGCCTTTGACACAGTCGACCACTGCCTACTGCTACAGATTCTTTCATCCCATGGCATCAAAGACCTTGCCCTGTCCAGGATCGCCACTTACCTTTCCGACCGCACATTTATCATCTCCCACTCCCACACTACCTCCTCATCCCGCCCTCTCTTTGTTGGAGTCCCTCAAGGCTCTCTCCTGGGGCCCCTACTTTTTTCCATCTATACCCTTGGCCTAGGACAACTCAAAGTCCCATGGCTTCCAGTACCACCTGTATGCGGACGACACTCGGATCTACCTCTCTGGCCCAGATGGCACCTCTCTGCTGTCCAGAATCCCGGAGTGTCTATCAGCCATATCCTCCTTTACCTCTCGCTTCCTAAACCTCAATGTAGACAAACCCGAACTCATCATCTTTCCTCCATCTCACGTATCTTCCCTACCTGATCTATCGTTTATGGTAAATGGTATCACGCTTTCTCCCGCACCTGAAATCCGCTGCCTCGGAGTAACTCTCGACTCTGCCCTGTCCTTCAAACCACGCATCCAAACTCTTGCCAACTCCTGTCGCCGCCAACTTAAAGACAATTCCAGAATCTGTCCCTTCCTCAGCCCTCAATCTACTAAAACTCTTGTGCATGCCCTCATCATCTCTCGCCTTGATTACTGCAACACCCTCCTCTGCGGCCTCCCCATCAACTCTCTTGCACCACTCCAATCTGTCCTCAACTCTGCTGCCCGACTAATCCACCTCTCCCCTCGCTACTCCCCTGCTTCTCCCCTCTGCAAATCCCTCCACTGGCTCCCAAATCCTCAATGAATCCAGTTCAAACTACTGACACTGACCTACAAAGCCATCCACAACCTGTCCCTTCCCTATATCTCTGAACTAATCTCCCAATATGTTCCTTCACGTAATCTTCGATCCTCCCAAGACCTACTAATATCCTCCACACTTATTCGTTCCTAACACAACCGCCTCCAAGATTTCTCCCGAATATCCCCCATCCTCTGGAATTCCACACTCCAACATGTACTAATAATCTTGGATCATTCAGACGGAACCTGAAAACCCATCACTTCAGGAAAGCCTACAGCCTGCAATAACCATTCTGCCGTCTTGCCACCAATACCCGAGCATCCGCCTCGCCACCACTACCCTAGCCGCCGCCTCCACCCGACCTGCAGCCTCGCCGCCACCACCCGAGCTGCAAACCACCACCTGAGCTGCCGCCTCGCTGCCACCACCCGAGCTGCAGCCACGCCGCCACCACCAGAGTTGCCGCCTCGCCGCCACCACCAGAGCTGCCGCCTCGCTGCCACCAGCAGAGCTGCCGCCTCGCTGCCACCACCACCAGAGCTGCCGCACCCCCGACATTCTGTTTCTTCCCCATTATCCCATAGACCGCAAGGACAGAGTCCTCTACCCTCTGTACCAGTCTGTCACTGTAAATTTGTTTACTGTAAACGACATCTATAACTTTGAATGTAACCCCTTCTCATGTACAGCACCATGGAATTAATGGCGCTATATAAATAAATAATAATGAGCTGAGAATTATATTGATTGTTACAATATACAGTATAGACCAAAAGTTTGGACACACCTTCTCATTCAATGATTTTTCTGTATTTCCATGACTATGAAAATTGTAGAATCTCACTGAAGGCATCAAAACTATGAATTAACACATGTGGAATTATATATTACACCTTACAAAAAAGTGTGAAACAACTGAAAATATGTCTTATATTCTAGGTTCTTCAAAGTAGCCACCTTTTGCTTTGATTACTGCTTTGCACGCAGAAAAGATGAACGGACGGACTCTACATGCCTGGTTCCCACCGTGAAGCATGGAGGAGGTGGTGTGATGATGTGGGGGTGCTTTGCTGGTGACACTGTTGGGGATTTATTCAAAATTTAAGGCATACTGAACCAGCATGGCTACCACAGCATCTTGCAGCTGCATGCTATTCCATCCGGTTTGCATTTAGTTGGACCATCATTTATTTTTCAACAGGACAATGACCCCAAACACACCTCCAGGCTGTGTAAGGGCTATTTGACCAAGAAGGAGAGTGTTGAGGTGCTACGCCAGATGACCTGGCCTCCACAGTCACCAGACCTGAACCCAATCGAGATGGTTTGGGGTGACCAGGACCGCTCACCGCTTCAATTTTGAATAAATCCCCAACAGTGTCACCAGTAAAGCACCCCCAGACCATCACACCACCTCCTCCATGCTTCACAGTGGGAACCAGGCATGTAGAGTCCATCCGTTCACCTTTTCTGCGTGCAAAGCAGTAATCAAAGCAAAAGGTGGCTACTTTGAAGAACCTAGAATATAAGACAAATTTTCAGTTATTTCACACTTTTTTGTAAAGTGTAATGTATACAGGTCCTTCTCAAAAAATTAGCATATAGTGCTAAATTTCATTATTTTTCCATAATGTAATGATTACAATTAAACTTTCATATATTTTAGATTCATTACACACCAACTGAAATTTGTCAGGTCTTTTATTGTTTTAATACTGATGATTTTGGCATACAACTCCTGATAACCCAAAAAACCTGTCTCAAAAAATTAGCATATCAAGAAAAGGTTCTCTAAACGACCTATTACCCTAATCTTCTGAATCAACTAATTAACTCTAAACACATGCAAAAGATTCCTGAGGCTTTTAAAAACTCCCTGCCTGGTACATTACTCAAAACCCCCATCATGGGTAAGACTAGCGACCTGACTGATGTCAAGAAGGCCATCATTGACACCCTCAAGCAAGAGGGTAAGACCCAGAAAGAAATTTCTCAACAAATAGGCTGTTCCCAGAGTGCTGTATCAAGGCACCTCAATGGGAAGTCTGTTGGAAGGAAACAATGTGGCAGAAAACGTTGTACAAAGAGAAGAGGTGACCGGACCCTGAGGAAGATTGTGGAGAAGGACCGATTCCAGACCTTGGGGGATCTGAGGAAGCAGTGGACTGAGTCTGGTGTAGAAACATCCAGAGCCACCGTGCACAGGCGTGTGCAGGAAATGGGCTACAGGTGCCGCATTCCCCAGGTAAAGCCACTTTTGAACCATAAACTGCGGCAGAAGCGCCTGACCTGGGCTACAGAGAAGCAGCACTGGACTGTTGCTAAGTGGTCCCAAGTACTTTTTTCTGATGAAAGCAAATTTTGCATGTCATTCGGAAATCAAGGTGCCAGAGTCTGGAGGAAGACTGGGGAGGAGGAAATGCCAAAATGCCTGAAGTCCAGTGTCAAGTACCCACAGTCAGTGATGGTGTGGGGTGCCATGTCAGCTGCTGGTGTTGGTCCACTGTGTTTCATCAAGGGCAGGGTCAATGCAGCTAGCTATCAGGAGATTTTGGAGCACTTCATGCTTCCATCGGCTGAAATGCTTTATGGAGATGAAGATTTCATTTTTCAGCACGACCTGGCACCTGCTCACAGTGCCAAAACCACTGGTAAATGGTTTACTGACCATGGTATTACTGTGCTCAATTGGCCTGCCAACTCTCCTGACCTGAACCTCATAGAGAATCTGTGGGATATTGTGAAGAGAAAGTTGAGAGACGCAAGACCCAACACTCTGGATGAGCTTAAGGCCGCTATCGAAGCATCCTGGGCCTCCATAACACCTCAGCAGTGTCACAGGCTGATTGCCTCCATGCCACGCCGCATTGAAGCAGTCATTTCTGCAAAAGGATTCCCAAACAAGTATTGAGTGCATAACTGAACTTTATTATTTGATGGTTTTTTTGTTTGTTTTTAAAAAACACTTATTTTATAGGATGGTTGAAATACACGGATTTTGGTAAGAACTTACCTGTAAAATCCTTTTCAGCGAAGGAAGGAAGAGAGACACAGTAATTCATTACTGATGGGTAGGCAGAGCTCCAGATCAGGATGACACCTCAGATCAAAAGCGTGTTGACTGGCTGGCTCCTCCAGCTCGGGCTCCTCCTACTCAGCTCCTTCAGTCGTACCAAAGCTTTAGGGAAGAACCAAGATCACCAGCGGAGCAACATAACCCCTTCTGAAGGAACTTCAGAGAAAACACAAGAATACAGGTTATGCATGCAAAGTAAGCCAAAAACCACAGAGTTCCAGGGACTACTCACTGAACCTGACTACTGTGATGAGCTGGCGATGCTGGAACAGAGCCTTAGCGCGCTGACCACAGCCCAGATATCGCAATCAGATAAGGGTCGCGCTGCATCTGAAAACATCAACACACTTCTGCCTTGGGAGGGTGCTGTGTCTCTCTTCCTTCCTTCGCTGAAAAGGATTTTACAGGTAAGTTCTTACCAAAATCCGTGTTTCAGCTGCAGATGGAAGGAAGAGAGCCACAGTAATTCATTACTGATGGGACGTCCCAAAGCAGTTCAAAAATAAGGGTGGGAAAAAACCAACAAAAGGCAGAAACCCAACAACCTTAACAAAAAAGCGCAACTAGCGCTAAACACAAGTTCATCTAGAACTTTAAACTACAGCTGCCTGCAGGACCCTACGTCCGAGGGCTGCATCAGCGGAAGCACTGACGTCCACTTTGTAAAACTTTGTAAACGTGTGGACAGAGCGCCAAGTTGCCGCCCGGCAGAGCTGCACTGCCGAGGCACCTTGATGGAAAGCCCACGATGAAGCCACAGCTCTCGTGGAATGGGCTCGAATCTTGATCGGACAAGATTCACCCCCAAGACGGTAAGCTTCCAAAATAGCTGACAGGATCCAACGAGCTATAGAATCCTTGGAAGCTCGTTGACCACGCCGACGACCTGCTGGAACCACAAACAGGGAGTCCGTTTTACAAAAACCTTGAGTAATAGATAGATAAAACTTCAAGGCCCGCACTAAATCCAATGTGTGTAAAGCTCGCTCTTTCGCGTTCTTCGGATCCGGACAGAGTGAAGGCAACACAATATCCTGGTTAACATGAAATTGTGACACCACTTTAGGTAGGAAATCACCCCGTGTGCGAAGCACCACACGATCTGGAAAAAACTCCAGAAAAGGAGGCGAGCAAGAAAGAGCTGCCAACTCAGAAACTCTCCTCAAAGAGGTGACCGCTACTAGGAAGGCCACCTTCCAAGAAAGTAAAGAAAGGCTAGCAGAATCCATAGGCTCAAAAGGTTTATGCTGAAGAGCCTCCAAGACAAGGTTGAGCCGCCAAGGAGACACAGGCGCCTTCCGCGGCGGAAACTTACGAGCTATACCGCGGAAAAAGGAAAGTACGTCCCTATGCGAGGCAATGGTTCTCCGAAACAATAAGGACAGAGCAGAAACCTGACCTTTCAGGGTGCTGACTGCCAAACCCTTGTCTAACCCATGCTGCAGAAACGCCAACAGATTGGGAATGGAAAATTTTCTCGGGTTCCGAGAGGAACCCAAACACCACAAAAAGAAGGTTTCCCAAGTTTTGTGGTAAATCCTAGAAGTAGCCGGACTTCTTGCAGCTCGAAGAGTAGCAATGACCTCGGCTGAAAAACCTCTACGGGTTAAGATTTCGGTCTCAAGAGCCACGCCGTCAAACGCAGAGACTTCAAGTCCGGATGACAAACGGGCCCCTGAGTCAACAAGTCCGGACGAAGGGGAAGTGGAAAAGGAGATGCCGCCGACAGCGACATTATTGTCGAGAACCACATCCTTCTTGGCCAATCTGGAGCTATGAAAATAGCTGGAATTCTCTCTAGTCTGATCCGACGCAGTACTAGAGGAAGTAAGGATATCGGCGGGAATACATAGATTAGCTCGAACTGATCCCACTGAGCCACTAGAGCATCCACTGCCACAGCCTTTGGGTCCTTGTACCTGGACATGAACGTCGGTAACTTGGCATTGGACCTGGATGCCATCAAATCCACTTGGGGATTTCCCCAACGGGAGCACAGTAGTGCAAAAACTTCCGGGTGGAGACTCCATTCTCCGGGATACATCTTCTTGCGACTGAGAAAGTCCGCTGTAACATTCTGAACCCCTGGAATGTGAATCGCAGAAATGGCTGGTACTCTGGCCTCGGCCCAAATCAGAATCCGGGACACCTCCACCATGAGTCTGGAGCTCCTTGTCCCGCCTTGGTGATTGATATATGCGACAGCCGTCGCATTGTCTGTCCTCGGACTAGCTGACCGCTCAAAGGGACCGTCCAATGCTGGCGGCAAAGGAAAATCGCCCTCAAATCCAGAATGTTGATCGGAAGAACAGACTCTGCCGATGACCATACCCCCTGAATCCAGAGATTGTTCCAAACACCCCCCCAGCCCGTCAGGCTGGCATCGGTGGTTATGACTGACCACTTCGGAGGGAGGAAGGACTTCCCCAGGGAAAATGCCCCTGGACGTAACCACCATCCTAGAGAATCTCGCACCGCGCGAGAAATGGTGACACTGCAATCCAGCGATTGCGACAGATTCCATCGACTCAGGATGAACCTTTGGAGAACCCTGGAATGAAACTGGGCAAAAGGAATCGCCTCCATGGACGCCACCATCAGTCCCAGAAGACGCATACACTTCCGCAGGGACATTGCTGTCGAGGATTTCATAATCTGCACATGTCGAAGAAGACATGCCTGTTTGTCCGGCGGTAGAGAAACTACTGTCCGAATCGTGTCGAGATGCATCCCCAAAAAGAGGATTGCCCTCGATGGTTCCAGGAACGACTTCTCCCAATTGACCAGCCAACCGAAGTCCTTCAGAAGCTGAAGAGACAAATCGCGAGCCGTCACTGCCTCCTCTTCCGAGGAAGCCACGATCAAAAGATCGTCCAGATAAGGAAGAATCGTAATCCCCTGTCTTCGAAGGATTGCCATGAGGGGCGCCAGAATTTTTGTAAAGACTCTGGGCGCTGAGGCTAGGCCGAAAGGCAGAGCCACGAACTGATAGTGATCCTGTCCTATGGCAAACCGAAGAAAGCGCTGATGAGCCCTTCCGATGGAAACATGCAAATAGGCGTCGCGAATATCGATTGACACCAGAAAATCGTTCTGTGACAGAGCTGCTACAACAGAGCGAAGTGACTCCATGCGAAATTTTCGGGTGTGGACATGCCGGTTTAATCGCTTGAGATCCAGAATCGGGCGAAATTTGTTCTCCTTTTTGGGAACCACAAAAAGGTTGGAATAAAAACCTTTTCCTCGGTCCTCTGACGGAACCGGTATTATTACACCCTTTTGTAGCAGAAATTCGACCTCTCGCTGCAGAGCGACAAAAAGCTCGGGTTCTGACGGAATGCGAGACTGACGAAAAATATTTGGGGGTCGAGAAGAAAACTAAGAAATAGCCTGCCGACACTACCCGCGTTACCCAGGAATCTGGAACGCGAGACATCCAAATCGCCTTGAAGTGAAGCAGGCGACCCCCCACTCGAGAGTCCTCGAGTGGACCCCTGGCGTCAGTCCGACTTGGCGGGCTTCTTGTCAGATTCCCGCTTGTCCTGACGGAAATTCTGCTTCCAGGGAGTACGAGCTTTCTGAGAGGACTTCTTTCCCGAGAAAGAACGACCCGATCCCCACGAGGAGTGACCGAATCGTCCTCGGCCCCGAAAGGACCGCCGACCGCTATAGACACCAGGCTTGCTAGACACCGAAGCCATGGCCCTACGCTGTGGCAATGCTGTTTCCTTCGCCTTTGCCTTGGAAATCAGCTCCGTGAGGTCGGATCCAAAAAGGAGGCCACCCTTGTAAGGTAAGGCCAATAAACCTTGTTTGGAAACTGCGTCCCCGGCCCACTGTCTGAGCCATAAAGCTCTTCTGACTGTGACCGCTGTAGACTGCGCTCTGGCCAGAAGGGATGCCGTATCCAGACCGGCATCAAAGATATAACAGGCTGCAGTTTCCAACCATTCGCAAATTTCCTGTATATCAGATAACGAAAATCCGTTCTGCAACGCCGTCTTTAGACGTGCCAACCAGCCTAGAGAGGCTCTAGAAGCACACATGGATCCTAGCACCGCTCGGAATCCATGACCCGCGGCCTCATAACTTGATTTTGCCGCCATCTCCGTTTTTCTGTCCAACGGCTCCTGCAAACTCGCCTTCCCTTTAACAGGGAGTAATGAGGACTTACTAAGCTGGGATAAGGAAACATCCACCTCAGGAGCAGAAGTCCAATTATCCTTTAACTCCGCAGAGCAAGGATAAAGCGCATCGAAGAAATGCGTTCCGTGAAAACGCTTATCTGGACACAGACGTTCCTCTTCTATTACACTATTAAGCTCCTCCAGAGCTGGTAATGTTGTACGCGAAGTACGGTACTCCTGGAACATACGTGCTGATTTACCAGGACGACTAGCTACCACCTCCGGTAACTGTAAAACCTCTCTCATGGCGTCAATCAATGCCTCCGTACGTTTCGCCAGAGAAGAACGCCCCTGCCGTTCGTTCTCATCTGAATCGGATATTTCTCCATCCGAACTTAAAGGGGAACCCTGTCCACCATCCAAATCGGATACATCTGACTCGCTTCGTGTAGAGGCCGGTAACGGCCTGCGTCGCTTCCTATGAGAGGAATTAGCAGACACATATTGACCTAGAAGGTCAGACAAGCTGTTAATCGAGCGAGCGATATCATCCAATTTTGCACCACTGTCGACCGCAGCGCTAGACGCTGTTGAGGTCTGCGTATCAGATTGCCGCAGTGGCACTGGGACATGGTCCGCGGCTTCTGAACTCTGTTCAGACATGCCTCCCAGTATTAGCAGGTCAAAGTGGCAGCACCCGCAAAATATGCGTTTTTTTTTTTTTTTTTTAATCGCTGAAGGGTTAAAGATCTCTTCAGATAGAGCTACCCCAGCGGTATTCAGCAAAAACGCTGGCAGAAATAACCCTCAGAAGGGTTAATGTCGCAGACTCCCCACAATATATACTGTGTGAGCCCCAGCTAAATATACAGGTCTCCAGTGAGACCGCAGCTGCAGGATAACGATCGCTGCGCTGCGGGGTGAGGAATTTGCACTCACCCAGCTGGCCGTGGTGTCTATGAGGAGAGGAGCGGTCTGAGGAGCCCTGGAGCCTTTGTAATGGCCGCCGAAGTGAGGGAGTCGGAAGAGAAGCGCCAGAGCGCGCGTCTTCCTGTACAAAAGACCGGGCAGTTAGGCCACGCCCCCCGCCAGCTCAAATATTGAGCGTGAACTCCCTCGCTCCTGCTCCCTCTCTGTCCTGCAGGTATCTGCCTGCGGACAAAAATTCACCACAACTACATGTACCAGGCGCTGTCACCGCAGCGCTGAAGCATACTGACATACATGTAATAGCGCTGCCACTCTCAGACGCTAAAGCACTCACACATTATCATAATAAAATTTGTGTGGAGTACTCACCAGCTTAGCGCCACAGGGACCGCTCAGGATTTGTGGCGCTTGTGCCCATGCTTCCCCCCAGGGCGAGGAACGCAGTGACCGCACGTGTGGTTTGCGTCCCCGCCAGGGAAGCCATCCTCATCCCCCAGGGCCGGCAAGATTCTGCAGGGACCATAATGTAAATACAGATCCGCCAAGGGAGAGGTTGGGGTACAGCAGCGCTGGTACCCCTGAGACCTCTAGACCAACTGGTGATCCAAGTCTCTTGTCCGAAATAAAATAATAAAATCTTCTGAGGAGCTGCATTAGCAGCGACCATCCTCTGAGACCTCAAATCTTAGACTGAAGGAGCTGAGTAGGAGGAGCCCGAGCTGGAGGAGCCAGCCAGTCAACACGCTTTTGATCTGAGGTGTCATCCTGATCTGGGGCTCCGCCTACCCATCAGTAATGAATTACTGTGGCTCTCTTCCTTCCATCTGCAGCTGAAATGTTAATTTTTTGAGACAGGTTTTTTGGGTTATCAGGAGTTGTATGCCAAAATCATCAGTATTAAAACAATAAAAGACCTGACAAATTTCAGTTGGTGTGTAATGAATCTAAAATATATGAAAGTTTAATTGTAATCATTACATTATGGAAAATATTGAAATTTAGCCCTATATGCTAATTTTTTGAGAAGGACCTGTAATTACACAAGTGTTAATTCATAGTTTTGATGCCTTCAGTATGATTCTACAATTTTCAGTCATGAAAATGCAGAAAAATCTTTGAATGAGAAGGTGTGTCCAAACTTTTGGTCGGTACTGTATGTCCATTAAAAAACCTATATAAACCCTGACCGCCGATGTAATAAAAGGGTTTGTGTTCTGATTCTAAGTGTTCTCACTCTTTGTACATGTACTTGTATTTTGCAATTTACTTTTCGGACCATAAGATGCACTTTTTTCCTCCAAATTTGGGAGGAAAGTGTGGGTGCGTCTTATGGTCGGAATGTAACGCGGGGAGGGGGCAGAAAGCAGTGGTGGAGTGGAATCGCAGAAGGCAGGAAAATATTCCTTCTGCTGCAGGAAACCAGAGCTGGGGAAACTGTTGTGAATGTGTTAGAAATGAGTTCTGAGCAGAAGCTCCCTCTGGTGGTTGCAGACAGTGCTGAACCATTTAGTGAAGATTGGCAAAAAGGAGTTACAGACTGGTCCTATATAAGGGAGGTTCCCTCCCATCAGGGTTGCCGGTGATCAATTGTTCTTGTCTCAACTGTGATTCCTGGTTCACTTGGAAGCTTGCTGTGTCTTGCCTGCATCTCCTGCTCTCAGATAAGAAATTTTCTGTTTTTATTTTTGTGCTTGCTTTTTGCATTGTTTCCTGCACTTTTGTGGAGGTCAGCCAGGTCCCCTCCGGGGCCTTGTGCTCCTCTCAGTTTGTCTGAGCCACTGTTGTTTGTTCTTTTGCCTTTTCCATTTTTTTTCAGTGGCTGCGGCTTAGTTTTGTTACACCAGAGAACTAATTTAGGTGGTAGAGGTCGTGTGATCTCAGGTGTTTTTGCAATTAGTAGCGTTGGTACTTTTTAGGGTTTTTTGGGATTGCAGTAAGTGTCTTTCCTATCCTTTTCTGTCTAGGAAGATTGGGCCCCAACGTTTGCTCATACTATTTTCTGTTATGATTTGGTAGCTGAGGAGAGCAGGCAAAAACGGCAATACACCAGAGAGGTTGGAATCTACTGGATTGCAGTACCCTGACTAACCACCACAACTAAAGGCAGCCGTGGAGCGTACCTACGTTGGTCCTAGACGCCTCGTCACAGCTTGAGAGGCTAACTACACCTAAAGATAGAAAGAGGTAAGCTATCTGCCCCGGAGCAGATCCCCAAACATGTAATGGCGGTTAGACAAGAGGAAATACAGACACAGACAGAAAATAGTATGAGCAAACGTTGGGGCCCAATCTTCCTAGAAAGAAAAGGATAGGAAGGACACTTACTGCAATCCAAAAAACCCTAAGAAAATACCAACTCTACTAATTGCAAAAACACCTGAGATCACACGACCTCTACCACCTAAATTAGTTCTCTGGTGTAACAAAACTAAGCCGCAGCCACTGAAAAAACTGGAAAAGGCAAATGAAAAAATAACAGTGGCTCAGATAAACTGAGAGGAGCACAAGTCCCCGGAGGGGACCTGGCTGACCTCCACAGAAGTGCAGGAAAAAATGCAAAAAGCAAGCACAAAAATAAAAGCAGAAAATATCTTATCTGTTAGCAGAAGATGCAGGCAAGACTCAGAAAGCTTCCAAGTGAACCAGGAACCAAAGTTGAGACAAGAACAATTGATCACCGGCAACCCTGATGGGAGGGAACCTTTCTTATATAAGACCAGTCTGTAACTCCTGATTGCCAATCTTCACAATCTTCATTGAATGGTTCAGTACTGTTTGTAACCACCAGAGGGAGCTTCTGCTCAGAATTCATTTCTAACACATTCACAACAATTTTCTGTCTGTGTCTGTATTTCCTCTTGTCTAACCGCCATTACATGTTTGGGGGCTTCCTATGTTCTTTGGGGATCTGCTCCGGGGCAGATAGCTTTCCTCTTTCTATCTTTAGGTGTAGTTAACCTCTCAGGCTGTGACAAGGCGTCTAGGACCAACGTAGGTACGCTCCACGGCTGCCTCTAGTTGTGGTGGTTAGTCAGGGTACTGCAATCTCAGTTTCCAACTGCTCTGGTGTATTTCCTTTTTTGCCTGCTCTCCTCAGCTACCAAATCATAACAGTATCACCGGCCCAAAACTAAAATTATATGGTACTCACAGAAGGGAAAAATATTGTGAAAGAAAAGAGTTGTCAGAGATTTTTTTTTTTTTTCTGTTTGTTGCATTTCCCTCTTTTTCTCTGGGTGCTGAGGAGGATATTTTTTTTTTTCTCTCAATGGAGTTTGCACAGTTGTCTGGCCGTGTGGATCAGCTTGCCACTGAAGTTCGGAGTATTGCTACCTATCTTGCAGGCTTGCCGGTTGTGGAACCTAGGATCCTCATGCCAGATTTATTTTTGGGGGATCGAGCTAAATTTCTGAATTTCAAAAATAACTGTAAGTTGTTTTTTGCCTTAAAACCTAAGTCCTCAGGGAACGCAGCACAGCAGGTTCAAATTGTCATCTCTCTCCTGCGCGGCGATCCTCAGGATTGGGCTTTTTCCCTGACACCTGGGGACCCTGTTTTGAGTAATGTTGATGCATTTTTTCTGGCTCTAGGGTTATTGTACGATGAACCTAATGTCACTGATCAAGCTGAAAAAACCTTGTTGGCATTAAATCAGGGGCTTGAGGACGCTGAGTTGTACTGTCAGAGATTCCGAAAGTGGGCAGTCCTGACCAAATGGAATGATGATGCTTTGGCAGCCCTTTTTCGGAAGGGTCTGTCAGAGAATGTAAAAGATGTTATGGTGGGTTTCCCTGCTCCCTCTAGTCTCAATGATTCTATGTCATTAGCGATTCAAATTGACAGACGTTTGCGTTAGCGTAGAGGTATGCGTGGAATAGTGTTGCCTTGTGAACCAGCTTCTGAGTCCATGCAGTGTGATAGAGTGGCTTCTGGGGCACAGCGTCATGAGTTTTCGAAAACGCAATGGGTTATGTTTCTACTGTGGTGACGCCTCTCATGCTATTTCAGTCTGCCCTAAGCGGGGAAGACGTTTTGCACGCTCAGTTGTCTTGGGTAGTGTTCAGACTAAATTTCTGTTGACTGTTACCTGATTTGCTCCCTGTCCACATTTTCTGCTCAGGCTTTTGTTGATTCGGGAGCAGCTATTAACCTGATGGATTTTGATTTTGCTAAACGTTGTGGGTTTCCCTTGATACCCCTACGGAAGTCTATTCCCCTACTGGGGATTGATTCTACCCCTTTGGCTGAGAATAAACCCCAGTTCTCTACTCAGGTGATAATGAGGGTTGAACCTGATCATCAGGAGAGTTGCAAATTTTTGGTGCCGTAAAATCTGCATGACATTATTGTACTGGGTTTCCCTTGGTTACAGTCTCATAATCCTGTTTTGGATTGGAAATCTGTGTCTGTGACCAGTTGGGGCTGCCAATGTGTTAATACCAACACTCCTGTTTTTTCTGCCTCTCCCCAGGCTCAGGATGTTCCTGACTTTTTGACTGATTTTTCTGATGTGTTTAGCGAAAGTAAATCTGCATCCTTGCCCCCTCATAGGAGCTATGACTGCGCTATTGAATTAGTGCCTGGTAGTAAATTCCCTAAAGGTCGCCTTTTTAACTTGTCTGTACCTGAACATGACGCTATGCGGTCTTATATCAAGGAGTCATTGGAGAAGGGTCATATCAGACCATCCTCTTCACCCTTGGGTGCCGGTTTTTTCTTTGTGGCCAAAAAGGATGGTTCATTAAGGCCGTGTATTGATTATCGTCTCTTGAACAATATCACTGTGAAATATCAATATCCATTACCCTTGATTTCTGACCTGTTTTCCAGGGTTTAAAGTGCTACTTGGTTTACCAAGCTTGACCCTCAGGGGGGCGTATAACCTTATTCGCATTAAGCACGGGGATGAATGGAAGACGGCGTTTAATACCCCAGAGGGGCATTTTGAGTACCTAGTGATGCCCTTTGGGCTCACTAATGCTCCTTCCGTCTTCCAGTCCTTCATGAATGACATTTTCAGGGATTTTGTGGATAAATTTCTGATTGTTTATTTGGATGATATCTTCATTTTTTCCAATGACTGGGACTCTCATGTGAAACATGTTCGGACTGTGTTCCAGATTTTGAGAGGGAATGCTCTCTATGTGAAGGGATCAAAGTGTCTTTTTGGCGTACAGAGGATCTCATTTCTGGGATTCATTTTGTCCCCATCTGTTATTGAAATGGACCCGGTCAAGGTTCAGGCCATCTGTGATTGGGTCCAACCTACTTCATTAAAGGCTCTTCAGAGATTCTTGGGTTTTGCCAATTTTTATCGTAAATTTATTGGTAATTTCTCTGTTATTGTTAAACCATTGACTGTTTTGACCAAAAAGGGTTCTGATGTGGTGAATTGGCCTCCTGAGGCAGTCTCTGCGTTTCAGGAACTTAAGCAGAGATTCACTTCTGCTCCTGTTCTACGGCAGCCTGATGTTTCTCTGCCATTTCAGGTGGAGGTTGATGCCTTTGAAATTGGGGCAGGTGCCGTTTTGTCCCAAAGAGATCCAGAGACCTCTAAAAGTAACCCTTGTGCCTTTTTCTCTCGAAAATTTTCTCCAACTGAACGTAATTATGACGTGGGTAATCGGGAGTTATTGGCCATGAAGTGGGCTTTTGAAGAGTGGAGACATTGGCTGCAGGGAGCCAAACATCAGGTGGTGGTCCTCACGGACCATAAGAATCTGGTTTATCTGGAGTCAGCCAAGCGACTTAATCCTAGACAGGCCAGGTGGGCCTTGTTTTTCACACGTTTTAATTTTGTGGTTTCCTTTCTTCCTGGCACTAAGAATCTTAAGGCAGATGCCCTCTCGAGGAGTTTCCTTGCGGACTCTCCTGAGTTATCTGATCCTGCTGTTATTTTGAAAGAGGGTGTAGTTCTTTCCGCCATCTCGCCCAATTTGAGACTGGCTCTGGAAGGGTGTCAGGAGGATAAACCCGAGCGCTGCCCTATTGGGAAATTGTTTGTCCCAGACCGGTGGAAAAAGAGTGTGATGTCTGAGATTCATTGTTCCGCGTTGGCCGGTCATCCCGGAATTTTTGGTACCAGAGACTTGGTTAGTCGGTCCTTTTGGTGGCCTACTTTGTCTCGTGACGTCAGGGAATTTGTGTAGTCCTGCGGGACTTGCTCTCGCTCTAGTGGTTTGTTGATGCCATTGCCTGTGCCCAAGAGACCATGGATCCATATCTCTATGGATCTCATTTCCGACCTCCAAGTTTCTCCGAGAATGACCGTTATCTGGGTGATTTGTGATAGGTTTTCCAAAATGATACATCTTGTGCCATTACCTAAGTTGCCTTCCTCCTCCGAATTGGTGCCTTTGTTCCTTCAGCACGTGGTTCGGTTACACGGCATTCCTGAGAACATTGTGTCTGACAGAGGAGTCCAGTTTGTTTCCAGATTTTGGAGGACTTTTTGTTCTAAACTTGGTGTTCAATTGTCTTTCTCCTCGGCTTTTCATCCTCAGACCAATGGACAAACAGAGAACAAACCAGACATTGGAGACTTATCTGAGATGCTTTGTGTCTGCTGATCAAGATGACTGGGTCTCTTTTTTGCCTTTGGCTGAGTTTGCTCTTAATAATAGGGCTAGCTCTGCCACTTTGATGTCTCCATTTTTCTGCAATTTTGGGTTTCACCCTCGATTTTCTTCGGGACAGACGGAGGTTTCTGTCTGTCCAGGTGTTGACTCTGTTCTGGAGCGTATGCAGCAGATTTGGGACCAGGTAGTGGAGAGGTTGTCCCTCTCTCAGGCGAGGGCCCAGCGGTTTGCCAACCGGCATAGGACTGATGGTCCTCGGTTTGAAGTGGGGGACTTGGTCTGGTTGTCCTCAAGAAATATCCCTATGAGAGTTGCATCTCCTAAGTTTAAGCCTAGGTTCATTGGACCTTATAAGATCATGGAGATTCTTAATCCTGTTTCCTTTCGTTTACTTCTTCCAGGGACATTTAAGATCCATAACGTGTTCCACAAGTCCTTATTGAAGAGGTTTGTTGAGCCAGTGGTTCCTATGGCTGCGCCTCCTGACCCTGTTTTGGTTGAGGGCAATCTGGAGTATGTGGTTGAGAAAATATTGGATTCTCGTTTTTCTAGACGGAAACTCCAGTATTTGGTTAAGTGGAGAGGTTATGGTCAGGAGGACAATTCTTGGGTGTTTGCTTCGGACATCCATGCTAGGAGACTGATCCGTGCGTATCACAGAGCTCATCCTGACCGACCTGGTTGCCCAAGTGAGGGTTCGGTGACCCCTCCTCAAGGGGGGGTACTGTTGTGAATGTGTTAGAAATTAGTTCTGAGCAGAAGCTCCCTCTGGTGGTTGCAGACAGTGCTGAACCATTTAGTGAAGATTGACAATCAGGAGTTACAGACTGGTCCTATATAAGGGAGGTTCCCTCCCATCAGGGTTGCCAGTGATCAATTGTTCTTGTCTCAGCTGTGATTCCTGGTTTACTTGGAAGCTTGCTGAGTCTTGCCTGCATCTCCTGCTCTCAGATAAGAAATTTTCTGTTTTATTTTTGTGCTTGCTTTTTGCATTGTTTCCTGCACTTTTGTGGAGGTCAGCCAGGTCCCCTCCGGGGGCTTGTGCTCCTCTCAGTTTGTCTGAGCCACTGTTGTTTGTTCTTTTGCCTTTTCCAGTTTTGTTCAGTGGCTGCGGCTTAGTTTTGTTACACCAGAGAACTAATTTAGGTGGTAGAGGTCGTGTGATCTCAGGTGTTTTTGCAATTAGTAGAGTTGGTACTTTTTAGGGTTTTTTGGGATTGCAGTAAGTGTCCTTTCTATCCTTTTCGGTCTAGGAAGATTGGGCCCCAACATTTGCTCATACTATTTTCTGTTTGTATTTCCTCTTGTCTAACCGCCATTACATGTTTGGGGGCTTCCTATGTTCTTTGGGGATCTGCTCCGGGCAGATAGCTTTCCTCTTTCTATCTTTAGGTGTAGTTAACCTCTCAGGCTGTGACGAGGCGTCTAGGACCAACGTAGGTACGCTCCACGGCTGACTTTAGTTGTGGTGGTTAGTGAGGGTACTGCAATCCAGTAGATTCCAACCTCTCTGGTGTATTGCAGTTTTTGCTTGCTCTCCTCAGCTACCAAATCATAACAGAAAACCACTGGTCCCGATACTTAAGTGCAGTGAATATTCATTAGCCGCTTCCGCGCCTACCTGTCAGCTGAGCAGTAAGCCCCAAGCAGCAAATGACAGAGCCACATGGCTTCCCCAGCGCTGGATTCCTGCAGCAGCTGGGGAGATCTGTGTCCAAAGTAGAAGGAGGCGGCAGGAGGCAGAGTGCAGCAGGAGGCATCGTATACCTGACAGCCTGGGGGCTGTGCTGATGCGAGGCTGAATTGCTCCTGTGGAGGACCTGTGATGAGGTCATGAAGAGGGCGGGCAGGAGCATCACATGACCACACAAAGCCCTGCCTCTTCATGATGTCATCACAGGTCCTGCAGACACACTGTACAAGATAGAATTGATTAAAAGGTTAGTAATTACAGCACATAAAAAAAGCACTCTGCCATCCTGTGGTGGCCTATAACTCCCAGCATGCCATAGGATCTGCAGGACATGCTGAGAGTTATAGTTCTCCCATGGGATCTTAAAGCAGCACTCCAGTGTTATTTTTCAGTGCTGGAGTGGTGCTTTAAATATAACCCCCGTGCCCCCATTCTTATACTCACCCTCCAGCATCTTCACATAGTACTTTACAGACACCACACTGGTCCCGCAGCACCATCTTCTACCCTTAGCTTCCAACATAATAACATACTATTATATATAATAACACCACATATAATAGTATGGTATTTATGTTATTAAATATTGTACCACATTTTTTGCTTCAAATATATTTTTCCCTATTTTCCACCTCTAAAACCTGGGTGCGTCTTTTAGTCCAGTGCGTCTTATAGTCCGAAACACGGGTATTACATACCTGGTAATGTGCTTTTTCATGAGACATGACAGCACCACGAGAGAGGGATCTGCCCATCAAGGACAGGAAACCTTCAAGATAAAAGGGGCGGCTCCTCTCTCCGCATCAGTTGTTTTCCAGAGCACGAGAGGAACTCCGCAGGTTAGTGTACACATAAATAATACATCCTTTACAATTCTAATCACTCACACCCAAGGGAGTGTATAATACTAAAATGCACCCAACTAATGACGTGATCAAGGGCGGGAATATAAGGGTGCCGTCATGTCTCATGAAAAAACACATTACCAGGTATGTAATACCCGTGTTTTTCCATCATACAGGACGGCACCACGAGAGAGTTACAGAGATTTGTATTCTCTTTAGGGAGGGATCATTGCTTCCAACACTCTTCTCCCAAACGTGAGATCAGAGGTAGCAGATAAGTCTAACCTATAATGTCTGAAAAAAGTTGATGGAGAAGACCAAGTGGCCGCCTTACAGATTTGGTCGATCGTGGCATCTGCTTTCTCCGCCCAAGATGTCGCCATGGCTCTTGTGGAGTGGGCTTTCAGCCCTTCAGGAACAGCCCTGCCTACACTACTATAGGCTAGCATGTTGGCCTCTCTCACCCATCTAGCTATAGTCTGTCTAGAGGCTCTTAGGCCCTTTCTCGCCCCCGGTACGAAACAAGTAACACCCTGTGCTTCCTCCAGGCTTTTGTCTTTTCTAGATATTGCAGAATACATCTCCTAACATCTAGACAGTGTAGTTTCTCTTCCTTTTTGTTACTAGGGTTAGGGCAAAAGGATGGTTAAACTATTTCCTGAGCTCTGTGAAATTTTGACACAACTTTGGGCAAATATGCAGGGTCTAATCTTAACACCACCCTATCATTCATGATCCGAGTGTAAGGAGGGTCAGCTGATAACGCATGTAGGTCTCCAATTCTACAGGCCGATGTGAATGCTATCAACAAGGTAGTTTTTAAAGTTAAGACTTTATCAGATACTATGTTTAAAGGCTCAAAGGGACTTTCTGTTAAGGCTGATAAGACTAAATTGAGGTCCCATGGTGGAGGAGCAGGGGATGGGACAGAATCCGCTCTATTACAGGCCCGGATAAATCTAGCCACCCATCTATTGTTTGCCAAGTCGTAGTTAAATAAAGCTGCAAGGGCTGAGACATGTACTTTAAGGGTACTGACTGCTAACCCTAGCTCTAAGCCCTTCTGCAGAAATTCCAATATTGCCACTATTGGGATCTCCCCTTCCCGTACTGGTCCTGAGACCGCCAAAATTTTTTTCCATATTCTGCCGTAAATTCTCGTAACTGGTTTTCTACTGCTGAGTAAGGTGGATATTAGTCCAGCTGAAAATCCCTTTTTCTCTAACAGTGACCTTTCAAATTCCAGGCTGTCAAATGCAGCCCGGATCTCTGAGGGTGACTGAAGGGACCCTGTGTCAGAAGGTCATGGTCTTCCGGCAGTACCCATTGGTCTGTTATGGACATTACTCTCAGCCAGTAGAACGATGACCTCTTCGGCCAAAAGGGGGCTATTAAGATCACCCTGGCCTTGTCTTCCCTGATCTTCCTCAGAACTAATGGAATCAGACATATCGGAGGGAAGGCGTACAGGAGTCATGATGTCCAGTCTATCCTGAAGGCGTCTACTGCCAAGGGTCTGTCTGCTGGATTCAGGGAGCAAAATTTCTGCAGTTTCTTGTTGGTTCTTGTGGCAAAAAGATCTATGCTGGGTTTTCCCCATATACGCACTATCTGCTGAAATATGGACTTTTTTAGTGTCCATTCTCCTTGCTTCAGGTGGTTTCTGCTCAGAAAATCTGCCTTCTGGTTGTCTATACCTCGTATGTGCAGGGCCGATAATGAGTGGAAATAATGCTCTGCCAGAGCCATAATTCTCTCTTATCTCCATCAGTGACCGAGAACGGGTGCCCCCTTGGTGGTTTATATATACGACCGCTGTCCGGTTGTCCGTTAGGACTCTCACATGATGTCCCGATATATGCGGTAGTAGGCCCTTCAGTGCTCCCTCGACCGCCAAGAATTCCCAGTCATTTGAGGATAGATCTTTTTCCTCTTGCCTCCATGGCCTTTGGAGCCACAGTGTATCTAGGTGAGCCCCCCACCCCCAAGGGCTAACGTCCGTCATGACCACCTTGGAGGCTGTGAATCTACACGGGACTCCTCTCGGAGATGTGTCTATCTGTAACCACCATCTGAGCGATTGGAGTACAGAATTCGAGAGGGTGATTTTCTGATCCAGTTGTCCATGGAGGTCTAGGTCTCCCTGCAACACACACCACTGTAGCTTCCTTGTATGGAACTGGGCCCATTTCACTGCTGGTATGCATGCGGTTAGGGATCATAACACTGACATGGCCTTTCTTAGCGTAATTTGTGGTTTCTTTATCGTCGTTGCGATCATTTGTTTTATTTTGTCCTCTTTTTCTTCCGGAAGGCGACATTCCTGCGTCACTGAGTCTATCGTTATCCCCAAAAAATTCTGGGTCGTTGCTGGTTCCAGCTTGGATTTTTTGAGGTTGAGCTGCCACCCCAGCATATGTAATGTTTCCATTACTATCTTGACTTGATCCTGACAGTGCGAGAAACTCTTCCCCACTATCAGGAAGTCGTCCAGATAGGGTATTATTAGAGTGTCTTTTTCCCTGAGATGTGCTGTGACTTCCGCCATCAGTTTTGTAAAGACACGTGGGGCTGTCGCTATCCCGAAGGGCAGAGCCCTGTACTGCAGATGACATAATTGTGATCTTACTTGTACCGCTACCCTGAAGTATTTGCGGTCCCGTCGTCGAATTGGGACGTGATAGTAAGCGTCCTTGAGGTCCAGGACTGCCATATAACATTGAGGAAAAAGAAGATTCACTGCCGTTCTTATTGTTTCCATTTTGAAGGATGGAATTATTAGAAATTTGTTGAGGGCCTTTAGATTTATAATTGTCCTCCAGGAGTTGTCTGGCTTTTCCACCAGGAATAGCGGGGAGTAAAATCCTTCGTCTTCCTCTTCCACCGGAACTTCTTCCAGAACCTGCATTTGTATGAGGGAGATTATCTCCTCTTCCAGACTCTTGTTTTTCCGGTGGGGACTGAAAGGGAGTCCGCATATATCTTCTTGGGGGTAAATGGTGGAATTTTAATTCCAGCCCCGATTCCACAATTTGTAGAATCCAGGTGCTGGATAAAATCCTCTCCCAGGCTGGAAGGAAGTGAGAGAGCCTTCCTCCCACCTGAGAAGGCTTTTTGTCTTCTTTGGAGGACTTGCCGAAATAAAAGCCTTTCCCTCTCTGGATCGCTTGTCCTGGAAGTTTCTGTCGCGATTTCTGTACTGTTGTCTCCCAAACTTTCGGCTCTTCTGAAATGAACGCCAAAAGGCCTGAAAAGGTTGTTTTGGAGAATTCTTTTTCCTATCACCGGCTTTCTCCAATACCTCGTCTAGTGCTGGACCAAACAAAAAATTGCCTTCGCATGGCAGAGAGCATAGTTTAACTTTTGCTTGTATATCCCCTGGCCAGCATTTGAGCCACACCGCACGGCACCCTACATTAGTCAATGCTGCCGATTTTGCTGCCAGTCTTGCCGAGTCTGCCGAGGCTTCAGCCAAAAAACTTGCCGCTGCTCTAATAACTGGTATGGCCTCTAGCATATTTTCCCTGGAGACTCTCTGTTCCAGTTGATCCTCTAGGTTGTCTACCCATACCTTGAGGGATCTAGCCACGCAAGTAGCTGCGATGGCTGGTCTTAACGCTCCTGCTGAGGTCTCCCAAGCAGTTTTCAGACAGTTGTCCGTCTTTCTATCCAGCGGCTCTCTTAACATACCTAAAGCTTCAAAGGGTAGAGAGGATTTTCTAGCGATTTTTGAGACTGCTACATCTATTTTTGGGGCTCTATCCCAGGACGAGGACGACTCTTCATCGAAGGGGTACTTTCTCTTTAATGCATTAGTGATGTGGGATTTCTTCTCTGGTTTTTCCCACTCCCTTTTAATAAGCTCCTTTAACTGATCATTAATAGGGAAAGCCTTCCTTTTCTTTTTCTGTAAGCCTCCAAACATAAGTTCTTGAGTTGTTCATTTAGTTTTTTCCTCTACTAATCCCATGGTAGAGCGGACTGTTCTTATGAGCCTATATGTAGCCTCTACCGGAAAGGTGTCCTCTTCCTCTGAGCTACTATCTGAACCACGGGACCTGCTGGAGTCTCTCTCTGCTCCAGAGGAATCCTCCTGGGATACCTCTGATGCACTGGACCTATCTCTGGACCTGCCATCCATGTCCGCTGTTTGAAATGCTTTCATAGATCTGCAGACTTCCGCCTGAATTAACGATTTCAGGCTTTCGGAAAAGGAGGGTGTCTCTTCCGCTAGCATTTTACCAATACAGTCATGACACAAACTTTTACTCCAGTTTCTTTCTAGAGGACTTTTACATAAAGGACACTCCTTATTTTTGGTCTTAGCTTTACTCTTCCTATAAACCCCCTATACTCCACCCATCAATGTATGTGAAACACGGATTTTGGTAAGAACTTACCTGTAAAATCCTTTTCAGCGAAGGAAGGAAGAGAGACACAGTATTCATTACTGATGGGTAGGCGGAGCCCCAGATCAGGATGTCACCTCAGATCAAAAGAGTGCTGACTGGCTGGCCCCTCCAGCTCGGGCTCCTCCTACTCAGCTCCAGTCGTACCAAAGCTTTTAGGAAAAGAGTCAAGATCACCAGCGGAGCAACATAACCCTTCTGAAGGAACTTCAGAGAAAAAACACAAGGATACAGGTTATGCATGCAAAGAAAGCCAAAAACCACAGAGTTCCAGGTACTACTCACGGAACCTGACTACTGCGATGAGCTGGCGATGCTGGAACAGAGCCTTAGCGCGCTGACCTCAGCCCAGATAATCGCTATCAGATAAGGGTCGCGCTGCATCTGAAAACATCAACACACTTCTGCCTTGGGAGGGTGCTGTGTCTCTCTTCCTTCCTTCGCTGAAAAGGATTTTACAGGTAAGTTCTTATCAAAATCCGTGTTTCAGCTGCAGATGGAAGGAAGAGAGCCACAGTATTCATTACTGATGGGACGTCCCAAAGCAGTTCAAGAATAAGGGTGGGAAAAACCAACAAAAGGCAGAAACCCAACAACCTTAACAACAAAGCGCAACCAGCGCTAAACACAAGTTCATCCAGAACTTTAAACTACAGCTGCCTGCAGGACCCTACGTCCGAGGGCTGCATCAGCGGAAGCACTGACGTCCACTTTATAAAACCTTGTAAACGTGTGGACAGAGCGCCAAGTCGCCGCTCGGCAAAGCTGCACTGCCGAAGCACCTTGATGAAAAGCCCACGATGAAGCCACAGCTCTCGTGGAATGGGCTCGAATCTTAATCGGGCAAGATTCACCCCGAAGACGGTAAGCTTCCAAAATAGCTGACCGGATCCAACGAGCTATAGAACCCTTGGAAGCTCGTTGACCACGCCGACGACCTGCCGGAACCACAAACAGGGAGTCCGTCTTACGAAAACCTTGAGTAATAGATAGATAAAACTTCAAGGCCCGCACTAAATCCAATGTGTGTAAATCTCGCTCTTTCACATTCTTCGGATCCGGACAGAGTGAAGGCAACACAATATCCTGGTTAACATGAAATTGTGACACCACTTTAGGCAAAAAATCACCCCGAGTGCGAAGCACTACACGATCCGGAAAAAACTCCAGAAAAGGAGGCGAACAAGAAAGAGCTGCCAACTCAGAAACTCTCCTCAAGGAAGTGACTGCAACAAGGAAAGCCACCTTCCAAGAAAGTAAAGAAAGGCTAGCAGAAACCATAGGCTCAAAAGGTTTATGCTGAAGAGCCTCCAAAACAAGGTTGAGCCGCCAAGGAGACACGGGTGCCTTCCGCGGCGGAAACTTACGAGATATACCTCGGAAAAAGGAGAGCACGTCTCTATTTGAAGCAATGGTTCTCCGGAACAATAAGGACAGAGCAGAAATCTGACCTTTCAGAGTGCTGACTGCCAAACCCTTGTCTAACCCATGCTGCAGAAAAGCCAACAGGTTGGGAATGGAAAATTTTCTCGGGTTCCGAGAGGACCCCAAACACCACGAAAAGAAGGTTTCCCAAATTTTGTGGTAAATCCTAGTAGTAGCCGGACATCTTGCAGCACGAAGGGTAGCAATGACCTCGGCTGAGAAACCTCTACGGGTCAAGATTTCGGTCTCAAGAGCCACGCCGTCAAACGCAGGGACATCAAGTCCGGATGACAAACGGGCCCCTGAGTCAACAAGTCCGGTTGAAGAGGGAGTGGAAAAGGAGGTGCCGCCAACAGCGACATTATTGTCGAGAACCACACCCTTCTTGGCCAGTCTGGAGCTATCAAAATAGCTGGAATTCTCTCTAGTCTGATCCGACGCAGTACTAGAGGAAGTAAGGATATCGGCGGGAATACATAGATCAGCTCGAACTGATCCCACTGAGCCACTAGAGCATCCACCGCCACCGCCCTCGGGTCCTTGTACCTGGACATGAACGTCGGTAACTTGGCATTGGACCTGGATGCCATCAAATCCACTTGGGGGGTTCCCCAGCGAGAGCACAGTAGTGCAAAAACTTCCGGGTGGAGGCTCCATTCCCTGGGATCCATCCTTCTGCGACTGAGAAAGTCCGCTGTAATATTCTGAACCCCTGGAATGTGAATCGCCGAAATGGCTGGTACACTGGCCTCTGCCCAAATCAGAATTCGGGACACCTCTACCATGAGTCTGGAACTCATTGTCCACCTTGGTGATTGATATACGCGACAGCCGTCGCATTGTCTGTCTGCACTCGGACTGGCAGACCGCTCAAAGGGACCGTCCAATGTTGGAGGCAAAGGAAAATCGCCCTCAATTCCAGGATGTTGATCGGAGGTACAGACTCTTCTGATGACCATACCCCCTGAATCCAGAGATTGTTCCAAACACCCCCCCAGCCCGTCAGGCTGGCATCGGTGGTTATGACTGACCACTTCGGAGGGAGGAAACACTTTCCCAGGGAGAATGCCCCTGGACGTAACCACCATTCTAGAGAATCCCGCACCGCGCGAGAAATGGTGACACTGCAATCCAGCGATTGCGACTGATTCCATCGACTCAAGATGAACCTTTGGAGAGTCCTGGAATGGAACTGGGCAAAAGGAATTGCCTCCATGGACGCCACCATCAGTCCCAGAAGACGCATACACTTCCGTAGAGACATTGCCGTTGAGGATCTCATAATCTGTACATGTCGAAGAAGACATGACTGTTTGTCTGGTGGTAGGGAAACTACCGACCGAAACGTGTCGAGATGCATTCCCAAAAAGAGGATTGTCCTCGATGGTTCCAGGGACGACTTCTCCCAATTGACCAGCCAACCGAAGTCCTTCAGAAACTGAAGAGACAAATCCCGAGCCGTCAACGCCTCCTCCTCCGAGGAAGCCACGATCAAAAGATCGTCCAGATAAGGGAGAATCGTAATCCCCTGTCTTCGAAGGATTGCCATGAGGGGCGCCAGAATTTTTGTAAAGACCCTTGGCGCTGAGGCTAAGCCGAACGGCAGAGCCACGAACTGGTAATGATTCTGACCTATGGCAAATCGAAGAAAGCGCTGATGAGCCTTTCCGATGGGAATATGCAAATAGGCGTCGCGAATGTCGATTGACACCAGAAAATCGTTCTGTGACAGAGCTGCCACAACGGAGCGAAGCGATTCCATGCGAAATTTCCGGGCATGGACATGCCGGTTTAATCGCTTGAGATCCAGAATCGGGCGAAATTTGTTCTCCTTTTTGGGAACTATAAAAAGGTTGGAATAAAAACCTTTCCCTCGGTCCTCTGACGGAACCGGTATCACTACACCCTTTTGTAGCAGAGATTCGACCTCTCGCTGTAGAGCGACAACAAGCTCGGGTTCCGACGGAACGCGAGATTGACAAAAAACATTTGGGGGTCGAGAAGCAAACTCTATGAAATAGCCTGCCGACACTATCCGCGTTACCCAGGAATCTGGAACGCGAGCCATCCAAGCCGCCTTGAAAAGAAGCAGACGACCCCCCACTCGAGAATCCTCGAGTGGACCCCTGGCGTCAATCTGACTTTGCGGGCTTTTTGTCAAGTTCCCGCTTGTCCTGGCGGAAACTCCGCTTCCAGGGAGTACGAGTTTTCTGAGAGGATTTCTTTCCTGAGAAGGAAGGACGACCCGATCCCCACGAGGAGTGACTAGATCGTCCTAGGCCCCGAAAGGACCGCCGACCACTATAGACACCAGGCTTACTGGACACCGAGGCCATGGCCCTACGCTGTGGTAATGCTGATTCCTTCGCCTTAGCCTTGGAAATCAGCTCTGTGAGGTCGGATCCAAAAAGATGGCCACCCTTGTAAGGTAAGGCCAACAACCCTTGTTTGGAAACTGCGTCCCCGGCCCACTGTCTGAGCCATAAAGCTCTTCTGACTGTGACCGCTGAAGCTTGCGCTTTGGCCAGCAGAGATGCCGTATCCAGACCGGCATCAAAGATATAACAGGCTGCCGTTTCTAACCATTCACAAGTTTCCCGTATCTCAGATAACAGAGATTCATTTTGCAACTCCGTCTTCAGACGTGCCAACCAGCCTAGAGAAGCTCTAGCAGCACACATGGATCCTAGCACTGCTCGGAATCCATGACCCGCAGCCTCATAGCTTGCTTTTGCCGCCAATTCTGCTTTTCTATCCAAAGGCTCCTGTAAGCTCGCTTTCCCCTTAATAGGGAGTAGTGAGGATTTACTAAGCTGAGACAAAGACACATCCACTTCAGGAGCAGAAGTCCAATTAGCCTTTAACTCCGCAGAGCAAGGATAAAGTGTATCCAAGAAATGCGTTCCATGAAAACGCTTATCTGGACATAGACGTTCCTCCTCTATTACACTATTAAGCTCATCCAGAGCTGGCAATGTTGTACGCGAAGCACGGGACTCCTGGAACATGCGTGCTGATTTACCAGGACGACTAGTTACCTCCTCCGGTAACTGTAATATATCTCTCATGGCTTCAATTAATGCCTCCGTACGCTTCGCCATAGAGGAACGCCCCTGCGGCTCGTCCGCATCTGAATCGGATATTTCTCCATCCGAATTTAAAGGGGAACTCTGCCCAATATCAGATACATCTGACTCGCTCCGTGTAGAGGCCGGTAACGGCCTGCGTCGCTTCCTCAGAGGAATTAGACACATATTGACCTAAAAGGTCAGACAAGTTGTTGATCGATCGAGCGATATCATCCAATTTTTCACCGCTGTCGATCGCAGCGCTAGACGCTGTGGAGGTCTGCGTATCTGATTGCCGCAATGGCACTGGGACGTGGTCCGCGGCATCTGAACTCTGTTCAGACATGTCTCACCTGTATGAGCAGGTCAAAGCGGTAATACCAGCAAAAAACTATGCGGTTTTTTTTTTTTTTTTTTATATGCTGAAGGGTTAAGGCTAAGTGCACACGATCAGGAATAATTGCGTTTTTTTCGCGGTTTTCCGCGGTAAAAACGCGATAAAAACGCAAGCATTAAGCATCCTATACATGTTAATTGATTCCGCATGTTTTGGCCACATGTTGCGTTTTTTTCCGCGAAAAAAAACGCTTTGCGGAAAAAATAGCAACATGTTCATTAATTTTGCGGAATGTAAGCGGTTCATGTGCGGTGGTACCCAGGGTCTGGAGGAGAGGAGACTCTCCTCCAGGCCCTGGGTACCATATCCCTGGTAAAACAATAATTAAAATAAAAAATAATGATATTCTCACCTTCCGGCGGCCCCCGCAGCCTTCCCGCCTTCAGCGACGCTCCCGGCAACTTCCGGTCCCAAGAGTCCTTTGCGAGAATCACCCAGATGGCATAGCGGTCTCGCGAGATGCTACGTCATCGGTGTAATTTGTCGCAAAGCATCCTTGGGACCGGAGTTGCCGGGAGCGTCGCTGAAGGCGGGAAGGCTGCGGGGGCCGCCGGAAGGTGAGAATATCAATATTTATTATTTTTTTTATTATTTTTACATTAGATCTTTTTACTATTGATGCGACATAGGCGGCATCAATAGTAAAAAGTTGGTCACACTTGTCAAACACTATGTTTGACTCGTGTGACCAACCTGTCAATCAGTTTTCCAAGCGATGCTACAGATCGCTAGGAAAACGCTAGCATTCTGCAAGCTAATTACGCTTGCAAAACGCTATTATTCTGGCGGGAATCAGCATAAAAAAACGTGCGTATTTCCTGCGGGAGAAGTGCGGGATTGCCGCGGAAATTTCCGCGGCAATTCCGCAACGTGTGAACTTAGCCTAACGCTCCACCAGGCAGGGTTACCCCAGCGGTATTCAGTCAAAAAATTTTGCTGGTAGAAATAACCCTCAGAGGGGTTAATATTGCAAACTCACCACAATATATATGCTTGTGAGCCCCAGCTAATTTTATGTCTCTAATGAGACTGCAGCTGCAGGATAGCGATCGCTGCGCTGCGGGGTGAGGAATCAGCACTCACCCAGCTGGCCGTGGTGTCTTATGAGGAGAGGAGCGGTCTGAGGAGCCCAGGAGCCTGGGTAATGGCCGCCACAGTGAGGGAGTCGCAGGAGAAACGCCAGAGCGCGCGTCTTCCTGCTCAGAAGACCGGGAATAGTTAGGCCACGCCCCCTGCTAGCTCAAATAATGAGCGCGAACTCCCCCGCTCCTGCTCCCTCTCTGTCCTGCAGGTATCTGCCTGCGGACAAAAAATCACCACATCTATACTGTAACAGCGCTGTCACAGCAGCGCTGAAGCATACTGACATACAAGTAATAGCGCTGCTCACCCAGACGCTAAAGCACTCACACATTATTATAATAAAAATTGTGTGGAAGTACTGACCAGCTTAGCGCCACAGGGACCCTCAGGGGTTTCTGGCGCTATGCCCATGCTTCCCCCCAGGGCGGGAAGCGCAGTGACCCAAGTGTGTGGTTTGCGCCCCCGCCAGGGAAAACTCTCCTCATCCCCCAGGGCCGGCAAGGATTCTGCAGGGACCATTA
Source organism: Oophaga sylvatica (assembly GCA_033576555.1). Classification (NCBI taxonomy): domain Eukaryota; kingdom Metazoa; phylum Chordata; class Amphibia; order Anura; family Dendrobatidae; genus Oophaga; species Oophaga sylvatica. The sequence goes on along the minus strand of JARQOD010000002.1, from coordinate 50,409,633 downwards.
TGTAGTTACAGATCCGCCAAGGGAGAGGCTGGTGAAATACACTAACATGTAATAGCGCTGCTCACTCAGACGCTAAAGCACTCACACATAATTATAATAAAAAATTTGTGTGGAGTACTCACCAGCCAAAGCGCCACAGGGACCCTCAGGGGTTTCTGGCGCTGTGCCCATGCTTCCCCCCAGGGCGAGGAACGCAGTGACCGCACGTGTGGTTTGCGTCCCGCCAGGGAAGCTCTCCTCATCCCCCAGGGCCGGCAAGGATTCTGCAGGGACTTTGAGTAAATACAGATCCGCCAAGGGAGAGGTTGGGGTACAGCAGCGCTGGTACCCCTGAGACCTCTAGACCAACTGGTGATCCAAGTCTCCTGTCCGAATATAAAATAATAAAATCTTCTGAGGAGCTGCATTAGCAGCGACCATCCTCTGGACCTCAAATCTTAGACTGGAGCTGAGTAGGAGGAGCCCGAGCTGGAGGGGCCAGCCAGTCAGCACTCTTTTGATCTGAGGTGACATCCTGATCTGGGGCTCCGCCTAACCATCAGTAATGAATACTGTGGCTCTCTTCCTTCCATCTGCAGCTGAAAAGGGGAAAGAGTTATAGGTAAGAAAGAGAGAGAAAGAGAACAGATATTAGCGTACTGGACTTTCTCAAAGCTCACTCACCACTCAGACGCTGCAACAGACAGGTACCGGCTCCGGAGGCTGACTGGTTCTTTCAGTGTCTCCTTCCGAGATTACAGACCCCTCCTTGCCCTGGTCCGTCCGTATGCTGCCCGAGCGGCTATTACTGCGGCGTCTCTGGCACTTTTCGCTTGACAGGGACCGTCTTACTTGCACCTCCTGGCGTGGCTCTAAATGCCCTGGTGATAGACTTTCCATCTTTAAGGCGTTAGATACACAAACACCTCCAACCTAGTATGTTTTTTTTTTTTTTTTTTTAAGACGGTCAGTTTATCTGACTGCAGGCTTAAAATAGGCAGTTTCAGATCCACCTACCTCTCTTTTTTTTTTTTAATTACACAGCTGCCCGCAAGCACCCGACGCGGTGCGCGCCTTACCGGAGCTCCCCCCACGGAGATCGCATACGACTCAGGCTGCGGGAACACCTCTGACCTCCGGAGCGCGCCCAAGTTCCAGTTCCGGAGCGCGCCCGGGTCACTTCCGATGCGCCCTCTGCCGACTTCCGGCTGCTTCAGCCGCCCGCACGTACGTACCTGCCATCTGTTGTATGCCGGATCACATCCGGTGTGCGTCTCTCGTGCACCGGACTGTTACACCAGTCAGCGCTTGCCACCACGCCACCAACGCTTATACCTGCGGTGCCTCCAGGTACTTTCAGGGCTTCAATAGGGGGTACTCCGGGGGGTTTTCTTTTTAAAATGTGCCTGGCACTGATGTGCTTACAGGCTGCATGGCCACTCTTGTCGACAGGGAGCCCCACTGAAGTGGTCTCCGAGGACCGCACTGCAAGCTGTTAGCTGAGGCATCAGGGAGGGTACGTCAGGCGTAGCCACCAAGGCTGTAATATCCACTCAGGCATTAGCCTTAAGGGCAGTGGCCATGCCTCGCTCAGGGGGGGCAGGGTATACCTGACCCCCGAGGCGACTACCGGTACCTGGTGACGGATGCGATGGACCCGTGCCCACCGTTAGCCATCCGACCCAGGCATCCTCTTCATCCGAGAGTCTTCTATCTTGAGGGTCCCCTATCGAGGACAGGAAACCAACTGATGCGGAGAGGAGCCGCCCCTTTTATCTTGAAGGTTTCCTGTCCTTGATGGGCGGATCCCTCTCTCGTGGTGCAGTCATGTATGATGGAAAAAAATACGGTAATTTGGAGCAGACATCTCAGACCGTCCCATAATGAGGTGACGACTGATCCCAACAAATCCTCATGTTCAACCACACTGGAATAACTTGGCTTAATTGGCTGCATTGTTTACAGTTACACCAAAAAACACAAGTGATCATGACCAACCACTCTACGCATGTCAGTAAGTAGTTTCTTTTGTGGATATAATCGCGTAAAGGATCAACAAAATCTAAAGTAATAAAACTGTAATTAAAAAAAAAAAAAGTAATAAAATCAAAATTATTTCTTCTTTATTTTTACTATAGTTTGCATAAAAATATTGTGATCTCCTGGCCTTTCAGGCACTATATACTTTGAGACCATATACCTCAAGCACCTAGAGTCCAAGGGAGATCTCCATTGGTTTTTTGCAGTTTTTGTTGGAACCTTTGGGAGAAGCCTGATCTTGAGCGACTCCTCCAAAACCAATGAACAAAAATCATACTGGATTTTTTTTTATTCCATGGTCATTAGGGGCGTCCTGTCGTTAAAAGGCATTTTCCAAGATGCTATTACATCCATAGACGGATAATGGTTAATGTAGTATGTCCTGTCCCCATATATGATGCAGGCTCAGTAGCCAGGCCTTCCATATATCTGACAAATGCCTGCATGAGTTACATGGCTGGCATCCAACTGTAAACTGAAGAGAGGGGAGCTTGCTTGTAAAAAAAAAACATCCTTAGCATTGCTGCATCTCTAAAAAAGTTTGAGCTATCAAAATATAAAATCAATCCAAATGGTACAAGTCCTAAAGAGACAAAGAAAGAAAATCCAGAAAGCTATAGCGAAATTGCGTTCCTTTTTTTCATTTCACTTTACTTTGATTTTTTTCTCACAATTTTTCATTAGTATAGAGATATGGAAAGCGCAATTCAAACCTACAAAAAAAAAAAAAAAAAGTTACAGCTTTTGATAGAAGTAGAGGAAAATAAAAAAACTGCAAGAAGAAAATCTGGCCTTGGCGGGAAGAATTTATTAGCCCATCCACGGTATAGGTCATTAATGTGTGTGCTGAGCAGAATGGCCACCGATCAGCAGAAAAAGAATTGGGAAACCTGTTGGAAGTCATCTAAGGTGAACTAGGATTATTATAATATATATATATATATATATATATATATATATATATATATATATATATATATATTATAAAGTTCAACTTTTTTCACTAAAAACCAGTGCCAAAGCTTGCCATACATGTATATTTAACGTTTATTAGGCTACTTTCACACTTGCGTTTTTTTTGCGCTGCGTTTCGAGCGCACATGAAGCGCATTAAAAAACCGTGTTTTTTTGGCGCATGGGTTGTCTGTGTCACGTCTCTATCATCTCTGTCTCTATCATCTCTGTCTCTATTATCTCTGTCTCTATCATCTCTGTTATGATTTGGTGGCTGAGGAGAGCAAGCAAAAACGGCAATACACCAGAGAGGTTGGAATCTACTGGATTGCAGTACCCTGACTAACCACCACAACTAAAGGCAGCCGTGGAGCGTACCTACGTTGGTCCTAGACGCCTCGTCACAGCCTGAGAGGTTAACTACACCTAAAGATAGAAAGAGGAAAGCTATCTGCCCCGGAGCAGATCCCCAAAGAACATAGGAAGCCCCCAAACATGTAATGGCGGTTAGACAAGAGGAAATACAGACACAGACAGAAAATAGTATGAGCAAACGTTGGGGCCCAATCTTCCTAGACAGAAAAGGATAGGAAGGACACTTACTGCAATCCCAAAAAACCCTAAAAAGTACCAACTCTACTAATTGCAAAAACACCTGAGATCACACGACCTCTACCACCTAAATTAGTTCTCTGGTGTAACAAAACTAAGCCGCAGCCGCTGAAAAAACTGGAAAAGGCAAATGAACAAATAACAGTGGCTCAGACAAACTGAGAGGAGCACAAGCCCCCGGAGGGGACCTGGCTGACCTCCACAAAAGTGCAGGAAACAATGCAAAAAGCAAGCACAAAAATAAAAACAGAAAAAGTCTTATCTGAGAGCAGAAGATGCAGGCAAGACTCAGCAAGCTTCCAAGTGAACCAGGAACCACAGTTGAGACAAGAACAATTGATCACCGGCAACCCTGATGGGAGGGAACCTCCCTTATATAGGACCAGTCTGTAACTCCTGATTGCCAATCTTCACTAAATGGTTCAGCACTGTCTGCAACCACCAGAGGAAGCTTCTGCTCAGAACTCATTTCTAACACATTCACAACACATCTGTCTCTATCATCTCTGGCTCTATCATCTCTGGCTCTATCATGGTTTAAACAAGTGTTTAGACATTTACAGAAAAATCGCGTGCGTGCAAAAGCGCTGACGAGCGCAAAACCATGAGCACGCCAGCGCCCCCATAGACTGCAATGTTATTGTTTGCGCATAGCGCGCGCGCACACGTTTTTTTTTTAAGCGGTTGGACGAAAAAAAAAATGCAACATGTAGCGTCTAGCGCGTATGGGCGCACACCGGGAAAATGCACAGCGCACGACAAACGCACATGAACGCGTGCAAGCGTTAGACCCTGCGCCCGCCATGTTAAAGATAGGGGAACATTGCGCATGCATCCAATAGCGCACGATGTGATGCGCGATAAAACGCAAGTGTGAAAGTAGCCTTACACTGCTCAATATGGCACACACTAACTTTACAGACTCTCCACATCCCTGACCTTCATTATTTATTCATATATAATGGGATAATATATAATACATATCCACTTTAACTCATCTTGGTTGCATTGTTTTTACATTGTAAAATAAAAAGCATTACCCAAGCATTCCTGGATTACATAGATGGTTCCATCGTCATCGACATTACTAACTTTAGCTGAAAAAGTCCTCTCTTCAGGTAGCAGAGGAGGCAGGTATGGCTCATCGACCATCGGCTCCATCGCTGGCTTTTCGGGTAATGCAGCATTACTTTCCTCACTTATTGTGCTCTTGGTGCTGTCTGGCTGTAAATCGATTTCAGTGTCTTCCTCTGGATCATGCTCTTGAAGACCACTCTTAGCCAAAATACTTGCACTTTCCTCAGTAGTTTCTAACACGGCCTTCTGCTTTTTTATCCTTTAAGTAAAATAAGTTATGCTCATCATGTGTAATATACAGAAGAAAAAAAAGCAGACATGTACTGTACACAAGGTAATGTTCTAATTCTGTACCTAATACAAAGGGGGCTGTCTCAAGATCTAAGATGATCTAAAGTGGATAAAATTGCAAAATAGGTATTTTTGTGTACTCCCCGTAAAATCCTTTTCTCCGAGCCAATCATTGGGGACACAGACCATGGGTGTTATGCTGCTGCCACCAGGAGGCTGACACTAAGCAATACAAAGAAAGTTAGCTCCTCCTCTGCAGTTTACACACTCATGCTGGCTCCCAGAGAACCAGTTCAGTGCAAAAGCAGTAGATCAATAACAACATATAAGAGTATAACATGTCAAATTACAGAACAAGCACAAAACCATTAACAGGGTGGGTGCTGAGTCCCCCAATGATTGGCTCGGAGAAAAGGATTTTACGTTGCGCACACAAAAAAACATTTCTCCTTCGCCTCATTGGGGGACACAGACCAAGGGACGTCCCAAAGCAGTCCCTTGGTGGAGACAACATAACAGATCAGACTCTGCGTAACCACTACCTTAAAGTGCTATACTGAGGCCTGCAGAATCCACCTGCCAAGACTCATCAGCAGAAGTCTGAGTGCGAATATAATAATGCTTCAGGAATGTGTGCGGACTGGATGAAAAATGCAGCCTTGCAGGCCCTGCTCTGCCGACGCCTGGAGCCGAATGGCCCAAGAAGGCCCTATCGACCGAGTGGAGTGTGCCCTGATCCCCGCTGGGATAGGCTGACCTCTGACACCGGAAGGACTCCTGGATGGTGGAACAAATCCATCTGGCTAACGTGGTCGAATGAATCTACCTGTGACCATCAGGAAGCCCAAATGAAGCGTCCTCGAGACGTACTTTCTGAGAGCTCTCACTTCGTCCAGAGTGTGAACTCGTTCCATTTTGTGGACTGGTGTCAAACAAGACTAGGGAAGAACGATGTCCTCGTAAAGGTGGAAGTATGAGACCACCTCGGCAAAATGGACGGGGACAGCCTGATGACAACCTTGCCTGGATAGAAATAAGGAAAAGCGTCTGAAAGGACAGGGCAGCTAGCTCAGAAAACTCGCCTGATTGATGTGACCGCAGCGAAAAAGGAGACCTTCCAGGACAGTAAAGACAGCGACATCCGTAAGCGGACCAAAAAGGGTCTCATGTAAGGCACCCAGGGACCAAATTAAGGTCCTAAGGATCTAGCGGCATGCGATAGGAAAGTACAACATGTGAAAACTCCCTGCATGAAAGTCCTTACTTGCAGTTTTGTTGCAATACTACGCTAGAATAAGACCGATAAGACCAAAATCTGGACTTCCAGAGAGTGGAGTGCCATGCTGAGTCCAGACCGTTTTGAAGGAAGTCTAACATCGGGAAGGCGTCCGTGATCCCTGCCTCAAGTGAAAAAGGTTCTCCAGCTACAATGATAGATGCGTACTGAGGCAGGCCTACAAGCACTAGTCACCGACAACTTGCTGTGAGAGTCCCGCCTGGGTCATAACCCAGGACTCAACGGCCAAGTTGAGAAACACAGGACCCCTGGGTTCTGGTGGCAAATCGGTCCCTGGAGAGCAGATCTGGACGATCCGACAATCGCCAGAGAACGTCGGCGACGAGTTGTACTTGCTCCGCAAACTACGTCCGGATCGACCAGGATCACTAGAACCCTTTGCACTTCCTAAAGACTCTGGGAAGTAGCGGAAGAGGAGAAAACACATACGGGAAACGGAACTGGCACCAAGGAAGAACCAGAGCATGCCTGCGATGGCTTTCGGATCTCGAGACCGAGCTATGAACTCTAGTACTTTGGCATTTAGTCTGGACGCCATCGTATCCACATCTGGTGTTCCCCAACGAAGGCAGATCGGTTGGAAGATTTTCTGATGAAGCTCCCACTCGCCTCAGGCGAGACCCTGACGGCTGAGGTAGTGTGCCGCCAAGATTTCTACGCCCGGGATGTACACTGCAGAGATCAGTGGTTCCACTCTGCCCATCGAAGAATGAGAGCTACCTCGCACATGGCTGCCGTGCTGCGGTTACTCCGTTGATAACTGATGTATGCCACTGCTGTAGCGTTGTCCGATTGAATTCGGATGGGGTGATCCACCAGAAGGTAATGGAACTATTGTGTGAACTGTTGCAGGGCCAGCCAAATCGCTTGGATCTCGTGGAATTGATCGGGGGCCTCGATTCCCAAGCTGACTAGTGCCCGTGAGCGATGTGGAGATTTTTTGAGAATTTTCCCTGTGATGGATAGGAAGCTTCATTGTGGGTAGATGTACAAGGCTCTCTCTCTCTTGGGATTCGAACTCATGACCACACAGGCACAATACAGGGAACTGCTTGCATAACAGCAATGCGAATGGAATGAGGGGATGAGTGACCAAGGGCTTCTGTCTGCTGAGCGGGAACGGGGGAAGACTTGCTTAAGTTCGAATGGAATGAGGGGATGAGTGGCAAAGGGCTTGTATCTGTTGAGCTGGAACAGGGGAAGACTTGCTTAATTTTATCAGCCAGCCTAGACAAGAAAGGGTATCATAAGAAATGTGACGACGAATCCCAAGGACAGAACGACAATGCCTCGAAAATGTAAGATGGACATGGTGGCCACCATTACCCTTGTGAACATTCTGGGGGCGGAAGCGAGGCCGAAGGGCAAGACTGTGAAGAAAACAGGTTGTTCGTGATGGCAAATCGCAGGAATTTTTTCTTTTTTTAAAGTAATGACAGAACGGGGGCTCTGTCCGGAAATGGAGGACATTAACAAACTTGTGTAGAAGTTTGAGGTTTAGTATGGGTCTTACTTTTCTGTCCTTTTTGGGACCCCAAACAGGTTCGAGTAGAACCCCTCAAACCTTTCCTTTTGTTGAGGGACGAGAGGAAAGACGGATTTTGGTAAGAACTTACCTGTAAAATCCTTTTCAGCGAAGGAAGGAAGAGAGACACAGTCATTACTAGTGGGTAGGCGGAGCCCAGATGAGATAGACAGCTCAGATTAAAAAGAGTGTTGACCGGCCCCTCCAGCTCGGGCTCCTCCTACTCAGCTCTCCAGTCGTACACAAGCTTAAGGAAGAGCAATATCACCAGCGGAGCAACATAACCCCTTCTGAAGAAATTCAGAGAAGAAAACACAAAAATACAGGTTATGCATGCATGTAGGCAAAAACCACACAGTTCCAGGTACTACTCACTGCACCTGACCACTGCGATGAGCTGGCGATGCTGGAACAGAGCCTTAGCGCGTCAACCTCAGCCCAGATAATCGCTATCAGAGGAGGGTCACGCCGCATCTGAAAACAACAACACACTTCTGCCATGGGAGGGAGCTGTGTCTCTCTTCCTTCCTTCGCTGAAAAGGATTTTACAGGTAAGTTCTTACCAAAATCCGTCTTTCAGCTGCAGATGGAAGGAAGAGAGCCACAGTCATTACTAGTGGGACGTCCCAAAGCAGTCCAAAAATTAAGGGTGGGAAAAAACCATAAAAGGCAGAACCCAACAACCTAAGAAAATGCGCAACTAGCGCTAAACACAAGTTAACGAGAACTTTAAACCACAGCCGTCTGCAGGACCCTACGTCCTAAGGCTGCATCAGCGGAAGCACTAACGTCCACCTTATAAAATTTTGTAAAGGTGTGGACGGAGCGCCAGGTCGCCGCCCGGCAAAGCTGAGCTGCCGATCCCTTGATGGAAAGCCCACGATGAGCCCACAGCTCTCGTGGAATGGGCTCGAACCTTAATCGGGCAAGGTTCGCCCTTAAGTCGGTAAGCCTCCAAAATGGCCGACCGAATCCAACGAGCTATAGAATCCTTGGAAGCTCGATGACCACGTCGACGACCTGCTGGAATCACAAACAGGGAATCCGACTTCCGAAAAATTTGAGTAATAGACAAATAGAACTTCAAAGCCCGCACCAAATCCAATGTGTGCAAGGCCCGATCCCTCGCCTTACTCAGCCCCGATCCCTCGCCTTACTCAGCCCCGGACAAAGAGAGGGCAACACAATATCCTGGTTAACATGAAATTGCGACACCACCTTAGGTAGGAAGTCGCCCCGTGTGAGAAGCACTACGCGATCCGGGTGAAACTCCAGGAAAGGAGGTGAGCAAGAAAGAGCCGCCAACTCAGAAACCCTTCTCAAAGAGGTGACCGCCACTAGGAAGGCAACCTTCCAAGAGAGCAAAGAGAGACTAACAGAGTCCATAGGCTCAAAAGGCCCGTGTTGAAGAGCCTCCAAGACAAGATTGAGCCGCCAAGGAGACACAGGTGCCCTCCGCGGCGGAAACGGACGGGTTACACCGCGAAAAAAAGGAACGTACGTCCCTACGCGAGGCGATAGCCTTCCGGAACAGCAAGGACAGAGCAGAAACCTGACCCCTCAGGGTGCTCACTGCCAAACCCTTGTCCAGCCCGATTGCAGGAAGGCCAACAAATTGAGAATGGAAAAAATCCTCGGGTTCCTTGAAGAACCCGAACACCACGAAAAGAAAGCTTCCCAAGTCTTGTGGGAAATCCTAGTAGTAGCCGGACCTCTGGCAGCTCGCAAAGTGGCAATGACTTCGGCTGAAAACCCTTGACGGGTCAATTTTCGGTCTCAAGAGCCACGCCGTCAAACGCAGAGACTTCAGGTCCGGATGACGAACGGGCAGTTGGGTTAACAGGTTCGAGCGAAGAGGAAGTGGAAATGGTGGCGCTGCCAGGAGCGACACCAGAGTCGAGAACCACGTCCTTCTTGGCCAATCTGGGGCTATCAGCATAGCCGGAATTCTCTCTAGTCTGATCCGACGTAGCACCAGAGGAAGCAAGGAAATCGGCGGAAACACATAGATTAGCTCGCATTGGCCCCACGGAGCCACTAGAGCATCCACCGCCACAGCTTTCGGATTCTTGTACCTGGACATGAAAGTCGGTAACTTGGCATTGATCCTGGATGCCATCAGATCCACTTGGGGAGTTCCCCAACGGGAGCACAGCAGCGCAAAAACTTCCGGATGAAGACTCCATTCTCCGTGATCCATCTTCTCGCGACTGAGAAAGTCTGCCGTGATATTCTGAACTCCTGGAATGTGGATCGCAGAGATGGCTGGCACTCTGGTCTCTGCCCATACCAGGATATGAGATACCTCCACCATGAGTTTGGAACTCCTTGTCCCGCCTTGGTGGTTGATATATGCGACCGCCGTCGCATTGTCCGTCTGCACTCGCACTGGCAGACCGCTAAGGCTATGGTTCCACGGTTCGGAACCATAGCGCTTTGGACGGAGCGGAAATTCCGCTCCGTCTAAGCCCCGCCCCCTTTATGACGCGCGATCTTTCCGGAGGTGTTCAGGACACCTCCGGAACACCTCCGGAAAGAGCGCAGGGCTACATAGCCCTGTGTTAATTCTGTTGCGGCGACGCACCGTCGCCGCAATACGCGAGGACATGCTGCGGTCTGAAAAGACGCGCCGCATGTCCGTTTACGCAGGTCTGCCACCTGCGTATTGTTACGCATAGTGGAGACGGGATTTCTTGAAATCCCCTCCACTATGCTGTAACATCTGGACGCTGCGTGTTTGGCGCTGCGCCAGCGCACAGCGCCAAACACGCAGCGTTTCCTGACAGTGGAAACTCACCCTTAAAGGGGCCGTCCAGTGTTGGAGACAAAGAAAAAATCGCCCCCAATTCCAGGATGTTGATTGGCAAGACAGACTCTTCCGACGACCATACTCCCTGAGTCCAGAGATCGTTCCAGACACCCCCCTCAGCCCGTCAGGCTGGCATCGGTGGTTATGACCGACCACTTCGGAGGGAGGGAGGACTTCCCCAGGGATAACTCTTTCGGACGTATCCACCATCCTAGAGACTCTCGTACCCTGTGGGGAATGATGACACTGCAATCCAGTGAAGCCTGCGATCGATCCCAACGGCTCAGAATGAACCTTTGGAGGGCCCTGGAATGAAACCGGGCAAACGGAAGCGCTTCCATGGATCCATCAACCCCAGAAGACGCATACAGCTTCGCAGGGACATTGCTGTCGAAGACTTCATATCCCGTGCATGTCGAAGGAGACATGCTTGCTTGTCTGGAGGCAGGGACACCACTGCTCGTACCGTGTCGAAATGCATCCCCAAAAAACAGGATTGACTGCGACGGTTCCAGAGACGACTTCTCCCAATTGACCAGCCACCCGAAGTCCTCCAGGAGCTGAAGGGATAGATTGCGAGCAGTTACCGCCTCCTCCTTCGAAGACGCCACAATCAGAAGGTCGTCCAGGTAGGGAAGAATCGTAACCCCCTGCCTTCGAAGAATCGCCATGAAAGGCGCCAGAATTTTTGTAAAAACTCTGGGCGCCGAGGCCAACCCAAATGGCAGAGCCACAACTGGTAATGGTCCTGACCTATGGCAAAACGAAGGAAACGTTGGTGAGCCCTTCCGATTGGAACGTGCAAGTGAGCGGTGCGAATGTCGATTGACACCAAAAAGTCGTTCTGCGACAAGGCTGCCACAACGGAGCGAAGCGACTCCATGCAAAATTTTCGGGTGTGGACATGCCGATTCAATCTTTTGAGATCCAGGATGGGGCGAAATTTGTCCTCCTTTTTGGGGACCACAAAGAGGTGGGAATAAAACCCTCTTCCCCTGTCCTCTGGTGGAACCGGTACCACCACACCCTTCTGCAGAAGAGAGTCGACTTCTCGCAGTAGAGCGACACATAGCTCGGGCTCTGACGGGCTCTATGAAGTAGCCTGCCGACACAACCCGCATCGCCCAGGTGTCCGGGACGCGGGAAAACCAAGTCAATTTGAATAGAAGCAGGCGACCCCCCACTCGAGAGCCCTCGAGTGGAAACCTGGCGTCAATCCGTTTTAGCGGGTTTTTTGTCAGATTCCCGCTTGTCTTGACGGAAAACTTGTTTCCAGGGAGTGCGGGATTTCTGAGAGGTCTTTTTTCTTGAAAAAGAGGGACGACCCGATCCCCAAGAGGGCTGACCGAACCGTCCCCTGGACCGAACAGATTGCCGACACTACCGGCACTAGTCCTGCCAGACGCAGAAGTCACAGCTCTGCGCTGCGGTAAAGCCGTTTCTTTTGCCTTTACCTTGGCAATCAGCTCCATGCGGTCAGACTCAAATAGCTGACCACCTTGTAATGGAAACCGCGTCCCCGGTCCACTGTCTAAGCCACAGTGCTCTTCTGACTGTGACTGCCGAGGATTGCGCCCTGGATAGCAGTGACGCAGTATCCTCCAACAACTTGAAAAGTCCATCTACCTCGATAGAGGGGATCCATATTGCCACTCCGTCCATAGACGGCCCAACCGGCTCAGGGAAGCTTTACAAGCACACATGGACTCTAGTACTGTATCCATGACCCGCGGCCTCGTAGATGGATTTTGCTGCCATTTACGTTTTTCTGTCCAGCGGATCCTGCAGACTCGCCTTCCCTTTAACAGGAAGATTTTGCTAAGCTGGGATAAAAGGGACATTCACTTCAGGAGAAGGAATTCAATTATCAATCAATCAACTCCGTAGAAAACGGATACAGTGTCTCAATTATCTGGACACAGGCGCTCCTTCTCCACTGTCCCATTAAGCTCATCCAGTGATGGTAAAGCTGATCGCGACTGAAAACATCCGGGCCGACTTACCAGGACGTCCAGATACCTCCTCCGGTAACTGTAACGCCTCCCATAAAAACCTCTTTACGGCCCAAAAGAGGGGCAGAGTGTCCCTTTCCCGATCCTCCTTGTCTTATGTGGGAAGGAAGGCACCGGCTTGTGTCGCTTCCTGCCATGAGAGCATCTATGACACTCAATAACCTAGAAAGACAGACAGGCCATCCACAGAAACTAGCGAGGGCCTCCATTTTGACACCACTGGAACCTCCGACCGCTGCGCTTGACGCCGTCGAAGTCTGCGTGTCAGATACACGAGACTGATCCTGTACCAGTGGTCTCTGACCTTGCACAGTATACGACAGGTTAAAATGCGTTTCTTAAAGAAAAAACGAACGCTGAAGGGTTAAAACTCATGAGAGCTACCCCAGCTTAAGAGTTAACCGCCTAAGAAGGGGTTAAAGTCGCAGACTCCCCACACCTTGATAATGAAAAGGGTGTGCGAGCCCCAAGTGCCTCTATAAGGCAGCAGGTGCAGGACAGCTATGCCACACTAACAAGAAAGTTCAACAAGATCGCTAAAAAATTGCGCTGTTTTGTAAATCGCAATGACCGCCAAAGTCATTAAGGGGATCGCTAACCGCTTATGCGTTGTTAATGAGATCGCCCAGATTGGCAGCTACTAGCGACATTAAAAATAATCACACAAACGATCGCATAATATGCGTCGTTATCGGTATCGTTAGCGGAAAAAATAGTGGCAATATTAATATCGCAGGCTCCCCACAACCTTTTTATGAAAATGGTGTGCGAGCCCCCTGTGATAACAGCTGCAGGCAGCGCAGTCTGCCACCCATTTGTGCCTCAGAAAGGCGCCCGCGCTGTGGGGGTGAGGGGGGTCTGCCACCCTTAAACTTCTGCCCTAGACGGGTAGAAACTCACCAGCTGGTCGCGGTGCAGCGCTTGCCGGGAGGGGAGGAGAGCGATGTCCGAGGGAGCTTTCAGCCTGCTAATAATGGCCGCCGCGCTGTGCCTCGTGTGCTCCATATAGAGAAGCCGGAAATGGAGACTGCAGTAAAGCGCGCGCTCAGAGCGGCGCGAAATTGAAATAAAAAGGCGCGCAGCTCCTCTCTCCCCCGCTCCTATGTCCTGCAGGATCCACCTGCGGACAAAAAAACACCAGTCACCGCATGTATATTGTAACAGCGACTGCCGCAGCAGTCGCTGAATCACTCACACACCAATAAAAATGTGGAGTACTCACCAGCCGAAGCACCACAGGGACCCCCAGGGGTTTCAGGCGCTATTCCCATCGCTTCCCCCCAGGGCGGGGAACGCAGTGACCCCTGCAGCGCGGTTTGCGTCCCCGCCAGGGAAGCCATCCTCATCCCCCCGGGCCGGCAGGGTTCTGCAGGGACCACCATATAGGGTAATACAGATCCGCCAAGGGAGAGGTTGGGGTCCAGCAGCGCTGAGACCCCTGAGACCTCTAGACCACATTTGGTGATCCAAGTCTCTTGTCCGATCAAAATAATAAAATCTTCTGAGGAGCTGCTTCCAGCAGCGATTATCCTCTGAGACCTCAAATTGTAAACTGGAGAGCTGAGTAGGAGGAGCCCGAGCTGGAGGGGCCGGTCAACACTCTTTTTAATCTGAGGTGTCTATCTCATCTGGGCTCCGCCTACCCACTAGTAATGACTGTGGCTCTCTTCCTTCCATCTGCAGCTGAAATATCAATTATTTTACCTGGAAACCCTCGGTCTCTGACCCATTCGTCGAAGACGATGGAAAACCAGGCCTAACAAAACAGGAATAGGCGGCCGCCAACGTTGGCAGTGTCGACCAGATAAAGTGAGCGAAAAATCTTTGGGACCAAGATCCTTTAGATCTAGACAGTTTGGATTGAACCTTCTACTGCAGGCTGGTCTATAGGGGACCTGGGATCCTTTGTCCCTGCGTGTAGAGCGCCCTGATGCGGAGGAAGAAATGGGCCAGCCCGGAATGGGCGAAAGGTCCAGAAACGACTTTGATGCTGGTGCCCAAAAGAGAGCTTGAGCCTTACTGGGGAAGAAACTTGCTCTTCCCTACTGTAGCACTGGCGATAAGCTGAACCAGCTTCTCTCCAAATAACTGGCCATTCTGATAGAGGAAAGGTAGAGATCTTTTTTAGACTTAACATCCTCTTCCGATGGCATTTGCCACAGACAGTACAGCACAGCTAGCCGCATCTAGAGAGGCGTGTACCAAATAACTCCTGCCCGTGAAATTTTACTGGCCATACATGCTGCTTCCGAGGAAAGAATACTGATCTGAATGGAATTAACCACGGTCTCCGACCAGGAGACCCTTGCTTTAGTTACCCACGCCACAGCAAAAGATGGATAAAGAGCTGAGCCTGAGGCTTCAAAGACAGAGTGAGCCAGATTTTCTTTCTGGCGGTCCGTAGGATTTTAAACAATGATCCAACCGGTAGGGACAGAAGGGTTTTGGAAGCCAGGCGAGATACCGGCGGGTCTACTGCTGGAGACAGCCAATTATCACCGCAGATCAGCTGGAAGGGATACCTCGCTTCAACAGGCTTCTGACCAGTGAAACATTTATCCGGTTGCTCTCTGTGCTGAGCAACTAGCACGAAATTCCGGGAGAATATCATAAGTTCTATACGGGTGTTTAGTCCTCTTAAGGGACACTGCATGATCCAATACAGAACCGGAATCCTCGTCAACCTCAAAAGACTGGTTGACATGGTTCCAGAAATTCTGGCGAGTCCACATTCAAGGAAACATCCTATTCATACTCTGAATTTTGATCGCTACAAATCCCAGGTGAGGGCGAGCGACAGACTGCGCCCACGGATGACGTACTACGGATCCGTTTTTCTAGACGCATGTGCGGTTCTAGAGCACTTACGGCTCCCGTGTAGGAGAGGATCTATCTATAACAGTCATGGGAACGCTCCTATCCCCGGAGGGATCCAATTGCCTCGACCAGAGAATCCATGGATTGTCACAGTGACAAAGCCCATTCAGGGGGACTAGGTACACTGGGCTTAGCGGCAGGAGGGGATACGTGGAGGCGACACTCCACGTTCCCGCCTGTTGTAGGTTTGGGAAGAGCGGAGCCCTTAAGGGGACCATCCCGGCCGATAGAGGGACTATCGCATTGGTCAGTTGTGCCGTGGACTGCAATGGCAACGGTGCCCGCTCAGGGGGGCTAGATACATTTGTTTCGGTAGCGGCAGAGGGCTCCTGCGCATAGCGATTATCCTTCAACAGGGAGTGCAGTGCAGAGCAGGTAGTGTCCATTCTTACCACCTGGGCCTACTAGAGAGTTAAGACCCATTAAGACCATTATGTAATCCACAAAGTCCAGTGGCGTCCATAGATGGTGGACATAGATTCAAATGTCCACCGCAAAATGATGTAGTGTTAACCTACGAAGGGCCAATGTGGACTGATGTGTCTGCTGTAGAGTTAATGCTCTTACCCAGGTCCTGTGCCACAGATCCGCTGTGCCCCTTTAAAAAAACGCCACCAGTATTGCCCGGCGCAGCGTCATGCCTGCAAAGTCGTCGCCCCTGTGTAAGCCGGCCGGGTGGACCAAGATGGTCGCCGGGAGTCGCAGAGGCGGCGTAGTCTCGCAGTGAGTGAGAAGCGCCAGTTCGGGGGCGGGGCCATGGCAACGATGTCATCCAGTGGGCGGAGCTTCGTGGATTGCTCCATGATGAGCCCAAGTCGGGGGCTAAATTTCTGCGGCTGGCGAGAGCGTAACCCGGGGAGGGGGACGCCGCGTGGGAGCGCCAAAAACCCTGCTGCAGGAGCCCATCGCCGACCACCTGTACCAGCGGTGCACGTCCCGGCATGGAGCCGCTGCGGATGATCAGGCTGCAGCGTGGACGGTGATGCCATCTACTCACTCTGGGGTCAAAGAAGAGTGGAAAGACCGTCCGCCTTCCAACCAACGCCGCTGTACCTCAGGGACGATGAGGAGGGAGCCATATTGGCGCAGAGTTTAGACTTTCTGCCGGTGCCACGTGGACGGTGCAGGTAGCCCTCCATCCACCATCTCCTTGTCAGGGAGGTGGAGAGAGACCGTCCGCCTCCTTTTCACTTCCCTAGGATGAGAAAGATGTTGTCCGGCTGTAGCTTGGCTTCAGAAGGGGGTACATTGAGTCGACACGCCATGTTCCCGTCTGTTGGTGCGGGGAGAGCGGTGCCCTGAAGGGAACCATCACCCTCCTACAGACAGTGAAGGAGGTGGTACATGGAGGCGACACTCCACTTTCCTGCCTGTTGTTGGTTTGGGGAGATCGGACCCTTGAAAGGATCCGTCGCCCCTGTCATCCTTGGAAAAAGTAGTAAAAAATAGAATGAAAAATAAAATGAAAAACTATGGTCTGATGACCAGACCAGTGTGCCTCCTACGGACACTAAGCAAGAACTGGTTCTCTGGGAGCCAGCATGAGGGCGTATACTGCAGAGGAGGAGCGATCTTTCTTTGTTTTACTTTTTTTTTTTATATTTTGAAACCTCCCCTGAAGATCACCTCTATGAGAGCATTGCATTTTTCTGAGATCATTTTGCATTTAGTGGTCCTGTACTGTAGTCTATGTACATTAAGCTTCTTTAAAAAGATTACAAGTATTGATGAGCAAACGTGCTTGGATAAGGCCTCTTTCACACATCCGTCTTTGTGTATCAGGCATGATCCGGCGTGTTGGTAAAAAAATGCATCCGGTAACCGGATGCGTTTTTTACCATTGACTTTCATTAGCGCCGGATGTCATTGCGTTGCATCCGTTTTTGTCCGGATCCGGCGGAAATGTACATTCCGGCGGCCAGACAAAACGGAGCATGTAACGTTTTTTTTTGTGCCTGAGCCGCCTGATGTGCCTGAAGCGGCGCATCAGGCGGCCGGAAACAATAGAATTCAATGGAACCGGATCAGACTTTTGTGCAATCCGGCAAAAGTCTGATCCGGAATACTACTACTACATTTTCCAGTGTCGCCGGGCATCAGAAACACCATTTTTTTGAGTTCAAAAGTTCAGCTCGGATCCAGCAAAAAACCGGATTAGTTGCATCAGTTTTTTTTGTTTCAGCGCCGGATCCGTCCCTTCAGGCATAGGACGGATCATGCCTGATACAAAAAGACGGATGTGTGAAAGAGGCCTAAGGTGTTATCCCAGAATGCGCAGGTGCTAACCGAGTGTCTTCTGCGTGCTCGGATAAGGTGTTCGAGTCCCGCGTCTGCATGTCTCAATGCTGTTCTACAGCCGCAACACATGCAGAGATTGCCTAACAAACAGTGTCTGCAAATTGAGATTGAAGTTTGGCTTTTATCCCGAATCATGTGACAAGACTCGATAAAGGGTCGATATCGACTTTTAGGATAGCTACTTCCAATAGGTGGTTCTAGAGATCTTGTCCTTTTCCTCACTGAAGAGGCAATTTGCGTAAGTAATATTAAGCTAAACTGACCAGTTTGGTGCAAGTAGGAGGGAGCAGCTTGCTGAGGAAGAGCTCCCTTTTTTTCCTTTAATCCCTTAATGACTGGGATAATTTTTTTTACATCTGACATGTTACTTTACGTAGTAATAACTCTGAAATTCTTCAACATAGCCCATTGATTTATAGATATTTTTTAAACATTTATGATAATGATGAAATTAGGTTGATATGCTTTGCTTTAATTTATAAAAATATCAGAAATCTGACAACTTTTTTTATTGAAATAGCAATTTTCAAACTTTGAATAATTATCCCTTTAATCCAGATAGTCATACCACACAAACATTAAGGTTAACTTCAAAATAGGTGTTTACTGCATTTTTTAAGCTTTTTTATGCTAATTTTCAACTGCTTTTTACAGTACCAGCAAAGCTTATGAGATTTCAGAAATCTCATGCACACACATTGTTTTTTTTGTCATCAGTATTTTGTGCTTTGCTTGTTTTTTTTTTTTTTTTAGACACAAAGCACGTCACTTCTTTCAGAGTTTTCGCAGCATTTTTCACCCATTGAAAGCAATGGGTGACAAAGAGAAAGCTGACAAAATGAAAAAGCAAGTATGCCAATATATGAAAACCACTTATTTTTGAGATTTTTCCAGGTTTACCATCTCGTCTTGATCACCTAAGATGGTAGTTTGGATTAGTACAGTTTCAATAAATTAGTGATGTGTACAAAGGAAACATTGGCACACAAAGGTGTGACATTGAACAATACCTGAGGCTGAAAAAGCACAACGTGTGAGCAACTCAATGGCTGACAAAGTGTGACAGTTACTAGTTTGTGGATTATAAAACGCACCCCAAATTTTGAGGAGAAAAATAGGAAAAAAAAACTAATCCACGCGTCTTATTGCTTACCAGGGGGTGGTGGTTGTGGTGAAGCTGGGTCCCCAGGTCGCTGCTGGAGGAGGCATGAGTAGCATGTTGCTGGTGGAAATGGCTGCGGTGCGGGGTGCTCCGCAGGCATTTTGTAAAAGCCCGGAGCCCCTCCCCCCATTACTGTGATGCGGTGGCCTCAAAGAGAATGGCCGCCGGGAGCGTCACATGCTCAGATGACGGGATCTCATCTCCCAAGATCTCAGGACGAGATATTGTTGCCGAGATCTCAATCTGAGCATACGCTGCCCCGGCGGCCATCGCATCGCAGTAATAGTTTTGCTCTGAGTTTCGGAGATGGTCCACAGACACTAAGGGGATGACCCCCCTGATATTCCCTGGGTGGGGGAAGAGTACAGACTGAGGGCGGATTCAGAAGCTAAGGCAGGGCACGTGGCCCTGGCGATTTCACCATCAGAAGTAATCCGCGGAACAGGGCGAGCTAGGGCACCCCTAGCGTTAGAGACAGGGAAGGAGCCAATGGTCCCAAGACACCCAACAACAGAGTTGTGACACTATAACAACTGTGTACAGACCTTCGATCTCTCAGCGCTAATCCTTTTGTAACCAAAGTTTCAGAGACATCAACCTTCGTGCCTGCTTCATTCTTGATTAAGATTCTAACTGGTAAAGGCCAAAGTGAAGCACTGTCCTATGGAGGAATACATTATATTAAAATAGAGACTTGATGCTAATACAATGTTAATCGCACACCAAATATGCCAACAGAAACATAATAAAATACATGTGCGAGCACAGTTACTATATCCGACGCAAATAACTTTTGTAAAGAAAGTCTTCATCTTATTACAGGTAGGATATTAGTGGAAACAGCCCATTCATAAAACACCCCAACATCCAAATGAGCTTGTTTCTATTCAATTAAGGGAATTGTTGTTGAATAAGCCTTTTAGCTTGTCAAGGACCAGTGACATAAAACGTTTCCATTTAGTAAGAGTCCTTCCAGTTCTTGTAAAATGCTGGTGGTCCCAGATCTCAATGACACAGAGCAAGAAAATATATGTGCCTGAGAACATGGATATGCATGCATGGTCAAAACATGGCTGCTTCCACCTTTTATGAGGTGTTGCTTTAGTCACCTGTCGCCTGCACCCACCTTCAAGTTCTGAGGACCAATGATTGGAATGCCATTGTTTCAGGCTCTAAGGAAGACCATCAGAGTGACCTGCACTGGAGGTGACAGCAGGTATGCTTAATTTATACCATCTATAAAGTTTTTGATGAGGGCTATACAACCCTTTAAAGTATGTTTTCAGTCTTAAAACGCATGTTCTATTCACGTTTATGGAAATTAATACAGGTCCTTCTCAAAAAATTAGCATATAGTGCTAAATTTCATTATTTTCCATAATGTAATGATTACAATTAAACTTTCATATATTTTAGAATCATTACACACCAACTGAAATTTGTCAGGTCTTTTATTGTTTTAATACTGATGATTTTGGCATACAACTCCTGATAACCCAAAAAACCTGTCTCAAAAAATTAACATATTTCAACCGTCCTATAAAATAAAAGTGTTTTTTAAAAACAAACAAAAAAACCATCAAATAATAAAGTTCAGTTATGCACTCAATACTTGGTCGGGAATCCTTTTGCAGAAATGACTGCTTCAATGCGGCGTGGCATGGAGGCAATCAGCCTGTGACACTGCTGAGGCGTTATGGAGGCCCAGGATGCTTCGATAGCGGCCTTAAGCTCATCCAGAGTGTTGGGTCTTGCGTCTCTCAACTTTCTCTTCACAATATCCCACAGATTCTCTATGGGGTTCAGGTCAGGAGAGTTGGCAGGCCAATTGAGCACAGTAATACCATGGTCAGTAAACCATTTACCAGTGGTTTTGGCACTGTGAGCAGGTGCCAGGTCGTGCTGAAAAATGAAATCTTCATCTCCATAAAGCATTTCAGTCGATGGAAGCATGAAGTGCTCCAAAATCTCCTGATAGCTAGCTGCATTGACCCTGCCCTTGATGAAACACAGTGGACCAACACCAGCAGCTGACATGGCACCCCACACCATCACTGACTGTGGGTACTTGACACTGGACTTCAGGCATTTTGGCATTTCCTTCTCCCCAGTCTTCCTCCAGACTCTGGCACCTTGATTTCTGAATGACATGCAAAATTTGCTTTCATCAGAAAAAAGTACTTGGGACCACTTAGCAACAGTCCAGTGCTGCTTCTCTGTAGCCCAGGTCAGGCGCTTCTGCCGCAGTTTATGGTTCAAAAGTGGCTTTACCTGGGGAATGCGGCACCTGTAGCCCATTTCCTGCACACGCCTGTGCACGGTGGCTCTGGATGTTTCTACACCAGACTCAGTCCACTGCTTCCTCAGGTCCCCAAGGTCTGGAATCGGTCCTTCTCCACAATCTTCCTCAGGGTCCGGTCACCTCTTCTCGTTGTACAGCGTTTTCTGCCACATTGTTTCCTTCCAACAGACTTCCCATTGAGGTGCCTTGATACAGCACTCTGGGAACAGCCTATTTGTTGAGAAATTTCTTTCTGGGTCTTACCCTCTTGCTTGAGGGTGTCAATGATGGCCTTCTTGACATCAGTCAGGTCGCTAGTCTTAAGGGTATGCCACACTAAACAACATCGCTAACGGGATCGCTAAAAAACGTCACTATTTAGCGATCCCGTTAGCGATGTTGTTGTGTGCGGCTTCTACCAGCGACGTGGCCCCTGCTGTGATCTCGTTCATCACAGCGATCGTTCCGGACCCTATTTTTATCGTTTGCGTCCCGCTGGTAAGTATGTATCGCTGAGTGTGGCACCTTTTTTTAGCGATTTAGCGGTACAAAAGTACCGCTAAAGTCGTTAAGGAGATCGCTAACCGCGATAGCGTCCTTAACGACATCGCTAAATTAGGCCACTACTAGCGATATTAAAACGATCCCGCTAGCGATCTCATTAGTATGCGATGTTAACGAGATCGCTAGCGGGATTGTTTAGTGTGGCATACCCTTTCCCCATGATGGGGGTTTTGAGTAATGAACCAGGCAGGGAGTTTTTAAAAGCCTCAGGAATCTTTTGCATGTGTTTAGAGTTAATTAGTTGATTCAGAAGATTAGGGTAATAGCTCGTTTAGAGAACCTTTTCTTGATATGCTAATTTTTTGAGACAGGTTTTTTGGGTTATCAGGAGTTGTATGCCAAAATCATCAGTATTAAAACAATAAAAGACCTGACAAATTTCAGTTGGTGTGTAATGAATCTAAAATATATGAAAGTTTAATTGTAATCATTACATTATGGAAAATAATGAAATTTAGCACTATATGCTAATTTTTTGAGAAGGACCTGTACTAGTTGGAAATGCAATTTCTTTTTTGGAAAATTTTCATGACTCATTTAATTTGAAAAACAACACAAAAAGACGAACTGGCTTGTGGTCTAGTTTTTCTCTGATAAACTAATGAACTGTATGCAAATTCAGATCTTCACTTTTTTTCAGTCTATTTGCACCATGTGATATAAAGGTGAGGCCTGCCTTTTCGCAGAGCTGGATATTATAATCAGGTGGTTCCCGATGGCTGTGTGTCTACTAGCTGGGTCCAGTCCTTCTCAGCCCTTATCCACATGCATGTCACTTGACAAACGGTAAGGTTTTTAATATTCGAGTTAGGAACGTCCCAATTAGGGTCACCATGAAGTGGTGGGATGACGTTTGCATTTTTTTGATCAAACAACATGTTAACTAAGTACCCTATATTTTCATGCACTATGACATTTATTTACTACAGGGTATTTAATCATTATGTATCGGTCTTTGCTTTTTTTTTAATGAACGATTTATCTGTATGAATGCGAGCATGTTCACAGTACTGACTTCAATAGTCAAAGTGACGACGGCTCCGATAAGGTATTGTTTAACGTAGTCACAAGCTGTTTTAGTCCAGTTCTGACATCCTCCAGCCGGACTGCAAAATACAAAAAAAAATACAGTAAAAAAAGGTAGCACTGTCTGGGAAAGGGGGGCTATTTAGAACAAAGAAATAACGTATAAATATTGATCTATTGCACCATTACAGTTTAGCTCAAAAGCTTACATACCCTGGCAGAATTATTGCTTTCTTGGCCTTTTTTTCAGAGAATATGAATGATGATATCTCCACTCATGGTTAGTGTTTGGGTGAAGCCATTTATTGTCAAACTACTGTGTTTTCTCTTCTTAAATCATAATGACAGCCCAAAACATCCAAAAGACCCTGACCAAAAGTTCACCCTGGTGATTTTGGCCTGATAAAACCAACAGAAGTTGATACAAATGGGTTTGAATGGCAACTAAAGGTAACATCCTCACCTGTGACCTATGCCAGGAAAGTTGTTCGGGATGCAAAAAAAAAAAATCACAAACATCAGCTGAAATACTGGACTCTCTGAAAGTGCGTAGTGACGTCAGCGGTTGTCAGTGAGGCTGCGCGGAGTCCCTGGCTGACCTGAAGTGAACTAGATAGCGTGGGAAAAAGTTTAGAAACTTTCACACGCCAATCAGTTCATCTCCAGTCAGCCGGGGCACTTGCGCAGATATGATTTAATTCATTCTGCAGTGGTTTACAGCCGGGCTGGTAGCATTAGCATCGTTCCCTGTTGTAAACTAGTTAACCCCTTGTGATAGATTGTAGCTGGGGACCTGACTGAATGGCGGGGAGAGGTGTGGACATTGTTGTTTTATTATTTTATTATTTTTTAACAGGAGAACAAGGGATTCAGTTGGATTGGCAGAAAAATAATTTTGGTCAAAAACTTTGTGTAATTATTTTATTAAAGGAATTTTTAATTAATGTCTTTTTTTAACCCTTTACTACTGTAGGATTAATAATGGATAGTTGTCTTATTGACACCTCTCTATTATTGACCCGGATTAATGTCACCTTTCAATAGCAAGGTGACATTAACCCCTTATTAACCCATGAGCCACCACAAAAGGCAATGGGAATAGAGAGGCTAAGTGCCAGAAAAGGCCCATCTTATAGATGCGCCTTTTCTGGGGTGGCTGCGGCCAGTTGTTTGTAGCCAGGGGGGCCCAAAACAATGGTCCCTCTCTAGGCTATGAATATCTGTCCTCAGTAACTGACTTTCCCTCTCTGGCGGAGAAAATTGCGCGGGAGCCCACGCAATTTTTTTTCGCGATTATAGCCTTGAATTTAACCCCTTGAGTTCCCAATTTTTCGTAACACAAACTACTAAATTTATTAAACACTGACATATATAGATTGTTTTGATATGACATGGCTTACTATATGTAAACTATGTGACATGTCGGGTTTGGTAATGATTTTACTGAAGCCGGCAATTCATTTTGCGGCCATTATGCTATGTAGAACTCTATGAACTATAAATTATATATATATATTATTTATAGTTCATAGAGTTCTACATAGCATAATGGCCGCTATATATATATATATATATATTATATATATATATATATACACACACACACGTATATATAATATACACACATATATATATACACACACACGTATATATAATATACACACATATATATATATATATATATATATACACACACACACACACACAAAACACATGTATATAATATACACATATATATATATATATATATATATATATATATATATATATATATATATTTTATGTGTATATATCTATTCTTTTGTTTCTGTTTTAAACTGTCAGGAGCATGCTCAGCTAAAAAAAAACTTAATCCGTCGCCGGAATCCGTCATTTGATGGATGACAACAACTCCTGCGCCCATAGGCTTCCATTATAGCAAGCGACGGTTCCGTCACTGTCCGATTTTTCGACGGAGACAAAAAACGTTGCTTTGTGTGTTGTGTCCGGCCAATGCTATATGAGAAAAAAAACGGATCCTGTGGCATCAGTCATCGGATCCTTTTTTTTTTTTTTTTCAAAAAACAACAGATTGTGACTGATGGCAAAAAACTGATATCTGAAAGGGGCCTTAGATGGCAGTGCTTTATTTTGTAGAATTTCAATGATTTAGATCTAGTAGTTTAAACTCTGACTGGCCGCGGACAGAATAGTATGTCGCAGGCCAGTATCCCCTGCTTTGATGAGGGCTCTAGCGGTGTTTTTAGTGAACCTAGCAAAAAAATCCAAACAAAAGGCAAGTGTGGGATTGCACTTTTTTTGCAATTTCACAGCACTTGAAATTTTTTTCCCGTTTTCCAGTACACGACATGCTAAAACCAATGGTGTCGTTCAAAAGTACAACTCGCCCCGCAAAAAATAAGCCCTCACATGGACATTTTGACGGAAAAACCTCTGAACTGATGCCACCACTGCATATCAACTTAGGCCTCATCAAGTAATTTGTCACGGCTCTTGATGAGGAGTCAGCAACTTTCAAGTAACTCCAAGATCTCTTTCCAAAGCTGTCCGAGGCAAAGGTCAAGGCTGGTATCTTCGTAGGACCGCAGATCAAGTAGATCATAGAATGTGAAGAGTTCGCCACGCTGCTAAACAGGATGGAGAAACCGGCTTGGAACAGTTTAGATGCAGTGGTTCATGGCTTCCTGGGTAATCACAAGGCTGAAAACTATGTGCAGTTGGATCAGACTCTCAAAGAATTACGACATAATTGGATGCAGAATGTCTCTCAAAGTCCATATCCTTGACGCTCATCTTGACAAGTTCAAGGATAACATGGGAGCTTACTCAGAGGAGCAAGGCAAGAGCTTTCATCAAGATATATTGGACTTTGAACGTCGTTACCAAGGACAGTATAACAAAAACATGATGGGGGATTACATTAGGGGGCTTCTTCGAGAAAGCGATTTGCAGCATACTTGCAAATCTAGAAAAACTACTAATTTCTGAACCTTTTTGAGTTATTTTTGACTGTCTTTGTCTATTTACCATGCAAGTGTTGATTTTTATCAGACCGCATGAACGAAAAAATATTTTTTTTTGACACAATAAATGCAAAATTTTTCTGATCTGTGATCATAAAATCAAAGTTTGTGCTGAATGTAGTCGTTTTTCCATAGTCTTTAAACATAAGCAGTTGAAATATTACACTTGGAAGACAGGAACAAAAA
The DNA here is from genome assembly GCA_033576555.1 of Oophaga sylvatica. Classification (NCBI taxonomy): domain Eukaryota; kingdom Metazoa; phylum Chordata; class Amphibia; order Anura; family Dendrobatidae; genus Oophaga; species Oophaga sylvatica. The sequence goes on along the minus strand of JARQOD010000002.1, from coordinate 50,383,620 downwards.
TTGTGTTTCAAAGTGTTATGAGACTTTTTCTCGTGACCTATTGTACTTCATGTTTGTGGTAAGATTTCTTCGATATAACTTGCGTTTATTAATGAAAAAAACGGAGGTTTGGCCAAAATTTTGAAATTTTCAAACTTTTAATTTTTGTACCCTTAAATCAGAGAGTGGTGTCACACAAAATAGTTGATAAATAACATTTTCCACATGTCAACTTTACATCAGCATCATTTTGGAAACTTTTTTTTTTTTTAAAGACGTTAGAAGGGTTAAAAGTTTAAAAGTTGACCAGCAATTTCTAATTTTTCAAACAAAATTTACAAAACAGGTTTTTTTTAGGGACCACATCACAATTGAAGTGAGTTTGGGGGTCAATATAACAGAAAATACCCAAAAGTGACACCATTCTAAAAACTGCACCCCTCAATGTGCTCCAAACCACATCCAAGAAGTTTATTAACCCTTCAGGTGCTTCACAAGAACTAAAGCTATGTGGAAGGAAAAAAATGAACATTTTACTTTTTTCACAAAAAATTTTGGAACAATTTTTTTTTATTTTCACAAGGGTATCAGGAGAAAATGGACCCCAAAATTTGCTGTGCAATTTCTCCTGAGTACGCCAATACCCCTTATGTGGGGGAAAGCCACTGTTTGGACGCATGGCAGGTTTCAGAAAAGAGGGAGCACCGTTTGATTTTTTGACCACAAAATTGGCTGGAATCAATGGTTTTGAGACCCCCTGATGTACCTAAACAGTGGGATCCCCCCCCAATTCTAACTCCAACCCTCCCTAACCCTAACCACAACCCCAACAAAACCCTAACCCCAAACCTAGCACCAACCTCATCCTAAGCCCCAACCCTAAGAATAAAGGAAAAATGGAAATAAAACTTAAATAAATATGTATATCTAACGGGGCTTTGATTCACTATTTTTTTATTTTTATCACTGTAATAGGGTCTATCACAGTGATCAAAATGAATCAATAGGAAAAATTTCCTATTATTGCCGGGTGTAGATCATGGGGGGCGCACTGCACATGCGTACGCCATTTTCTTCCTGGAAGACGATGCCAAAGGCTGGGAGACAGGACAGGGGTATGCAGGAGGGTCACGGACACTGGAAGTACTTTGGGGGATTTAGGGGACCCCATTTCTCTCTCCTCTGATGTGCTAGATCATAATCAGAGGAGAAATTAAATGGGAAATCAGACTTTTTTTGCGATTGACGTTATTCTGTGAATAACAGTGATCGCAATACTGGCGTCGGTAAAAACTGACTCAGAATCATGTTCTCCGGGGTCTCGGCTACCCGAAGAATTTCCGATGCTGGGAGACGCTATAACTTTACTTCAAAGTGGCGCTGAGAAATATGTACCCTTAACTGCCACCGTTAAAAGGCTTATCGGCGGTCGTTAAGGGTTAAATGTGATTGTCTAATTCTGAACACAATCAAATCCCAATTTATGACAGTGATTACACTCATGCAACCACATTATTTTAGTTTAGAAATGTTTTTTTTCACCCACAAAAAGTCTTCAATTTTATTTCTAAATTGAATTGTGCAGATTGAGGACATTAAAGGTGGGAAAAAAAGTCTGAAATTATTCTTTGTCACGATCTTTACACATGACAAAAACTTGGGGTGTGTAGACTTTGTATATCCACTGTTTCTGATCGATGCCATGTCCTCATCCAAAATTCCAAACAAAAATCAGCAGGTTCAGAGAACAATTGGAAAAGC
>JARQOD010000002.1:50252581-50381780 GCA_033576555.1 Oophaga sylvatica | reverse complement strand
CACCTATAATACCTCATGCAGGATGTCACCCCCCCATCCCCCATATAATGCTCCATACAGAATACTGGACCCAATATAATGCTCCATACAGAATACTGGACCACATAAATTGCTCCATACAGTATACTGGTCCCCATATAATGCTCCATACAAAATATGGAGCTCTCCTCTACAATGTGCTGCGTTCTGCGCTGTTACGGCTCAGGAAAGGCGCTGTGGAAAGACTCCCCATCATCATCGTCTCCCATCATCATCGCCTCCCCATCATCATCATCATTGCCTCCCCATCATCATTGCCTCCCCATCATTATAATCATCATTGCCTCCCCATCATTCATCATTGCCTCCCATCATCATTGCCTCCCCATCATCATCATCATCATTGCCTCCCATCATCATCATTTGCTTTCATCATCATTGTTTCATCATCATTGTTTCATCATCATTGTTTCATCATCATTGTTTCATCATCATTGTTTCATCATCATCATCATCATATCATCATCATCATCATCATCATCATCATCTCATCATCATCTATCATCATCATCATCATCGCCTCCTCACCACCATCACTGCCTCCCCCACCCATCACACATACAGCACCACACAGACAGCACCGCAGCACTCTCTCACATACACACACCTCACCTGTCCGGCGTCCGCGCCCTCTCTGCCACAGCCGGCCGCTGAATGATGACGTCATTCAGCGGCGCTGCTGTGAAAGAGGAAGCGCCGGCGCCCTGCAGGCGCCCCCTGGAGCCCGGAGCTGCGGCAGCGGAGGCACGGGGAGAGGTAAGTATTGTGCCGGCTGCACCCGGGGCCTAAGCAAGCAGGGGGGGCCCAGTGGCGGCGCAGGCACCGCTAACGGACGCCAGGGTGCCCGACGGCGAGTGGGCCCCCCGCCTGCTCAGGGCCCCAGCACTTGCCCAGGTATGCCGGGTGCTGACGCCGGCCCTGTCGTGTGCACGTGTGCGGGCCGTGTGTCCGTGTTAAAACGGACATGTCTGCGTGTTTTGCACACTGACACACGGTCCGTGAAACACACAGACATCTACATAGACCCATTCATTTCAATGGGTCTACGTGTGTCAGTGTTTCCGGTACATGAGAAAACTGTCACTACACGTACCGGAGACACTGACGTGTGAAAGGGGCCTTAAGGTTTCTAATGAACAAAATCAGATTTTAATCAAAAGTTGTTCTTGGAATAACAATTTCCAACAATTGGATGTGTTTAAATAAAATGTTCCTGCGCTGAGATAATCTTATAAATGTTCCCCTGCTGTGTACTGTGTAATGGCTGTGTCTGACCGAACAGGGACATGGTCTGATCATACCACAGCTCCTGGCGGTGGGGAAGCAAAAGAGAGTATACAGACATTACAGTATCACAGCTGATTCTTTCTTTTTTGCCCGGGCATAGTAACTAACTGTGGTTATAACAAATTATAATGATTATATTGCACATAAAAACATTCACATCATATATATCAACACTACAAATTTGCAACACAAATTAACAAAATGATTACCCAAGTATTGATAGTATTTTATTTTCACTCATTCAAGAGCCTTTTGATAAACATTTTTGATTTTTCCTTTCGGTGCAAAGATGAACAGATTTTTGGCAGTTCCAACTCTTGAAAAAGCCACGTAAAGTTGACCATGAGAAAAGCATGGAGATTGCAAATCGATCCCTACTATTTTCAAGGACTGTCCCTTAGCCTTATTAATGGACATTGCAAATGCCAGTCAAAGTGGAAACTGGAGGCGTTTAAAATCCAAAGGCAAATCAGATGGAATGAGTGGAAATCTTGGAATGAAAATGTCCTCTCCTTTGGCACATCCTGTTGCTGAGCTGTGTATCTAATCCTATACTGTGTGATACAGTCTACTGAGCTGTATATCTAATCCTATCCTATATGATACAGTCTGCTGAGCCGTGTATCTAATCCTATCCTGTGTGATACATTCTGCTGAGCTGTGCATCTAATCCTATGTGATACTGTCTGCTGAGCTGTGTATCTAATCCTATCTTGTGTGATAGTCAGCAGAGCCGTGTATCTAATCCTATCCTGTGTGATACTGTCTGCTGAGCCGTGCATCTAATCCTATCCTGTGTGTTACTGTCTGCTGACCTGTGTATCTAATCTTCTATTGTGTGATACTGACTGCTGAACCGTGTATCTAATCCTATCCTGTGTGATACTGTCTGCTGAGCTGTGTATCTAATCCTATCATGTGTGATACTGTCTGCTGAGCTGTGCATCTAATACTATCCTGTGTTACTGTCTGCTGAGCCATGTATCTAATCCCATCCTGTGTGATACAGTCTGTAGAGCCGTGTATCTAATCCTATCCTGTGTGATACTGTCTGCTGAGCTGTGTATCTAACCCTATCCTGTGTGATGTCTGCTGAGCCGTGCATCTAATCCTATCCTGTGTGATACAGTCTGTTGAGCCGCGTATCTAATCCTATCCTGTGTGATACTGTCTGCAGAGCCGTGTATCTAATCCTATCCTGTGTGATACAGTCTGTTGAGCTGTGTATCTAACCCTATCCCGTGTGATAATGTCTGCTGAGCCGTGCATCTAATCTTATCCTGTGTGATACAGTCTGCTGAGCTGTGTATCTAATCCTATCCTGTGTGATAATGTCTGCTGAGCCGTGCATCTAATCTTATCCTGTGTGATACAGTCTGCTGAGCTGTGTATCTAATCCTATCCTGTGTGATACAGTCTGCAGAGCCGTGTATCTAATCCTATCCTGTGTGATACTGTCTGCTGAGCCGTGCATCTAATCCTATCCTGTGTTACTGTCTGCTGACCTGTGTATCTAATCTTCTATTGTGTGATACTGACTGCTGAACCGTGTATCTAATCCTATCCTGTGTGATACTGTCTGCTGAGCTGTGTATCTAATCCTATCATGTGTGATACTGTCTGCTGAGCTGTGCATCTAATACTATCCTGTGTTACTGTCTGCTGAGCCGTGTATCTAATCCTATCCTGTGTGATACAGTCTGTTGAGCCGTGTATCTAATCTTATCCTGTGTGATAAAGTCTGCAGAGCCGTGTATCTAATCCTATCCTGTGTGATACTGTCTGCTGAGCCGTGCATCTAATCCTATCCTGTGTGATACTGTCTGCTGAGCTGTGTATCTAACCCTATCATGTGTGATGTCTGCTGAGCTGTGCATCTAACCCTATCTTGTGTTACTGTCTGCTGAGCCGTGCATCTAATCCGATACTGTCTGCTGACTTGTGTATCTAATCCTCTACTGTGTGATACTGTCTGCAGAACCGTGTATCTAATCCTATCCTGTGTGATACTGTCTGCTGAGCTGTGTATCTAATCCTATCCTGTGTGATAGTCTGCTGAGCTGTGCATCTAATCCTATCCTGTGTTACTGTCTGCTGAGCCGTGTATCTAATCCTATCCTGTGTGATATAGTCTGTTGAGCCGTGTATCTAATCCTATCCTGTGTGATACAGTCTGCAGAGCCGTGTATCTAATCCTATCCTGTGTGATACAGTCTGCAGAGCCGTGTATCTAATCCTATCTTGTGTGATACTGTCTGCTGAGCCGAGCATCTAATCCTATCCTGTGTGATACAGTCTGTTGAGCCGTGTATCTAATCCTATCCTGTGTGATACTGTCTGCTGAGCTGTGTATCTAATCCTATCCTGTGTGATAGTCTGCTGAGCGTGATCTAACCTATCCTGTGTGTACTGTCTGCTGAGCCGTGTATCTAATCCTATCCTGTGTGATAAGTCTGTTGAGCCGTGTATCTAATCTATCCTGTGTGATAGTCTGCAGAGCCGTGTATCTAATCCTATCCTGTGTGATACTGTCTGCTGAGCGTGTATCTAATCCTATCCTGTGTGATACGTCTGCAGAGCCGTGTATCTAATCCTATCCTGTGTGATACTGTCTGCTGAGCGTGCATCTAATCCTATCCTGTGTGATACTGTCTGTGAGCCGTGTATCAATCCTATCCTGTGTGATACGTCTGCTGACCGTGTATCTAATCCTATCCTGTGTGATACTGTCTGCTGAGCCGTGCATCTAATCCTATCCTGTTGTATACTGTCTGCTGACCTGTGTATCTAATCCTTACTGTGTGATACTGACTGCTGAACGTGTATCTAATCCTATCCTGTGTGATACTGTCTGCTGAGCCGTGCATCAATCCTATCCTGTGTGATACAGTCTGCTGACCGTGTATCTAATCCTATCCTGTGTGATACTGCTGCTGAGCCGTGTATCTAATCCTATCCTGTTGTGATACTGTCTGCTGAGCCCGTGTATCTAATCCTATCCTGTGTGATACAGTCTGCAGAGCCGTGTATCTAACCTATCCTGTGTGATACTGTCTGCTGAGCCGTGCATCTAATCCTATCCTGTGTGATACATGTCTGTGAGCCGTGTATCTAATCCTATCCTGTGTGATATGTCTGCTGAGACCGTGTATCTAATCCTATCCTGTGTGATACTGTCTGCTGAGCCGTGCATCTAATCCTATCCTGTGTGATACTGTCTGCTGACCTGTATCTAATCCCTACTGTGTGATACTGACTGCTGAAAAGTGTATCTAATCCTATCCTGTGTGATACTGTCTGCTGAGCGTGATCTAATCCTATCCTGTGTGATACTGTCTGCTGAGCGTGTATCTAATCCTATCCTGTGTGATACTGTCTGCTGAGCTGTGTATCTAACCTATCTGTGTGTACTGTCTGCGAGCTGTATCTAACCTATCCTGTGTTATTCGTTGATGTACTGTCTGTTGAGCGTGATCTAATCCTATCCTGTGTGATACTAGCGCTAGCTGAACAACTACTGTGTGATAATGGTGTCCCCCTGAGTCGTGTCAAGGGTCGGCCACAAATAAATTGTGTTATTTCATACTTTACAGAAGGACGATATCACCATAGAAATGATAAGAATAATTAGGCCTCAGTTACCACAACTACAAGAACAAAAAGGTAGCACACTGTAGCGCTATAGCTTGCGGACACAAAATATGAAAAATATGAAAAATGAATTGCATCACTGACTTAGAAATGAAAATTGAGAAGTCTTAGCGCATAAAAAGGCCAATTTATGTGTACCTGGAAGCACGTTAAGGCTCTCTTGTATTCCAGGTCCTAACTATGCCAATGAGTTGGTGACTCTAGGTTTTAGCACCTGTTCACACTGGATCTATGTTTGGATGTGCCGATCAGTTTTTGGATATGTATTCATTTCCCTTCTGCCTGAGCACTCCACCTGTTGGTCACAGGCGGTTTAATTACACCAGGTTCATTACCCCTCCACAGAGATGTAGATTTTAGTCTGAAGAGAGGATTCATATGTTCCCATGCAGACAGACTTTTCTAAGTGAGGATTGGCATAGTTAGGACATGGAATACGAGAAGAGTCTTAACGTGGCTTCCAGGTACACATAAATTGGCCTTTTTATGTGCTAAGACTTCTCAATTTTTCATATTTCTAAGGCAGTGAAGCAGTTCATTTTTCATATTTTTCATATTTTGTGTCCGCAAGCTATAGGGCTACAGTGTGCTACCTTTTTTTCTTGAATGTGTATGAGTTAGTAACTCTAGGTTTTAGCACCTGTTCACACTGGATCTATGTTTGGATGTGCGGTTCAGTTTTTGGATATGTATTCAGTTACCACAAGTGACTACAAGGAAAACTGATGCTCATAGCAACCAATCACAGCTCAGCTTTCGTCTTTTAAACAGCTCTGGTGAAATGAAAGATGCTTAGTAATTGTTTGCTATGTGGAGTGGGCGTGGCTTGATACACATACATATATACATACAATACACGGATTTTGGTAAGAACTTACCTGTAAAATCCTTTTCAGCGAAGGAAGGAAGAGAGACACAGTAATTCATTACTGATGGGTAGGCGGAGCCCCAGATCAGGATGTCACCTCAGATCAAAAGAGTGCTGACTGGCTGGCCCCTCCAGCTCGGGCTCCTCCTACTCAGCTCCAGTCGTACCAAAGCTTTTAGGAAAAGAGCCAAGATCACCAGCGGAGCAACATAACCCCTTCTGAAGGAACTTCAGAGAAAAAACACAAGGATACAGGTTATGCATGCAAAGAAAGCCAAAAACCACAGAGTTCCAGGTACTACTCACGGAACCTGACTACTGCGATGAGCTGGCGATGCTGGAACAGAGCCTTAGCGCGCTGACCTCAGCCCAGATAATCGCTATCAGATAAGGGTCGCGCTGCATCTGAAAACATCAACACACTTCTGCCTTGGGAGGGTGCTGTGTCTCTCTTCCTTCCTTCGCTGAAAAGGATTTTACAGGTAAGTTCTTACCAAAATCCGTGTTTCAGCTGCAGATGGAAGGAAGAGAGCCACAGTAATTCATTACTGATGGGACGTCCCAAAGCAGTTAAAAAATAAGGGTGGGAAAAAACCAACAAAAGGCAGAAACCCAACAACCTTAACAACAAAGCGCAACCAGCGCTAAACACAAGTTCATCCAGAACTTTAAACTACAGCTGCCTGCAGGACCCTACGTCCGAGGGCTGCATCAGCGGAAGCACTGACGTCCACTTTATAAAACTTTGTAAACGTGTGGACAGAGCGCCAAGTTGCCGCCCGGCAGAGCTGCACTGCTGAGGCACCTTGATGAAAAGCCCACGATGAGGCCACAGCTCACGTGGAATGGGCTCGAATCTTAATCGGGTAAGATTCACCCCGAAGGCGGTAAGCTTCCAAAATAGCTGACCGGATCCAACGAGCTATAGAATCCTTGAAAGCTTGTTGACCACGCCGACGACCTGCTGAAACCACAAACAGGAAGTCCGTCTTACGAAAACCTTGAGTAATAGATAGATAAAACTTCAAGGCCCGCACTAAATCCAATGTGTGTAAATCTCGCTCTTTCGCATTCTTCGGATCCGGACAGAGTGAAGGCAACACAATATCCTGGTTAACATGAAACTGTGATACCACTTTAGGCAAAAAATCACCCCGAGTGCGAAGCACTACACGATCCGGAAAAAACTCCAGAAAAGGAGGCGAACAAGAAAGAGCTGCCAACTCAGAAACTCTCCTCAAGGAAGTGACTGCAACAAGGAAAGCCACCTTCCAAGAAAGTAAAGAAAGGCTAGCAGAAACCATAGGCTCAAAAGGTTTATGTTGAAGAGCCTCCAAAACAAGGTTGAGCCGCCAAGGAGACACGGGCGCCTTCCGCGGCGGAAACTTACGAGATATACCTCGGAAAAAGGAGAGCACGTCTCTATTTGAAGCAATGGTTCTCCGGAACAATAAGGACAGAGCAGAAATCTGACCTTTCAGGGTGCTGACTGCCAAACCCTTGTCTAGCCCATGCTGCAGAAAAACCAACAGGTTGGGAATGGAAAATTTTCTCGGGTTCCGAGAGGACCCCAAACACCACGAAAAGAAGGTTTCCCAAATTTTGTGGTAAATCCTAGTAGTAGCCGGACTTCTTGCAGCACGAAGAGTAGCAATGACCTCGGCTGAGAAACCTCTACGGGTCAAGATTTCGGTCTCAAGAGCCACGCCGTCAAACGCAGGGACATCAAGTCCGGATGACAAACGGGCCCCTGAGTCAACAAGTCCGGTTGAAGAGGGAGTGGAAAAGGAGGTGCCGCCAACAGCGACATTATTGTCGAGAACCACACCCTTCTTGGCCAGTCTGGAGCTATCAAAATAGCTGGAATTCTCTCTAGTCTGATCCGACGCAGTACTAGAGGAAGTAAGGATATCGGCGGGAATACATAGATCAGCTCGAACTGATCCCACTGAGCCACTAGAGCATCCACCGCCACAGCCTTCGGGTCCTTGTACCTGGACATGAACGTCGGTAACTTGGCATTGGACCTGGATGCCATCAAATCCACTTGGGGGGTTCCCCAGCGAGAGCACAGTAGTGCAAAAACTTCCGGGTGGAGGCTCCATTCCCCGGGATCCATCCTTCTGCGACTGAGAAAGTCCGCTGTAATATTCTGAACCCCTGGAATGTGAATCGCCGAAATGGCTGGCACACTGGCCTCTGCCCAAATCAGAATTCGGGACACCTCTACCATGAGTCTGGAACTCCTTGTCCCACCTTGGTGATTGATATACGCGACAGCCGTCGCATTGTCTGTCTGCACTCGGACTGGCAGACCGCTCAAAGGGACCGTCCAATGTTGGAGGCAAAGGAAAATCGCCCTCAATTCCAGGATGTTGATCGAAAGAACAGACTCTTCCGATGACCATACCCCCTGAATCCAGAGATTGTTCCAAACACCCCCCCAGCCCGTCAGGCTGGCATCGGTGGTTATGACTGACCACTTCGGAGGGAGGCAAGACTTCCCCAGGGAGAATGCCCCTGTACGTAACCACCATTCTAGAGAATCCCGCACCGCGCGAGAAATGGTGACGCTGCAATCCAGCGAACCTTGCGATTGATCCCAACGACTCAGAATGAGCCTATGGAGAGCTCTGGAATGAAATTGGACAAACGGAAAAAAACCTCATGGACGCCACCGTCAGACCCAGAAGGCGCATACCTTCCGAAGGGACACTGCTATCGCAGACTTCATAGTCTGTACATGCTGGAGCAGACATGCCTGCTTGTCTGGAGGTAGGGACAACACCGCCCGTACCATGTCGAAATGCATCCTCAAAAACAGGATTGCCTGCGACGATTCCAGAGACGACTTCTCCTTTGAAGCCACAACCGAAAAGGCCGTCCAAATAGGGACGAATCGTAAGTCCCCGTCTTTGAAGGATTGCCATGAGATTTTGGCGTCAGAATCGTTGTAAAAATTCTGGGCGTTAAGGCCAAGCCGAATGGTCGAGCCACAACCTGGGTGAGGTCTTCCGATGGGAACATGCCAAAAAGCGTCGCGAATGTCGATTGATCGTTCTGCGACAGGGCTGCCATAACTGAGCGAAGCGACTTCAAGCTCGGCTCTGACGGAATGTCAGAAGTCAGTCCGCCTTAGCGAAATTTTTTTTTTTTTTTTTTGCCAGCTTCTGCCTTAACAGAAGTTCTGTTTCCAGGGTATGCGGAATTTCTGAGAATTCCCCCTTTTTTTTTTTTTTTTTTTTTTAAAAAAGAGAGAGACGACACAAACCCCCAGAGGGTTGGTCAGATCATCCCTTGAACCGAAAAGGACTGCCGATAACTATCGGCACTAGTCCTGCCAGACGCAGAAGTCACAGCTCTGCGCTGCGGTAAAGCTGCTTCTTTTGCCTTTGCCTTGGCATCAGCTCCATGAGGTCAGTCAAATAGCTGACCACTTTCTAAGCTAAAGATAGCAAACCCTGTTGGAAAACTGCGTTCCATCCAAGTCACAGTGCTCTTCTGACTGTAACTGCCGAGGATTGCGCCCTGGATAGCAGTGACGCATTATCCTTCAACTAGAAAAGCCCATCTACCTCGATAGAGGGAAACTTGCCACGCCGTCCTTAGACGGTCCAACCGGCTCAGGGGAACTTAACAAGTACACCTAGATCCTTAATACCAAATCTATGATCCACGGCTATACAGATGGAAATTGTTGCCATCTCCGTTCTTCTGTCCAGCGTGTCCTGCAGACTCGTCTTCCCTTTTACCAGGAAGATTTGCTAAGCTGGAATAAAGGGACATTCACTTCAGGAGAAGAGGTCCAATTAACAAATAACTCCGTATAAAAACGGATACAGTTTGTAAGGTCATCGCGACCCATGCGACCCTTGCAACATCCGGGCCGACTTACCAGGACGACTAGTTACCTCCTCTGGTAACTGTAACGTCCACATGGCTTCCACAGAAATTTTAGTACGGCCCCTGAGAGAGGCAGGGTGTCCCTGCCGATCCTCCTTGACCGAATCGGACTTCTTCGCTAAGCGAGAAGGAAAACACCGATTTGTGTCGCTCCCTTGAGAGGATCTAGTTGACACTCCATAACCTAAAAGGTCATCAATAGAAACCAGTGAAGGCCTTCATTTTGACACCATTGGAACCTCTGACCGTGTATGAGTCGAGGTCTGCGTGTCAGATACGCGAGGCTGATCCGTAACGGATCTGGGAGAGGGTCTCTGACATGCCCTTGCATAGTATATGGCAGGATAAACCTGTCAGTAACCAGAGCAGTACTTAAATAAAAAAAAACAAACGCTGAAGGGTTAAAGCTCTAAAGCGAGAGCTACCCCAGCTGTCTCCCATTAAGAGTTAACCTCCTAAGAAGGGGTTAAAGTAGCTGACTCCCCACAACCTTAATAATGAAAAAGGGTGTGCGAATCTCAGGCGCCTCTTATAAGGTCGCAGCTGCAGGACAGCCATGCCACACTAAACAGAAAACGTTCCACAAGATCGCTAAAAAATTGCGCTGTTTTTTATAACGCAATGACCGCCAAAGTTGTCAAGGAGATCGCTAATCGCCTATGCGATGCTAATGAGATCGCCCAGATTGGCAGCTAATAGCGACATTAAAAATGACACACAAACGATCGCAATATTATGCGACGCCATCAGGATCGTCAGCGGAAACGTATAGTGGAGCATTAATGTCGCAGACTCCCCACAGCCTCTTTATTAATATTAAAAGAGTGTGCGAGCCCCTTATGCGAGAACAGCCGCAGGACAGCGCAATCTGTCACTCAGAAGTGCCCCAGACGGCGCCCGCGCTGTGGAGGTGAAGGGGTTAAGCTTCTGCCCGGCGGGCTAGAAGCGACTCACCAAGCTGGACACGTATTCTAGCCGGGAGGGGAGGATAACGATCCGGGGAGCTTTCAACCTACAGCGCTTTATCAGCAATAGCCACGCTGTGGAGGTGAAGGGGTTAAGCTTCTGCCCGGCCGGCTCGCTTGTCAGCAATGGCCGCCGCGCTCTGCCTCCGTGTGCTCCATGTAGGGAGCCGGAAATGGAGGCTGCAGTAAAGCGCGCGCTCAGAAGCGGCGCGAAATTCAAAAAATAAAAAGAGCGCGTACTCCCCTCCTTTCCCTCGTCCTGCAGGCATCCTCCTGCGGACATAGAAAAACTAGTCATCGGCATGTATATGTACAGCGGCTGCCGCAGCAGTCGCTAAAACACTCACACACATTTTACCAAAATGTGGAGTACTCACCAGCCGAAACGCCACAGGGACCCCCAGGGGTTTCTGGCGCTATGCCCATGCTTCCCCCCAGGGCGGGAAGCGCAGTGACCCCAGTGTGTGGTTTGCGCCCCCACCAGGGAAACTCTCCTCATCCCCCAGGGCCGGCAAGATTCTGCAGGGACCATTATGTAGTTACAGATCCGCCAAGGGAGAGGCTGGTGAAATACATTGATAAACATGTAATAGCGCTGTCACCGCAGTGCTGAAGCATACTGATATACATGTAATAGCGCTGCCATCAGACGCTAAAGCACTCACACATTAATAATAAAATTTTGTGTGGAGTACTCACCAGCCAAAGCGCCACAGGGACCCTCAGGGGTTTCTGGCGCTGTGCCCATGCTTCCCCCCAGGGCGAGGGACGCAGTGACCGCACGTGTGGTTTGCGTCCCCGCCAGGGAAGCTCTCCTCATCCCCCAGGGCCGGCAAGGATTCTGCAGGGACTATTGAGTAAATACAGATCCGCCAAGGGAGAGGTTGGGGTACAGCAGCGCTGGTACCCCTGAGACCTCTAGACCAACTGGTGATCCAAGTCTCCTGTCCGAATATAAAATAATAAAGTCTTCTGAGGAGCTGCATTAGCAGCGACCATACTCTGGACCTCAAATCTTAGACTGGAGCTGAGTAGGAGGAGCCCGAGCTGGAGGGGCCAGCCAGTCAGCACTCTTTTGATCTGAGGTGACATCCTGATCTGGGGCTCCGCCTACCCATCAGTAATGAATTACTGTGGCTCTCTTCCTTCCATCTGCAGCTGAAATATATATATATATATATATATATATATATATATAATATATATATATATATATATATATATATATATATATACACACACACACACACACACACACAGTACAGACCAAAAGTTTGGACACACCTCATTCAAAAAATTTTCTGTATTTTCATGACTATGAAAATTGTACATTCACATTGAAGGCATCAAAACTATGAATTAACACATGTGGAATTATATACTTAACAAAAAAGTGTGTAATAACTGAAATTATGTCTTATATTCTAGGCTCTTCAAAGTAGCCACCTTTTGCTTTCATGACTGCTTTACACACTTGGCATTCTTTTGATGAGCTTCAAGAGGTAGTCACCGGAAATGGTTTTCACTTCACAGGTGTGCCCTGTCAGGTTTAATAAGTGTGATTTCTGGCCTTATAAATGGGGTTGAGACCATCAGTTGTGTTGTGCAGAAGTCTGGTAGATACACAGCTGATAGTCCTACTGAATAGACTATTAGAATGTGTATTATGGCAAGAAAAGAGCAGCTAAGTAAAGAAAAACAAGTGGCCATCATTTAAGAAATGAAGGTCAGTCAGTCCGAAAAATACGGATTTTGGTAAGACCTTACCTGTAAAATCCTTTTCAGCGAAGGAAGGGAGACACATTCATTACCAGTGGGTAGGCGGAGCCCACACAGGATAGAACACCTCAGATTAAAAAAGTGTTGACCGGCCCCTCCAGCTTGGGCTCCTCCTACTCCAGCTCTCCAGTCCGTACACAAGCTAAGGAAGAGCAAAAATCACAAGCGGAGCAACATAACCCCTTCTGAAGAACTTCAGAGACAAAACAAGAAGATAGGTTATGCATATAACAGAAAAAAACACACAGTTCCAGGTACTACTCACTGAACCTGACCACTGCGATAAGCTGGCAATGCTGGAAAAGAGCCTTAGCGCGCCGACCTCATTCCAGATAATCGCTATCAGAGAAGGGTCACGCCGCATCTGAAAACACAACAACACACTTCTGCCATGGGAGGGATCTGTGTCTCCCTTCCTTCCTTCGCTGAAAAGGATTTTACAGGTAAGGTCTTACCAAAATCCGTATTTCAGCAGCAGATGGAAGGAAGGGAGACACATTCATTACCAGTGGGACGTCCCAAAGCAGTCCAGAAATTAAGGGTGGGCAAAAAACCAACAGAGGCAGATTCCCAACAACTTAAATAAATGCGCAACCAGCGCTAAAAACAAGTTCACAAGAACTTTAAACTACAGCCGCCTGCTGGACCCTACGTCCTAAGGCCGCATCAGCGGAAGCACTGACGTCCACCTTATAAAATTTCGTAAATGTGTGGACGGAACGCCAGGTCGCCGCCCGGCAGAGCTGAGCTGCCGAGGCCCCTTGATGAAAGGCCCATGATGAACCCACAGCCCTCGTGGAGTGAGCTCGAATCTTAATCGGGCAAGGTTCGCCCTTAAGTCGGTAAGCCTCTAAAATGGCCGACCGAATCCAACGAGCTATAGAATCCTTGGAAGCTCGTTGCCCACGTCGACGACCTGCTGGAATCACAAACAGAGAATCCGACTTCCGAAAACTTTGAGTAATAGACAAATAGAACTTCAAAGCCCGCACTAAATCCAATGTGTGCAAGGCCCGTTCCTTCGCATTCCTCGGCTCCGGACAAAGCGAGGGCAACACAATATCCTGGTTAACATGAAATTGTGACACCACCTTAGGTAGAAAGTCGCCCCGTGTGCGAAGCACTACGCGATCTGGGTGAAACTCCAGAAATGGAGGCGAGCAAGAAAGAGCCGCCAACTCAGAAACCCTTCTCAAAGAAGTGACTGCCACTAGGAAGGCAACCATCCAAGAGAGCAAAGAAAGGCTAACAGAGTCCATAGGCTCAAAAGGCCCATGTTGAAGAGCCTCCAAGACAAGATTGAGCCGCCAAGGAGACACAAACGCCTTCCGAGGCGGAAATTGACGGGTTACCCCGCGAAAAAAGGAACGTACGTCCCTACGCGAGGCGATAGCCTTCCGAAACAGCAAGGACAGAGCAGAAACCTGCCCCTTCAGAGTGCTTACTGCCAAACCCTTGTCCAGCCCGTACTGCAAAAAGGCCAACAAATTGGGAATGGAAAAAATCCTCGGGTTCCTAGAAGAACCCGAACACCACGAAAAGAAGGCTTCCCAAGTCTTGTGATAAATCCTAGTAGTAGCCGAACCTCTGGCAGCTCGCAGAGTGGCAATGACTTCGGCTGAAAAACCTTGACGGATCAAGATTTCGGTCTCAAGAGCCACGCTGTCAAACGCAGAGACTTCAGGTCCGGGTGACGAACGGGCCCTTGGGTTAACAGGTCCGGGCGAAGAGGAAGAGGAAATGGAGGCGCTGCCAGAAGCGACACCAGTGTCGAGAACCACGTCCTCCTTGGCCAATCTGGGGCTATCAACATATCCGGAACTCTCTCCAGTCTGATCCGACGCAACACCAGAGGAAGTAAGGATATCGGCGGGAACACATAGATTAGCTCGAATTGGTCCCAAGGAGCCACCAGAGCATCCACCGCCACAGCCTTCGGGTCCTTGTACCTGGACATGAACGTCGGTAACTTGGCATTGAACCTGGATCTCATCAAATACACTTGGGGAGTCCCCCAACGGGAGCACAGCAGTGCAAAAATTTCCGGATGAAGACTCCATTCTCCGGGATCCATCTTTTCGCGACTGAGGAAGTCCGCTGTGATATTCTGAGGAATGTGAATCGCAGAGGATGGCTGGCACCCTGGCCTCGGCCCATACCAGGATCCGAGACACCTCCATCATGAGCCTGAAGCTCCTCGTCCCACCTTGATGGTTGATATAAGCTACCGCCGTCACGTTGTCTGTCTGCACTCGGACTGGTAGACCGCTTAAAGGAACCATCCAGTGTTGGAGGCAAAGGAAAATTGCCCTCAATTCCAGGATGTTGATCGGCAGGACAGACTCTTCCAACGACCATACTCCCTGAATCCAGAGATCGTTCCAGACACCCCCCCCCCAGCCCGTCAGGCTGGCATCGGTGGTTATGATCGACCACCTCGGAGGGAGGAAGGACTTCCCCAGGGATAACACTTCCGGACGTAACCACCATCCTAGAGACTCTCGCACCCTGTGGGAGATGATGACACTGCAATCCAGTGAAAACTGCGATCGATCCCAACGGTTCAAGATGAGCATTTGGAGAGTCCTGGAATGAAATTGGGCAAACTGAATTGCCTCCATCGACGCCACCATCAAACCCAGAAGGCGCATACACCTTCGAAGGGACATTGCTGTCGAAGACTTCATAACCTGTACATGTCGAAGAAGACTCGCTTGCTTGTCTGGAGGCAGAGACACCACTGCTCGTACCGTGTCGAAATGCATTCCCAAAAACAGGATTGACTGCGACGGTTCCAGAGACAACTTCTCCCAATTGACCAGCCACCCGAAGTCCTCCAGGAGCTGAAGGGATAGATTGCGAGCCGTCACCGCCTCCTCCTTTGAGGACGCCACAATCAAAAGGTCGTCTAGATAGGGAAGAATAGTAACCCCCTGCCTTCGCAGAATCGCCATGAGAGGTGCCAGAATTTTTGTAAAAACTCTGGGTGCTGAGGCCAACCCGAATGGCAGGGCCACAAACTGGTAATGGTCCTGACCTATGGCAAAACGAAGGAAGCGTTGGTGGGCCCTTCCGACGGGAACATGCAAATAAGTGTCGCAAATGTCGATTGACACCAAAAAAATCGTTCTGCGACAGGGCCGCCACAACGGAGCGAAGCGACTCCATGCGGAATTTCCGGGTGCGGACATGCCGATTCAATCTTTTGAGATCCAGAATGGGGCGAAATTTGTCCTCCTTTTTGGGGACCACAAAGAGGTTGGAATAAAACCCTCTTCCCCGGTCCTCCGGCGGAACCGGTACCACCACACCCTTCTGTAGAAGGGAATCGACCTCCCGCAGTAGAGCGGCAAATAGCTCGGGCTCTGACGGAATGCGAGATTGGCAAAAACTGTCTAAGGGTCGAGAAAGAAACTATGAAGTAGCCTGCCGACACAACCCGCGTCATCCAGGCGTCCGACACGCGGGAAGCCCAAGTCGGTTCGAATTGGAGCAAACGACCCCCCACTCGAGAGCCCTCGCGTGAGACCCTGGCGTCAGTCCGCCTTAGCGGGCTTTTTGTCAGCTTCCCGCTTGTCTTGACGGAAGCTCTGTTTCCAGGGAGTGCGGGATTTCTGAGAGTTCTTTTTTCCTGAAAAAGAGGGACGACCCGATCCCCAAGAGGGCTGACCGAACTGTCCCGTGGGCCGAAAGGACCGCCGACTACTACCGGCACTAGGCCTGCCAGACGCAGAAGTCACAGCTCTTCGCTGCGGTAAAGCCGTTTCTTTTGCCTTTGCAATCAGCTCCGTGAGGTCAGATCCAAATAGCTGACCACCCTTGTAAGCTAAAGATAGCAAACCTTGCTTGGAAACCGCGTCCCCGGTCCACTGTCTAAGCCACAGTGATCTCCTGACTGTGACCGCCGAGGATTGCGCCCTGGACAGCAGTGACGCAGTATCCAAACCTGCATCACTGCCATATCGGGCTGCATCCTCCAACAACTTGAAAAGCCCATCTACCTCGGATAGTGGGGATCCATCTTGCCACACCGTCCGTAGACGGTCTAACCAGCTCAGGGAAGCTTTACAAGCACACATGGACCCTAGTACTGCTCTGAATCCATGACCCGCGGCCTCGTAGATGGATTTCGCCGCCATCTCCATTTTTCTGTCCAGCGGATCCTGCAGACTCGCCTTCCCTTTAACAGGAAGTAATGAGGATTTGCTAAACTGGGATAAAGGGACATCCACTTCAGGAGAAGGAATACAATTATCAATCAACTCCGTCGTACACGGATACAGCGTCTCAAAAAACAGTGTCCCCTGAAAACGTTTATCTGGACACAGGCGTTCCTTCTCCACTGCCCCATTAAGCTCATCCAGAGATGGTAATGCTGATCGCGACCTATGCGACTCCTGAAACATCCGGGCCGACTTACCAGGACGTCTAGTTACCTCCTCCGGTAACTGTAACGCCTCCCTCATGGCTCCAATAAAAGCCTCTGTACGGCCCAAAAGAGAGGCAGAGTGTCCCTGCCGATCCTCCTTATCCGAATCGGACATCTCCCCATCCGAGCTTGAAGGGGAACCCTCCATGCCCGAGATCTCAGAGTCGCTACGCGGGAAGGATGGCACCGGCCTGTGTCGCTTCCTGCCATGAGAGGATCTAGCTGACACCCAATAACCTAGAAGGTCAGACAGGTCATCAATAGAACGAGCGAGGGCCTCCATTTTGACATCACTGAAACCTCCGACCGCTGCGCTTGACGCCGTCGAGGTCTGCGTGTCAGATACGCGAGACTGATCCTGTAGCGGATCTGGGAGACGGTCCGCACCTCCTGGACCCTGATCTGACATGCCCTCACACAGTATATGGCAGGTTAAACCTGTCAGTAGCTAGAACAGTGTGGTTTCTTAAAGAAAAAACGAACGCTGAAGGGTTAAAGCTCTTAAAGAGAGAGCTACCCCAGCTGTCCCCCAATTAAGGGTTAACCGCCTAAGAAGGGGTTAATGTCGCAGACTCCCCACAACCTCTGTTAATGAAAAGGGTGTGCGAGCCCCAGACAAAAAAAAGGTGCCTCTTATGAGGTAACAGCTGCAGGACAGCGCAGTCTGCCACCTAATCGTGCCTCAGAAAGGTGCCCTGCGCTGTGGGGGTGAGGGGGTTAAGCTTCTGCCCTGACAGGCAGAAGCGACTCACCCAGCTGGCCGCGGTGCAGTGTCCTAATTGTTCCTTCGGTCAGTCGGGGGGGGAGAGCGGAGGGGTGAGGAGCCGAGAGGCCGTCAGTAATGGCCGCCGCGCTGAAGGAGAGAAGCCGGAAGAGGAGAGGCAGGGTAAAGTGCGCTCAGAGCGCTTCCTGCCCGCGAAAGAACGGGAAAGCGCGAAGCCACGCCCCCCGCCGGCTTCAAAAAAAGCGCGCGACTCCTCCGCTCTCCGCCTCCCATGTCCTGCAGGCATCCACCTGCGGACAAAAGTACACAAGTCACCAACACTGAAAACATGTAGCAGCGGCTGCCGCAGCAGCCGCTGAAGCACTCAAACACATATCAAAACGTTGAGTACTCACCCAGCTGAGCGCCACAGGGACCCCCAGGGATTTGTGGCGCTGTGCCCATAGCTTCCCCTCCAGGGCGGGGAACGCAGTGACCCAGAAGCGCGGTTTGCGTCCCCGCCAGGGAAGCAGCCCTCATCCCCCAGGGCCGGCAGGGTTCTGCAGGGACCACCTTAAAGGGTAATGCAGATCCGCCAAGGGAGGGGTGGGGGTCCAGCAGCGCTGAGACCCCTGAGACCTCAAGACCACGGGGGTCCAAGTCCCTGTCCAATAAAAATAAAAAATTCTTTTGAGGAGCTGCTCCAGCAGCGACTATCCTCTGTGACCTCAAATTTTAGACTGGAGAGCTGGAGTAGGAGGAACCCAAGCTGGAGGGGCCGGTCAACTCTTTTTAATCTGAGGTGTTCTATCCTGTGTGGGCTCCGCCTACCCACTAGTAATGACTGTGTCTCCCTTCCTTCCATCTGCTGCTGAAACAAGCCATCACACAGCCATATTAACAGAAAAATCAAAGTTATGGCTCTGGGAAGAAGGGGATCAAAAAACTGAAATGCAAAAATGAAAAAAAAAAACAAGGCCGTGAAGGAGTTAAAAACATCCAATTGTGGAAAATATTATGATTCCAAGATCTATTGATTAAAATGTACTTTTTTTGTGGGAAAACCCCTTAAAGAACTTAGTGGAGATCACAGGTTAAAATGTGAACCGAGCCTTATTACAATTTTTGGGAGGCAGAATGAACAGCAGTACAAAAATAGTGTTTATTTTTACTCCTTTTTGGGGGGGCAGAATATAACATGCATATTTTACATCTATAGCACCAACATATTCCGCAGAAATCTACAATTCAGAGGAGATATGTACAAACAATATCAGACATTAAAGAGTAACACATAATTCAACAAATACCAAAAGGAGTGAGGGCATTATTGCTGTAGAATGTAAGTCCGAAAGGACAGGGTCCTCTCCCCTCTGTACTAGTCTGTCATTGTAAATTTGTTTACTGTAAACGATATCTATAACTTTGTATGTAACCCCTTCTCATTTACAGCACCATGGAATTAATGGCGCTATATAAATAAATAATAATTGCTGCTCGCAAACTTACAATCTATGAGGAAATACGGGGGACAAGAAAGGTAAATGGTAAAAAATGCTTATATTGTATAGTCCTGCCATCAATATAATACAATATAATAATATAGCACATAATGTAAGTAATATAATAAGGTACTGAAATAACGCTACATGATACAGTCACCAATCAGTATCTGCATATATCAGTAATAGTGATAAGACGATATTATTCTTCCAGTCCGTATCATTACAGCAATACCAGATTTATAAATCGGGATTTTTATGTTTAGCTGCTATCGCACTCTACATTCTTTTTTTGTGTAAAAAAAAAAAAGTATAAAAAAATTTTTTTTCTTTACCAGATCCTGAGCGCTGTAACTTTAAAAAAAAAAAAAAAAATTGCGTGCACAGTCATGCAAGGGCTCTTGCCGGACGGGTTGAAGAATTTTTTTTTTTATTTTTTTTTTTGAGGGTAGGGCAATTTTAGAGTACATAACATTTTTGATTGATTTTTAGGATACAAAAAAAAAAAAAAAATTCAGATACTCTATTTTTTTCTTCTTGTGGTTCACCCTGTAGAAAAAGTGGTAACACTGATTTCCTGTTTGGGTCAATATGATTATAGCAATACCAGATTTCTATATTGTTTTTATGCTTTGCTACTTTCGCACCTGACAAACTGTATTTTACAAAAAAATTACCGTTACCGTAATTTGTTTTTTCATTGCCATATTCTGAGAGCTTTAATTTTGAAAAATTTTTGTCAAATGAGCCATATTACAGCCTGTTTGTTAGCGGGATGATCTGGTGTTTTTATTTATACCTTTTTTTGAATTATTTTTACTTATGACATTTTGATCATTACTGCTAGACCAGGGATCTGTGATTCTTAATGTTCATCTAATGCTGCTGTATTATTTTCTGAACTTGGGGATTTAGCTACTAATAATATAAAACTAAAATCTGTAACAGCCTGCAGATACTGCGTATTATATCTTCTAAATTGACATGAGAATTAAGACATTCACAAGTGAATTTCTGCAAAACAAAGTTCTACAGCAGGTATGAGAGTTTTTCAAATGTCAGCCACAGATCAGTAAGTGTAGGATGCCGCGTTAACTACGCCCATTGTGTGAATATTATTTTCCTATGGAAAAGTGGAGATTGAATAACCCACAAATATTCTTACCTGGGCCAAATTGTCTGATAATATACATTTAACCTTCCCACGCATCCATTTTTTATCAGACTGAATGTGAACTGCAACCTGCATATCAACCTGCCATTGCACAACTTCTGGTTTGGAGTTCTCATACCTGTCATACAGGCTTGCTTGCAAACTGGAAAACCGCAAAACAAGGGGAAAAAAAAGTAGCAAATATTATATACATACAATCACTGTTACTATACACTTGGCTTTTTTTTTTTTTTTTTTTAAGACATCACAATAATGCCACCGTTTCACTTATGGACTACCTCTTGAGAATGTTCTTTGTGGTCAACCACTGTACATAGATTTCACTGGGAGATACAACGTGACTGATGAACACATCAAGTTGTTTGCCATCAAGCAGAGAGGTGGTGTCCATGTATTCTTCCACAGAGTCCAATGACAGGTCTAATACCGGGTCCCACACGTCCTTCAGTGGCAGGGTATGGTCACCAGAGTCTGATGTACTAAATGGAAGAGAAAAAGGAAACGGTTTATATTTCCTCCAGGTACATTGGTGGAGAGACTGCAATCAGGATTTAATATGAACATGCTAAAAATTAGAAATCTTGCATACCCAACATACACAAAATTCAGTAGGAGACTATAAGGGTACGTTTCCACGTACCGTAATCCCTGCGCTTTGGACGGAGCGGAAACCCCGCTCCACCCCCTTCTGTACACGCGGTGATTCCAGAGGTGTTCATTGAACACATCCGGTATCGCCGCACATTTACATAGGACTCTGTTTTTGACCTTGCTGTGACGGAGTGTCACCGGAAGGTAAACAGACATGCTGCGGTCTAAAAAGAAGAGCCGCATGTCCGGAAACGGAGGGTCGCCGGATGGGTGTTTGCACGCATAGTGGAGACGGGATTTCATAAAATACCCTCCACTATGCTGGAACATCTGGCCGCTGCGGATTAAACGCTGCGGTAGGACGCAGCGTTCAATCCGCAGCAAATACTGAGTGTTTCCGCTATGTGGAAACATAACCTAACATGTTATAAAATCTAACCTAGGGTCTAGCCCTAAAAGTAGCCCATCATTGGACACAGGTCCATCAAGACCACCCGTTCTTCACTAGTTCTACACTTTCTAACACTAGATTTTTACTGCCCACACGGACATTTTTTGTAAGAAACGCATCCTTTGTCTGAGATGGTTTAGTGAATCCTGCATTGAGCAGGGGGTTGGACATGATAACACTGGAGGTCCCTTCCAACGCCCACATTTTATGATTCTGCACCATAGTTTGCAGAGACGAAAGCAAGAGTGTAAAATAATTTGACAAAAATATTAAAAAAAAAATAAACCTCAAAAATAATATACAATAAGGGCAGGCTTCAACGTAGCAGTGCTACATGAGAAACCTGCGGTAAGCAGTTTGCAAATTTTGAAAAAAATTAGATTTTTCGTGTTTTAACAGCAGAAATTTAATTAACCCCTTCCCAACCCATGACGCCTACAACGGCGTCATGAAAACCTGTGCCATCCCGACATATGCCACAATAGCATCTGCCATGGCTGGAGACCGAGATCCGACCCCCCACCCCCCCCCTACACACACACTGAGTGACGGCGGCGATCAGCCGTCGCCACCGATTGATGGCGGCGATTGGGCGCCGCCGTCACTATCTGCTCCCTTCACTCCGCTCAGCTCCCCCTCGCCTTCCTATCCCCCCCCCATCACCTCCCCCGGTGTCTTCGAAGTCCCTTTGGCCGTCCCGGTGTCCTTCCGGGATGCTTCATGGGCGCCGCTATCTTGGAAAATGGCGGGCGCATGCGCAGTGCGCCCGCCAGATTCCATTCATTTATTTTGATCACTGTGATAAACTCTCACCCCCCTTTATCAACCCCATAGGAAGGGACAAGTAATATAATAAAGAAAATATTTTTTATTTTTCCATTAGGGTCAACATTAGGGTTAGAACCAGGGTTAGCGTTGGAATTAGGGTTAGCGTTGGAATTAGGGTTAGCGTTGGAATTAGGGTTACGGTTGGAATTAGGGTTACGGTTGGAATTAGAGTTAGGCTTGTGGTTGGGGTTAGAGTTGGGATTAGGGTTAGGGGTGTGTTGGGGTTAGGCTTGTGGTTAGGGTTATAGTTAGGGTTGTGATTAGGGTTAGTGGTGTGTTGGGGGTTATGTTTAGGGTTGGGATTAGGGGTGTGCTGGGGTTAGGGTTGTGGTTTGGGGTGTGTTGCGGTTAGGGTTGGAGTTAGAATTGAGGGGTTTCCACTATTTAGGCACATCAGGGGGTCTCCAAACGCGACATTCATTCCAGTCAATTTTGCATTCAAAAAGTCAAACAGTGCTCCCTCCATTCCGAGCCCCGACGTGCGCCCAAACAGTGGTTTACCCCACATATGGGGTATCAGCGTACTCAGGAAAAATTGCACAACAACTTTGGGGGTCTAATTTCTCCTGTCACCCTTGGGAAAACAAAAAATATTCGGGACTAAAAAAATTATTTTTGTAGAAAAAAAGGATTTTTATTTTCACGGCTCTGCGTTACAAACTTCTGTGAAGAACTTGGAGATTCAAAGTGCTCAACACATCTAGATGAGTTCCTTGGGGATCTAGTTTTCAAAATGGGGTCCCTTGTGGGGGGGTTTCTACTATTTAGGCACATCATGGGCTCTGCAAACGTAACATGATGCCCGCAGACAATTCTATCAAAGTCTGCATTTCAAAACGTCATTACTTCCCTTACAAGCCCCGACGTGTGCCCAAACAGTTGTCCCCCCACATATGGGGTATCAGTGTACTCAGGACAACAACTTTCGGAGTCCAATTTCTCCTGTTACCCTTGTGAAAATAAAAAATTGCAGGCTAAAAAATCATTTTTTGAGGAAAAAAAATTATTTTTTATTTTCATGGCTCTGGGTTATAAACTTCTGTGAAGCACTTTGGGGTTCAAAGTGCTCACTACACATCTAGATAAGTTCCCTGGGTGGACTAGTTTCCAAAATGGGGTCACTTGGGGGGTTTCCACAGTTTAGGCACATCAGGGGCTCTGCAAACGTAACAGGACGCCCACAGACCATTCCATCAAGTCAGCATTTCAAAACGTCACTACTTCCCTTCCGAGTCCCGACGTGTGCCCGAACAGTGGTCCCCCACATATGGGGTACCAGCGTACTCAGTACAAACTGGTCAACAACTTTTGGGGTCCAATTTCTCCTGTAACCATTGTGAAAATAAAAAAATAGGGGGCTAAAAAAAAAAAAATCATTTTTTGAGGAAAAAAAAGTTTTTTTATTTTCACGGCTCTATGTTATAGACTTCTGTAAATCACCTGGGGGTTCAAAGTGCTCACTATGCATTTAGATAAGTTCCTTAGGGGGTCTAGTTTACAAAATGGGGTCATTTGTGGGGGAGCTCCAAAGTTTAGGCACACAGGGCTCTCCAAACACGACATGGTGTCAGCTAACGATTGGAGTTAATTTTCCATTCAAAAAGTCAAATGGCGCTCGTTCCCTTCCGAGCCCTGCCGTGCGCCCAAATAGTGGTTCCCCCCACATATGGGGTACCAGCGTGCTCAGGGCAAAGTGGACAACTTTTTAGGTCCAACTTATCCTGTTACTCTTGGGAAAATAAAATATAGCGGGCTAAAAAAAAATTGAGGAAAAAAATGATTTTTTTATTTCCATTGCTCTGCGTTTATAAACTTCTGTGAAGCACTTGGGGGTTCAAAGTGCTCACTACACATCTAGATAAGCTCCTTGGGGGGTCTAGTTTCCAAAATGGGGTCACCTGTGGGGGGTTTCTACTGTTTAGGCACATCAGGGGCTCTGCAAAAGCAACATGACGCCCACAGAACATTCCATCAAGTCTGCATTCCAAAATGGCGCTTCTTCCCTTCTGAGCTCTCCCACACGCCAAAACAGTGGTTCCCCCACACACATAGGGTATCGGCGTACTCAGGACAAATTGCACAACTTTTGTGGTCCAATTTTCCTGTTACCCTTGTGAAAATAAAAAAAGCGGGCTAAAAAATCATTTGAGGAAAATAATGATTTTTTTTTATTTTGACTACTCTGCGTTATAAACTTCTATGAAGCACTTGGAGGTTCAAAGTGCTCACTATGCATCTAGATAAGTTCCTTGGGGGGGGGGGGTCTGGTTTCCAAAATGGGGTCACTTGTTGGGGATCTCCAATGTTTAGGCACACAGGGACTCTCCAAATGCGACATTGCAACCGCTAAATATTCCAGCATATTTTCCATTCAAAAAGTCAAATGGCGCTTCTTCCCTTCTGAGCCCTGCTGTGCGCCCAAACAGTGGTTTATGACCACATATGAGGTATCTGTGTGCTCAGGAGAAATTGCCCAACAAACTTTAAGATCCACTTTATCCTGTTGCCCATGTAAAAATGAAAAAAATTGATGCTAAAAGAAAATTTGTTAGAAAAATTAAAATGTCCATTTTTTCCTTCCAGGTTGCTTTAGTTCCTGTGAAGCACCTGAAGAGTTAATAATCTTCTTCAATGTAGCTTTGAGTACCTTGAGGGGTGCAGTTTTTAGAATGGTTTCACTTTTGGGTATTTTCTGCCATATAGACCCCTCAAAGTAACTTCAAATGTGAGGTGGTCCCTAAAAAAAATGGTTTTGTAAATTTTGTTGTAAAAATGAGAAATCGCTGGTCAACTTTTAACCTTTATAACTTCCTAACAAAAAAAAATTTGTTTCCAAAATTGTGCTGATGTAAAGTAGACATGTGGGAAATGTTATTTATTAACTATTTTGTGTCACATAACGCTCTGGTTTAACAGAATAAAAATTCAAAATTTGAAAATTGCGAAATTTACAAAGCTTTCGCCAAATTTCCATTTTTTTCACAAATAAACGCAAAAAATATCGACCTAAATTCACCACTAACATGAAGCCCAATATGTCACGAAAAAACAATCTCAGAATCGCTAGGTTCCGTTGAAGCGTTCTTCAGTTATTACATCATAAAGGGACACTGGTCAGAATTGCAATAAATGGCAAGGTCTTTAAGGGTAAAATAGGCTGGGTCATAAAGGGGTTAAAAAAGACCCCTCGTTCAGGCTGCCAGACTTACTACAGAGGATTTTCAATCAAGAAGAATGAATAAAATCCTTAGTATTAGGCCAAATTCAGATGGCTGTGTTTCACGGACATCAAGTCAGGACTGACTGATTTCTTGACCAGAACTTACAGCTTCAAATTCTTGTAATGCAGTAACATCAAGTAAAGAGACTTCTCTGTCCGGACACCGCGGTCGTTATAACGACAACAAAAACATAGAATTAGACTCGCCGGTAATTCGATTTCTAGGAGTCCTCAATCACAGCATCATAGCAGGATACTCCCTGCCATAGGGACAGGAAACACGGAGTTAAAATAACCCCCCCACCCTACTTCCTCTCTCCAGTGTTTTTATAAAGCACTACACAGGTATCATTGCTTCAATATTTAGTTGCGTCACCCAAATGTAAGAACAAAATAATAGGGTGGGATTACCCCTGTTGTCGTTGAGGGTTCAACCAAAGAGGAGAAAAATGTTTAATCAAAATGTAACTTTTATTTCATATAAATTAAAAAAGTTATAAACATCGTGGAGGGTTCCTAGAAGTCTAATTACCGATAAGTGCAATTCTATTTTCTCTAGTCATCCTCCATGACAGCACCATAAAAGGAATGCCAAAGAATCATTCTTACAGAGGGACAATGGTCTGGAGAACTTTCCTTCCAAAGGCCACATCAGTATTAGACATCGTCTGTAATGTTCTGTAATGGTATGGACCGAGGACCAGGTAGCAGCTCTGCTTGATGGAGGCGCTTGCCCTCAGCCCAAGAGACTGATACAGCTCTGGTGGAGTGTGCTGTAAACTTCTCTGGAGGTACCAACTTTTGGTTTTCATAAGCTCCACATATTGCCTTCTTTATCCAATTTTCAATCGTGCTCTTTGAAGATTTCTTTCCCAAAGTGTTGTATAAAGATATTCTGATCCTTACTCCAGGGTCTTGACCTTTGAAGACAGTGAAGTGGAGTGACCATTCTTCGTTCTGTAGAAGGTCGGCTCACTCAGCTGCTCCCCGAGGTAGACACAGGAACACGTTACGTTAAAAGTCTCTGCGTGGTTTATTGCTTCACAAACCATAAAGCCAAAATAGTAAACAAACACAGCTTTTCTGGCACAAATGAAAGTAAAAAGTCCATACGAAGTCATTCACAGTATAGCTCCCACCTTCTGGGACAAACAACACACACCGTAGCGCTCACTGGAGCTTCAGCCTGGAGGCTTCCTTCTTTCAAACACAACGGACAAAAAACAAAAAAACAGTGGCTGGACATTTAACTCCCTCCAACCACACCCTTGAGGTGGAGATATGGTGAGTAGGCGTCCCGCTCATCTCTGACCTACTCACCATGAAAGCCAGACACTGGTGGTTAACAGGTATACTCAGCACATATGCTGGAGGAAAACTGATGGCTTTCACATCACGCAGGATAATAACCTTTGCGATACATATCTTCCCTCATATACGGCGCCAGTGACCCTGTCACAGCAAGTCAAGAGTATGAAATTTACTTTCTTTAACCCCTTCACCCCCAAGGGTGGTTTGCACGTTAATGACCGGGCCAATTTTTACAATTCTGACCACTGTCTCTTTATGAGGTTATAACTCTGGAACGCTACAACGGATCTGCGCGATTCTGAGATTGCTTTCTCGTGACATATTCTACTTTACGTTAGTGGTAAAATTTCTTCGATATACCTTGCGTTTTTTTTTGAAAAAAATGCAAATATGGTGAAAATTTTGCAATTTTCAAACTTTGAATTTTTATTCCCTTAAAACAGAGAAATATGTCACACAAAATAGTTAAGAAATAACATTTCCCACATGTCTACTTTACATCAGCACAATTTTGGAATCAAAATTTTTTTTTCTTAGGAAATTATAAGGGTTAAAAGTTGACCAGCGATTTCTCATTTTTACAACAAAATTTACAAAGCCATTTTTTTTAGGGACCACCTCATATTTGAAGTCACTTTGAGGGGTCTATATGGCAGAAAATACCCAAAAGTGACACCATTATAAAAACTGCACCCCTCAAGGTACTCAAAACCACATTCAAAAAGTTTATTAACCCTTCAGGTGCTTCACAGGAGCTGAAGCAACGTGGAAGGAAAAAATGAATATTTAACTTTTTAGCCCCAAAAATGATCTTTTACAAACTTTTTTTTTTATTTTCACAAGGGTAAAAGAAGAAAATGGACACAAAGTTGTTGTGCAATTTCTCCTGAGTACGCCAATACCCCATAAGTGGGGGAAAACCACTGTATGTGTGCACAGCAGAGCTCATAAGGGAAGGAGCGCCGTTTGACTTTTTCAAACTAAAATTGGCTGGAATTGAGATTGGACGCCATGTCGCGTTTGGAGAGCCCCTGATGCGCCTAAACAGTGGAAACCCCCCACAAGTGACACCATTTTGGAAACTAGACCCCCTAAGGAACTTATCTAGATCTGTTGTGAGCACTTTGAATCCCCAAGTGTTTCACAAAATTTTATAATGCCTGGGTGTGAAAAAAAAAAGAAACAATTTTCCACAAAAATGATTTTTTAGTCCCAAATTTTTGATTTTTCCCAAGGAAATTGGACCCCAAAAGTTGTTGGCCAATTTGTCCTGAGTACGCTGATACCCAATATGTGGGGGGGGAAACTGTTTGGGCGCACGGCAGGGCTTGGAAAGGAAGTAGTAACGTTTTGGAATGCAGACGTTGATGGGGGTCATGTTCCGTTTGCAGTGCCCCAGATGAGCCTAAACAGTAGAAACCCCCCACAAGTGACCACATTTTGGAAACTAGACCCCCTAAGGAACTTATCTATAGCTTTGGTGAGCACTTTAAACCCCCAAGTGCTTCACACAAGTTTATAATGCCCGGGCATGAAAATAAAAAATCCTATTTTTTTCCCACAAAAATTATTTTTAGTCACTAATTTTTTATTTTCCCAAGGGTAACAGGAGAAATTGGACCACATAAGTTGTTGTCCAATTTGTCCTGAGTACGCGGATACCCAATATGTGGGGGGGAACCACCGTTTGGGCGCACGGCAGAGCTCGGAATGGAAGGAGCACCATTTGGCTTTTTCCAACCAAAATTGGCTGGAATTGAGATTGGACGCCATGTTGCATTTGGAGAGCCACTGATGTGCCTAAACAGTGGAAACCCCCCACAAGTGACCCCATTTTGGAAACTAGACCCCCTAAGGAACTTATCTAGATCTTTGGTGAGCAATTTGAACCCCCAAGTGCTTCACACAAGTTTATAACGTAGAGCCGTAAAATTAAAATATCATATTTTTTCCACAAAAATGATCTTTTCACCCCAATTTTTATTTTTCCAAGGGTAACAAGACTCCAAAAGTTATTGTGCAATTTGTCCTGAGTACGCTGATACCCCATATGTGGGGGTAAACCACTGTTTGGGTGCATGGCAGAGTTTGGAAGGGAAGGAGTGCCGTTTGACTTTTTCAACGCAGAATTGGCTGGATGCCATGTAGTGTTTGGAGAGCTCCTGATCTGCCTAAACAGTGGAAACCCCCCACAAATGACACCATTTTGGAAACTAGACCCCTCAAGGAAATATCTAGATGTGTGGTGAGCACTTTGAACCCCAAAGTGCTTCACAGAAGTTTATAACTTACAGCCGTAAAATAAAATTATTATTTTTTTTTTTTTTACAAAAATGATTTTTTCGTCCCCAATATTTTATTTTCACAAGGGTAACAGGAGAAATTGGACCCCAAAAGTGATTGTCCAATTTGTCCTGAGTACGCTGATACCCAATATGTGGGAGAAACACGGATTTTGGTAAGAACTTACCGGTAAAATCCTTTTCAGCGAAGGAAGGGAGGGAGACACAGGAATTCATTACTGATGGGTAGGCGGAGCCCCAGATCAGGATGTCACCTCAGATCAAAAGAGTGCTGACTGGCTGGCCCCTCCAGCTCGGGCTCCTCCTACTCAGCTCCAGTCGTACCAAAGCTTTTAGGAAAAGAGCCAAGATCACCAGCGGAGCAACATAACCCCTTCTGAAGGAACTTCAGAGAAAAAACACAAGGATACAGGTTATGCATGCAAAGAAAGCCAAAAACCACAGAGTTCCAGGTACTACTCACGGAACCTGACTACTGCGATGAGCTGGCGATGCTGGAACAGAGCCTTAGCGCGCTGACCTCAGCCCAGATAATCGCTATCAGATAAGGGTCGCGCTGCATCTGAAAACATCAACACACTTCTGCCTTGGGAGGGTGCAGTGTGTCTCCCTCCCTTCCTTCGCTGAAAAGGATTTTACCGGTAAGTTCTTACCAAAATCCGTGTTTCAGCTGCAGAATGGAAGGGAGGGAGACACAGGAATTCATTACTGATGGGACGTCCCAAAGCAGTTCAAAAATAAGGGTGGGAAAAAACCAACAAAAGGCAGAAACCCAACAACCTTAACAACAAAGCGCAACCAGCGCTAAACACAAGTTCATCCAGAACTTTAAACTACAGCTGCCTGCAGGACCCTACGTCCGAGGGCTGCATCAGCGGAAGCACTGACGTCCACTTTATAAAACTTCGTAAACGTGTGGACAGAGCGCCAAGTCGCCGCCCGGCAGAGCTGCACTGCCGAAGCACCTTGGTGAAAAGCCCACGATGAAGCCACAGCCCTCGTGGAATGGGCTTGAATCTTAATCGGGCAAGATTCACCCTGAAGACGGTAAGCTTCCAATATAGCTGACCGAATCCAACGAGCTATAGAATCCTTGGAAGCTCGTTGACCACGCCGACGACCGACTGGAACCACAAATAGGGAGTCCGTCTTACGAAAACCTTGAGTAATAGATAGATAAAACTTCAAGGCCCGCACTAAATCCAATGTGTGTAAAGCCCGCTCTTTCACATTCTTCGGATCCGGGCAGAATGAAGGCAACACAATATCCTGGTTGACATGAAATTGTGACACCACTTTAGGCAAAAAATCACCCCGAGTGCGAAGCACTACACGATCCGGAAAAAACTCCAGAAAAGGAGGCGAACAAGAAAGAGCTGCCAACTCAGAAACTCTCCTCAAGGAAGTGACTGCAACAAGGAAAGCCACCTTCCAAGAAAGTAAAGAAAGGCTAGCAGAAACCATAGGCTCAAAAGGTCTATGCTGAAGAGCCTCCAAAACAAGGTTGAGCCGCCAAGGAGACACGGGTGCCTTCCGCGGCGGGAACTTACGAGATATACCTCGGAAAAAGGAGAGCACGTCTCTATTTGAAGCAATGGTTCTCCGGAACAATAAGGACAGAGCAGAAATCTGACCTTTCAGGGTGCTGACTGCCAAACCCTTGTCTAGCCCATGCTGCAGAAAAGCCAACAGGTTGGGAATGGAAAATTTTCTCGGGTTCCAAGAGGACCCCAAACACCACGAAAAGAAGGTTTCCCAAATTTTGTGGTAAATCCTAGTAGTAGCCGGACTTCTTGCAGCACGAAGGGTAGCAATGACCTCGGCTGAGAAACCTCTACGGGTCAAGATTTCGGTCTCAAGAGCCACGCCGTCAAACGCAGGGACATCAAGTCCGGATGACAAACGGGCCCCTGAGTCAACAAGTCCGGTTGAAGAGGGAGTGGAAAAGGAAGTGCCGCCAACAGCGACATTATTGTCGAGAACCACACCCTTCTTGGCCAGTCTGGAGCTATCAAAATAGCTGGAATTCTCTCTAGTCTGATCCGACGCAGTACTAGAGGAAGTAAGGATATCGGCGGGAATACATAGATCAGCTCGAACTGATCCCACTGAGCCACTAGAGCATCCACCGCCACAGCCTTCGGGTCCTTGTACCTGGACATGAACGTCGGTAACTTGGCATTGGACCTGGATGCCATCAAATCCACTTGGGGGGTTCCCCAGCGAGAGCACAGTAGTGCAAAAACTTCCGGGTGGAGGCTCCATTCCCCGGGATCCATCCTTCTGCGACTGAGAAAGTCCGCTGTAATATTCTGAACCCCTGGAATGTGAATCGCCGAAATGGCTGGTACACTGGCCTCTGCCCAAATCAGAATTCGGGACACCTCTACCATGAGTCTGGGACTCCTTGACCCACCTTGGTGATTGATATACGCGACAGCCGTCGCATTGTCTGTCTGCACTCGGACTGGCAGACCGCTCAAAGGGACCGTCCAATGTTGGAGGCAAAGGAAAATCGCCCTCAATTCCAGGATGTTGATCGGAAGAACAGACTCTTCCGATGACCATACCCCCTGAATCCAGAGATTGTTCCAAACACCCCCCCAGCCCGTCAGGCTGGCATCGGTGGTTATGACTGACCACTTCGGAGGGAGGAAAGACTTCCCCAGGGAGAATGCCCCTGGACGTAACCACCATTCTAGAGAATCCCGCACCGCGCGAG
Source organism: Oophaga sylvatica (assembly GCA_033576555.1). Classification (NCBI taxonomy): domain Eukaryota; kingdom Metazoa; phylum Chordata; class Amphibia; order Anura; family Dendrobatidae; genus Oophaga; species Oophaga sylvatica. The sequence goes on along the minus strand of JARQOD010000002.1, from coordinate 50,350,054 downwards.
AAATGGTGACACTGCAATCCAGCGATTGCGACTGGTTCCATCGACTCAAGATGAACCTTTGGAGAGTCCTGGAATGGAACTGGGCAAAAAGAATTGCCTCCATGAACGCCACCATCAGTCCCAGAAGACGCATACACTTCCGTAGGGACATTGCCGTTGAGGATTTCATAATCTGTACATGTCGAAGAAGACATGACTGTTTGTCTGGTGGTAGGGAAACTACCGACCGAAACGTGTCGAGATGCATTCCCAAAAAGAGGATTGTCCTCGATGGTTCCAGGGACGACTTCTCCCAATTGACCAGCCAACCGAAGTCCTTCAGAAACTGAAGAGACAAATCCCGAGCCGTCAACGCCTCCTCCTCCGAGGAAGCCACGATCAAAAGATCGTCCAGATAAGGGAGAATCGTAATCCCCTGTCTTCGAAGGATTGCCATGAGGGGCGCCAGAATTTTTGTAAAGACCCTTGGCGCTGAGGCTAAGCCGAACGGCAGAGCCACGAACTGGTAATGATTCTGACCTATGGCAAATCGAAGAAAGCGCTGATGAGCCTTTCCGATGGGAATATGCAAATAGGCGTCGCGAATGTCGATTGACACCAGAAAATCGTTCTGTGATAGAGCTGCCACAACGGAGCGAAGCGACTCCATGCGAAATTTCCGGGCATGGACATGCCGGTTTAATCGCTTGAGATCCAGAATCGGGCGAAATTTGTTCTCCTTTTTGGGAACTATAAAAAGGTTGGAATAAAAACCTTTCACTCGGTCCTCTGACGGAACCGGTATCACTACACCCTTTTGTAGCAGAGATTCGACCTCTCGCTGTAGAGCGACAACAAGCTCGGGTTCCGACGGAACGCAGATTGACAAAAAACATTTGGGGGTCGAGAAGCAAACTCTATGAAATAGCCTGCCGACACTATCCGCGTTACCCAGGAATCTGGAACGCGAGCCATCCAAGTCGCCTTGAAAAGAAGCAGGCGACCCCCCACTCGAGAATCCTCGAGTGGACCCCTGGCGTCAATCCGACTTTGCGGGCTTCTTGTCAAGTTCCCGCTTGTCCTGGCGGAAACTCTGCTTCCAGGGAGTACGAGTTTTCTGAGAGGATTTCTTTCCTGAGAAGGAAGGACGAACCGATCCCCACGAGGAGTGACTAGATCGTCCTCGGCCCCGAAAGGACCGCCGACCACTATAGACACCAGGCTTACTGGACACCGAGGCCATGGCCCTACGCTGTGGTAATGCTGATTCCTTCGCCTTAGCCTTGGAAATCAGCTCTGTGAGGTCGGATCCAAAAAGATGGCCACCCTTGTAAGGTAAGGCCAACAACCCTTGTTTGGAAACTGCGTCCCCGGCCCACTGTCTGAGCCATAAAGCTCTTCTGACTGTGACCGCTGAAGCTTGCGCTTTGGCCAGCAGAGATGCCGTATCCAGACCGGCATAAAAGATATAACAGGCTGCCGTTTCTAACCATTCACAAGTTTCCCGTATCTCAGATAACGGAGATTCATTTTGCAACTCCGTCTTCAGACGTGCCAACCAGCCTAGAGAAGCTCTAGCAGCACACATGGATCCTAGCACTGCTCGGAATCCATGACCCGCAGCCTCATAGCTTGCTTTTGCCGCCAATTCTGTTTTTCTATCCAAAGGCTCCTGTAAGCTCGCTTTCCCCTTAATAGGGAGTAGTGAGGATTTACTAAGCTGAGATAAAGACACATCCACTTCAGGAGCAGAAGTCCAATTAGCCTTTAACTCCGCAGAGCAAGGATAAAGTGTATCAAAGAAATGCGTTCCATGAAAACGCTTATCTGGACACAGACGTTCCTCCTCTATTACACTATTAAGCTCATCCAGAGCTGGCAATGTTGTACGCAAAGCACGGGACTCCTGGAACATCCGTGCTGATTTACCAGGACGACTAGTTACCTCCTCCGGTAACTGTAATATATCTCTCATGGCTTCAATTAATGCCTCCGTACGCTTCGCCATAGAGGAACGCCCCTGCGGCTCGTCCGCATCTGAATCGGATATTTCTCCATCCGAATTTAAAGGGGAACTCTGCCCAATATCAGATACATCTGACTCGCTCCGTGTAGAGGCCGGTAACGGCCTGCGTCGCTTCCTCTGAGAGGAATTAGCAGACACATATTGACCTAAAAGGTCAGACAAGTTGTTGATCGATCGAGCGATATCGTCCAATTTTTCACCGCTGTCGACCGCAGTGCTAGACGCTGAGGAGGTCTGCGTATCTGATTGCCGTAATGGCACTGGGACGTGGTCCGCGGCATCTGAACTCTGTTCAGACATGTCTCACCTGTATGAGCAGGTCAAAGCGGTAATACCAGCAAAAACTATGCGGTTTTTTTTTTTTTTTTTTTAAACGCTGAAGGGTTAACGCTCCACCAGGCAGGGTTACCCCAGCGGTATTCAGTCAAAAAATTTAGCTGGTAGAAATAACCCTCAGAGGGGTTAATATTGCAAACTCACCACAATATATATATTTGTGAGCCCCAGCCAATTTTATGTCTCTAATGAGACTGCAGCTGCAGGATAGTGATCGCTGCGCTGCGGGGTGAGGAATCAGCACTCACCCAGCTGGCCGTGGTGTCTTATGAGGAGAGGAGCGGTCTGAGGAGCCCAGGAGCCTGTGTAATGGCCGCCACAGTGAGGGAGTCGCAGGAGAAACGCCAGAGCGCGCGTCTTCCTGCTCAGAAGACCGGGAATCGTTAGGCCACGCCCCCTGCTAGCTCAAATAATGAGCGCGAACTCCCCCGCTCCTGCTCCCTCTCTGTCCTGCAGGTATCTGCCTGCGGACAAAAGATCACCACATCTACTTGTAGCAGCGCTGTCACCGCAGCGCTGAAGCATACTGACATACAAGTAATAGCGCTGCTCACTCAGACGCTAAAGCACTCACACATAATTATAATAAAAAATTTGTGTGGAGTACTCACCAGCCAAAGCGCCACAGGGACCCTCAGGGGTTTCTGGCGCTGTGCCCATGCTTCCCCCCAGGGCGAGGAACGCAGTGACCGCACGTGTGGTTTGCGTCCCGCCAGGGAAGCTGTCCTCATCCCCCAGGGCCGGCAAGGATTCTGCAGGGACTTTGAGTAAATACAGATCCGCCAAGGGAGAGGTTGGGGTACAGCAGCGCTGGTACCCCTGAGACCTCTAGACCAACTGGTGATCCAAGTCTCCTGTCCGAATATAAAATAATAAAATCTTCTGAGGAGCTGCATTAGCAGCGACCATCCTCTGGACCTCAAATCTTAGACTGGAGCTGAGTAGGAGGAGCCCGAGCTGGAGGGGCCAGCCAGTCAGCACTCTTTTGATCTGAGGTGACATCCTGATCTGGGGCTCCGCCTACCCATCAGTAATGAATTCCTGTGTCTCCCTCCCTTCCATTCTGCAGCTGAAAACTACTGTATGGGTACACGTTGGGGCTCGGAAGGGAAGTAGTGACGTTTTGGATTGTAGACTTTGATGGAATGGTGTGGGGGCGTCATGTCGCATTTGGAGAGCCCCTGATGCGCCTAAACAGTGGAAACCCCCCACAAGTGACCCCATTTTGGAAAATAGACCCCACAAGGAACTTATCTAGATGTGTGGTGAGCGCTATGAAGTCCCAAGTGCTTCACACAAGTTTATAACGTACAGCCGTAAAAACAAAAAAAAAAATCATTTTTTTTTTTTAAAAAATGATATTTTTGCCCCCAGTTTTTTATTTTCCCAAGGGTAACAGAAGAAATAGGACAAATTGCACAATAACTCTTAGGGTCCAGAGTACGCTGATACCCCATGTGGGAGTAAACTACTGTTTGGGCGCATGGCAGAGCTCAGAAGGGAAGGAGCACCGTTTGACTTTTTCAACGCAGAATTGGCTGGAATTGAGATCAGACGTCATGTCACATTTGGAGAGCCCCTGATTGTGCCTAAACAGCGGAAACCCCCCAATTCTAACTCCAACCCTAACCTCTACACACCCCTAACCCTAGTCCCAACCCTAACCACAAACGTAACCCTAACACACCCCTATCCCTAATCCCAACCATAACCCTAATACTAACTTTAGCGCCAACCCTAACCCTAACTTTTGCCGCAACCCTAACCTTAACCATAACCCTAATGGGAAAATGGAAATAAATACATTTTTGTAATTTTATTATTTTTCCCTAACTAAGGGGGTGATAAAGGGGGTTTGATTTACTATTTATAGCGGGTTTTTATGATTGGCAGCTGTCACGCTAAAAGACGCTTTTTATTGCAAAAAATAGTTTTTGCATCACCACATTTTGAGAGCTATAATTTTTGCATATTTTGGCCCACAGAGTCATGTGAGGTCTTATTTTTTGCGGTACGAGGTGACGTTTTTATTGGTACCATTTTTGAGCACGTGACATTTTTTGATCGCTTTTTATTTCGATTTTTGGGAGGTTAGAATGAACAAAAATCAGCAATTCATGAATTTCTTTTGGGGGAGGCGTTTATACCGTTCCGCTTGTGGTAAAATTGATAAAGCAGTTTTATTCTTCGGGTCAGTACGATTACGGCGATACCTCATTTATATCGTTTTTTTATGTTTTGGCGCTTTTATAGAATAAAAACAATTTTATAGAAAAAATAATTATTTTTGCATCGCTTTATTCTGCGAGCTATAACTTTTTTATTTTTTCGCTCATGATGCTGTGTGATGGCTCGTTTTTTGCGGGACAAGATGACGTTTTCAGCGGTGCTATGTTTATTTATATCCGTCTTTTTGATCGCGTGTTATTCCACTTTTTGTTCAGCGGTATGATAAAGCACTGATTTTTGCTTTGTTTTTATTTTTTTTTTTTAAGGGGTTCACTAAAGGGGTTAACTAGTGGGACAGTTTTATAGGGGGGGTCGTTACGGACGCGGCGATACCAAATATGTGTACTTTTATTGTTTTATTTTTTTTATTTACAGGAAAAAATGAATTTATTGGGGAATATTTTTTTTTTTTTTTTTTTTTTACTTATTTTGGGATTTTTTTTTACACGTTTATTTTTATTTTTTTTACTTTTTTACATTGTCCCAGGGTGGGACATCACTGTAAAATGTGAGATCGCTGGTCTCACAGTGTGCACAGCACTCTGTGAGACCAGCTATCTCACAGGCAGCGCTGCAGCTTCTCAGTGCCTGCTCTCAGCAGGCACTGAGGAAGCCGCCTCCCTCCAGGACTCCGGCGCCATCTTGGATCCGGGTCCTGGGAGGGAGGAAGCCCTCAGAATAGCGCGATCACATCGCGCTGTTCTGAGGGTCTCAGGGGGGCGCGCAGGGAGCGCTCTCCCTGCGCGATGCCCCCCTGTGCCCCCAGTACACCGCGATCATGTTTGATCGCGGTGTGCAAGGGGTTAATGTGCCGGGAGCGGTCCGTGACCGCTCCTGGCACACAGTCCCGGGTGTCAGCTGTGATAATCAGCTGACACCCGGTGGCGATCAGCTGCGCTCCCCCCAGGAGCGCAGCTGATCGCTATGACGTACTATCCCGTCCATGGTCAGATTGTCACGGGTTTTATGGACGGGATAGTACGTCTAATGTCAGAGAGGGGTTAATATTGGATGGGTTTTGACAAAATGAAGGAAGTACGATTTCTTGGGATCTATGGAACTCCGAGGTTACCTTAGGTAAAAAAAAGGATCGATCTATGTAGAAAATAATTCTGTCCTCTAAGGTTCTTAAGTAGGGTTCTCTGATTGAGAGGGCCTGTAGTTTACTCACTCTTCTTGCTGTCGTGATGGCCACCAGGAAAGCTGCTTACCAAGATAATTTAACCAAGTCTATAATTTCTATAGGTTCAAACGGAAGTTGTTATGAATGTGCTAAAAATGTTGTTTTCTGAGCAGAGGCTCCCTCTGGTGGTTACTGACAGTACTGAACCTTTCAGCGAGGAATGGCAATCTGGGATCACGGACTGGTCTGATATAAGGGAGGTTCCCTCCCATGATGGTTGCCGGTGATCAATTGTTCTTGTCTCAATTGTGGTTCCTGGTTCATTTGGAAGATTGCTGAGTCTTGCCTGCATCTTCTGCTATCAGATAAGATATTTTCTGCTTTTATTTTTGTGCTTGCTTTTTGCATTGTTCCCTGCACTTCTGTGGAGGTCAGCCAGGTCCCCTCCGGGGGTCTTGTGCTCCTGTTTATCTGGAGCCACTGTTTGTTCATTTGCTTTTTCCTGTTTTTTCAGTGGCTGCGGCTTAGTTTTGTTACACCAGAGAACTGATTAAGGTGGTAGAGGTCGTGTGATCTCAAATGTTTTTGCAATCAGTAGAGTTGGTATTTTTTAGGGGTTTTTTTTTGGATTGCAGTGAGTATCCTTTCCTGTACTTTTCTGTCTAGACAGATTGGGCCCCAGCGTTTGCTCATTCTATTTTCTGTCTGTGTCCGTGCTTCTTCTTGTCTAACCGCCATTACATGTTTGGGGGCTTCCTATTTTCTTTGGGGATCTGCTCCAGGGCAGATAGCTTTCATTTTTCTGCCTTTAGGTGTAGTTATCTCTCAGGCTGTGACGAGGCGTCTAGGGTCAACGTAGGAACGCTCCACGGCTACCTCTAGTTGTGTGGTTAGTTCAGGTTACTGCAATCCAATAGGTTCCAGCCTCTCTGGTGTATTGCCGTTTTTGCTTACTCTCCTCAGCTACCAAAACATAACAGGAAGTATTGTAGTATTGTGAGGCTTTTGAGAACCATGTTCAGGTCCCAAGCTGGGACCAAATTTGGAACTCTAGGTCGTAGTGGAGAGGCTGCAATCCTAAATCTTCTCACCCAGCGATGGTCAGCTAGACTCTGATCAAAGTACGAGCTGGCACTTACCTTGAGAAAGATACCACAGTGTCGATACACATGGGTCCATGTATTCACACAGCCGGATTGTTCACTTAGGGAGATGACTACCTGACTGGCATAGGGTTAAGTATTTGCTTGCTCACCTCCTCTGGTCCCTAATTTCGTTTTTGGTTTCTCAAAGCTTTGGTCATTTGATACATAGGACATGCTTGAGTTATATTCATTTTATATTCTACGTGAAAGTTGTGTTATATGTATTGCTTTGTGAACAGCTTGTATTCAGCCCTATTTTGGCTGGTGTATATATAATTTTCATTCGGGACTGTGGCAAATAACTATGTAATAACGGCTTGTGGGTCTATCAGTATTTTACTCTTGATTGTGGGTCTCTTTTTTTTGTACAATACCCGTTATGGGAATTTTAAATATATTGTGTTGTATTTTAATAAAATTTGCATTTTTATGGTGATCCCTTGAGATTTGCATATACTTTTTCTTGGTTTGTGGTCTGTCTATTAATATATGCATTAGGTGATCCCAAGTGATTAAAAGAGTTGATGGTGCCCGCATACATTATTGATACTTTTACCCAAGTCCACTGCAGATTTTAGTGCTTCCTTTACCGCCTTCAACTCTCTTAAGTTGGAAGATTGAAGACTGATCTCTTGGGACTATATCCCCTGGAATGTGGCCAGGGAGATCGTGGCTCCCTATCCTCTTCCACTGGCATCTGTCGTGACGGTTGCTAGGAGATTTTGATCCAAGGCTTCTCCCCTGCTCAAGTTCTTCGGGTTTGTGCCACCAGCTGAAGGAGGCTCTAACTCAGCCTAGTAAGTGAATAGTTTTGCCTGCGAACCCTGGGGCACCGTCCCAGCAAGATAGAATGTGGGATTGCAAACATCTTGTGTGGTCCTGACCCAAGCTACCACTGGGATGCAGGAAGTCATGGACCTTATAGTGCTGATACAGCCGACCTGAGGGATATTTTTCTTCGATCCCCGCAAGGCTGTTATCTTTGATAGTATCAGGATTTGTTTCTCTTTCGACAGCTGAGACATCTGGTCTTGTGACTAACAATATTCTCAAGAAAATTCTCCTAGTGAAGTGGTGGCGAATCTATGGCACGCAGAGCCCTTCCTGTGGGCACGCACATTTCCTGAGCACGAGCAGGTGGTGCTCACTGCCGGGGGTAGGATAGCTGCTCAGTTCGGCGGTGCAGTGCGCAGAGTAGATCCCGCATGATTCCCCCTCCAGACAGGCATACACGGAGCAGCAGCCGCAGCATGGAGCCCGCACCAGCTGCACACAGGCGGGGCGGGAGAAGGCTGCGGGCAGGCGGCCAGGAGCTCCGGGGTGCACTGCAGGCGGAATAACAGGACCTCCGATGAGGATGTGGTGACCACCGAGGCCAAAAAGAGCAGCAGGTGCCCGGGGAGATACATTTTACAGCACGCACCGAGACCACTGCTTGGCAGCAACCTGACCTGATCTGCACTGGGGATCCCACTATGGCCCCTCTCAATGCCTGGCACTTGGTTCTGACTGTTACACCTCTGCTCTCCTTTATCTCTGTTCTTCTGTCCTCTCCAAACACTCTACTTTGCTTTCTGCTATCTCTGCTCTTTCTTGATTCTGCAATTTACCACTGTCTCTCCTCTGCCTGCAGTCTGGTGCTGGTACTTTATTCCTGCTTTATATGTGCAGTCTGCTAACCCTGCTCCTGTATGTGGCTGTACTTTTTTGCCCCTGCCTCTCCTCTGTTTCCTCTGCCAGCTCCAAAACCCCTACCTGCTCTTTGTTGCCCCTGCTGGTTCTCTGTTGCCTCATCCTGATCTCTGATACCCCTGCCTGCTCTGTGCTGTCCATGACTGCATTTTACAGCACGCACCGAGACCACTGCTTGGCAGCAACCTGACCTGATCTGCACTGGGGATCCCACTATGGCCCCTCTCAATGCCTGGCACTTGGTTCTGACTGTTACACCTCTGCTCTCCTTTATCTCTGTTCTTCTGTCCTCTCCAAACACTCTACTTTGCTTTCTGCTATCTCTGCTCTTTCTTGATTCTGCAATTTACCACTGTCTCTCCTCTGCCTGCAGTCTGGTGCTGGTACTTTATTCCTGCTTTATATGTGCAGTCTGCTAACCCTGCTCCTGTATGTGGCTATACTTTTTTGCCCCTGCCTCTCCTCTGTTTCCTCTGCCAGCTCCAAAACCCCTACCTGCTCTTTGTTGCCCCTGCTGGTTCTCTGTTGCCTCATGCCTGATCTCTGTTGCCACTGTCTGTTGTTGCCCCTGCCTCTTCTGTGATACGCCTGCTTGCTCTGTTGCCCCTGCCTGCTTTTTCCTCTGCCTGCTATGTTGCCCTTGCCTGTTCTGTTGCCTCAGTCTGCTTTCGGATGCCCGTCTGCTCTATTGCCTCTGCCTGCTCTGTTGCCCCTGACTGCTCCAATATGCCTGCTTACTCTGTTACCTGCTCTCACTTACCCCTGCCTGCTCTCTGTATGAGCTGGTTTTTCTAAAGTAAAACTTCAGTATTCTGGTTAAATTGCCGTGTTGGCACTTTGCAATAAGTGGGTTTTGGGTTGCATTTTGGGCACTTGGTCTCTAAAAGGTGCACAATCACTGTTCTAGTGGATGGAACCAGATTGGATTTTTGATAGTTTATTAACAATCCCAAAGATGTTATTAGACCCAGAACATCTCATATGTGGCCTTTGAGTTGATTGGCCTATGAGTAGCAAGTCTTCTAAGTAAGACACGATACAGATATTTTTGTTCCAGGTGGACGCCATCACCTCCAACATTATTTTGGTGAACACCCGTGGTGTCTAAGAAATGCCGAACGGGAGGACATTGAATTGATAGTTCCGTATTTGCCGCCCTTGAGCTACTACAAACCTCAGATACTATCGATGTTTCAGGTGAATGGGGATGTGATAGTTAGCATCCCGGGGGTCTTTTGTCGTCATTACGAAGCCTTGACCTATCAATGGAATGGTGCTTTGTAACAATTCCATCTTTAACCTCCAGTACTTTCTGTGCATATTTAGAGATTTTAAGTTTATTATTATTCTGTGTGTTCCATTTGTTTCTTTTATTAGGAACACAAGGGAATAATGTCCTGTTCTGCACTCTGTATTCGGTACTGGGGATACCACTCCAGCGGAGAGTAACTTTTGGAGCCCGGACATTAAAAGGCGCTTCGTAACTCTTGAGATGACAGGGAGAATACTCTCAGTATTTGTGGAGGTATGAAGGAGAACGCTATCGTTACCCCGGTTTGGACAGATTTTCGCACCCAAAGAGTGGGGTAAGAAGTTCCCACTGGGGGAGGAACACAGAGAAAAGACCCTCTACAGATTCAATGTCTTTGTCTTTCTCGACAATGTCCCTTGGAGACCAAGATGCTCCTGCCTCCACCTCCCTTGGGATAACTCCAGCGTCCGGTTTTCCCCATTCCCCTGTATGGGGACGGTGGATTCTGTGGTGGACAAAAGAACCGCTTCTTGGCCACTTAGGGTTCTGGCAGAGTCTACTTCTTGTCTTTTACCTTTTCCAACAATTCATCCAGGGCTGGACCAAACATATACTCCCCTTTCAAGGAAATAGAACAAAGTTTGCTTTTTGAGGCGATGTCTCAGCTCTATAACTTCAGCCACAACGTCCTTCTAACTGAATTCTATAAAACCAAAGATCTGGCTGCTATCTTTACCGACTCAGCGGAGGAGACGGCCAGGAACCCCGTGGCTTTTTGTAAGAGGTATATACTCCAATAGTTTTTCCCTTTAAATACCCATGTTGAGGTGTTCTTCAAGCTGATTTAGCCACCAGAACATGGATCTGGCTACGCAGGTGGAAACAACGTTCACATTCAACAAAGCCGAAGACGTCTCCCAGGATTTATTCAGCAGACTATCCATCTTGCGATCCATAGACTCTCATAATTGGGAGGAATCTTCAAAGGGCAAGGTCGTCTTTTTTGCCACGTTTGCTACTTGAATATCCACTGTTGGTACTTCTGTCTAGCATTTGGATATTTTCTCCTCCAGTGGGAATCTTTCCTTCAGCTCCGTAGGTGTTACTAACGCTTTTCCGACAGTTCCCACTCATTCAGTATCAACTTTTGCATGTTCTTATGTACTGGAAACATTAACTTCTTCTGAGTTCTTAAACCCCAAACATTTCGTCCTCAACTGTGATCTGAATGATAACTTTCTCCTTTACATTCATAGTGGTTCTCACCGCTGTCAGAAGCTCCTCCATATCTTCTGATGAAAAGTAATATTTTTCACTGTTTTGGGACTGTTCAGTCCCTGAAACAGATTCACCTTCCTCCCATCACTCATTAGTGAAGGATCCCGGACCTCCCTGAGAGTCGGACTGCTACTTCATGGATATCTTCCTCTTTTTGCCCCTGATGGCGTTACTGGGAAAAAGTGGCCAGGGATGACTTTTCCATTTTCCATTCCCTTTAACTCTTATCAAAGAGGGCTGTTCCTCTTTAACAATTTTGTCTGTGCAATCTTGACACAGGCATTTCTTCTGAGAAGGTAGTTTTTTTTTTTTGTATTTTTTTTTTAAGACAAATGGCACATTTATGGGACAACTTTATTTTCTTTTTGGAGCAGGATCCTTGTCTCCCTAAAAAAATGGAGAGAAGGGACCATTAAGTATAAGTCCCTAAGAACATTCCTGCTCCAAAGATAAAGAGGATTTTATGGCAGAGCTGAACCAGAATTCTCTTAACATCCATCTAACTTATAAACACAGTTGTGAGAGGGCCGAGTTCCTGGACATATCCATGGAGATTGACATTAATCGTCGTCTTCGCACGGATGTGTTCAGGAAACCGACCTCTGTGAATGCATTGATCCATGCCAAATCAGCTCACCATCCAGCCACCATTAGGGCCGTCCCGTTCGGACAGTTCCTTCGAATGCGACGTAACTGCTCTACTGATGATGCCTTTGAGGCCCAAGCCAGGGACCTTAGCGATCGATTTAGGGCACGCGGGTATAGCAACCGATGTATCAAGAGAGGATACAATCGGGCAAGAACAACTCCACGGGATGATCTTCTTTACTCTACTCGTACGGCTAGACGGGGGAATGATGAGGGTTTGATTAGATTTATTACCACATTCAATCATGAGTGGTTTGATATTCGACGAATTCTTACTAAACATTGGGACATTCTCAAAACCGAGCCTGCCCTGTCTCGCTCGCTGGGCAGCTACCCCTCCATGACATCTAGACGATCTAAAAATTTACGAGACAGTCTCGTTCGCAGTCACTACATTCCACCTTCTGTAAATACTTTTGGTTCTCGCGGTCCCACCGTTGGTTTCTTTCCTTGCGGCCACTGCCTTGCGTACGCCAATGCCCTACGTGCCCTGAATTTCTCGTCCTCTGGTGGTGATAAGATATATGACATTCGCCAGCGTATATCTTGTGGCAGCTCGAATGTTATCTATTACGCCACATGTGGCTGCCCGAAGATATATGTTGGCCTAACCACCAGGGAACTGCGAATACGTATCAGGGAACACGTTAGGGACATTTCCGCTGCAAGAACCATTTCAGACGTCTCAGACCTTAAGACAATCCCGCGTCACTTTAAACGCTATCATAACTGTGACGCTACATCTTTTAAGGTACGCGGCATTGATATCCTGCACCTCGGTATCAGAGGTGGGGATTATAAGAAAATACTGTCTCAAATGGAGGCGCGTTGGATAGTCCAACTTGACACAACGGCGCCCAGTGGCCTCAACGAATCTCTAAATTTTGCCTCTTTTTTATAATATTTTGTCTCTGATATTCCCTCACTGGGTCTATGTGATGCCTTCTCTTCTTTTAATCTAATTTTTTATTTTATGAATTATTTTTTCACAGTTTCTGTCTTTTTCATTGATTTTATTGGACCCTTTGAATTTATCCCCACGGACTGATGGATGTGAGAAGCTGGGAGAAGCAAAGCGAGAACATAACGACAGATCACATGATTTATTATGTATGACTTTGTTATTTGTACTATTGTTTGATGTATTGAAGATAGTGTGATCTGTTACCTTCTCTGCTTTAATCTGACCCCATTGTATATGTTATTCTACAACTATGTATTTTTTACATTTATGGTCACTGCTTCTTATATCCTGTGGTTGCTATGTATTTATGTGGAGCCTGGTGTGCGCGCGCCCCGCTGTTGCCCTGGCGGTTCCCCATGTGGTGGGGCGTCTTTCTGTGCCCGGACCGCGCTCTGGCCTTTGACCGGCGCGCGCGCCCGAGTGCATGACGCCGCTGCCACTGGGGGCCTTCTCGGCTCCAACGGCGCATGCGCCGCTATACCTGCTCCTATTCGTTGATGTCTGACATGTGACCTGACTGTGGGAGGCATTTAAAGGTCCTACGTACCAGATATCGCTATCCCCTTGAGAAAGTGGCAGGCGTGCCACGAAACGTGCGTTGGGGTCGCATCTCCATTGGGGGTGACTTCTCCCAGTGCGGCTTTATACTTTAAGTGGTGAGCATGCTCCTGTGACAGATTGACCATCATTGTATTTTTACTGGCGCCTTTTACCTATGTATATTGTTCTATGAAAAGCATGCTCCATTCTGTGTGGCAACACTTTGTGCAGCTCTGTTATCTTTAGACCTTCTTTGTGGGGGAGACACTCTATGTGTTATGAGCTCTTATGTATTATACTACCATCTTTGCCACAAATGTATTTTTGCCTCACTGCTGGGAGACCTCTCCCCTTTTATCTGCACTTGTCCTTTTAAAGTGTTGTTATTGTCCACATATTCCTGTGTTACCTTTTGATATGTTCAAATAAATATTTTGTACTAAACACATATATTCTTTGTCACCAGTGACTCTTTGTTTCCTCCTCCTTATTGTATCTATATGAGTGGTGATTTGGTCACACTTATTTGTGTGACCCACTGTTTTTGATATATCCATGCAGCTGCATCTCTTCATTTCTTCTGAGAAGGTAGTTTTTTTTTTTGTATTTTTTTTTTTTAAGACAGATGGCACATTTATGGGACAACTTTATTTTCTTTTTGGAGCAGGATCCTTGTCTCCCTAAAAAAATGGAGAGAAGGGACCATTAAGTATAAGTCCCTAAGAACATTCCTGCTCCAAAGATAAAGAGACACCAAAGCCAGGTACCTACTGGGTTCGGGACAGCGATGGGTTCTGCAGATACAGAGCATGAAGAAAGACCACCCTCCATCATAGCAAAAGGCCTACCTTGTGGTGTCTTCAATCTGAGCACCTTATTTAGAAGCCGAGATCCCAGCGTGACAACTTGATAAGGATGATCCTCCCTCTCTCCTTGGAACGTCTCCAGGTACGAAATATTCCAGCTTATTACTGGTGTGCTCCACTTCGGAGTACACCGAAAGCTTATGCCCCGGCCAAGCGCAAGTGCCATCACAATCGCTCCAGAAATCTCCACAGCGAGTTCTTTCGGCGGGGTGTTGGTACCACTGTGGAACGCAACCGGAAGTAAAGTCACGTGCCCGCGAATTGTCACTTCCACATACCGCCCCTGGCAAGGCACGAGGCAGAACAGAGAATGAGGTGAGACAGGGATCTCAGAGAGGCCCCCGGCTCCTGCCGCCCTGCTTTACCTGAAGGCGCAGTAAAACAGGCATGCACTGTCACCAGTCACAGAGCACCACAGGAAGACCTCCTCATACCCCATAGGGACAGGAAAAAATATTGGAGAGGGAGAAAGTGGGGGGCTATTTGACCTCTTTGTATTTCCTGTCCCTATTAGAGCGGGGAGCATCCTCTTATGGTGCTGCCGTGGAGGCTAACTACAGAAAAAAATGGCCGTTTGAAAGGGCCTTAACCATGTAAAATGCACAATTTTATTTAAAAAAATTAAAAAAAATAAAATCATAGGATGAAGAAAATCTTACCTTGATATTAAAGAGGCAACATTTCTCTCCACAAGCATGGTGTTAATGCTGGTCTCTGTACTTGAGGGGTCATCAAAAAGCTCAATTGATAGCTTATTCTCAAGCAGAACACCTGAATAAGCAAAAGACGGAGGGTAAATATCATTGTGCTTGTGGAGTTTCCATTGCATTTTGCCAACAATAATAGCATATTGTCTGCTTCTCTAGTCTTGTCATTACAGAACAAGGGAACCTGATAGACCCATTATAATTATAGGTGAGAGCCATCTGGATTCACTTCAAACTAGAGGCGTCAAAGAAGTCCTGGCACTGCTGAGAACAGAAGCCATGAGAATGGGAAAAAAAAAAAAACTAAAAAATCTGCTTGTTTTTCTAAACCTTACCATGTGCCCACATGTATAACTACATATAAGGTATAGTTGTATTAATAAAAACTGAGTAATAAATTACAAGGTAGATTATATTATTATCCAGTAACCTCTCGTAGACATACATTTTTTTTTTTCACCTACATGTACAAGTATTGTAACAAATGCATTTTTTCATTTAGACAGGCAACAAAATTTACTCCTATGTTTAGGAGGGAGAGGAAGAAGTATCATAAGAGGGACAGCATAGTGTCTCGGTGCTAGCATTGTGCAAAACTGGAGTGATTTACTGAAAACATACTAAAAGTACATTTCACATTTAATACATAGAAATTGCTGAAAATTTTTCAATTTTTACTATGGCTAGTAAGAAAAAAAGTACCCCGAGTTATTACGCTACTTCTCCCAAATATGGTAAAATGAGGTCATACACTATAGTTTGAGCAAAAAGCAAGACTCAGAAAAGATTGCCATTTGCATTTTGGGGTACATATTTTCCAGGAGAAATTTGTTGACAGCAATTGCAGAAATCTCCAAAAACTGACCCCATATTGCAAACTACACTTAGGAAATGAGTCATCTTTAACTTTCGCCCTTTTAGAGATCATTTCAGCTTCACCTTGCTTAACTGTTCACAATAAGTTATTTTGACCAGGGTGTCTAAACGTTTACCTGCCACTGTATACAGTGTGTGTATATATACATACATATATATGTATGCTCACACACACACATATATATATATATATATATATATATATACACACACACACACATATATACACATATATACACACACACACAGTACAGACCGAAAGTTTGGATACACCTTCTCATTCAAAGATTTTTCTGTATTTTCATGACTATGAAAATTGTAAATTCACACTGAAGGCATCAAAACTATGAATTAACGCATGTGGAATTATATACTTAAAAAAGTGTGAAACAACTGAAAATATGTCTTATATTCTAAGTTCTTCAAAGTAGCCACCTTTTGCTTTGATGACTGCTTTGCACACTCTTGGCATTCTCTTGATGAGCTTCAAGAGGTAGTCACCGGAAATGGTTTTCACTTCACGGGTGTGCCCTGTCAGGTTTAATAAGTGTGATTTCTTGCCTTATAAATGGGGTTGGGACCATCAGTTGTGTTGTGCAGAAGTCTGGTGGATAATAATAATAATAATCTTTATTTTTATATAGCGCTAACATATTCCGCAGCGCTTTACAGTTTGCACACATTATCGTCGCTGTCCCCGAAGGGGCTCACAATCTAGATTCCCTATCTGTATGTTTTAAGAATGTGGGAGGAAACCGGAGAACCCGGAGGAAACCCACGCAAACACGGGGAGAACATACAAACTCCTTGCAGATGTTGTCCTTGGTGGGATTCGAACCTAGGACTCCAGCGCAGCAAGGCTGTAGTGCTATCCACTGAGCCACCGTGCTGCCCTGGATACACAGCTGATAGTCCTACTGAATAGACTGTTAGAATGTGTATTATGGCAAGAAAACAGCAGCTAAGTAAAGAAAAACGAGAGGCCATCATTACTGTAAGAAATGAAGGTCAGTCAGTCCAAAAAATTGGGTAAATTTTGAAAGTGTCCCCAAGTGCAGTTGCAAAAACCATCAAGCTCTACAAAGAAACTGGCTCACATGAGGACCGCCCCAGGAAAGGAAGACCAAGAGTCACCTCTGCTTTTGAGGATAAGTTTATCCAAGTCACCAGCCTCAGAAATCGCAGGTTAACAGTAGCTCAGATTAGAAATCAAGTCAATGCCACACACAGTTCTAGCAGCAGACACATCTCTACAACAACTGTTAAGAGGAGACCTTGTGCAGCAGGCCTTCATGGTAAAATAGCTGCTAGGAAACCTCTGCTAAGGACATGCAACAAGCAGAAGAGACTTGTTTGGGCTAAAGAACACAAGGAATGGACATTAGACCAGTGGAAATCTGTGCTTTGGTCTGATGAGTCCAAATTTGAGATCTTTGGTTCCAACCACTGTGTCTTTGTGCGACGCAGAAAAGGTGAACGGATGGACTCTACATGCCTGGTTCCCGCCGTGAAGCATGGAGGAGGAGGTGTGATGGTGTGGGGGTGCTTTGCTGGTGACACTGTTGGGATTTATTCAAAATTGAAGGCATACTGAACCAGCATGGCTACCACAGCATCCTACAGCGGCATGCTATTCCATCCGGTTTGCGTTTAGTTGGACCATCATTTATTTTTCAACAGGACAATAACCCCAAACACACCTCCAGGCTGTGTAAGGGCTATTTGAGCAAGAAGGAGAGTGATGGGGTGCTACGCCAGATGACTTGGTCTCCAGTCACCAGACCTGAACCCAATCGAGATGGTTTGGGGTGAGCTGGACCGCAGAGTGAAGGTAAAAGGGCCAACAAGTGCTAAGCATCTCTGGGAACTCCTTCAAGACTGTTGGAAAACCATTTCCGGTGACTACCTCTTGAAGCTCATTAAGAGAATGCCAAGAGTGTGCAAAGCAGTCATCAAAGCAAAAGGTGGCTACTTTGCAGAACCTAGAGTATAAGACATATTTTCAGTTGTTTCACACTTTTTTGTTAACTATAAAATTCCACATGTTAATTCATAGTTTTGATGCCGTCAGTGTGAATGTACAATTTCATAGTCATGAAAATACAGAAAAATCTTTGAATGAGAAGGTGTCCAAACTTTTGGTCTGTACTATAGATATATCTATATATATATAGATATATATATATCTATATATATCTATATATATATATATTTAGATATATATATATATATATATCTATATATATATAGATATCTATCTATCTATCGATCGATAGATAGATATATATCTATATACACACACTAACATTACCATATCGTAAAGTGTTGCGGAATAAGTTGGTGCTATAAAAATAAAGCTTATTATATGGACTACTGTACCTATTGGAGAACACCTCAGAAGTTTATGGCACACCGACATCGTGAACAGTCTGCATGCTTCTGGGCTCCACCCCTGTCCAGCATTTAGAGGCTGAATATAGGCAAGTCTGCAACTGATTGCCTACAAATGTTAATATGGAAATGGAGGTAAATAGTCAAAATAAATAAAGCAATGGAAAATCTTTACCGTTGGAGAAGAAAGGAATTGGATGGACATGGTGAATAAATGATGGCATATTCCTATATACAGGAGTTTCTGCAGAAAGATTATGGTAAACCGAAAAAAATGAACAGGAGTTGATATGCATATAAAAAGGGAGCATGCTCACATTGGCCACTAACCCCTTCACCCTGATGCCCGTTTTCATCTTCCTGACCAGGCCAAATTTTTACAATTCTGACCACTATCACTTTATGTGGTAATAACTCTGGAACACTTCAACGGATCCCAGTGATTCTGAGACTGTTCTTGAATGTCATTTATTAACCTTTCAGGTGCTTCACGAGAACTAAAGCAATGTGGAAGGAAAAAATAAACATTTTACTTTTTTCACAAAAAATTTACTTTGGAACCAAACTTTTTTTTATTTTCATAAGGGTATCAGGAGAAAATAGACCACGGTACGCCGATATCCCGTATGTGGGGGAAAGTCACTGTTTGGGTGCATGACAGGGCTCAGAAGGGAGGGAGCACCATTTGACTTTATGAACGCAAAATTGTCTGGAATCAAAGGCGGGCGCCATGTAGCGTTTGGAGACCCCCTAATGTTCCTAAACAGTGGAAACCCCCAATTCTAACTCCAACCCTAACACAGCCCTAATCCCAACCCTAACCTCAACACACCCCTAACCCTAATCCCAACCCTAAGCCCAACACACCCCTAAGCCCAACACACCCCTAAGCCCAGCACACCCCTAAGCCCAACACACCCCTAAGCCCAACACACCCCTAAGCCCAACACACCCTAAGCCCAACACACCCCTAAGCCCAACACCACACCCTAAGCCCAACCAAGCCCAACACACTAAGCCCAACACAAGCCTAAGCCCAACACAAGCCTAAGCCCAACACAAGCCTAAGCCCAACACAAGCCTAAGCCCAACACAAGCCTAAGCCCAACACAAGCCTAAGCCCAACACAAGCCTAAGCCCAACACAAGCCTAAGCCCAACACAAGCCTAAGCCCAACACAAGCCTAAGCCCAACACAAGCCTAAGCCCAACACAAGCCTAAGCCCAACACAAGCCTAAGCCCAACACAGCCTAAGCCAACACAAGCCTAAGCCAACACAAGCCTAAGCCCAACACAAGCCTAAGCCCAACACAAGCCTAAGCCCAACACAAGCCTAAGCCCAACACAAGCCTAAGCCCAACACAAGCCTAAGCCCAACACAAGCCTAAGCCCAACACAAGCCTAAGCCCAACACAAGCCTAAGCCCAACACAAGCCTAACCCAACACAAGCCTAAGCCCAACACAAGCCTAAGCCCAACACAAGCCTAAGCCCAACACAAGCCTAAGCCCAACACAAGCCTAACCCAACACAAGCCTAACCCCAACACAAGCCTAACCCCAACACAAGCCTAACCCCAACACAAGCCTAACCCCAACACAAGCCTAACCCCAACACAAGCCTAACCCCAACACAAGCCTAACCCCAACACAAGCCTAACCCCAACACAAGCCTAACCCCAACACAAGCCTAACCCCAACACAAGCCTAACCCCAACACAAGCCTAACCCCAACACAAGCCTAACCCCAACACAAGCCTAACCCCAACACAAGCCTAACCCCAACACAAGCCTAACCCCAACACAAGCCTAACCCCAACACAAGCCTAACCCCAACACAAGCCTAACCTCAACACAAGCCTAACCCCAACACAAGCCTAACCTCAACACAAGCCTAACCCCAACACAAGCCTAACCCCAACACATTCCTAACCCCAACACATTCCTAACCCCAACACAATCCTAACCCCAACACAATCCTAACCCCAACACAATCCTAACCCCAACACAATCCTAACCCCAACACAATCCTAACCCCAACACAATCCTAACCCCAACACAATCCTAACCCCAGCCCCAACCCTAGATATAATTTTTTTATTTTATTAGTTTTACCTGACTAAGTGGGTGAAGAGGGGTTTGATTAACAATTTTTTTTTTACTTTGATCACTGTGATCAAAATGAACCATTAGGAGAAATCTCCTATTATTGCTAGCTGGCCGATTTCGGTTGGCCTACTGAGCATGCACACGCCATTTTCTTCCAAGATGAAGTCGCCGAGGGACACTGCAGGTTCCGGGAGGGCTCAGGGGGACCACATATCTTTCTCCTCCTCTGACATGTGCTAGTTCAAGTCAGAGGAGAGAGGAATAAATAGGAAATCTGACTTTTTTGTGTGGTAGCTAGGGTTGAGCATTCCGATACTGCAAATATCGGGTATCGGCCGATATTGGCTGTATCGGAATTCCGATTACGAGTTCCGATATTTTCGTCATATCGGATACCGGAATCGGAATGTCACTGTCAGTGTCCGTCTGTCGGGTCTGTCAGGAGTCAGCGGCACTTACCCGGCAGAAGATCTCCGGCGGTCACGTCCTGGACTGCTTGATGGCCGCCATCCTCTTCTCCCTGGCGGTCACATGCAGTTTCTCGCGATAACTGCAGTGACTGCCGGGTAATCGCGGCCGTAAAGCAGTCCGATGACGTCACCGCCAAGAAAGCAGGTAATCAGCTGTGCTGCGCCGGGATGTCAGGCTCTGCCTGGCATTCCGATGTAGCAGAGCTGGATCGTCGTGGGACACTCGTTACTATGGACTGCGTCGGACAGGTGGTATACTGTTGGTTTGTTTTTTTTCTTTTTTTACAGGAGATCGATGGCGTCGCAGGAATGAGTGTATAATAAAATTAATGAAAACTGTGTTGTCTCTTATTTCATTAAAATACTTTTTTCTGGCTGTGTCTTTTTTTTAAACATTTAAAAACTTTGGGATTAATAATGGATCGGTGTCTTATTGACGCCTCTCCATTATTAACCAGGCTTATTGTCACCGTGCAATCAACGGTGACATTAACCCCTTATTACCCCACTTGCCACCGCTACAGGGCAAGTGCGAAGAGCCAGGTAAAGTGCCACAATTGGCACATCTTTTGATGCGCCAAATGTGGGGCTGCTGTAGCCTGGTATTATCAGGCTGTTGAGGGCCAAAATCCATGGGCCTTGACAGTCTTTTAATACCAGGCCGCAGCAGTCTGCATTTTACTTGGCTGGTTAACAAAAATAGGGGGACCCCTACGCCGTTTTTTTTTCGAGGAGATCCCCTATTTTTGTTAACCAGCCAAGCTAAGCAGACTGCTTTGGCCTGGTATTATCAGGCTGGCAAGGTCCATGGATATTGGATCCTTACCAGCCTGAAAAACCAGGCCTCAGCAGTCTGCTTCATCTGGCTGGTTAACAAAAATAGGGGGGACCCCACGCCAATTTTTTTTTCGAGGGGATCCCCTATTTTTGTTAATCAGCCAAGATATGCAGACTGCTGTGGCCTGGTATTATCAGGCTGGCAAGCAGGGTCGGACTGAGCCACCGGGACACCGGAGAAACCTCCGTTGGGCCCCAGCTCCTGCGTGGTGGGCCCTGACTTGAAAGGATAGGTCGCGGGGCAGAGGGGGCGGTGGCCCCGGGCCCCGCGCTCTGAGGGGGCCCACCCGGAGCTACGCTACAGTAACTGTATCGGCGTGCACAGCACGCCGATACAGTTACATTCTGCGGCAGAGCAGGGAGAATCGCTCTCCCTGCTCTGCCGCCCGGAAGCTATGGGGCCTGAACAGGCGGTGGGGGGGCCAGGTGCCAGCAGTGGGCCCCCCAACCGTCATCGGAGGGTCAGCTGTATCGGCATGGGTACGGTTGGGGCGAGGATATGGGTGTGATTAGCTGTGAAATGGGTGTGGTCGGGGCGTGGCTTAAAATTTGCAGCCTTTAACCCTCTTTCCTGTCTTCAAAATTTGGGAGGTATGCTGTATGACCTCCCTACAACTTCTGGGCATGCTCCTGATGAGCGCGACGGATGGTCTCCTGAGGGATCTCCTCCCACACCTGGACTAAAGCATCCACCAACTCCTGGACAGTCTGTGGTGCAACGTGGCATGGCCTAAAACTTGCTGCAGCAGGCACAGCGTGCCACAGCCTTTGTCCCTCTTTCCCTTCTTCAAAGGTTGGGAAGTATGATGGTGGGCCCCAAGAATAATTTTTCTCTGGTGGGCCCAAGGTACTCCAGTCCGACGCTGCTGGCAAGGTCCATGGATATTGGCTCCTTAACAGCCTTAAATACCATGCCTCAGCAGCAGGGGCGTACATAAAAATCATGGGGCCCCATAGCAAAAGTCTGAATGGGCCCCCCCCCCCCCAAAAAAAAAAAAAAAAACCCAGAGCCATTGTAAATGTAAAGTGCCAGCACAGTGAGGGGACACATTAAACAAAAAAAATGTATTATGCCCCCATAGATTGTGCCCCCATAGTTGCTCCATAGATCATGCCCCCATAGATTGTGCCCCCATAGATGCTCCATAGTATAGGCCCTTATGCTGCCGCAGCTGCAGCAACCAAAGAAAAAAAGACATACTCAGCTCTCGTCGCTGGGGGCCAGGTGCCCGTGTCCTGAGCAGGGGGTGACACCAGGTCCCTATGTCACCGCTCGCTCAGGGCCCCGGCACCTGAGATATTTACCTGTCCTCTCTCCACTGCTGAGCGCCGCTGTCTTCGGGGTCCTCCAGCAGTGAATGATCAGGCAGAGGGCGCGGCGCGCACTAACGACGTCATCGCGCCCTCTGACCTGAACATTGCAGCAAGAAGACGCGAGCAACGGTGGAACGGGACAGGTAAATATCCCTTATACTCACCCTTCCACCGGCGCGGTCTCTGCAGCCCTTGCTCTTCTCCCGCGGTCTCCGCCGCCAGTGTTCAGCGGTCACGCAGGACCGCTCATTAAAGTCATGAATATGTGCATATTCATGACTGTAATGAGCGGTACCACCTGACCGCTGAACACAGGCGTCGGAGACCGTGGGAGAAGAGCAGGGGCTGCAGAGACCGCACCAGGAGGGGTGAGTATATAGAAGAGCTGCGTTCCCCCTCCCCCGCCGACCCCCTGGTAGTACTGTGTCAGCACAGCTACCCGACCGTCGCGGGCCCCCTCACCTGTCCGGGCCCCATAGCAGCTGCATGGTCTGCTTCATTCACGGTACGCCACTGCTCAGCAGTCTGCTTCATCAGGCTGGTTAACAAAAATAGGGGGGACCCCCACGCCATTTTTTTTTCGAAGGGAACCCCTATTTTTGTTAATCAGTTCCCTCTGACGTCACTGATTGTGTCCCTGGCTGACCTGAAGTGAAAGTGGAAAGCAATCAATTAAGCTTTCCACTTCCTCTCCTGTCAGCCAGGAGAGGAGCTCATTCATTTGGGGGTTTACTGTAAGGCTGCAGCATTAGCTGCGGTCCCTGCAGTAAACATTAACCCTTTCTGAAGGATTACACCGTGGGACCTGACTGTGCATGGGATAGGTAAGAATAATTTTGCTTTTTTATTTTATTTTTATTACAGTAAATGGTTTTTGCAGTAAAATAAAAGATGGTCAAAAACATGTGTCTTTATTTCATTAAAATGATTTATAATTAAAGTGTGTGTTTTATTTTTATTTCATGCAATAGGATTAATAATTGATAGTTGTCTAATTGACAGCTCTCAATTATTAACCTGGCTTAAGGTCACCTTTCAATAGCAAGGTGGCTTTAACCCCATATTAACCCATTCGCCACCGCTACAGGGCAATGGGAATAGACGGGCAAAGTGCCAGAAAGGGCGAATCTAATTATAGATTTGTCTTTTCTGGGGTGTCTGGGGGCAGATGTTAGTAGCCAGGGGGGGCCAAAAATAATGGTCCCTTTCTGGGCTATTATTATCTGCCCCCACTCGCTGGCTTTGTCTGTCTGGTTGCGAAAATAGGGCGGGAGCCCACGCATTTTTTTTCAACAATTTTACACATGTCATTGAATTTGTGTCATTGAATTTGTGACACACACATTTTATATTATATATATATATATATATATATAATAATATATATATATATATATATATATATATATATATATATATATATATATATATATATTATAATTTATAGTTCATACACTTCTACATAGTATAATAGCCGCTAATTCAATTGCCGGATTTTGTGAAAATGCAGAACCCGACATGAAATGAACTTGGTTTACATAGAGTTAACCATGTCATTTCAAGTTGTTTGATCTATTGTTTTCACTAACAATTACATGAGTGGCTGTGTGCACCATTTCACACCTGTAGGGGTTAATTAAAGGTGTAAATTCGTAGCAAAAAAGTCCGTTTTTTTTTACAACGAATTTGCACCTTTAATTAACCCCTACAGGTGTGAAATTTGCACACATAGACTGATGTAATTGTTAGTGCAAATCAGATATCAAACTACATGAAAAGACATGGTTAACTCTATGTACACCAAGTGTCATTTCATGTCGGGTGCTTCTGTCTTTTCACAAAAGCCGGCTTTACCCGGCAATTGAATCAGAGGCTATTTTACTATGTAGAAGTGTATAAACTATAAATATATGTATATATATATATATATATATAATATATAATATATATATATATATATATATATATGTGTATTCTATGTGTGTTTATTTAGTGTTTACAAGGAAAGAAAGAGGTTTTTTTAGTTACGATATTTCTGTCCCATAGACTTACATTGGATTTCCGGTATCAGTATCGGGTATCGCCGATATTTTTTGGATATCGGCGATACCATTACGATACCGATACTTTTGGATATCGGAAAGTATCGCTCAACACTAGTGGTAGCCGTTACGCAACACTGGGGTTGGTAAAAACTGACCCAAATTATGTTTTTCGGGTCTCGGCTAACCCTCATAGCCAAGACCCCGGAGATACTCAGACGCTGGGGGGGAGGGACGCAATAACTATTTCTCAGCGCCGTTAAAAAGCGGTGCTGAGGAATAAGTACCCTTAACTGCCGCCGTTAAAAGGCGTATCGGTGGTCGATAAGGGGCTAATAAAGAAATTGGTTTACAGCCCAGACAAGATTGTCATCTATTTCTCAGCTTTATAGCCTAATGAGAATTTAGCTCTGAAACAGAGATAATGCGATCCCTTTACTGTCCGAGCTTCCAGGGAGTTAGCGCATAATGTTGAGTGTGGTCTCCGAGTCATGGAGAGAGACAGACAGACAGAGAAAAGGATGAACAACTTACTCTAGGCTACAAGGAATACTGACGTGCTTTTCCATACTGGGGCCGAGTAGCTGGTAGGTTGGACTCAATCTGGGCAGTTGTCTTATTTCCAAATGCTGTGGAAGACTTGCATAGATGCCCTTGATAGGGACAAGCATCTGTGATACCTTGGTCAAATCTTCAACAGGCTGAGAGAGGTGGATGGCCAAGACTGAGGGGGGAGAGGAATCACATTCTCATTGCAGGCCACAAGTGGCTCATGGGCCAGAGGCAGGGATGATGCGTGCAGGCAGCACAAGTAGACAAGTTGGCCTGACTGGAAATTTCACTTACAGAACACTTCGGCAAAGTCCACGAAAAGTAGGGGCTCAAAGAATTGGCATGTGCGATTTTCTATGGGCCTACAGATAGTTATATAGTCATAAAGTAGTGACTGACTGTTAAGTGCCTAGTGGGTGCCAGGAAGTTGAGATCCTTGCCGTTGTCTAAGTTCCCAGGTCAGACAGCCTACCACCAGTTCTGGTTTGCAAAGCTGAGGAGAGCTGGAGGAGAGGAGAGATCCAGGTACAAGGAGCTGTGGAATTCTTATGGTCGCCCTCAGGAGTCTGCTGATGTTGATATGGAGTGCTTCAAAGCAGAGAAATGGCGGTGCCAGGTAAGGAGGAGGGGAAAAATAACCCTCCAAGTGGGAGAATTACCCTTAAAATCATCTGATTGGCCAAGGGGGCATGAATAGTCATCTCAGCTAAGCTGCAACTGAAGTCGGGGACTAAAAACACATGGTCAAAAATAGTGGGTACCCCTCGTTTAATGACAGAAAAACCCACAATGGTGACAGAAATAACTTGAATCTGACAAAAGTAATAAAAATCTATGAAAATGAACAAATGAAAGTAAGACATTGCTTTTCAACCATGCTTCCAAAGAATTTAAAAAAAAAAAAAAAAAAAACACTAAATAGGCCTGGACAGAAATGATGGTACCCTTAACTTAATATTTTGTTGCACAACCTTTTGAGGCAATCGCTGCAATCAAACGATTTCTGTAACTGTCAATGAGACTTCTGCACCTCTCGACAGGTATTTTCAGGGACGGCGTCAGCACCCGGCGTACCCGGTAAGTGCCGGGGCCCTGAGCAGGAGGGGGGGGCCCACTCGCCGTTGGGCACCCCGGCGCCCATCAGCGGAGGAGAGCGGTGCCAACGGCGCCACTGGGCCCCCGCTTGCTCAGGATGGAGGTGATGGGGAGAAGGCAATGATGGGGGGTGATGGGGAGTAGGCATTGATGGAGGTGATGGGGAGAAGGCCATGATGGAAGCGATGGGCAGAAGGCATTGATGGAGGTGATGGGGAGAAGGCCATGATGGGGGTGATGGGGAGAAGGCAATGATGGGGGTGATGGGGAGAAGGCATTGATGGAAGTAATGAGAAGGCCATGATGGGGTGATGGGGAGAAGGCTATGATGGAGGTTATGGGGAGAAGGCAATGATGGAGGTGATGGGGAGAAGGCATTGATGGAGGTGGTGGGGAGGTGATACGGCCTCTCCTGAGCTGTAACAGTGCAGAGCGCAGCGCAGAAGAGAGCTCCATATTTTGTATGGAGCATTATATGGGGACCAGTATCCTGTATGGCGCAATTTATGTGGTCTAGTATTCTGTATGGAGCATTACATTGGGTCCAGTATTCTGTATGGAGCATTATATGGGGGATGGGGGGGGGGGGTGACATCCTGCATGGGGTATTATATGGGTGATGAGGGGGAGACTATGTGGTGGCCATAATATTGTATGGAGGACTGTACTGTCCGGTCTGTACTGTGCGCTGTGAGAATTCGGCGGTTTCTGAGCTATTTTAGAATTTACAATAGATATCACTCATGTAGTGTAAGAAGTGAAATCTTTGGCACTGTACTATACCCATATTTCTCTGGCGTATCTGTGCATCATGAATCGTGGTCTGTGTTAAAGGGACCCATTGAGACTCTTTTCTCCGGGGCCCATAAAAACCTGGAGCCGGCCCTGGGTATTTTGGCCCACTCCTCAAGAGCAAACTGCTCCAGTTGTCTCGTGTTTGAAGGTTGCCTTTTCCAGACAGCATGCTTCAACTCTTTCCAAAGATGCTCATATGGATTTACGTCAGGGCTCATAGAAGGCCATTGCAGAATAGTCCAATATTTCCCTCTTAGCCATTCTTGGGTGTTTTTAGCTGTGTGTTTTGGGTCATTATCCTGTTGCAAGACCCATGACCTTCCACTGAGACCAAGCTTTCTGACACTGAGCAGCACATTTCTCTTTAGAATCTTTTGGTAGTCTTGAGATTTCATTGTACAGTCATGGCCAAAAGTTTTGAGAATAACACAAATATATTTTCACATAATCTACTGCCCTCTGGTTTTTATGTGTGTTTGACAGATGTTTTTATCACAGACATAAATATAATTGCAAACATATGAGTAACAAAAGCTTATATTGACAGTTAGAATGAGTTAATGCAGCAAGACAATATTTGCAGTGTTGACCCTTCTTCAGGACCTCTGCAATTCTCCCTGGCATGCTCTCAATCAACTTCTGCACTAAATCCTGACTGATAGCAGTCCATTCTTGCAAAATCAAGGCTTTCATTTTGTCAGAATTTTTAGGTTTTTGTTTGTCCACCCGTCTCTTGATGATTGACCACAAGTTCTCAATGGGATTAAGATCTGGGGAGTTTTCAGGCCATGGACCCAAAATCTCTATGTTTTGTTCCCTGAGCCATTTAGTTATCACCTTTGCTTTATGGCAAGGTGCTCCATCATGCTGGAAAAGGCATTGTTGATCGCCAAACTGCTCTTTGAGAGTTGGGAGAAGTTGCTCTTGGAGGACATTCTGGTACCATTCTTTATTCATGGCTGTGTTTTTAGGCAAGACTGTGAGAGAGAAGATTCCCTTGGCTGAGAAGCAACCCCACACATGAATGGTTTCAGGATGCTTAACAGTTGGCATGAGACAAGACTGGTGGTAGCGCTCACCTTGTCTTCTCCGAATGAGGCGTTTTCCTGATGTCCCAAACAATCGAAAAGGGGATTCATCAGAGAAAATAACTTTACCCCAGTCCTCAGCAGTCCACTGCCTGTACCTTTTGCAGAATATCAGTCTGTCCATGATGTTTTTTCTGGAGAGAAGTGGCTTCTTTGCTGCCCTCCTTGAGACCAGGCCTTGCTCCAAGAGTCTCCGCCTCACAGTGCGTGCAGATGCACTCACACCTGCCTGTTGCCATTCCTGAGCAAGCTCTGCACTGCTGGTAGCCCGATCCCGCAGCTGAAACACTTTTAAGAGACGGTCCTGGCGCTTGCTGGTCTTTCTTGGGCGCCCTGGAGCCTTTTTGGCAACAATGGAACCTCTCTCCCTTATGTTCTTGATGATGTGATAGATTGTTGACTGAGGTGCAATCTTTCTAGCTTCGATACTCTTCCCTGTTAGGCCATTTTTGTGCATTGCAATGATGACTGCACGTGTTTCTTTAGAGATAACCATGGTTAACAGAAGAGAAACAATGATGCCAAGCACCAGCCTCCTTTTAAAGTGTCCAGTGGTGTCATTCTTACTTAATCATGACAGATTGATCTCCAGCCATGTCCACATCAACACCCACACCTGTGTTAATGGAGCAATCACTGAAAAGAGGTTAGCTGGTCCTTTTAAGGCAGGGCTGCAATGATGTTGAAATGTGTTTTGGGGGATAAAGTTCATTTTCTAGCCAAATATTGACTTTGCAAGTAATTGCTGTTAAGCTGATAACTCTTTATAACATTCTGGAGTATATGCAAATTGCCATTAGAAAAAGTGAAGCAGTACACTTTGTAAAAAATAATATTTATGTCATTCTCAAAACTTTTGGCTATGACTGTACTTTGCACAGATTATAGACATAGAAAACCAAAAAGAAATTTACTCCCAAAGAGACGCTCACACTTAAAAAAACAAAAAAAAAACACTGAACTAGTGTTCAACTTATAAGCATAATGACCCTAGATTTACTCTATTCCCCTTGCAGAGCATATGTAAGCCCATCGAAAAAATTGGAATATGGGGATTATTACTAAAAGAAATTATTACTTCAAAAGACAGACTTTGGTAAGAACTTACCTGTAAAATCCTTTTCAGCGAAGGAAGGAAAGGAGACACACTAGTCATAACTAGTGGGTAGGCGGAGCCCAGATGAGATAGACACCTCAGATTAAAAAGAGTGTTGACCGGCCCCTCCAGCTCGGGCTCCTCCTACTCAGCTCTCCAGTTGTACACAAGCTTAAGGAAGAGCAATATCACCAGCGGAGCAACATAACCCCTTCTGAAGGACTGCAGAGAAAAAAACACAAGAATACAGGTTATGCATGCATTTAGGCAAAAACCACACAGTTCCAGGTACTACTCACTGAACCTGACCACTGCGATGAGCTGGCAATGCTGGAAAAGAGCCTTAGCGCGTCGACTTCAGCCCAGATAATCGCTATCAGAGGAGGGTCACGCCGCATCTGCAAATACAACAACACACTTCTGCCATGGGAGGGAGCTGTGTCTCCTTTCCTTCCTTAGCTGAAAAGGATTTTACAGGTAAGTTCTTACCAAAATCTGTCTTTCAGCAGCAGAACGGAAGGAAAGGAGACACACTAGTCATAACTAGTGGGACGTCCCAAAGCAGTCCAAAAATATAAGGGTGGGAAAAAACCAGAAAAGGCAGAACCCAACAACCTAAGAAAATGCGCAACTAGCGCTAAAACACAAGTTAAAGAGAAACTTTAAACTACCGCCGCCTGCAGGACCCTACGTCCTAAGGCTGCATCAGCGGAAGCACTAACGTCCACCTTATAAAATTTTGTAAAGGTGTGGACGGAGCGCCAGGTCGCCGCCCGGCAGAGCTGAGCTGGCGAGACCCCTTGATGGAAAGCCCACGATGAGCCCACAGCTCTCGTGGAGTGAGCTCGAACCTTAATCGGGCAAGGTTCGCCCTTAAGTCGGTAAGCCTCCAAAATGGCCGACCGTATCCAACGAGCTATAGAATCCTTGGAAGCTCGTTGACCACGTCGACGACCTGCTGGAATCACAAACAGAGAGTCCGACTTCCGAAAACCTTGGGTAACAGACAAATAGAACTTCAAAGCCTGCACCAAATCCAATGTGTGCAAGGCCCGTTCCTTCTCATTCCTCGGCCCCGGAAAAAGAGAGGGCAACACAATATCCTGGTTAACATGAAATTGTGACACCACCTTAGGTAAGAAGTCGCCCCGTGTGCGAAGCACTACGCGATCCGGGTGAAACTCCAGGAAAGGAGGCGAGCAAGAAAGAGCCGCCAACTCAGAAACCCTTCTCAAAGAGGTGACCGCCACTAGGAAGGCAACCTTCCAAGAGAGCAAAGAAAGACTAACAGTCCATAGGCTCAAAAGGCCCGTGTTGAAGAGCCTCCAAAACAAGATTGAGACGCCAAGGAGACACAGGCGCCTTCCGCGGCGGAAACTGGCGGGTTACTCCGCGAAAAAAGGAACGTACGTCCCTACGCGAGGCGATAGCCTTCCGGAACAGCAAGGACAGAGCAGAAACCTGACCCTTCAGGGTGCTCACTGCCAAACCCTTGTCCAGCCCGAATTGCAGGAAGGCCAACAAATTGGGAATGGAAAAGATCCTCGGGTTCCTTGAAGAACCCAAACACCACGAAAAGAAGGCTTCCCAAGTTTTGTGGTAAATCCTCGTAGTAGCTGGACCTCTGGCAGCTCGCAAAGTGGCAATGACTTCGGCTGAAAAACCTTGACGGGTCAATATTTCGGTCTCAAGAGCCACGCCGTCAAACGCAGAGACTTCAGGTCCGGATGACGAACGGGCCCTTGGGTTATCAGGTCCGGGCGAAGAGGAAGTGGAAATGGCGGCGCTGCCAGGAGCGACACCAGAGTCGAGAACCACGACCTCCTTGGCCAATCTGGGGCTATCAATATAGCCGAGATTCTCTCCAGTCTGATCCGACGTAGCACCAGAGGAAGTAAGGAAATCGGCGGAACACAATGATTAGCTCGAATTGGTCCAACGGAGCCACTAGAGCATCCACCGCTACAGCCTTCGGATCCTTGTACCTGGACATGAAAGTCGGTAACTTGGCATTGAACCTGGATGCCATCAGATCCACTTGGGGAGTTCCCCAACGGGAGCACAGCAGTGCAAAAATTTCCAGATGACTCCATTCTCCGGGATCCATCTTCTCGCGACTTAGAAAGTCCGCCGTGGTATTCTGAACTCCTGGAATGTGGATCGCAGAGATGGCTGGTACTCTGGTCTCTGCCCATACCAGGATCCGAGATACCTCCACCATGAGTCTGGAACTCCTTGTCCCGCCTTGGTGATTGATATATGCGACCACCGTCGCATTGTCTGTCTGCACTCGGACAGGCAGACCGCTTAAAGGGACCGTCCAGTGTTGGAGGCAAAGGAAAATCGCTCTCAATTCCAGGATGTTGATCGGCAAGACAGACTCTTCCGACGACCATACTCCCTGAGTCCAGAGATTGTTCCAGACACCCCCCCCAGCCCATCAGGCTGGCATCGGTGGTTATGACCGACCACTTCGGAGGGAGGAAGGACTTCCCCAGGGATAACTCTTTCGGACGTATCCACCATCCTAGAGAGACTCTCGTACCCTGTGGGAGATGATAACACTGCAATCCAGTGAAGCCTGCGATCGATCCCAAAGGCTCAGAATGAACCTTTGGAGGGCCCTGGAATGAAACTGGGCAAACGTAAGTGCTTCCATGGACGCCACCATCAACCCCAGAAGGCGCATACAGCTTCGAAGGGACATCGCTGTCGAAGACTTCATAACCCTGCATGTCGAAGGAGACATGCTTGCTTGTCTGGAGGCAGGGACACTACTGCTCGTACCGTGTCGAAATGCATCCCCAAAAAAAGGATTGACTGCGACGGTTCCAGAGACGACTTCTCCCAATTGACCAACCACCCGAAGTCCTCCAGGAGTTGAAGGGATAGATTGCGAGCAGTTACCGCCTCCTCCTTTGAAGACGCCACAATCAGAAGGTCGTCCAGGTAGGGAAGAATCGTAACCCCCTGCCTTCGAAGAATCGCCATGAGAGGCGCCAGAATTTTTGTAAAAACTCTGGGTGCTGAGGCCAAACCGAATGGCAGAGCCACAAACTGGTAATGGTCCTGACCTATGGCAAAACGAAGGAAACGTTGGTGAGCCCTTCCGATTGGAACATGCAAATAAGCGTCGCGAATGTCGATTGACACCAAAAAGTCGTTCTGCGACAAGGCTGCCACAACGGAGCGAAGCGACTCCATGCGAAACTTTCGGGTATGGACATGCCGATTCAATCTTTTGAGATCCAGGATGGGGCGAAATTTGTCCTCCTTTTTGGGGACCACAAAGAGGTTGGAATAAAACCCTCTTCCCCTGTCCTCTGGTGGAACCGGTACCACCACACCCTTCTGCAGAAGAGAGTCGACTTCTCGCAGTAGAGCGGCACATAGCTTGGGTTCTGACAGGATGCGAGATTGGCAAAAACTGTTCGGGGGTCGAGAAGAAAACTATGAAGTAGCCTGCCGACACAACCCGCGTCACCCAGGTGTCCGGGACGCGGGAAACCCAAGTCAATTTGAAGTGAAGCAGGCGACCCCCCACTCGAGAGCCCTTGAGCGGGACCCTGGCGTCAATCCGTTTTAGCGGGCTTTTTGTCAGATTCCCGCTTGTCTTAACGGAAATTTTGTTTCCAGGGAGTGCGGGATTTCTGAGATGTCTTTTTTCCTGAAAAAGAGGGACGACCCGATCCCCAAGATGGCTGATCGAACCGTCCCCTGGACCGAAAGGACCGTCGACCACTACCGGTACCAGGCCTGCCAGACGTAGAAGCCACAGTTCTTCGCTGTGGTAAAGCTGCTTCTTTTGCCTTTGCCTTGGCAATCAACTCCGTGAGGTCAGATCCAAATAGCTGACCACCCTTGTAAGCCAAAGATAGCAAACCTTGCTTGGAGACCGCATCACCGGTCCACTGTCTAAGCCACAGTGCTCTCCTGACTGTGACCGCCGAGGATTGTGTCCTGGACAGTAGTGACGCAGTATCCAGGCCTGCATCATAGCCATATTGAATTGCACTCTCCAACAATTCGAAAAGTCCATCCACCTCGGATAACTGAGGTCCACATTTCCTCCGTAAACGGTCCAACCAGATCAGAGAAGCTTTATAAGCACACATGGATCCTAGCACTGCTCTGAAACCATGACCCGCGGCCTCGTAGATGGACTTTGCCGCAATCTCCGTTTTTCTGTCCAGCGGGTCCTGCAGACTCGCCTTCCCTTTAACAGGAAGTAATGAAGATTTGCTAAGCTGGGATAAAGGAACATCCACTTCAGGAGAAGGAATCCAATTATCAACCAACTCCGTAGAACACGGATACAGTGACTCAAAGTCGTGTCCCCTGAAAACGTTTGTCTGGACACAGACGCTCCTTCTCCACTGCTTCATTAAGCTCATTCAGGGATGGTAAGGTCGAAAAAGACCTATGCGACTCCTGAAACATCTGGGCCGACTTACCAGGGCGTGTAGTTACTTCCTCCGGGTAACTGCAATGCCTCCCTCATTGCTTCAATAAAAGCTTCTACACGGCCCGAAAAAGAGGCAGAGTTAATTTGCCGATGCTCTTTATCCGAATCGGATATCCCTCCCGAACTTGAAGGGGAACCCTCCATACCAGAGCTCTCCGAGTCGCTACGTGGGAAGGAAGCCACCGGCCTGTGTCGCTTCCTGCCATGAGAAGGTCTGGCTGACACCCAATAACCTATAAGGTTAGACAGGCCATCAATCGAACGAGTGAGGGCCTCCATCTTGACATCACTGGGGCCTCCAACTGCTGCGCTCGACGCAGACGAGGCCTGCGTGTCAGATACGCGAGACTGATCCTGCAGCAGATCTGGGAGACAGTCCGCACCTGGGTTCTGATCTGACATGTCCTCACACAGTACAATGGCAGGTTAAACCTGTCAGTAACTAGAAAAGTGTGGTTTCTTAAAGAAGAAACGAACGCTGAAGGGGTTAAAGCTCTTAAAGAGAGAGCTACCCCAGCTGTCTCCCAGTTAAGTGTTAACCGCCTAAGAAGGGGTTAATGTCACAGGCTCCCCACAACCTGTATTAATGTAACGGGTGTGCGAGCCCCAGGCTTCTCTTATGAGGTAGCAGGTGCAGACAGTACAGTCCTCAAGGTATGCCACACTAAACAAACAAATCGATAAAATATTGCGCTATTTTGCGCATCTCAAAAAAACGCTTATGCGACTTTAAAGACGTCGCTATCGTAAACTTAGCGGGCGTTCTGTGTGCCAGAACCCCAGGAAGGTACCCTGCGCTGCGGGGGTGAGGAGTTTTCAAGCTTCTGCCCTGATAGGCAGAAGCGACTCACTGAGCTTCGCGGTGCTGTTCTTCTAAGTACGGGAGGAGCGGAGAGTGAGGAGCCCGAAGCGCAGACTCGCCTTTGCAATGGCCGCCGCGCTGAGGAGATAGCCGGAAGAGAAGGGCAGAGAAAATCTCGTGCTTCAGAGCGCTTCCTGCCCGGGAAGCGCGAAGCCACGCCCCCCGCCGGCTTCAAAAAAAGCGCGGGACTCCTCCGTTCTCCGGTCCCGTCCCACGTCCTGCAGGCATCCACCTGCGGACAAAAAACACAGTCACCAATCATGCACTGTAACAGCGGCTGCCGCAGCAGTCGCTGACGCACTCAAACACATATTAAAATGTGGAGTACTGACCCAGCCGAGCGCCACAGGGACCCCCAAGGATTTGTGGCGCTATGCCCATCGCTTCCCCCCAGGGCGGGGAACGCAGTGACCCCTGCAGCGCGGTTTGCATCCCCGCCAGGGAAGCCATCCTCATCCCCCCGGGCCGGCAGGGTTCTGCAGGGCCCACCATATAGGGTAATACAGATCCGCCAAGGGAGAGGTGGGGATCTAGCAGCGCTGAGACCCCTGAGACCTCTAGACCACTTCTGGTGATCCAAGTCTCTGTCCGATAAAAAATAATAAAATCTTCTGAGGAGCTGCTTCCAGCAGCGACTATCCTCTGAGACCTCAAATTCTAAACTGGAGAGCTGAGTAGGAGGAGCCCGAGCTGGAGGGCCGGTCAACACTCTTTTTAATCTGAGGTGTCTATCTCATCTGGGCTCCGCCTACCCACAAGTTATGACTAGTGTGTCTCCTTTCCTTCCGTTCTGCTGCTGAAATAAACTTTTAAACAGTATATTTTATTAATATATAATAATCATACAAAAAATATTTGAGTACAAAATCAAAGAATTACAAGACTGAAATTACATGAGAACTGATAAAACAGACTTATTGAGACAACTGGGGCTATGCAGAGAGAGAAAAAAAACCCTCACAACAGATGTAAATGTATAATCAGTCAAAATAGGACCAGATACATAGATCATCACATATTATTTAAACATATTAACAAAAGAAGGGAAAAATCCTCAATCCTATAATTACTCTTAAATAGACAGCTATAGTCAGTCCAATTAACAAGTCTATCATAATATTCAAAATAGATGTTAGTATCTGTCAATGCAGATCTGGACTATTCAGAGGCCTAAGTATGCTATCTAAATGATCAGATCCTAGAGGACAATTAAGAAATCCTAGCCAACCCCACAGACAAGCCTACCTATATATACAAAATTAGAAACCTAAAATTATCAGTGCAAAACAGGCTAGTTCCAGGGACTAGGTATACCGCCTAGATTGATTGATATAAGATCAGAATGTAGGATATACCTGAAGTCATTATTCCCGTATATGAATGCCGATTAACACTGCAATACCCTACTCAGCAGCACCTCGACGCTCGTTTCGCCTACTGGGCTTCGTCTGGAGGCGTGACAGATTCTAGACACCCTGTGCCAGATGCAGCAAAGCAGCCCCATAACATAACCGAGCCACCTCCATGTTTCACAGTAGGGACAGTGCTCTTTTCTTGATCTGCTTCATTTTTCCGTCTGTGAACATAGAGATGATGTGCCTTGCCAAAAAGTTCCATTTTTGTCTCATCTGTCCATAGGAAATTCTCCCAGAAGCTTTGTGGCTTGTCAACATGTAGTTTGGCAAATTCTAGTCTGGCTTTTTTATGATTTTTTTTTCAACAATTGTGTCCTCCTTGGTCGTCTCCCATGAAGTCGACTTAGGCTCATACAACAGATGGTGCGATCTGACACTGATGTTCTTGAGCTTGAAGTTTACCTTAAAATCTGTTTAGAAGTTTTTCTGGGCTCTTTAGTTACCATTCGTATTATCTGTCTCTTTGATTTGTCATCAATTTTCCTCCTGCGGCCATGTCCAGTGAGGTTGGCTACAGTCCCATGGAGCATAAATTTCTGAATAATAAGTGCAACTGTAGTCACAGAAACATCAAGCTGCTTGGAGATGGTCTTATAACTTTTACCTTTAACATGTTTGTCTATAATTTTCTTTCTAATCTCCTGAGACAACTCTTTCCTTCGCTTCCTCTGGTCCATGTTGAGTGTGATAACACCATGTCACCAACAGCAGCACAGTGAGTATCTGTACAGGCCCACTCACTGATTCCAAGATTGTAGACACCTGTGATGTTAATTAGTGGACACATCTTGATTAACATGTCCCTTTTGTCCCATTATTTTCAGGGGTAGCATCATTTCTGTCAAGGCCTATTTCATGAGTTTTACGTTTTTAAAAATTCAGTAGAAGCATGGTTGAAAAGCAATGTCTGACTTATGTGTTCATTTTCACAGATTTTTGATTAGGTAATTATTACTTTTGTCAGATTCAAGTTACTTCTGTCACCATTGTGGGTTTTTCTGTCATTAACAAAGGGTACCAACAATTTTGACCACGTTTGTATGAGTCCCAGCCCCAACCGAGGCATCAGGAGGAACGGTGGAGCTGAGAGGGACCCCAAGAAATAAGTAAGGCTCAAGGTGAAGAAATAAAACAGAAAAAGACAGACTATGAGCATCGCAGGGAGGGGCTGGCACAATGGAGTGGGATGCGAGGAGAAGATCCACTTGCCTGTCCATAAGATTGATCAATCCATAATCCATATCCAGAGAAAATTATTTCAGTCTCTGTATTCGCTCCATGCATGTGCCAGGGGAGCAAAAAAAAAAAAAAAAAGAGGTAAGGACTGTCAGCAACAATGCCTTAATGGCTGACTGCATTAGGAGAAGAAAATATCCTGCCGTTCAGGCAAGACAGGATACAGAAAAATGAAGATGGTAAAGAAAATTGGAATCCTGGGAGTTAGATGGGAACTGATGAAAGGAGCGACAACGATGAAGCTATCAGTTAGACGAAGATTGAGTTGGTCAAGTCTGTGGAAGCAGGGTGCTCTTCCCAACTGTGGCGTCTGAAATTATCCAGCTGCTCCCAGAAAATACGAGAGTCGCGGAAAGAAAAGGTTCATAAGGGACCATCAGGATGCATGGTCAGCTTTCCACACTTTGAGTTAGAAGACATGATCAATAGCTACCGTTTTAACTGAAGCTTGGGCAAAGCAGCTGCTTCAAGACAGGCAGAATAGATGTACTTACCCGTGTGGGCAATCTGATCTACAAGATGTGCTACATTAGAAGGTGGAGAACTGGATATGATGCCTTGGCACAGGCAACACACAACAGTCGAATCCTGCGCAAGGTACTACTACCAGGGTTAGTCACAACAGTCGATACACCAAAAGTTACTGTCACTAAAAAATTATGGATTTCTACAAGAAATAATGGCAGCTATGCATTTTCCATCGAGGCTGAGCACACATCATTTTATAAAAGGCAGTACAATCAACATAGTAAGGCAGCAACTGGCTAACTTTGGCATGTTGGAGTTGAGTTTCCACAAAAACGGACAACTGGACTCATGTACCATGGGCACACATATAACTGACAAAATAAAAGAGGAAGAGGACACAAAGCAGTAGATGAGGACTGTGATTATGACAACCAGCCAATAGTTGATAATACACTCCCTTGGGTGCATTATATCATCAGGCGACAAAACTTTTGTCTTGCCAAAATCTGACCATTCTGTGTCCATTAAATGATCAATATTTCTGCATTGATGCCAATTTATTTTCTTAACCTAAACCACATTTCGGAGGGTTTCAGCTTTCAAAAGAATAATTTATACAACCAATGGATGAATTTAACGTCCGGTTATAAGCTTTTATTTACATAACATGGATAAGCGACATAACTTCTGTCAGGGAGTGTATGGTCTGGCTGTCAGAAAGTTGAGAAGGAGGACAACAGTTTGAGTTTTACTCATGTTACTGGTCAGGATACTTTTATGACGTAAAAAAGTGATCCTGTTTCATGTGCTAGAGCCTGGACGTTGAAAGCCTATTTTCCTACTGCAGAGCAGCATTAGATTGCTCCACTGGGAATTCATAAAACTAATTCTCTCACCAGTGACGCCAACGTATAGGACTTACCACCACCATGACCAGAGCTTCGAGGCACTGTTAGGACACAAAAAGCAGTTGCGGTATCACTTCCACCCAAGCTGACTGCAAAAAAGGCAGATCTGCTCCTGGAAGATTATATTTAGCCAGACATTGGCCTCCTCAGACATCAATAACCTCCACCATGGATGACATCCCGTCCTCATGTCTTGTCCACCACACAATAATCATCTTTGTCATCATCATTCTCAACTCTATGGATGGTTATCTTACTGAAGGAAATTACTTGTCTCTCTCCTGATTGCCACCTCTAGTTTGTACCATCAAAGCGGACAGAGCACCAACACAGCTAGATGTTTGAAGATTGTCCTCCATCTCCTCTGGCCTCAACTCATCCAGTGCAAATATATATATTGCAAATCAAATGCCACCTACCGTACAAGTCACTGATCAATCACACTTGAATAGTTTTTAGCACCTCTTATTTTTCTTTCCACCTATCAAATTTATCTCTGCATTTTGTGCACACTATTAGGCTATGTTCCCACGGTGTGCTTTTGGTGCGTTTTGATGGTGCATGTTTTACAGTTCTAGCAAAGAGGATGGGATTAATAGAAATCTCATGCCCACTGTGCTTCTTTTTAAAGCTGCATAAACTGACCTGTGATGCGTTTTTCTAACCACAGCATGTCAATTTCTCATGCGGTTACGCTGAGTTTTATGTGCAGATTTTCCCTATAGACTTACAGAGGGGAAAAAAAGTATTTAGTCAGCCACCAATTGTGCAACTTTTCACACTTAAAAAGATGAGAGAGGCCTGTAACTGACATAATCGGTAGACCACAACTATGAGAGTCAAAATGAGAAAACAAATCCAGAAAATCATCTTGTCTGATTTGGCAAGATTTAAAAAATGCACCAAAAGTTAAATCGTGGGATCTTAACCTTAAACTTCTTCACTGCAACAGTTGAAAACCACACTCTGTCTAATATTTATCAAATGTTTATGGCTTTCTCTCACTATCTCTATTGCTGCGCTGTTGGCTCAAACGTCTTTAAACTATCCAGAATCACCCAAAAGTAGCTAATGCATTTCCAGTCTCAACTTTTAAAGGGAATCTGTCACCCCATTTTTGCCATATGAGATAAGCCCCTGATGGCGGTGGCCCTATCTACAGCATTCTGTAATGCTGTAGATAAGCCCCCGATGTCACCTGAAAGTGAAAAATGAGTTATATTATACTCACCCAGGGGCGTTCCGCCGTCCGGTCGGGTCCGATGGGCGTCGCGGTCCGGGGCCTCCCATCTTGTAGCGAAGCCGGCCTCTTCTTTCCGTCCCGGCTCTTGCGCAGGCGCACTGCTCTGCCCTGGTGAGGGCAGAGCAGAGTACTAA
This sequence comes from Oophaga sylvatica, assembly GCA_033576555.1. Lineage (NCBI taxonomy): Eukaryota > Metazoa > Chordata > Amphibia > Anura > Dendrobatidae > Oophaga > Oophaga sylvatica. Next base: position 50,309,875 of record JARQOD010000002.1, on the reverse strand, counting down.
AGTGCAGGCGCCGGACCTCTCTGACCTTTCGCGGCGTCTGCGCACTGCAGTACTCTGAGAGTGTAATATAACTTGTTTTTCTTCACTTTCAGGTGACATCGGGGGCTTATCTACAGCACTACAGAATGCTGTAGATAAGCCTCTGATGGCGGTGGCCCTATCTCATAGGGCAAAAATGCGGTGACAGTTCCCCTTTAAACAGGCTATGACAGTCGCACCTTACTGTCTGCGCTGTATCATATGATATGATGGCTGCAAGGCATCATGGGATAGAAAATTATTGCACCCGAGGTCAAGTGAGCCTTATGCATCTGATGCAATCTTTTGTGGAGAATAGGGGCAGGCATTTTTTGATGATTCTTGTGAATTGATTTACAAATTATTCAAATTTGGCGCTACTAAAATTCAACACAAGTTTCATTCATGTCAAATTCAATTTTCTAATCTCTAAAACACGGATTTTGGTAAAGACTTACCTGTAAAATCCTTTTCAGCGAAGGAAGGAAGAGAGACACAGTATTCATTACTGATGGGTAGGCGGAGCCCCAGATCAGGATGTTACCTCAGATCAAAAGAGTGATGACTGGCTGGCCCCTCCAGCTCGGGCTCCTCCTACTCAGCTCCAGTCGTATCAAAGCTTTTAGGAAAAGAGCCAAGATCACCAGCGGAGCAACATAACCCCTTCTGAAGGAACTTCAGAGAAAAAACACAAGGATACAGGTTATGCATGCAAAGAAAGCCAAAAACCACAGAGTTCCAGGTACTACTCACGGAACCTGACTACTGCGATGAGCTGGCGATGCTGGAACAGAGCCTTAGCGCGCTGACCTCAGCCCAGATAATCGCTATCAGATAAGGGTCGCGCTGCATCTGAAAACATCAACACACTTCTGCCGTGGGAGGGTGCTGTGTCTCTCTTCCTTCCTTCGCTGAAAAGGATTTTACAGGTAAGTCTTTACCAAAATCCGTGTTTCAGCTGCAGATGAAGGAAGAGAGCCACAGTATTCATTACTGATGGGACGTCCCAAAGCAGTTCAAAAATAAGGGTGGGAAAAAACCAACAAAAGGCAGAAACCCAACAACCTTAACAACAAAGCGCAACCAGCGCTAAAACACAAGTTCATCCAGAACTTTAAACTACAGCTGCCTGCAGGACCCGACGTCCGAGGGCTGCATCAGCGGAAGCACTGACGTCCACTTTATAAAACCTTGTAAACGTGTGGACAGAGCGCCAAGTCGCCGCTCGGCAAAGCTGCACTGCCGAAGCACCTTGATGAAAAGCCCACGATGAAGCCACAGCTCTCGTGGAATGGGCTCGAATCTTAATCGGGCAAGATTCACCCCGAAGACGGTAAGCTTCCAAAATAGCTGACCGGATCCAACGAGCTATAGAACCCTTGGAAGCTCGTTGACCACGCCGACGACCTGCCGGAACCACAAACAGGGAGTCCGTCTTACGAAAACCTTGAGTAATAGATAGATAAAACTTCAAGGCCCGCACTAAATCCAATGTGTGTAAATCTCGCTCTTTCGTATTCTTCGGATCCGGACAGAGTGAAGGCAACACAATATCCTGGTTAACATGAAATTGTGACACCACTTTAGGCAAAAAATCACCCCGAGTGCGAAGCACTACACGATCCGGAAAAAACTCCAGAAAAGGAGGCGAGCAAGAAAGAGCTGCCAATTCAGAAACTCTCCTCAAGGAAGTGACTGCAACAAGGAAAGCCACCTTCCAAGAAAGTAAAGAAAGGCTAACAGAAACCATAGGTTCAAAAGGTTTATGCTGAAGAGCCTCCAAAACAAGGTTGAGCCGCCAAGGAGACACGGGTGCCTTCCGCGGCGGAAACTTACGAGAGATACCTCGGAAAAAGGAGAGCACGTCTCTATTCGAAGCAATGGTTCTCCGGAACAATAAGGACAGAGCAGAAATCTGACCTTTCAGAGTGCTAACTGCCAAACCCTTGTCTAGCCCATGCTGCAGAAAAGCCAACAGGTTGGGAATGGAAAACTTTCTCGGGTTCCGAGAAGACCCCAAACACCACGAAAAGAAGGTTTCCCAAATTTTGTGGTAAATCCTAGAAGTAGCCGGACATCTTGCAGCACGAAGGGTAGCAATGACCTCGGCTGAAAAACCTCTACGGGTCAAGATTTCGGTCTCAAGAGCCACGCCGTCAAACGCAGGGACATCAAGTCCGGATGACAAATGGGCCCCTGAGTCAACAAGTCCGGTTGAAGAGGGAGTGGAAACGGAGGTGCCGCCAACAGCGACATTATTGTCGAGAACCACACCCTTCTTGGCCAGTCTGGAGCTATCAGAATAGCTGGAATTCTCTCTAGTCTGATCCGACGCAGCACTAGAGGAAGTAAGGATATCGGCGGGAATACATAGATCAGCTCGAACTGATCCCACTGAGCCACTAGAGCATCCACCGCCACCGCCTTCGGGTCCTTGTACCTGGACATGAATGTCGGTAACTTGGCATTGGACCTGGATGCCATCAAATCCACTTGGGGGGTTCCCCAGCGAGAGCACAGTAGTGCAAAGACTTCCGGGTGGAGGCTCCATTCCCCGGGATCCATCCTTCTGCGACTGAGAAAGTCCGCTGTAATATTCTGAACCCCTGGAATGTGAATCGCCGAAATGGCTGGTACATTGACCTCTGCCCAAATCAGAATTCGGGACACCTCTACCATGAGTCTGGAACTCCTTGTCCCACCTTGGTGATTGATATACGCGACAGCCGTCGCATTGTCTGTCTGCACACGGACTGGCAGACCGCTCAAAGGGACCGTCCAATGTTGGAGGCAAAGGAAAATCGCCCTCAAATCCAGGATGTTGATCGGAAGCACAGACTCTTCCGGTGACCATACCCCCTGAATCCAGAGATTGTTCCAAACACCCCCCCAGCCCGTCAGGCTGGCATCGGTGGTTATGACTGACCACTTCAGAGGGAGGAAAGACTTCCCCAGGGAGAATGCCCCTGGACGTAACCACCATTCTAGAGAATCCCGCACCGCGCGAGAAATGGTGACACTGCAATCCAGCGATTGCGACTGATTCCATCGACTCAAGATGAACCTTTGAAGAGTCCTGGAGTGGAACTGGGCAAAAGGAATTGCCTCCATGGACGCCACCATCAGTCCCAGAAGACGCATACACTTCCGTAGGGACATTGCCGTTGAGGATGTCATAATCTGTACATGTCGAAGAAGACATGACTGTTTGTCTGGTGGTAGGGAAACTACCGACCGAAACGTGTCGAGATGCATTCCCAAAAAGAGAATTGTCCTCGATGGTTCCAGGGACGACTTCTCCCAATTGACCAGCCAACCGAAGTCCTTCAGAAACTGAAGAGACAAATCCCGAGCCGTCAACGCCTCCTCCTCCGAGGAAGCCACGATCAAAAGATCGTCCAGATAAGGGAGAATCGTAATCCCCTGTCTTCGAAGGAGTGCCATGAGGGGCGCCAGAATTTTTGTAAAGACCCTTGGCGCTGAGGCTAAGCCGAACGGCAGAGCCACGAACTGGTAATGATTCTGACCTATGGCAAATCGAAGAAAGCGCTGATGAGCCTTTCCAATGGGAATATGCAAATAGGCGTCGCGAATGTCGATTGACACCAGAAAATCGTTCTGTGACAGAGCTGCCACAACGGAACGAAGCGACTCCATGCGAAATTTCCGGGCATGGACATGCCGGTTCAATCGCTTGAGATCCAGAATCGGGCGAAATTTGTTCTCCTTTTTGGGAACTATAAAAAGGTTGGAATAAAAACCTTTCCCTCGGTCCTCTGACGGAACCGGTATCACTACACCCTTTTGTAGTAGCGATTCGACCTCTCGCTGTAGAGCGACAACAAGCTCGGGTTCCGACGGAACGCGAGATTGACAAAAAACATTTGGGGGATGAGAAGCAAACTCTATGAAATAGCCTGCCGACACTATCCGCGTTACCCAGGAATCTGGAACGCGAGCCATCCAAGTCTCCTTGAAAAGAAGCAGGCGACCCCCCACTCGAGAATCCTCGAGTGGACCCCTGGCGTCAATCCGACTTTGCGGTTTTCTTATCAAGTTCCCGCTTGTTCTGGCGGAAACTCTGCTTCCAGGGAGTACGAGTTTTCTGAGAGGATTTCTTTCCTGAGAAAGAAGGACGACCCGATCCCCACGAGGAGTGACTAGATCGTCCTCGGCCCCGAAAGGACCGCCGACCACTATAAACACCAGGCTTACTGGACACCGAGGCCATGGCCCTTCGCTGTGGTAATGCTGAGTCCTTCGCCTTAGCCTTGGAAATCAGCTCTGTGAGGTCGGATCCAAAAAGATGGCCACCCTTGTAAGGTAAAGCCAACAACCCTTGTTTGGAAACTGCGTCCCCGGCCCACTGTCTGAGCCATAAAGCTCTTCTGACTGTGACCGCTGAAGCTTGCGCTTTGGCCAGCAGAGATGCCGTATCCAGACCGGCATCAAAGATATAACAGGCTGCCGTTTCTAACCATTCACAAGTTTCCCGTATCTCAGATAACGGAGATTCATTTTGCAACTCCGTCTTCAGACGTGCCAACCAGCTTATAGAAGCTCTAGCAGCACACATGGATCCTAGCACTGCTCGAAATCCATGACCCGCAGCCTCATAGCTTGCTTTTGCCGCCAATTCTGCCTTTCTATCCAAAGGCTCCTGTAAGCTCGCTTTTCCCTTAATAGGGAGTAGAGAGGATTTACTAAGCTGAGACAAAGACACATCCACTTCAGGAGCAGAAGTCCAATTAGCCTTTAACTCCGTAGAGCAAGGATAAAGTGTATCAAAGAAATGCGTTCCATGAAAACGCTTATCTGGACATAGACGTTCCTCCTCTATTACACCATTAAGCTCATCCAGAGCCGGCAATGTTGTGCGCGAAGCACGGGACTCCTGGAACATGCGTGCTGATTTACCAGGACGACTAGTTACCTCCTCCGGTAACTGTAGTATATCTCTCATGGCTTCAATTAATGCCTCCGTACGCTTCATCATAGAGGAACGCCCCTGCGGCTCGTCCGCATCTGAATCGGATATTTCTCCATCCGAATATAAAGGGGAACTCTGCCCAATATCAGATACATCTGACTCGCTCCGTGTAGAGGCCGGTAACGGCCTGCGTCGCTTCCTCTGAGAGGAATTAGCAGACACATATTGACCTAAAAGGTCAGATAAGTTATTAATCGATCGAGCGATATCATCCAATTTTCCACCGCTGTCGACCGCAGCGCTAGACGCTGTGGAGGTCTGCGTATCTGATTGCCGCAATGGCACTGGGACGTGATCCGCGGCATCTGAACTCTGTTCAGACATGTCTCACCTGTATGAGCAGGTCAAAGCGGTAATACCAGCAAAAAACTATGCGGTTTTTTTTTTTTTTTTTTTTCAAACGCTGAAGGGTTAACGCTCCACCAAGCAGAGTTACCCCAGCGGTATTCAGTCAGCAAATTTAGCAGGTAGAAATAACCCTCAAAGGGGTTAATATTGCAAACTCACCAAAATATATATATATTTGTGAGCCCCAGCCAATTTTTATGTCTCTGATGAGACTGCAGCTGCAGGATAGCGATCGCTGCGCTGCGGGGTGAGGAATCCGCACTCACCCAGCTGGCCGTGGTGTCTATATGAGGAGGGGAGCGGTCCGAGGAGCCCAGGAGCCTGAGTAATGGCCGCCACAGTGAGGGGGTCGCAGGAGAAAAGCCAGAGCGCGCGTCTTCCTGCTCAAAAGACCGGGATAGATAGGCCACGCCCCCTGCTAGCTCAAATAATGAGCGCGAACTCTCCCCGCTCCTGCTCCCTCCCTGTCCTGCAGCTATCTGCCTGCGGACAAAAGATCACCACATCTTCATGTAGTAGCGCTGTCACAGCAGCGCTGAAGCATACTGACATTACATGTAGTAGCGCTGTCACAGCAGCGCTGACGCATACTGACATTACATGTAGTAGCGCTGTCACAGCAGCGCTGAAGCATGCTGACATTACATGTATTAGCGCTGTCACAGCAGCGCTCGCTGACATTAGTAATAGCGCTGCTCATTCAGACGCTAAAGCACTCACACATAATTATTATTAAAATTTGTGTGGAGTACTCACCAGCCAAGGCGCCACAGGGACCCTCAGGGGTTTCTGGCGCAGTGCCCATGCTTCCCCCCAGGGCGAAGAACGCAGTGACCGCACGTGTGGTTTGCGTTCCCGCCAGAGAAGCTCTCCTCATCCCCCAGGGCCGGCAAGGATTCTGCAGGGACTTTGAGTAAATACAGATCCGCCAAGGGAGAGGTTGGGGTACAGCAGCGCTGATACCCCTGAGACCTCTAGACCAACTAGTGATCCAAGTCTCCTGTCCGAATATTAAAATAATAAAATTTTCTGAGGAGCTGCATTAGCAGCGACCATCCTCTGGACCTCAAATCTTAGACTGGAGCTGAGTAGGAGGAGCCCGAGCTGGAGGGCCAGCCAGTCATCACTCTTTTGATCTGAGGTAACATCCTGATCTGGGGCTCCGCCTACCCATCAGTAATGAATACTGTGGCTCTCTTCCTTCATCTGCAGCTGAAAGGAACATATTCTCATAAATTATTTGCCTTTTGTGTAGCAGTGCTTTATATGCTCTCTCATTGATTTTCTTTTGATCAAAATGCCACGCAATGTGCCTTACTCCATTGCACTTGGAATAAGATAACATATTGGTTTTAACTAGGGTGTTCCTTGACACATGACTTAACAACTAGATACGTTAGAAACCATGTTAATTTTTATAGTGCTTTCTTGTTAACAGTTTTTACCTTGATAGGTAATGCCATAAACTCTTCCTTCAAAATTCTCAAATCAGCAATATCAACTTTGGAAATATTTCCAAAGTCAACATACTTTACGACTGCTTCTTCAGTATTAGATAAAGCTGGGGGATAAAAAAAAAAAAAAAGAAAAGTATTAAAATATCCAGCAGTTTATATCATATACTCAATGGTGCAAAACAACATTGTGCTTCAAAACAATTTGAGAACATATTCTCTAACAAAGTATTAATCCATTCCCGATACATGACTTACTATATTATATGCATAGAGAGGTCTCCGGAGCCATTTATTTTTACTCTTCAGTTTAAAAAAAAAAAAAAAAGTCTGTAGTGGTGTAAAATAAAACCTAAAAATATAAATTAAAATGCATGCAGGGGCCAAGACTCAAGGATGAACAATCATTTTGAGTCACCGTCTGTCCCAAATGTTCTGGTTACAATCGACATCCACCCCGACATCTTATCATGGCAGCTAGGCGTATGCTGAAGGTCCCCGTGACTGCCAATCTTGGCGATTTTGTGAAGCATAGCCAGTTTCCTTGTATACTGCAATACTGTGGTATTACAGTATTAAAAAAAAAAAAAAAAAAAAATCAGGGCCGTCGCATGACTGCACATGGAGCCGGGTGTGAGGATTTACAGCTCAGCCATCTCCCTTGCTTTGAAAGCTGGTCACAGCAGCATCTACACTAAAAAATAGCTCACCAGGCTCCTTAATCACCAAGGAGTGGAATGCCGAGGGTTCGGTCAGAGAAGGGGCACGCCAGCCAAGCTGACAGACTTTCTCCCGGGACACTGAGGCAGCTCCCACAGGCAAGATGGTGACATCCCCTTCTTCGCCGGCAGCTGGAGGACGCAGAGCTGGAAACTGATGACAGGATGATGGATCCCCCGCTGACAGAGAAGTCCATGCAGAGGCTGCTGTCCTCTTTTAGAGCTTCTTTACAGGAAGTCTTTAAAGGTATGCTGACTACATTAAAAATGCACATAGATGCATTGGGGGAATGCACTGCACATATTGAAAGGAAAATGGTGGAATAAGCCTCCTCTCACAATAATCTAATTGACGCTAATGGAGGATGAAATCTCCTTTATGAAAGCCAAGGTTTATGACCTAATGGATAGGTGTCGGCGAAATAATGCAAGAATAAGGGTATCCCTGAATCCATTAAAGATGGGGAATTACAAGGATACTTCCAAGAGCTGCTGAAAGAGGTTATCACAGATGCAGACCCCAGAGATCTTAGTGGACAGAATCCACAGAATCCCTAAACCCAGGAACCTCAATCCACTTGCCTCCAGGGATACTCTGGCCCCTATACATTTTTAGAAAACCAAAGAAAATTTTCTACATAACTGGAGGGGGAAACCTGCTCTGTCTACCCCCTTTCACAACCTGGCTATTTTTTCGGATCTATCTGCCGTGACCTTGGCAAATAGAAGAGAGACTTTGCAGATGCTGTCAAGATTTTAAGAGACAATAACATTCCTTACAAATGGGGTTTTCCTGTGAAGATGATAATCCACCATAGTAGCAAGACTCATGCCTGTCTCTCTGTTTCCAAGTGGAGAAGCTTTTACATGCTTGGAATCTGCACTCTGCCCTTCTAGATCATAAAAACTGCAGAGACTAAGTCCTAGAAGAAACGAAATATAGACTGGTCCATGGCCTGACTTTTATCATATGGCTGTTATTTTTGTATCAGCCTTACTGAACAGCTAAAATATGGCTTTATGATTGGCCTAGTCATTTGCATCTAAAGTGGGGGTTGCTGACGCTCTACCTACATGGTCTGATATCCCCAACTCACATGTTTAGTGAGTCATGTTTTCTCTTGAGTATTTTTGCCTTTTTAGGCAATTTTTTTTTGGTTATGTTATCTCTGTATGTTGTGTGCATCCTAAGGGGTAGAGACCCCTCTGTACTGATGCACGAATAGGTTTAATTTCCTGGTAGGACCACGCACCGGTGACCTTAAGTCTAAGGGCTCATTTGGCCAAGGTTTCTCCCCCTTCCTGGCGACGTAATACCAATTGTTGGCTAAAGACAGTATAATACACTCTCTTACTGAGGAATCAGAGAATTACTTTAAATTTAATGATAACAGGGAAGTCTCTGATGAATCACTGTGGCTGGCGCATAAGGCATTCATGGGGGGGTCTTTATAAAAATGGTGTCCTTTGACAAAAAAAAAAGGCTAAAGCTATAGATGACTTACTTGGGAAAATCGGGTTGTTAGATAATTTGAATAAAGTCTTCTCCTCGTCTAACACTCTTCAAGAGATCCTAACCTGCAGACTGCAATTGCGTTCTCTTCTCCTATCTGCATATGAAAAGAATCTCAGGAAAACGAGGTCCCAATTCTATGCCCTGGGAGGTAGAGCAGGGAAGTTTCTCGCAAGGAGAGTCAGAAAACAAGAATTAAAAAATAAAATTGATCATCTTGATGGCCCAAGGGGTACTAAAATGTATAACCCTCTGCACATTGCTGAAGAATTTGCTAAATATTACTCGAATTTATATAACCTGAAAGATAACCCCGATAATTTCCAACCTTCCCTTTCTTTAATTCATGATTATTTAGATAAACTACAGTTGCCTAAAGTGTCTGAGGAACAACTTGGTCATCTTAATAAGCCTTTCTCCTTGTGAGAGGTCTAAGACTGTCTGTCCGCAGTCTCCAACATCATGTCCGCTCTCTATCTGAAACTTAACCTCTCCAAAACTGAACTTCTGCTCCCGCCGTCTAACCTCCCTAAATTTGACATTTCCCTCTCTGTGGGCGGCACCATAATAACACCCCGGCAGCAGGCTCGCTGTCTGGGTGTTAGGTTTGACACCAATCTCTCCTTCACCTCCCATATACAATGTCTTGCCCACTCTTGCCATCTACACCTAAAGAACATCTCTAGAATTTGCCCTTTACTCACAATGGAAACAAAAACCCTCACTGTCGCCCTGATCCACTCCCGCCTGGACTACTGCAACGCTCTATTACTTGGCCTCCCCATTACTCGACTATCCCCTCTCCAGTCCATCCTTAATGCAACATCCAGGGTCATCCATCTGTCTATTCGGTACTCGGACACGTTCGCTCTTCACCAGTCCTTACACTGGCTGCCCATTCATTATAGGATCCAATTCAAAGTACTTATTCTCACCCACAAAGCTCTCCACAGTGCAGCACCCCCCTACATCTCCTCCCTCATTTCTATCTATCGGCCTAACCGACTGCTGCACTCTGCAAACGACTTTCGACTAACCTCTGCACTAATCCGTACCTCCCACTCTCGACTCCAAGACTTCTCCCGCGCTGCGCCATTCCTCTGGAATGCTCTACCCCAAGAAATTAGGACTATCCACAATTTGAATGGTTTCAGGTGCTCCCTCAAAACACATTTGTTCAGAGCGGACCATCACATCCACTAATCAAAGTCATTCTATGTGTAAGTGTGTGTGTGTAGCCCATTCACTATCTCCATCCATCCCTCACTCCCTCAAGATGGCTGGACCATCATTGTAAATACACCATTGTATATATACACACCTGTACTTTGTATTCCCCCACCTCATTGTAGATTGTAAGCTCTCACGAGCAGGGTCGTCTTATTTTGCTTTAATTATTGTATTGTTAACGTTATTACTTATGACTTGTGTTTTGAAACTGTGAAACGCTGCGGAATATGTTGGCGCTATATAAAGATTATTATTATTAGACGCCATTAAGACTTCTAAATCCAATTCTGCTCCTGATGGCCTTCCGAATGAATACTATAAACTTTTCAATAATTAGCTTGCCCCATATCTGATGAGATCCTTTAATTTCTGGCAAAAAAATGAATCTATTGCCCCAGCGGGATTGCAAGCCTCGATAACCACTATTCCCAAACTAGGAAAACCTCTCACCTCCCTGTTCAACTTTAGACCCATCTCTTTACTTAACTCCTTGCTTTCAGATTACATAAGATTTTGTCTTCCTTGATAAATACAGATCAGGTGGGCTTAGTCGCTGGTCGCCAATCCAGAGATGGAACTAGAAGATTGATCAATTTAATTAGTGTTGCAGAGGTCTCTGGTGGTCCCAGTGCTCTCTTGTCATTGGATGCTGAAAAGGCTTTTGACAGGGTGCACTGGGGCTATCTAGATGGGACTTTATCTAAATTTGGTTTAGTGGGTCCTATTAAATCAGCTGTCTTATCTGTATATTCTAACCCTAATGCATCAGCTGTGGCCTCGGGATTTAGATCGCGAAACTTCGCCATCTCTAATGGCACCCGCCAGGGCTGTCCATTATCCCCGATCATCTTTGCTTTAGTTATGGAACCTCTGGCAGAATCCATTCGAAAAAATTGAGGTATCTCAGGTTTTCAAGTTGATAAAATTAACCATGTGGTAGGTCTATATGCTGATGACGCAATTATAATGTGCACAAATTTGGAGAGATCCCTACCTGAGGTTATGGATGAGCTTGAGAAGTTTACAAAAATTTCCTATTATAAACTGAACGCTTCCAAATCTGTGATTTTCCCCATTGCAGTTCCACTCACCTTGAGAGACAATCTAGAGAAGCTATTTCCCTTTAAATGGCAAACCAAAGGTATTACGTATTTGGGAATACTACGGACATCTTTTCATCTCATCCTTAAAGAAAACTTTAATAAGCTATATAGTTCCTTAAATGCAGAATTATGTATTATTTATCTTGGATGGCTAGAATACAGTTCTTTAAGATGGTGTTTTTACCAAAAATTTTATATTTTTTCGTTGTATCCCTTTAAAAATACCCAGGTCATTAATTCATAAAATCCAATCGATTACTGGGAAATTTATTTGGGCAAAGCAAAGGGCCAGAGTGGCTTATAAATGTCATGATCCAGTCCATAGATTGTTTTCTGCTGTCTTTTCTGTGGACTGGTCATGCGGGGGTTAATCCCCCTGCCTCGTTCTAGAGCTGGATGGGCTATTTCAGTCCTCCTGACGAAGCCGAGTGCAGTGAAACGCGCAACGGGGCTCGTTTTACACGCCATCCCAGCATTGCATGAGCGGTCTCTTATGTCACAAGGTAATATTAGGCATTTAAATGTGATTTTTTTTGGCTATATACCCATTATATCGATTATTCTCCTTCTCTGACTATGATGTGTTATCACCATGTAACGCCGCTTCATTTATTTATTTAACTCATTTACTATCATGCTGGGTGACGTGAGTTTCTCTGCTATTGCAGCCTTATCGGCATGTAGCATTTATCTGTTTTATTAACTTTTGTATGTCTCCGTTATACCCTGTCCAATTTTGTACATTCTTGCTTGAATAAACGTTATGAATTGTGCGATTACCCCTCTTTTTGTGGTTATATTGAGTACTTGATCTCATTAATCTTATTAACCCTTTCTTAGGGACTTTATATATAGTTCCCTAGTCTCTTTTTGGTTTTCAGTCCTCTGCAGCCTGCCGGCCAGCGTCAGCTATACTGCAAGCTTCCCAGCTGGTGCCTCTGACCTGTATTTGTTTAGTGTTTCTTCTGCCCCTGATTACCTGGACTTGTGTATGACTCGGCTTGATCTGTGAACTCGGCTTTTGGTTTTCAGATTCTGATACCACGCTTCCCAACTGGCTTTTTGACCCTCTAGCTTGTACCCTGACCACGTCTTGCGTTTTTGATACCACGTTCCTCGTAGGTCCTGACTTTTCTCGTCCCTGACTACGCACTTGCTGTCTCCCTTGCTACTTCTGCTTCTGACAGTTACTGACTTCGGTTAGTCTGACCACTCTTTCTTTACTGGTGGCACCTGTGCGGCTGCTCTGTATTATTACTCTGTGTGTATAACCTCTCTTCCCTCACCAGCACCCCCTGGTGAAGGTTACACTGTTATGCAGCTCGTTAGAAAAATAATCTATGGTTTGCAGTTATATCAAAGGAGGACTGCATGTTCCCAATATTATGGCTTACCACAGGCCAGCATTACTTGAGGGTGTGGGGTTTTGGTAGCCTCAGGCGTCCTCCCATAGATGGCTCCAAACTGAAAATTGTTTCGCATGGAGGGGCTCTACGAGACTTCTTTTGGAAGCCGAACTTTTATCGCCGACTAATTTGAATCCAATTCTCCCAACTATGAGGTCATCACTGTTTGTGTGGAGGCTCTGGGTGGGATCGAGTGACTTTCCATCCCTTGCAAAAATTTCCGTTAAAGCTGTGGAGGCACATATCCCACACCTCAATTTGAACAATTGGTATAGGTTGGGAGTCACTTCCTTAGCTGACTTATTTAATAACAAATCACTTATTTCCTTTGAATCTCTGGTGAAGACCCATAAATTAGAATGGAAATTTTTTTATCAATACCTCCAGGTCAGACACTTCTTTACTCCCCTACAATTATTTAATAAGAAATCTAGTATATCATTATTTGGGAAGTACTTTGATCATACTGATACAACTTCAAGAGGTCTGTATAATCTACAGGGTTTTTACCTCATCTGGTCATGTGGAACGCTGGCTGTATACGGCGAGATGGGAACGAGATCTTGGTCTCTCTTTTTCGATTGGGGATTGGCAGGAAGCCTCTAGTTGCATACTTAAATCTTCACGTTGCACAAATCATTTAGAACAATTGAAAAAGGTGCATATGAGATGGTATTTGACCCCAGATAGACAAGCTCATAGTTATCCAAGTGCTGGAAGGGTTGTGGCTCTGTGGGGTCTTTAGCTCAGAACTTCTGGTATTGCCCCCTGACTCAAGTATTCTGGGTGGGTGTTTTTGAATTGATATCTGAGCTTATAAATATCCAAACTGCCCCTTCCCCTGCCCTAGCAGTCCTAAATCTAGGCACTGATTGCTTTCCTAGACACCATAGGAATACGGTAGTTCAAGTCCTTGTTGCTGCTAGACAGTGTGTTGCTGCTACTTGGAGAGCTCCGTTCCCTCCATCCCTGTCTCAACTCTGTGATAAAATCAATATTCATTTTCATCTGAAGTTTCATCGTGCTCCAAACCATATATCCAGATCCAAAATCACCAAGTTGTGGAAACTCTGGTCCTCCTCGAAATATACTACTCCCCTCCCTCTAGTTAAGACCTCGGAACTTTATATTGGTTTTGCATGATTGGATATAAGACCAGTGACTATCGGTCAGATCTTTCCCACCCTCCCCTCACCTCACTAATGGCTTCCCTATTCCCCTTCTTTCAATGTTAAACTGTATATGTTTTGTATCTCCTTATCTTCGGACCTGAGGTCCTAACTTATTTTTGTATTGCTTGTATCCCTTTATTATTCTCGTACTGTTTGATGTTCTTCAATTTGAAAAATTTAAATAAAGATTGGAAAAAAAAATCAAGCAGAAAAAAAAAAAAATAAGCGCAAGAGCAAGTCCACCACCAGGCAAACTATAAAAGTAAAAATAAATAAAAAATAAAGCCGTATTACACAAAAACGTGAATCACTTGTTTGGTATCACTACATCTACAGTACATAAGTCTGAGCTATCAAATCATACAATTATTAACTCCTTAAGGTAAACAGTGTGAAATAAATAAAAACACAAAATGACAAAAAAATGATTCTGGGTGCTCAACGAAAAAAAAACACTTTCGGAGTCATAACTGGTGGACACGTGAAACCATGGGTGTATGCTGCTGCCAATAGGAGGCTGAAACCAGGCAGAGAACAAGGTTTAAGCGAACCTATCAGCAGGATTGTGCACAGTAACCTACAGACAGTGTCAGGTCGGAGTCGTTATACTGAATAAAATGATACCTTGGTTGATGAAATCCATCTTGGCGGTGGTTGTTTAATCTTTATTTTCAGTTAATGAGATTCTCGTACTCCGGGGCAGCCTGTGGGAGGGGGTCTTTATGTGGTGCCCTGCTTAGATTTTCATCTGTATGGCTTATGACAGGGCACGGATCCCTCAGTGACCTGCCCCTATTTTACATACCGAATATAACATGGTTTGAAAAAAAAAAAAATTCACATTTTTTTTTTATCAGGCAGGCGCCGGCAGCAGGGCTGCGCTGTAGAATGATACGGGGGATAATATGCATACTTTCTTATTATTTACACATAGTTTTGTTTGAAAAAATCAAACAAAAAAAATTCTGAAACAAAATGGTGCCGGTGAGAGAGACTGGATCTTGAGATGGGCAAAGACTCTTTCCTTGGTAGTGTGAAGGACTAAACTAAGAAAGATCAAAACTGAATGCTCCATTTTGTGCTTGTAACTCCATCTTGTCTTTATAAGATAAATTCTGTTACTAGGCAATGGTTTCTGGCTGGTAGAGAGCCAAATAGTTTTTTCTGATTTTAAGTAGAGTAAAGGTTATGGGCTGTAATAAAACCGGACTGCTCCAGTTTGAACAAGATATGAGACCTTGAGTGGTATCACTGTAGAAATGTTTTGAGAACTGAGTATGTTATTGTTCTTTCCTATGTTATGTAGACATGACCATATATGTAATTTCCTATTTTCTTGAATTCTTATAGGTTAATTTTCCTGTAATTCTTATAGGTCAATTTTCTTGCATTTTCATAGGTTAATTGTTGTAGGTGTGGTTTTAAACTATTGGTTGAAATACAAACTTACTGAATACTATAAAAGATGATGATATAATACATGGGTTAGAAATCTACTTTGATTCTCCCAAATAGAGACAAGTCTCTGTGTGGTCATTGCTGGCAATACCCTGTGAAATAATTTGGAAGTCACTTGGTCAACCGTGAAGGGTCACTTCAGATCCTCCCTCTACAGTAGGAAGAACCCTGGGGCAAATGGTGCAGCGTTCCATAACTAGGTAAACAATGTATTGGGCTGGGATCAGGGACGACTTCAATCTGTTGATGATCCAGTTGCGATAAGACAAGGTATCAAGCATAAGTTGACTCTCGCAGCAGGCCTGGCAAGAGGGGGCCTTGATAAGAATGTCGTCTGGGAAAGGGTTAGATAGATTCTCTCTAGTTTGGAGTAGATCGAGGCCTAAACCTTTATAAAGGCCCTGGGAGCAGTGGGTAGGCCGAAACTGATGATGGGAGTTTGGAAAAGCGAACAGGAGGAATCTTGGTGATTTGCAAGATAGGCATCTGAAGGTATTGGTAAGCATCCTGCATTTCTACTGCACAGAGGATCTCCTCAGGTTACATGGAGAAATCATAAAGCAGAGAGATTCCGTCTTTTCCATGCGACTATGCTGAAAGCGAAGACTACATTCGAAAGGGCGTAGAGGGTCACCCACCCTATGAGACCCAGACTGAAACGATCGGTACCCTCCCTTTGTTGACCAAAAAAAACCACCTGTGAAAAGGGAAACTGCCGACTGGTTGCATGGTAATCAGGGTAGCGGAAGCTGGAGAAGGGGCTTGCATATCTTAAAACGTGGAGGTTCCCTTGGCAAACTGGAGAAAATCGAAAAAGTGACTAACTTGATGAGGTCTCTGTCTGCTAGGAGGTCACCGGTGACCTGGCCTAGCCTGGGGAATCAGGTGCTCTCCTTTAGAAACGTCTGGTGACTTTTAATTTGTCTCGATCCCAGACAGGCAACAGCCCTGAAAAGGGAAAAGATCATGTATCCAGAGCTGAGCCACCACACAACCGATTATCCCGGTTTTGTTGGCAGCTGCTGTCAGCTGTAATGAGAAAAACAGAGCTACTGACTCATATAGGCAATTCACTCTGCTATGTCCAACAACTTCGTTGTAGGAGCCACAGAGGGAAACCTGGCACACTGGGAAGACTGCTCTGCCAACCCAACAGCAGTAAAACACGGATTTTGGTAAGAACTTACCGGTAAAATCCTTTTCAGCGAAGGAAGGGAGGGAGACACAGGAATTCATTACTGATGGGTAGGCGGAGCCCCAGACCAGGATGACACCTCAGATCAAAAGCGTGTTGACGGGCTGATCCTCCAGCTCGGGCTCCTCCTACTCAGCTCCTTCGTACCAAAGCTTTAGGGAAGAACCAAGATCACCAGCGGAGCAACATAACCCCTTCTGAAGGAACTTCAGAGAAAAACACAAGGATACAGGTTATGTATGCAAAGTAAGCCAAAAACCACAGAGTTCCAGGTACTACTCACTGAACCTGACTACTGCGATGAACTGGCGAAGCTAGAACAGAGCCTTAGCGCGCTGACCTCAGCCCAGATAATCGCTTATCAGATAAGGGTCACGCTGCATCTGAAAACATCAACACACTTCTGCCTTGGGAGGGTGCTGTGTCTCCCTCCCTTCCTTCGCTGAAAAGGATTTTACCGGTAAGTTCTTACCAAAATCCGTGTTTCAGCTGCAGATGGAAGGGAGGGAGACACAGGAATTCATTACTGATGGGACGTCCCAAAGCAGTTCAAAAAATAAGGGTGGGAAAAAACCAACAAAAGGCAGAAACCCAACAACCTTAACAAAAAAGCGCAACCAGCGCCAAACACAAGTTCATCTAGAACTTTAAACTACAGCTGCCTGCAGAACCCTACGTCCGAGGGCTGCATCAGCGGAAGCACTGACGTACACCTTATAAAATTTCGTAAACGTGTGGACAGAGCGCCAAGTTGCCGCCCGGCAAAGCTGCACTGCCGAGGCACCTTGATGAAAGGCCCACGATGAAGCCACAGCTCTCGTGGAATGGGCTCGAATCTTAATCGGGCAAGATTCACCCTGAAGACGGTAAGCTTCCAAAATAGCTGACCGGATCCAACGAGCTATAGAATCCTTGGAAGCTCGTTGACCACGCCGACGACCAGCTGGAACCACAAATAGGGAGTCAGTCTTACGAAAACCTTGAGTAACAGATAGATAAAAGTTCAAGGCCCGCACTAAATCCAATGTGTGCAAAGCTCGCTCTTTCGCATTCTTTGGCTCTGGGCAGAATGAAGGCAACACAATATCCTGGTTAACATGAAATTGTGACACCACTTTAGGTAAAAAATCACCCCGTGTGCGAAGCACCACACGATCCGGAAAAAGTTCCAGAAAAGGAGACGAACAAAAAAGAGCTGCCAACTCAGAAACTCTCCTCAAAGAGGTGACTGCTACAAGGAAAGCCACCTTCCAAGAAAGTAAAGAAAGGCTAGCAGAACCCATAGGCTCAAAAGGTTTATGCTGAAGAACCTCCAAAACAAGGTTGAGCCGCCAAGGAGACACGGGTGCCTTCCGCGGCGGAAACTTACGAGCTATACCGCGGAAAAAGGAGAGCACGTCCCTATTCGAAGCGATGGTTCTCCGAAACAATAAGGACAGAGCAGAAATCTGACCTTTCAGGGTGCTGACTGCCAAACCCTTGTCTAACCCATGCTGCAGAAAAGCCAACAAGTTGGGAATGGAAAATTTTCTCGGGTTCCGAGAGGACCCCAAGCACCACGAAAAGAAGGTTTCCCAAGTTTTGTGGTAAATCCTAGAAGTAGCCGGACTTCTTGCAGCACGAAGAGTAGCAATGACCTCGGCTGAAAAACCTCTACGGGTTAAGATTTCGGTCTCAAGAGCCACGCCGTCAAACGCAGGGACATCAAGTCCGGATGACAAACGGGCCCCTGAGTCAACAAGTCCGGTTGAAGAGGAAGTGGAAAAGGAAGTGCCGCCAACAGCGACATTATTGTCGAGAACCACACCCTTCTTGGCCAATCTGGAGCTATCAAAATAGCTGGAATTCTCTCTAGCCTGATCCGACGCAGTACTAGAGGAAGTAAGGATATCGGTGGGAATACATAGATCAGCTCGAACTGATCCCACTGAGCCACTAGAGCATCCACCGCCACAGCCTTCGGGTCCTGGTATCTGGACATGAACGTCGGTAACTTGGCATTGGACCTGGATGCCATCAAATCCACTTGGGGAGTTCCCCAACGAGAGCACAGTAGTGCAAAAACTTCCGGGTGAAGGCTCCATTCCCCAGGATCCATCTTCCTGCGACTGAGAAAGTCCGCTGTAATATTCTGAACCCCTGGAATGTGAATCGCCGAAATGGCTGGTACACTGGCCTCGGCCCAAATCAGAATTCGGGACACCTCTACCATGAGTCTGGAACTCCTTGTCCCGCCTTGGTGATTGATATATGCGACAGCCGTCGCATTGTCTGTCTGTACTCGGACTGGAAGACCGCTCAAAGGGACCGTCCAATGTTGGAGGCAAAGGAAAATCGCCCTCAATTCCAGGATGTTGATCGGAAGAACAGACTCTTCCGATGACCATACCCCCTGAATCCATAGATTGTTCCAAACACCCCCCCAGCCCGTCAGGCTGGCATCGGTGGTTATGACTGACCACTTCGGAGGGAGGAAGGACTTCCCCAGGGAAAATGCCCCTGGACGTAACCACCATCCTAGAGAATCCTGCACCGCGCGAGAAATGGTGACACTGCAATCCAGCGACTGCGACCGGTTCCATCGACTCAAGATGAACCTTTGGAGAGTCCTGGAATGGAACTGGGCAAAAGGAATTGCCTCCATGGACGCCACCATCAGTCCCAGAAGACGCATACACTTCCGTAGGGACATTGCTGTCGAGGATTTCATAATCTGCACATGTCGAAAAAGACATGATTGTTTGTCTGGCGGTAGAGAAACTACCGACCGAATCGTGTCGAGATGCATCCCCAAAAAGAGGATTGCCCTCGATGGTTCCAGAAACGACTTCTCCCAATTGATCAGCCAACCGAAGTCCTTCAGAAGCTGAAGAGACAAATCTCGAGCAGTCACTGCCTCCTCTTCCGAGGAAGCCACTATCAAAATATCGTCCAGATAAGGAAGAATCGTAATCCCCTGTTTTCGAAGGATTGCCATGAGGGGCGCCAAAATTTTTGTAAAGACTCTGGGCGCTGAGGCTAAGCCGAAAGGGAGAGCCACGAACTGGTAGTGATCCTGTCCTATGGCAAACCAAAGAAAACGCTGATGAGCCTTTCTGATGGGAACATGCAAATAGGCGTCGCGAATGTCGATTGACACCAGAAAATCGTTCTGTGACAGAGCTGCTACAACGGAGAGAAGTGACTCCATGCGAAATTTCCGGGCGTGGACATGCCGGTTTAATCGCTTGAGATCCAGAATCGGGCGAAATTTGTTCTCCTTTTTGGGAACTACGAAAAGGTTGGAATAAAAACCTTTTCCTCGGTCCTCTGACGGGACCGGTATTACTACACCCTTTTGTAGCAGAAAATCGACCTCTCGCTGTAAAGCGACAAAAAGCTCGGGTTCTGACGGAACGCGAGACTGACAAAAAACATTTGTGGGTCGAGAAGAAAACTAAAATAGCCTGCCGACACTACCCGCGTTACTCAGGAATCTGGAACACGAGCCATCCAAGTCGCCTTGAAATGAAGCAGGCGACCCCCCACTCGAGAGTCCTCGAGTGGACCCCTGGCATCAATCTGACTTGGCGGGCTTCTTGTCAGATTCCCGCTTGTCCTGGCGGAAATTCTGCTTCCAGGGAGTACGGGTTTTCTGAGAGGACTTCTTTCCTGAGAAAGAAGAACGACCCGATCCCCACGAGGAGTGACTAGATCGTCCTCGGCCCCGAAAGGACCGCCGACCGCTATAGCCACCAGGCTTACTGGATACCGAAGCCATGGCCCTACGCTGTGGCAATGCTGCTTCCTTCGCCTTAGCCTTGGAAATCAGCTCTGTGAGGTCGGATCCAAAAAGGAGGCCACCCTTGTAAGGTAAAGCCAATAAAACATGTTTGGAAACGGCGTCCTCGGCCCACTGTCTGAGCCATAAAGCTCTTCTGACTGTGACCGCTGAAGCCTGCGCTCTGGCCAGCAGGGATGCCGTATCCAGACCGGCATCAAAGATATAACAGACTGCAGTTTCTAACAATTCGTAAGTTTCCCGTATATCAGGTAACGGAGATCCATTCTGCAACTCTGTCTTTAAACGTGCCAACCAGCCTAGAGAAGCTCAAGCAGCACACATGGATCCTAGCACCGCTCGGAATCCATGACCCGCAGCCTCATAGCTTGCTTTTGCCGCCATTTCCGTTTTTCTGTCCAACGGCTCCTGCAAACTCGCTTTCCCCTTAACAGGGAGTAGTGAGGATTTACTAAGCTGGGATAAGGAAACATCCACTTCAGGCGCAGAAGTCCAATTATCCTTTAACTCCGCAGAGCAAGGATAAAGTGCATCAAAGAAATGCGTTCCGTGAAAACGCTTATCTGGACACAGACGTTCCTCTTCTATTACACTATTAAGCTCCTTCAGAGCTGGTAATGTTGTACGCGAAGTACGGGACTCCTGGAACATACGTGCTGATTTACCAGGACGACTAGCTACCACCTCCGGTAACTGTAACATCTCTCTCATGGCTTCAATCAAAGCCTCCGTACGTTTCGCCATAGAAGAACGCCCCTGCGGTTCGTCCTCATCTGAATCGGATAATTCACCATCCGAATCTAAAGGGGAACTCTGTCCAAAATCAGATACATCTGACTCGCTCCGTGCAGAGGCCGGTAACGGCCTGCGTCGTTTCCTCTGAGAGGAATTAGCAGACACATATTGACCTAAAAGGTCAGACAAGCTGTTAATCGAGCGAGCGATATCATCCAATTTTGCACCACTGTCGACCGCAGCGCTAGACGCTGTTGAGGTCTGCGTATCTGATTGCCGCAGTGGTACTGCGACATGGTCCGCGGCTTCTGAACCCTGTTCAGACATGCTTCACCTGTATTTGCAGGTCAAAGCGGTAGTACCAGCAAAAAATTTGCGTTTTTTTTTTTTTTTTTTTAACGCTGAAGGGTTACCCCAGCGGCATTCAGTCAAAAAACGCTGACAGAAATAACCCTCAGAAGGGTTAATGTTGCAATCTCTCCACAATATAGATATACTGTGTGAGCCCAGCTAAATTTCAAGTCTCTAATGAGACTGCAGCTGCAGGATAGCGATCGCTGCGCTGCGGGGTGAGGAATCAGCACTCAACCAGCTGGCCGTGGTGTCTATGAGGAGAGGAGCGGTCTGAGGAGCCCAGGAGCCTGTGTAATCGCCGCCACAGTGATGGGAGATGGAGGAGAAGCGCCAGAGCGCGCGTCTTCCTGCTCATAAGACCGGGAATCGATAGGCCACGCCCCCCGCCAGCTCAAATATTGAGCGCGAACTCCCTCGCTCCTGCTCCCTCTCTGTCCTGCAGGTATCTGCCTGCGGACAAAAGATCACCACATCTATATGTAACAGCGCTGTCACCGCAGCGCTGAAGCATACTGACATACATGTAATAGCGCTGCCACTCAGACGCTAAAGCACTCACACATTATTATAATAAAATTTGTGTGAAGTACTCACCAGCTTAGCGCCACAGGGATCCCCGAGGATTCGTGGCGCTTGTGCCCATGCTTCCCCCCAGGGCGAGGAAACGCAGTGACCGCACGTGTGGTTTGCGTCCCCGCCAGGGAAGCCATCCTCATCCCCCAGGGCCGGCAAGATTCTGCAGGGACCATAGACCATAGACCTCTAGACCAACTAGTGATCCAAGTCTCTTGTCCGAATATAAAATAAAATCTTCTGAGGAGCTGCATTAGCAGCGAACATCCTCTGAGACCTCAAATCTTAGACTGAAGGAGCTGAGTAGGAGGAGCCCGAGCTGGAGGAGCCAGCCAGTCAACACGCTTTTGATCTGAGGTGTCATCCTGGTCTGGGGCTCCGCCTACCCATCAGTAATGAATTCCTGTGTCTCCCTCCCTTCCATCTGCAGCTGAAACTGGGCACAAAGGCTGATCCTCCGACCAGCAACTGCAGAGATAGCCAGCGGTTCCGCACACTGATCATGGACTGACTGGGTGAAACCACATTGAGCCTAAGGCCGGGGTCACACACAACGTCTACAAAACACGGATTTTGGTAAGAACTTACCGGTAAAATCCTTTTCAGCGAAGGAAGGGAGGGAGACACAGGAATTCATTACTGATGGGTAGGCGGAGCACCAGATCAGGATGTCACCTCAGATCAAAAGAGTGCTGACTGGCTGGCCCCTTCAGCTCGGGCTCCTCCTACTCAGCTCCAGTCGTACCAAAGCTTTTAGGAAAGAACCAAGATCACCAGCGGAGCAACATAACCCCTTCTGAAGGAACTTCAGAGAAGAAACACAAGGATACAGGTTATGCATGCAAAGAAAGCCAAAAACCACAGAGTTCCAGGTACTACTCACGGAACCTGACTACTGCGATGAGCTGGCGATGCTGGAAAAGAGCCTTAGCGCGCTGACCTCAGCCCAGATAATCGCTATCAGATAAGGGTCGCGCTGCATCTGAAAACATCAACACACTTCTGCCTTGGGAGGGTGCTGTGTCTCCCTCCCTTCCTTCGCTGAAAAGGATTTTACCGGTAAGTTCTTACCAAAATCCGTGTTTCAGCTGCAGAATGGAAGGGACGGAGACACAGGAATTCATTACTGATGGGACGTCCCAAAGCAGTTCAAAAATAAGGGTGGGAAAAAACCAACAAAAGGCAGAAACCCAACAACCTTAACAACAAAGCGCAACCAGCGCTAAACACAAGTTCATCCAGAACTTTAAACTACAGCTGCCTGCAGGACCCTACGTCCGAGGGCTGCATCAGCGGAAGCACTGACGTCCACTTTATAAAACTTCGTAAACGTGTGGACAGAGCGCCAAGTTGCCGCCCGGCAGAGCTGCACTGCCGAAGCACCTTGGTGAAAAGCCCATGATGAAGCCACAGCCCTCGTGGAATGGGCTTGAATCTTAATCGGGCAAGATTCACCCTGAAGACGGTAAGCTTCCAATATAGCTGACCGGATCCAACGAGCTATAGAATCCTTGGAAGCTCGTTGATCACGCCGACGACCAACTGGAACCACAAATAGGGAGTCCGTCTTACGAAAACCTTGAGCAATAGATAGATAAAACTTCAAGGCCCGCACTAAATCTAATGTGTGCAAAGCTCGCTCTTTCGCATTCTTCGGATCCGGACAGAATGAGGGCAACACAATATCCTGGTTAACATGAAAATGTGACACCACTTTAGGTAAAAAAATCACCCCGTGTGCGAAGCACTACACGATCCGGAAAAAAAACCCAGAAAAGGAGGCGAACAAGAAAGAGCTGTCAACTCAGAAACTCTCCTCAAAGAGGTGACTGCTACAAGGAAGGCCACCTTCCAAGAAAGCAAAGAAAGGCTAGCAGAACCCATAGGCTCAAAAGGTTTATGCTGAAAAGCTTCCAAAACAAGGTTGAGCCGCCAAGCAGACACGGGTGCCTTCCGCGGCGGAAACTTACGAGCTATACCGCGGAAAAAGGAGAGCACGTCCCTATTTGAAGCAATGGTTCTCTGGAACAATAAGGACAGAGCAGAAATCTGACCTTTCAGGGTGCTAACTGCCAAACCCTTGTCTAGCCCATGCTGCAGAAAAGCCAACAGATTGGGAATGGAAAATTTTCTCGGGTTCCGAGAGGACCCCAAACACCACAAAAAGAAGGTTTCCCAAGTTTTGTGGTAAATCCTAGTAGTAGCCGGACTTCTCGCAGCACGAAGAGTAGCAATGACCTCGGCTGAAAAACCTCTACGGGTTAAAATTTCGGTCTCAAGAGCCACGCCGTCAAACGCAGAGACATCAAGTCCGGATGACAAACGGGCCCCTGAGTCAACAAGTCCGGTTGAAGAGGAAGCGGAAAAGGAGGTGCCGCCAACCGCGACATTATTGTCGAGAACCACACCCTCCTTGGCCAATCTGGAGCTATCAAAATAGCTGAAATTCTCTCTAGTCTGATCCGACGCAGTACTAGAGGAAGTAAGGATATCGGCGGGAATACATAGATCAGCTCGAACTGATCCCACTGAGCCACTAGAAGCATCCACCGCCACAGCCTTCGGGTCCTTGTACCTGGACATGAACGTCGGTATGGATGCCATCAAACCACCTGGGGAGTCCCCCAACGGGAGCACAGTAGTGCAAAAAACTTCCGGGTGGAGGCTCCATTCCCCGGGATCCATCTTCCTGCGACTGAGAAAGTCCACTGTAATATTCTGAACCCCTGGAATGTGAATCGCCGAAATGGCTGGTAAACTGCCCTCGGCCCAAATCAGAATTCGGGACACCTCCACCATGAGTCTGAAACTCCTTGTTCCGCCTTGGTGATTGATAAACGCGACAGCTGTCGCATTGTCTGTCTGCACTCGGACCGGCAGACCGCTCAAAAGGACCGTCCAATGCTGGAGGCAAAGGAAAATCGCCCTCAATTCCAGGATGTTGATCGAAAGGACAGACTCTTCCGATGACCATACCCCCTAAATCCAGAGATTGTTCCAAACACCCCCCCCAGCCTGTCAGGCTGGCATTGGTGGTTATGACCGACCACTTCGGAGGGAGGAAAGGCTTTCCCAGGGATAACGCCCCTGGACATAACCACCATCCTCGGGATTCTCGCACCCTGTGAAAGATGGTGACGCTGCAATCCAGCGAACCTTGCGATTGATCCCAACGACTCAGAATGAGCCTATGGAGAGCTCTGGAATGAAATTGGACAAACGGAAAAAACCTCATGGACGCCACAGTCAGACCCAGAAGGCGCATACCTTCCGAAGGGACACTGCTGTCGCAGACTTCATAGTCTGTACATGCTGGAGCAGACATGCCTGCTTGTCTGGAGGTAGGGACAACACCGCCCGTACCGTGTCGAAATGCATCCTCAAAAACAGGATTGCCTGTGACGATTCCAGAGACGAATTCTCCTTTGAGGCCACAACCGAAAGGCCGTCCAAATAGGGACAAATCGTAAGTCCCCGTCTTCGAAGAATTGCCATGAGATTTAGGCGTCAGAATCGTTGTACAAAATTCTGGGCGTTAAGGCCAAGCCGAATGGTCGAGCCACAACCTGGTAATGGTTGATTCTATGGCAAAAAACGAAGGAAGCGCTGGTGAGGTCTTCCGACGGGAACATGCCAAAAAGCGTCGCGAATGTCGATTGATCGTTCTGCGACAGGGCTGCCATAACTGAGCGAAGCGACTTCATGCTCGGCTCTGACGGAATGTCAGAAGTCAGTCCGCCTTAGCGGATTATTTTTTTTTTTTTTTTGCCAGCTTCTGCCTTAACAGAAGTTCTGTTTCCAGGGTATGCGGAATTTCTGAGAAATCCCCCTTTCTTTTTTTTTAAAAAAGAGAGAGACGACACAAACCCCCAGAGGGTTGGTCAGATCATCCCTTGAACCGAAAAGGACTGCCGATAACTATCGGCACTAGTCCTGCCAGACGCAGAAGTCACAGCTCTGCGCTGCGGTAAAGCTGCTTCTTTTGCCTTTGCCTTGGCATCAGCTCCGTGAGGTCAGTCAAATAGCTGACCACTTTCTAAGCTAAAGATAGCAACCCTGTTGGAAAACTGCGTTCCATCCAAGTCACAGTGCTCTTCTGACTGTAACTGCCGAGGATTGCTCCCTGGATAGCAGAGACGCATTATCCTTCAACTAGAAAAGCCCATCTACCTTGATAGAGGGAAACTTGCCACGCCGTCCTTAGACGGTCCAACCGGCTAGGGGAACTTAACAAGTACACCTAGATCCTTAATACCGAATCTATGATCCACGGCTATACAGATGGAAATTGTTGCCATCTCCGTTCTTCTGTCCAGCGTGTCCTGCAGACTCGTCTTCCCTTTTACCAGGAAGATTTGCTAAGCTGGAATAAAGGGACATTCACTTCAGGAGAAGGGGTCCAATTAACAAATAACTCCGTAGAAAAACGGATACAGTTTGTAAGGTCGTCGCGACCCATGCGACCCTTGCAACATCCGGGCCGACTTACCAGGACGACTAGTTACCTCCTCCGGTAACTGTAACGTCCACATGGCTTCCACAGAAAATATTAGTACGGCCCCTGAGAGAGGCAGGGTGTCCCTGCCGATCCTCCTTGTCCGAATCGGACTTCTTCGCTAAGCGAGAAGGAAAGCACCGATTTGTGTCGCTTCCTTGAGGGGATCTAGTTGACACTCCATAACCTAAAAGGTCATCAATAGAAACCAGTGAAGGCCTCCATTTTGACACCACTGGAACCTCTGACCGTGCATGAGTCGAGGTCTGCGTGTCAGATACGCGAGGCTGATCCGTAGCGGATCTGGGAGAGGGTCTCTGACATGCCCTTGCATAGTAAATGGCAGGATAAACCTGTCAGTAACCAGAGCAGTACTTAAATAAAAAACAAACGCTGAAGGGTTAAAGCTCTAAAGCGAGAGCTACCCCAGCTGTCTCCCATTAAGAGTTAACCTCCTAAGAAGGGGTTAAAGTAGCTGACTCCCCACAACCTTGATAATGAAAAAGGGTGTGCGAATCTCAGGCGCCTCTTATAAGGTCGCAGCTGCAGGACAGCCATGCCACACTAAACAGAAAAACGTTCCACAAGATCGCTAAAAAATTGCGCTGTTTTTTATAACGCAATGACCGCCAAAGTTGTCAAGGAGATCGCTAATCGCCTATGCGATTGCCCAGATTGGCAGCCACCAGCGACACCAAAAATGACACACAAACTATCGCAATATTATGCGACGCCATCAGGATCGTCAGCGGAAACGTATAGTGGCAGCATTAATGTCGCAGACTCCCCACAGCCTCTTTATTAATATTAAAAGAGTGTGCGAGCCCCTTATGCAAGAACAGCCGCAGGACAGCTCAATCTGTCACTCAGAAGTGCCCCAGACGGCGCACGCGCTGTGGAGGTGAAGGGGTTAAGCTTCTGCCCGGCGGGCTAGAAGCGACTCACCAAGCTGGTCACGTATTCTTGCCGGGAGGGGAGGAGAACGATCCGGGGAGCTTTCAGCCTGCAGCGCTTTATCAGCAATGGCCGCCGCGCTCTGCCTCCGTGTGCTCCATGTAGAGGAGCCGGAAATGGAGGCTGCAGTAAAGCGCGCGCTCAGAAGCGGCGCGAAATTCAAAAAATAAAAAGAGCGCGTACTCCCCTCCTTTCCCTCGTCCTGCAGGCATCCTCCTGCGGACATAGAAAAACTAGTCACCGGCATATATATGTACAGCGGCTGCCGCAGCAGTCGCTAAAACACTCACACACATTTTACCAAAATGTGGAGTACTCACCAGCCGAAACGCCACAGGGACCCCCAGGGGTTTCTGGCGCTATGCCCATGCTTCCCCCCAGGGCAGGAAGCGCAGTGACCCCAGTGTGTGGTTTGCGCCCCCGCCAGGGAAACTCTCCTCATCCCCCAGGGCTGGCAAGATTCTGCAGGGACCATTATGTAGTTACAGATCCGCCAAGGGAGAGGCTGGTGAAATACACTGATAAACATGTAATAGCGCTGTCACCGCAGCGCTGAAGCATACTGATATACATGTAATAGCGCTGCCATCAGACGCTAAAGCACTCACACATTAATAATAAAATTTTGTGTGGAGTACTCACCAGCTTAGCGCCACAGGGACCCCTCAGGATTTGTGGCGCTTGTGCCCATGCTTCCCCCCAGGGCGAGGAACGCAGTGACCGCACGTGTGGTTTGCGTCCCCGCCAGGGAAGCTCTCCTCATCCCCCAGGGCCGGCAAGGATTCTGCAGGGACTATTGAGTAAATACAGATCCGCCAAGGGAGAGGTTGGGGTACAGCAGCGCTGGTACCCCTGAGACCTCTAGACCAACTGGTGATCCAAGTCTCCTGTCCGAATATAAAATAATAAAATCTTCTGAGGAGCTGCATTAGCAGCGACCATCCTCTGGGACCTCAAATCTTAGACTGGAGCTGAGTAGGAGGAGCCCGAGCTGAAGGGGCCAGCCAGTCAGCACTCTTTTGATCTGAGGTGACATCCTGATCTGGGGCTCCGCCTACCCATCAGTAATGAATTCCTGTGTCTCCCTCCCTTCCATTCTGCAGCTGAAATAGGACCGTTTTAGTCGTACAATAATCGCACAAATGTTTCATGAACATTGCTCCGTCTGTCATCCGATTCTAATGCGATGATGCGATTTAGTCGCATATGAGCGTACGTTTGATATCTGTTTGACATCCGTCTCGCAAGATTATGTCAGTGGCTAGCAAAACCGACATATAATGGATCAAAATGAATAGTTTTTAAATCACAAAAGAAAGAATAGATACATACACGTAGAATATATTATATATATATATATATATATATATATATATATATATATATATATATAGTTCATGCACTTCTACATAGTATAAGAGCCGCTAATTCAATTGCCGACTTTTGTGAAATAGAACCCGACATGAAATGACACATGGTTTACATACAGTTAACCATGTCATTTCTTGTAGTTTGATATATGGTTTTCACTAACAATTACATGAGTGTATGTGTGCAAAATTTCATACATGTAGGGGTTAATTAAAGGTGTAAATTCATTGAAAAAAAAATGCGTGGGCTCCAGCGCTATTTTCTCCACCAGACAGGCAAAGCCAGCGAGTGGGGGCAGATAATAATAGCCTAGGGAGGGTGCATTATTTTGTGCCCCCCCCCGGCTACTAACATCTGCCCCAAGCCACCCCAGAAAAGGCAAATATATAATTAGATGCGCCCTTTCTGGCACTTGGAATGTCTATTACCATTGCCCTGTAGCGGTGGCTAATGGGTTAATAATGGGTTAAAGCCACCTTGCTATTGGAAGGTGACTTTAAGACAGGTTAATAATTGAGAGTTGTCAATTAGATAACTATCAATTATTAATCCTATTGTATTAAATAAAAAAAAAAACTACATTAAAAATCATTTAATGAAATAAACACACAGTTTTTGATCATCTTTTATTGTACTGGTATTCCTTCGATTCCCTTGTTCTCCTGTAATAAAAAAAAAAATAATAAAACATTATTCTTACCTATCCGGCGCTCTGTCAGGTCCAACGCTGTAATCCTTCACAAAGGGTTAACATGTTTACATCAAGGACCGGAGCTAATGCTGCAGCCTCGATGTAAGCCCCGAATGAATTAGCTGGGAAGCTTAAATGAATGTTTCCCATGCTAATCAGTTCAGTTCAGGTCAGCCGGGGACTCCCTCTGACATCACTGATGCTGTGCGGTGTACCCGTCTGACCTGAACTGATTAGCTTGGGAAACAATCAATTAAGCTTCCCAGCTAATCACTTCCTCTCCTGTCAGCCGGGAGAGGAATTCATTCATTCGGGGGTTTACTGAGAGGCTGGCAGCATTAGCTCCGGTCCCCGCAGTAAACATGTTAACCCTTTGTGAAGGATTACAGCGTTGGACCTGACTGAGCGCCGAATAGGTAAGAATGTTTTATTTTTTTTTTTTTATTACAGGAGAACAAGGGAATCGAAGGAATACCAGTACAATATAAAGATGGTCAAAAACTGTGTTTATTTCATTAAAATGATTTTTAATTAATGTGTGTGTTTTTTTTTTAAAATTTAATACAACAGGATTAATAATTGATAGTGGTCTAATTGACAACTCTCAAATATTAACCCCTTCACCCCAAGGGTGGTTTGCACGTTAATGACCGGGCCAATTTTTACAATTCTGACCACTGTCTCTTTATGAGGTTATAACTCTGGAACGCTTCAACGGATATTCGCGATTCTGAGACTGTTTTCTCGTGACATATTGTACTTCACGTTAGTGGTAAAATTTCTTCGATATACCTTGCGTTTATTTTTGAAAAAACGCAAATATGGCGAAAATTTTTAAAATTTTGCAATTTTCAAACTTTGAATTTTTATTCCCTTAAAACAGAGAAATATATCACACAAAATAGTTAAGAAATAACATTTTCCACATGACTACTTTACATCAGCACAATTTTGGAACCAAAATTTTTTTTTCTTAGGAAGTTATAAGGGTTAAAAGTCGACCAGCGATTTCTCATTTTTACAACAAAATTTACAAAGTCATTTTTTTTTTAGGGACCACCTCACATTTGAAGTCACTTTGAGGGGTCTATATGGCAGAAAATACCCAAAAGTGACACCATTCTAAAAACTGCACCCCTAAGGTACTCAAAACCACATTCAAGAAGTTTATTAACCCTTCAGGTGCTTCACAGGAACTAAAGCAACGTGGAAGGAAAAAATGAATATTTAACTTTTTAGCCACAAAAATGATCTTTTGCAAGCTTTTTTATTTTCACAAGGGTAAAAGGAGAAAATGGACAGATAAGGTTGTTATGCAATTTCTCCTGAGTACGCCAATACTCAATATGTGGGGGAAAACCACTGTTTGGGCACACGGCAGAGCTCGTAAGGGAAGGAGCGCCGTTTGATTTTTTCAAACTAAAATTGGCTGGAATTGAGATTGGACGCCATGTCTCGTTTGGAGAACCTCTGATGCGCCTAAACAGTGGAAACCCCCACAAGTGACACCATTTTGGAAACTAGACCCCCTAAGGTACTTATCTAGATCTGTTGTGAGCACTTTGAACCCCCAAGTGTTTCACAAAAGTTTATAATGCCTGGGTGTGAAAAAAAAAAAAAAAAAAAAAAAAATTTTCCACAAAAATGATTTTTTAGTCCCAAATTTTTGAATTTTCCCAAGGAAATTGGACCCCAAAAGTTGTTGGCCAATTTGTCCTGAGTACGCTGATACCCCATATGTGGGGGAGGAAGAAACTGTTTGGGCGCACGGCAGGGCTTGGAAAGGAAGTAGTAACGTTTTGGAATGCAGACGTTGATGGGGTCATGTTCCGTTTGCAGTGCCCCAGATGAGCCTAAACAGTGGAAACCCCCCACAAGTGACCCCATTTTGGAAACTAGACCCCCTAAGGAACTTATCTAGATCTTTGGTGAGCACTTTGAACCCCCAAGTGCTTCACACAAGTTTATAATGCCTGGGCATGAAAATAAAACACGGATTTTGGTAAAGACTTACCTGTAAAATCCTTTTCAGCGAAGGAAGGAAGAGAGACACAGTATTCATTACTGATGGGTAGGCGGAGCCCCAGATCAGGATGTTACCTCAGATCAAAAGAGTGATGACTGGCTGGCCCCTCCAGCTCGGGCTCCTCCTACTCAGCTCCAGTCGTATCAAAGCTTTTAGGAAAAGAGCCAAGATCACCAGCGGAGCAACATAACCCCTTCTGAAGGAACTTCAGAGAAAAAACACAAGGATACAGGTTATGCATGCAAAGAAAGCCAAAAACCACAGAGTTCCAGGTACTACTCACGGAACCTGACTACTGCGATGAGCTGGCGATGCTGGAACAGAGCCTTAGCGCGCTGACCTCAGCCCAGATAATCGCTATCAGATAAGGGTCGCGCTGCATCTGAAAACATCAACACACTTCTGCCGTGGGAGGGTGCTGTGTCTCTCTTCCTTCCTTCGCTGAAAAGGATTTTACAGGTAAGTCTTTACCAAAATCCGTGTTTCAGCTGCAGATGAAGGAAGAGAGCCACAGTATTCATTACTGATGGGACGTCCCAAAGCAGTTCAAAAATAAGGGTGGGAAAAAACCAACAAAAGGCAGAAACCCAACAACCTTAACAACAAAGCGCAACCAGCGCTAAAACACAAGTTCATCCAGAACTTTAAACTACAGCTGCCTGCAGGACCCGACGTCCGAGGGCTGCATCAGCGGAAGCACTGACGTCCACTTTATAAAACCTTGTAAACGTGTGGACAGAGCGCCAAGTCGCCGCTCGGCAAAGCTGCACTGCCGAAGCACCTTGATGAAAAGCCCACGATGAAGCCACAGCTCTCGTGGAATGGGCTCGAATCTTAATCGGGCAAGATTCACCCCGAAGACGGTAAGCTTCCAAAATAGCTGACCGGATCCAACGAGCTATAGAACCCTTGGAAGCTCGTTGACCACGCCGACGACCTGCCGGAACCACAAACAGGGAGTCCGTCTTACGAAAACCTTGAGTAATAGATAGATAAAACTTCAAGGCCCGCACTAAATCCAATGTGTGTAAATCTCGCTCTTTCGTATTCTTCGGATCCGGACAGAGTGAAGGCAACACAATATCCTGGTTAACATGAAATTGTGACACCACTTTAGGCAAAAAATCACCCGAGTGCGAAGCACTACACGATCCGGAAAAAACTCCAGAAAAGGAGGCGAGCAAGAAAGAGCTGCCAATTCAGAAACTCTCCTCAAGGAAGTGACTGCAACAAGGAAAGCCACCTTCCAAGAAAGTAAAGAAAGGCTAACAGAAACCATAGGTTCAAAAGGTTTATGCTGAAGAGCCTCCAAAACAAGGTTGAGCCGCCAAGGAGACACGGGTGCCTTCCGCGGCGGAAACTTACGAGAGATACCTCGGAAAAAGGAGAGCACGTCTCTATTCGAAGCAATGGTTCTCCGGAACAATAAGGACAGAGCAGAAATCTGACCTTTCAGAGTGCTAACTGCCAAACCCTTGTCTAGCCCATGCTGCAGAAAAGCCAACAGGTTGGGAATGGAAAACTTTCTCGGGTTCCGAGAAGACCCCAAACACCACGAAAAGAAGGTTTCCCAAATTTTGTGGTAAATCCTAGAAGTAGCCGGACATCTTGCAGCACGAAGGGTAGCAATGACCTCGGCTGAAAAACCTCTACGGGTCAAGATTTCGGTCTCAAGAGCCACGCCGTCAAACGCAGGGACATCAAGTCCGGATGACAAATGGGCCCCTGAGTCAACAAGTCCGGTTGAAGAGGGAGTGGAAACGGAGGTGCCGCCAACAGCGACATTATTGTCGAGAACCACACCCTTCTTGGCCAGTCTGGAGCTATCAGAATAGCTGGAATTCTCTCTAGTCTGATCCGACGCAGCACTAGAGGAAGTAAGGATATCGGCGGGAATACATAGATCAGCTCGAACTGATCCCACTGAGCCACTAGAGCATCCACCGCACCGCCTTCGGGTCCTTGTACCTGGACATGAATGTCGGTAACTTGGCATTGGACCTGGATGCCATCAAATCCACTTGGGGGGTTCCCCAGCGAGAGCACAGTAGTGCAAAGACTTCCGGGTGGAGGCTCCATTCCCCGGGATCCATCCTTCTGCGACTGAGAAAGTCCGCTGTAATATTCTGAACCCCTGGAATGTGAATCGCCGAAATGGCTGGTACATTGACCTCTGCCCAAATCAGAATTCGGGACACCTCTACCATGAGTCTGGAACTCCTTGTCCCACCTTGGTGATTGATATACGCGACAGCCGTCGCATTGTCTGTCTGCACACGGACTGGCAGACCGCTCAAAGGGACCGTCCAATGTTGGAGGCAAAGGAAAATCGCCCTCAATTCCAGGATGTTGATCGGAAGCACAGACTCTTCCGGTGACCATACCCCCTGAATCCAGAGATTGTTCCAAACACCCCCCAGCCCGTCAGGCTGGCATCGGTGGTTATGACTGACCACTTCAGAGGGAGGAAAGACTTCCCCAGGGAGAATGCCCCTGGACGTAACCACCATTCTAGAGAATCCCGCACCGCGCGAGAAATGGTGACACTGCAATCCAGCGATTGCGACTGATTCCATCGACTCAAGATGAACCTTTGAAGAGTCCTGGAGTGGAACTGGGCAAAAGGAATTGCCTCCATGGACGCCACCATCAGTCCCAGAAGACGCATACACTTCCGTAGGGACATTGCCGTTGAGGATGTCATAATCTGTACATGTCGAAGAAGACATGACTGTTTGTCTGGTGGTAGGGAAACTACCGACCGAAACGTGTCGAGATGCATTCCCAAAAAGAGAATTGTCCTCGATGGTTCCAGGGACGACTTCTCCCAATTGACCAGCCAACCGAAGTCCTTCAGAAACTGAAGAGACAAATCCCGAGCCGTCAACGCCTCCTCCTCCGAGGAAGCCACGATCAAAAGATCGTCCAGATAAGGGAGAATCGTAATCCCCTGTCTTCGAAGGAGTGCCATGAGGGGCGCCAGAATTTTTGTAAAGACCCTTGGCGCTGAGGCTAAGCCGAACGGCAGAGCCACGAACTGGTAATGATTCTGACCTATGGCAAATCGAAGAAAGCGCTGATGAGCCTTTCCAATGGGAATATGCAAATAGGCGTCGCGAATGTCGATTGACACCAGAAAATCGTTCTGTGACAGAGCTGCCACAACGGAACGAAGCGACTCCATGCGAAATTTCCGGGCATGGACATGCCGGTTCAATCGCTTGAGATCCAGAATCGGGCGAAATTTGTTCTCCTTTTTGGGAACTATAAAAAGGTTGGAATAAAAACCTTTCCCTCGGTCCTCTGACGGAACCGGTATCACTACACCCTTTTGTAGTAGCGATTCGACCTCTCGCTGTAGAGCGACAACAAGCTCGGGTTCCGACGGAACGCGAGATTGACAAAAAACATTTGGGGGATGAGAAGCAAACTCTATGAAATAGCCTGCCGACACTATCCGCGTTACCCAGGAATCTGGAACGCGAGCCATCCAAGTCTCCTTGAAAAGAAGCAGGCGACCCCCCACTCGAGAATCCTCGAGTGGACCCCTGGCGTCAATCCGACTTTGCGGTTTTCTTATCAAGTTCCCGCTTGTTCTGGCGGAAACTCTGCTTCCAGGGAGTACGAGTTTTCTGAGAGGATTTCTTTCCTGAGAAAGAAGGACGACCCGATCCCCACGAGGAGTGACTAGATCGTCCTCGGCCCCGAAAGGACCGCCGACCACTATAAACACCAGGCTTACTGGACACCGAGGCCATGGCCCTTCGCTGTGGTAATGCTGAGTCCTTCGCCTTAGCCTTGGAAATCAGCTCTGTGAGGTCGGATCCAAAAAGATGGCCACCCTTGTAAGGTAAAGCCAACAACCCTTGTTTGGAAACTGCGTCCCCGGCCCACTGTCTGAGCCATAAAGCTCTTCTGACTGTGACCGCTGAAGCTTGCGCTTTGGCCAGCAGAGATGCCGTATCCAGACCGGCATCAAAGATATAACAGGCTGCCGTTTCTAACCATTCACAAGTTTCCCGTATCTCAGATAACGGAGATTCATTTTGCAACTCCGTCTTC
Organism: Oophaga sylvatica; assembly: GCA_033576555.1. Lineage (NCBI taxonomy): Eukaryota > Metazoa > Chordata > Amphibia > Anura > Dendrobatidae > Oophaga > Oophaga sylvatica. Next base: position 50,274,227 of record JARQOD010000002.1, on the reverse strand, counting down.
AGACGTGCCAACCAGCTTATAGAAGCTCTAGCAGCACACATGGATCCTAGCACTGCTCGAAATCCATGACCCGCAGCCTCATAGCTTGCTTTTGCCGCCAATTCTGCCTTTCTATCCAAAGGCTCCTGTAAGCTCGCTTTTCCCTTAATAGGGAGTAGAGAGGATTTACTAAGCTGAGACAAAGACACATCCACTTCAGGAGCAGAAGTCCAATTAGCCTTTAACTCCGTAGAGCAAGGATAAAGTGTATCAAAGAAATGCGTTCCATGAAAACGCTTATCTGGACATAGACGTTCCTCCTCTATTACACCATTAAGCTCATCCAGAGCCGGCAATGTTGTGCGCGAAGCACGGGACTCCTGGAACATGCGTGCTGATTTACCAGGACGACTAGTTACCTCCTCCGGTAACTGTAGTATATCTCTCATGGCTTCAATTAATGCCTCCGTACGCTTCATCATAGAGGAACGCCCCTGCGGCTCGTCCGCATCTGAATCGGATATTTCTCCATCCGAATATAAAGGGGAACTCTGCCCAATATCAGATACATCTGACTCGCTCCGTGTAGAGGCCGGTAACGGCCTGCGTCGCTTCCTCTGAGAGGAATTAGCAGACACATATTGACCTAAAAGGTCAGATAAGTTATTAATCGATCGAGCGATATCATCCAATTTTCCACCGCTGTCGACCGCAGCGCTAGACGCTGTGGAGGTCTGCGTATCTGATTGCCGCAATGGCACTGGGACGTGATCCGCGGCATCTGAACTCTGTTCAGACATGTCTCACCTGTATGAGCAGGTCAAAGCGGTAATACCAGCAAAAAACTATGCGGTTTTTTTTTTTTTTTTTTTTTTTTTCAAACGCTGAAGGGTTAACGCTCCACCAAGCAGAGTTACCCCAGCGGTATTCAGTCAGCAAATTTAGCAGGTAGAAATAACCCTCAAAGGGGTTAATATTGCAAACTCACCAAAATATATATATATTTGTGAGCCCCAGCCAATTTTTATGTCTCTGATGAGACTGCAGCTGCAGGATAGCGATCGCTGCGCTGCGGGGTGAGGAATCCGCACTCACCCAGCTGGCCGTGGTGTCTATATGAGGAGGGGAGCGGTCCGAGGAGCCCAGGAGCCTGAGTAATGGCCGCCACAGTGAGGGGGTCGCAGGAGAAAAGCCAGAGCGCGCGTCTTCCTGCTCAAAAGACCGGGATAGATAGGCCACGCCCCCTGCTAGCTCAAATAATGAGCGCGAACTCCCCCCGCTCCTGCTCCCTCCCTGTCCTGCAGCTATCTGCCTGCGGACAAAAGATCACCACATCTTCATGTAGTAGCGCTGTCACAGCAGCGCTGAAGCATACTGACATTACATGTAGTAGCGCTGTCACAGCAGCGCTGACGCATACTGACATTACATGTAGTAGCGCTGTCACAGCAGCGCTGAAGCATGCTGACATTACATGTATTAGCGCTGTCACAGCAGCGCTCGCTGACATTAGTAATAGCGCTGCTCATTCAGACGCTAAAGCACTCACACATAATTATTATTAAAATTTGTGTGGAGTACTCACCAGCCAAGGCGCCACAGGGACCCTCAGGGGTTTCTGGCGCAGTGCCCATGCTTCCCCCCAGGGCGAAGAACGCAGTGACCGCACGTGTGGTTTGCGTTCCCGCCAGAGAAGCTCTCCTCATCCCCCAGGGCCGGCAAGGATTCTGCAGGGACTTTGAGTAAATACAGATCCGCCAAGGGAGAGGTTGGGGTACAGCAGCGCTGATACCCCTGAGACCTCTAGACCAACTAGTGATCCAAGTCTCCTGTCCGAATATTAAAATAATAAAATTTTCTGAGGAGCTGCATTAGCAGCGACCATCCTCTGGACCTCAAATCTTAGACTGGAGCTGAGTAGGAGGAGCCCGAGCTGGAGGGGCCAGCCAGTCATCACTCTTTTGATCTGAGGTAACATCCTGATCTGGGGCTCCGCCTACCCATCAGTAATGAATACTGTGGCTCTCTTCCTTCATCTGCAGCTGAAAAATCCTATTTTTTTTCCCACAAAAATTATCTTTCAGTCACTAATTTTTTATTTTCCCAAGGGTAACAGGAGAAATTAGACCACATAAGTTGTTGTCCAATTTGTCCTGATACCCCATATGTGGGGGGGAACCACTGTTTGGGCGCACGGCAGAGCTCGGAAGGGAAGGAGCACCATTTGACTTTTTTCAACCAAAATTGGCTGGAATTGAGATTGGATGCCATGTTGCATTTGGAGAGCCCCTGATGTGCCTAAACAGTGGAAACCCCCACAAATGACCCCATTTGGGAAACTAAACCCCCTAAGGAACTTATCTAGATCTTTGGTGAGCAATTTGAACCCCCAAGTGCTTCACACAAGTTTATAACGTAGAGCCGTAAAATTTAAAAATCATTTTTTCCACAAAAATGATCTTTTCACCCCAATTTTTATTTTTCCAAGGGTAACAAGACTCCAAATGTTATTGTGCAATTTGTCCTGAGTGCGCTGATACCCCATATGTGGGAGTAAACCACTGTTTGGGTGCATGGCAGAGTTTGGAAGGGAAGGAGCGCCGTCTGACTTTTTTAACGCAGAATTGGCTGGACGCCATGTCGTGTTTGGAGAGCTCCTGATCTGCCTAAACAGTGGAAACCCCCATAAATGACACCATTTTGGAAACTAGACCCCTCAAGGAACTTATCTAGATGTGTGGTGAGAACTTTGAACCCCAGGTGTTTCACTAAAGTTTATAACGTACAGCCGTAAAATAAAAAATCTTTTTTTTACAAAAATGATTTTTTCGCCCCCAATATTTTATTTTCACAAGGGTAACAGAAGAAATTGGAACCCAAAAGTTGTTGTCCAATTTGTCTTGAGTACGCTGATAATATGTGGGCAAAAACTACTGTATGGGTACACGTTGGGGCTCGGAAGGGAAGTAGTTTTGGATTGCAGACTTTGATGGAATGGTCTGGGGGCGTCATGTCGCATTTGGAGAGCCCCTGATGCGCCTAAACAGTGGAAATCCCCAACAAGTGACCCCATTTTGGAAAATAGACCCCACAAGGAACTTATCTAGATGTGTGGTGAGCGCTATGAAGCCCCAAGTGCTTCACAGAAGTTTATAATGTACAGCCGTAAAAACAAAAAAATAATTTTTTTTACAAAAATGATATTTTCGCCCCCTTTTTTTTATTTTCCCAAGGGTAACAGAACAAATAGGACAAATTGCACAATAACTCTTGGGGTCCAGAGTACGCTGATACCCCATATGTGGGGATAAACTACTGTTTGGGCGCATGGCAGAGCTCAGAAGTGAAGGAGCACCGTTTGACTTTTTTAACGCAGAATTGGCTGGAATTGAGATCAGACGCCATGTCACATTTGGAGAGCCCCTGATGTGCCTAAACAGCGGAAACCCCCAATTCTAACTCCAACATACCCCTAACCCTAGTCCCAACCCTAACCACAAACCTAACCCTAACACACCCCTAATCCCAACCCTAATCCTAACTTTAGAGCCAACCCTAATCCTAACTTTAGCCGCAACCCTAACCCTAATGGGAAAATGGAAAAAAATACATTTTTTTTTATTTTATTATTTTTCCCTAAGTGGGTGATAAAGGGGGGGTTTGATTTACTATTTATAGTGGGTTTTTATGATTGGCAGCTGTCACGCTAAAAGACGCTTTTTATTGCAAAAAATAGTTTTTTGCATCGCCACATTTTGAGAGCTATAATTTTTGCATATTTTGGCCCACAGAGTCATGTGAGGTCTTATTTTTTGCGGTACGAGTTGACGTTTTTATTGGTACCATTTTTGAGCACGTGACCTTTTTTGATCGCTTTTTATTTAGATTTTTGGGAGGTTAGAATGAACAAAAATCAGCAATTCATGAATTTCTTTTGGGGGAGGCGTTTATCGTTCCGCGTGTGGTAAAATTGATAAAGCAGTTTTATTCTTCGGGTCAGTACGATTACGGCGATACCTCATTTATATCATTTTTTTATGTTTTGGCGCTTTTATAGAATAAAAACAATTTTATATAAAAAATTATTTATGCATCGCTTTATTCTGCGAGCTATAACTTTTTTATTTTTTCGCTGATGATGCTTTATGACGGCTCGTTTTTTGCGGGACAAGATGACGTTTTCAGCGGTACCATGCTTATTTATATCGGTCTTTTTGATCGCGTGTTATTCCACTTTTTGTTCGGCGGTATGATGATAAAGCATTGATTTTTTGCTTTTTTTTTTTTTTTAAGGGGTTCACTAAAGGGGTTAACTAGTGGGACAGTTTTATAGGGGGGGTCGTTACGGACGCGGCGATATCAAATATGTGTACTTTTATTGTTTTGTTTTTTTTTTTATTTACAGGAAGAAATGAATTTATTGGGGAATTTTTTTTTTTTTTGGATTTTTTTAAAAAACATGTTTATTTTATTTTTTTAACTTTTTTACTTTGTCCCAGGGTGGAACATCACAGTATTTTATCAGATCGCTGGTGTGACAGTGTGCACAGCACTCTGTCACACCAGCGATCGCTCTGGCAGTGCTGCAGGCTTCTCAGTGCCTGCTCTCAGCAGGCACTGAGGAAGCCACCTCCCTCCAGGACCCCGGCGCCATCTTGGATCCGGGTCCTGTGAGGGAGGAAGCCCTCAGGACAGCGCGATCACATCGCGCTGTTCTGAGGGTCTCAGGGGAGCTCGCAGGGAGCCCCCTCCCTGCGCGATGCTTCCCTGTGCCCCCAGTACACCGCGATCATGTTTGATCGCGGTGTGCCAGGGGTTAATGTGCCGGGAGCGGTCCGTGACCGCTACTGACACAGTCATGGGTGTCAGCTGTGATAATCAGGGAGGCTCCGGAGGGAGCGCAGCTAATCGCCTATGTCGTACTATCCCGTCCATGGTCAGAATGGCACGGGTTTCATGGACGGGATAGTACGTCTAATGTCAGAGAGGGGTTAACCTGGCTTAAAGTCACCTTCCAATAGCAAGGTGGCTTTAACCCATTAGCCACCGCTACAGGGCAATGGGAATAGACGGGCTAAGTGCCAGAAAGGATGCATCTAATTATAGATTTGCCTTTTCTGGGGTGGCTGGGGCAGATGTTAGTAGACAGGGGGGCACAAAATAAATGCACCCTCCCTAGGCTATTATCTGCCCCCACTCGCTGGCTTTGCCTGTCTGGTGGAGAAAATACAGCGAGAGCCCACGCATTTTTTTTCAACGAATTTACACATTTAATTAACCCCTACTGTACATGTATGACATTTTTCACACATACACTCATGTAATTGTTAGTGAAAACCATATATCAAACTACATGAAATGACATGGTTAACTGTATGTAAACCATGTGTCATTTCATGTCGGGTTCTGTAATTTCACAAAAGCCGGCAATTGAATTAGCGGCTATTATACTATGTAGAAGTGTATGAACTATAAATATATATATATATTATATATATATATATATATATATATTATATATTTTCTATGTGTGTATATGCATTCTTTCTATTCTTTATTAAAGTTGTCAGTGTGATTTTACAGTATAGCTGGGGATGAATTGCCGGCTTTTTTAAAGGACACCGGTGCGATTTTATCGCAAGTCACACGTGTGGTCCGTTTGTAATCCGATTTTTCATCGCACCCATAGATTTGCATTGGTGATTGTCGACCGATAAAACGGCCGAGTAAAACGGCCGAGAAAAAAAATCGGATGCTGGGAGCTATTCCATAGATTAACATTGGTCCAACTGCAATGCGATATTTTTGTCGCTAAGCGATAAGGTCAGGGAGCGTACCAGACACGACAAGACCCACTGAAAAAGGATACAGAAAGTCTTAGTTACTTACTGGTAACATGATTTTTCACCACCCATGAGAGCACCAAGAGAGAGGGGTTCCTCCCTTCTAGGACAGGAAACCTACAGGCATAAAAGGGTGGCAGCTTTCCCACGAAACAGTTGGAATACAAAGCACGAGAGGACCTACCATGGTTATTGCAAATAAATACAAATCTTATTCGTATCACCAATCACAACCCTAAATGTGAACCTATGCACTAGTAAAGAAAAGCTCACCCACACATGACAGGAGGGAATATAAGGGTGCTGTCATGGGTTCTGAAAAATCCCGTCACCGGTAAGTAACTAAGACATTATCGATCACCCATGACAGCACCACGAGAGAATTACAGAGAAAGTAAGTATTTAGGGAGGGACCACAGTCTGGAGCATTCTTCTTCCAAAGGTGAGGTCAGAAGAGGAACCCATATCCAGTCTATAATGCTTATAGAATGTGGCAGGAGACGACCAGGTTACTGCCTTACAGATCTGCTCGACTGAGACGTCGGAACTCTCCACCTAGGAAGTTGTCACGGCCCTTGTGAAGTGAGCCTAAGATCTTCTGGAACTACTTTGCCACTTACAGAAGAAGATAAAGAAATGGCCTCCCTAATACAACTATTGAGGGTTTTGAAGCTTTAGGCCACTTTCTGGGTCACTGGAAGGACACAATCAAAAAACTCATTTCCAGGAATCAGTAACAGACAAGTACTTTAGTAAACATCTTCTGACATTGTGTATGAAGCTTCTCTTCCTTCTGATTATTTGGGCTAGCACAAAAGGAAGGAAGAATTAGTTCTTGTAAGCTGTGAAACTGGGATGCCACTTTAGGTAAGTAGGATGGATCTGGCTTCAAAATTACTCTGTCTTCCAGAAACTGAATGAATGGTGGAACTATAGAAAGGGCCTGAATGTCATTGACCCTTTGGGCAGATGTTAAAGCCCCCAGCAGGGCTGTCTCAGGGAAAATATTTTTACCAATGCTAAATCGATGGGCTCGATTGGTGACTCTCTCATGACTGTGAAGACTAGGTTTAAATCCCATGGCACTAATATTTCTTTTAAGATGGGCCTGGATCTAGATCAAGCCCTAATAAATCCACATACCTAATAATTCTGTGCCAAATCACACAGTTATACAGAGTCCCCAGAGCTGACACTTTTACCTTGAGGGTGCTGGTGGATAAGTCTAGTTCAAGGTGCTTCTGCAGAAACTCCAGAACCCAATCTACTGGAGTCCTATCTTTAATTCTTTCTCCCGAGGTAGTCAGAAATTTTCTCCATGTTCTGGAATAAATTCTAGCTGTGGAAACCATTTTACTTTGAAGTAGAGTGGTGACAAGATTGGGAGAGAAACCCTTTCCTATTAACAGTGCCCTCTCAAATTCCATGCCGTCAAATGAAGGTTGATTACTCGTGGATGGTAAATTGGTCCCTAAGAGAGGAGTTTTGGAACCTCTGGGAGGACCCAGAGGTCGGTGATTGACATAGTCCTCAGCCATGAGAACCATAGTCTTCTGGGCCAAAAGGGGGCGATTAAAATAATTCTCGCTTTGTCTTTTCTGATCTTCCTTACCACCAGAAGGATTAGGGCTATCGAAGGAAAAGTGTATGACAGGCTGAACTTCCATAGAACCAAGAATGTATCTACCCTTTTGCGACCTTTCCTGGTTTTCAGTCAACAGAAACTCTCCGGACCAGGTGGTCCTCTAAATGAGCTCCCCATCCCTTGGGACTTGAAGCTATAGCAATTAAACTTGAAATCTGGTTTACACCAAGGTACCCCTCTGGCTAGAATTTCTATGTTTACCCACCAAAGAAGGGAATGAGTCGTTACTAGGGATCCTCTTTACCAGATGTCCTTTCAAGGCGACTTTGTTCCCACTGCAACTTTCTGGTATGAAACTAGGCCCATAACACTTAAGGGATATATGAGGTTAGAGAACTGAGCAAAGCCATATCCTTCCTGCGAGTCATGGTTGGAAATATTACTGCCTTTGATACCTGGCTGCATTTTTTTTCTATTTTGCTATCCGGAAGAGGACATTCTTGATTTCTGGAGTACAGCATGAGACCTAAAATGACTTGTATTTTCAGGGGCTTGAGTATCGATTTTTTTTTAGATAACGAGGTGGTGCTGAAATTTTCTAACTGATCATTGCAGTGATGAATTGAACTGCTTATAATTAGGAAGTGGTCCAGATATGGAACTACTAGCATATCTTTTTCTGGTGCCACTGCCAGTCCGAACAAAAGGGTTCTGAACTAGAACTGTTTGATTTCTCATTAAATGTTTAAGGCCACTCTAAGGAACTTCTGGTATTCTACATTTTTTGGTACGTGATAATACGCATCCTTCAGATCTGAGACATCCATATAGCAGTCCAGAAAAAGCACTTTTAATGGTTAATTTAACGGATTCCATCTTGAATGTCTAAATTTCAGGAATTTGTTCAGGCCCCTCAAGTTGATTATTGTTCTGAAAGTCCAATCTGGCTTTTTTATCAAATAGACAGGGGAATAAAACCATTCCCCCTCTTATCGTATAGGGACCGCTAAAAGGACAAACTTCATTACCAGATCTAGGCCCTACGATTCCAAGCCTACCTGTTCCCTGGAGAAGCCCGTGGAGATGTCAAAATAACTTCCGAGGAGGAAGAGCATGAAATTCCAAGATAAGCCGGATCTCACTAGGTTGAGAATCCAGCCGCTTGAGGACATTTTTTCCCCAGGCAGGTAAAAAGATCGTTCCCCCTACCTGGGGACAGAAGTCACTGGGATAATTTCTTCCCTTTGTGGGAGGGAGTCTTGATGATAAGACCTCTACTCCCCTCCCCCCCAGTCATCCTATATATCCTGATCTCTTGGGGGGATGGGAGAAGAGCATCTTCTCCAGTTATACCTTCAATTTTAAAAAGATCTTCTATAAGTTGGGATGAGCAAATTTGGAAATTCTTTTTTGCAGTTTCCTGCTTTTTCCAAAATATTGTCCAAGACTGGGCCAAAAGGGTTTTCCCTTTCACAAGGGATAGAGCATAGTTTTGACTTAAAGTGAATATCGCCCAGCTAGAAATGCTGCTGCTCCCTGCATCAACAGAGTTGTGGCCAAACTGCTGTCCCTAGCCACTTTATCCTTCAGCTGACCTTTCAAATGATCCAACCAAACCATAATTTCCTTTTAAACAATGAAGAAAAGGAACCTGTTTTTGGGTTTATTCCATTCTCTGCTGACGAGGGCTTGCATCTTTTCACTAACAGAGAAAGTCTGATGCTCTTTATTCTAGGCCACCCTCTATAGGAAGCACATATGCCCCCTCCCACCCGCTTGTACCACCATCCGATGACGAAGCAGAAGAGGATTCTGAAGACACAGTCACCTTCTGACCTGCAGATTTGTCTGACTCTGCAGTTAATCTCCTTCTTAACTTTCCTTCACTTCTCCTCCTAATGAGATACAGACTTTGTGGGTTTTTGACGTCCACACTAATAATGAACTGTAACTCTGAGGCGAAGATAGGGGATTCTTCACAAACTGCTCAATACAGGATTAAATAAGTCTTTTCTGCCAAAAGTAAGGCAACCATTCTTTACAGAGACCACATTCCCTGTGATTAGACTTCATAATAAACTTGCTAGGTTTTCCCTGACAAAATGACAAGGAAAGGGCTACTATAAAATGGACATGAAATTACTTGTATTGAAAGGTAATTTCACATCTCAGATTAACAGGAGAGTTTGTGAATACAAAATGATGACGACCTTTGACACTCTCAATGCTGGAATGAACATATTGCATGTATTTATGGCCTTTTACATCAATTAAGGAAATTGCTCCTAAGAGCCCGGTGGAGCATCACAAAACATTACCAGACCCCAATCAGAGGGCAATAAAACTTTAACACTCCTTATCTATGAACTGGTCCAATATTTATTGCCACAACTGTTCATCCCTCTCCCATATTGACAGTTCTGCTTTACGTCACTTGTCTTATCTATTGCATTATTTCTGTGCTGTGTTGTGTATAAATGTGATTCTTCAGATGTTCTATTAGTCTTTGCCTGATGAAGAGACCTGAGTAGTCTCGAAAGCTTGCAATTTGTTACCATCTTTTCAGTTAGCCATTAAAAGGTATCAACCACTGAGGACTCTCAATTCTAAATATTTTTCTACTATAAAGTGAACATTGTTATAGATCAGTTTCCACTCTGCTGACTAGCTCTACTGTCACTCCAGGCACCACGTGCTCCATTGGAGCAATTACCACTGCTGCTGCCACGCAGTCGCTGATTTGTTGCACCTTCCCTCAACATTCTCCTCATAGGGATTCTGCTGCTAGATGGCCAGAGCAAAGAACCTGCTCTGCTTGCGGTCTAACCACATTTTAAAAGCGGGATCTGCCAGACACAGCCCATCCCTCCATGGTTTCATTTTTCAGTCCCACCCAGGAAGTGAAAATTCACCTCCCAGTCAAATGTCACTGATGCACTCCTCATCAACGAGCCTCTTTGGTGAGCGCCCAGCACATGGGCAGACCTGTGACACGCGGTAGCTGGCCAAGCACAGAGAATGGCACCTCTACTCATGCCCAAACGTCAGTCAAGTCTCCCTGGACCCATTGCGTCGCTTCCAGAACCCCATCACGGACGAAGCTGGCCAGATCTGGGTAAATCTCATCTTCTCGTACCGCTGATCGAAAACGTTGCTTTCCCCCAGAGGGCAGGAAACTAACGCCCTTTTATCCTTTAGGTTTTCTGTTCTTGAAAGGCGGATCCCTTCTGTGTGGTGCTGTCATGGGTGAAGGGAAAAAAAGGGGAATCATTAGAAAAACACAACAAGATGGTAGAGACGGGTCTGAATGCAGACCACTGTTTGCCTCCTTTGGACACTAAGCAAGAACTGATTAACTCTTTGCTAATTGGTGGGTGTAGCCTGCTGGGAAGCAGTTAACTTTTTCTGCCTAGCGTCAGCCTCCTAGTGGCATCAGGATTACACCCATAGTTTTTGGTGTCCCTCAATGAAGCGATGGAGAAATATACAATTCAATAAGTAATTTAATATATTTGCACTGCATCACATGCATAATTTGGAGGAATTCAGGGAAAAAAAATTGATGACACCTCTTATTTTAGCATATTTGCATTATTTAACCAAGTGCTACTACATCAAATTAAAGTTTTCACAAGATAATCTTACCCATAATTTCTGCTCTGTACCACATATCATCTTCAGTGTCATATTTAGCAACGCAAGCTTGACCCACCACTGGGCACTGGACCTGCCAGTCATCAGCGTCTCTGCTGTTGTACACTTCTTGAATCCTATTCATTGTATTGCTATACTCTGCATCACCTGTCTAGTAGTTTAAAAGGTAAATAAACAAATATTCCAATGATGACAAAACTTCAACATGAGTCGAACAGTTGCACGCAAATATGTTGGCATGAGAAATCTACTTTTTTTTTGGATGCAGCTTATTTCACAATTGCTTGCATAAGTTAAAGGATTTAAATATTAAAAACATGACTTAAATGTATTTCTACTTACCAATTGGATATAAAAGTCTGATGGATAATTCGTATGGCAAACAAGAACAGTAACTTCACTCGAGTTCTCGGGTAGGATTGGATCTTTGTAACAATTGATGGCAATATTGTTTAGTTTAGTAGCAATATTCCAAGGAAACCTAGAAATTTTTAAACAATTTAATACAGGAAAGATGTATATCTTAGTACCGTGTTAGCCAGTAGATAGAAAAATATTTAGAATTGAGAGTCCTCAGTGGTTGATACCTTTTAATGGCTAACTGAAAAGATGGTAACAAATTGCAAGCTTTCGAGACTACTCAGGTCTCTTCATCAGGCAAAGACTAATACAAATCTGAAGAATCACATATTTATACACAACACAGCACAGAAATAACGCAATAGCTAAAACAAGTGACGTAAAGCAGAACTGTCAATATGGGAGATGGAGATGAACATAAATATTGGACCAGTTCATAGATAAGGAGTGTGAAAGTTTTCACACTCAGAGGGTAATAAAACTTTCACACTCCTTATCCATGAACTGTTCCAATATTTATGTTCATCTCTATCTCCCATATTGACAGTTCTGCTTTACGTCACTTGTCTTATCTATTGCATTGTTTCTGTGCTGTGTTGTGTATAAATATATGATTCTTCAGATTTTGTATTAGGGCCCAGTCTCACATAGCGACACACCAGCGATCCCGACAACGATCAAGATCGCTGTCGTGTCGCTACATGATCGCTGCTGAGCTGCCAAATAGGCAGTGATCAGGACAGCGACACTGCGGGTAACGTCGCCTAGTTACCCGCAGTGTACACTGGATACCAGCGCGCTGATGCAGGGAGATGGTAACCAAGGTACATGTCGTGTTTCCAGGCGCTGCGCGGTGCCTGGAAACCCGACGTGTACATAGGTTACCAGCCCCCCTGCAGCAGCGCGCTGGTATCCAATGTACACGTCGGGTTTCCAGGCACAGCCCTGCGCCTGGAAACCCGATGTGTACCTTGGTTACCAGTAGATTGCTGGTCTCCTGCCTGTCACACGCAGCGATGCGTGCTGGCCAGCGGGAGACCAGCGATAAAAAAAAAAGTCCTGGCATTTCTGACACGACTAGCGATTCACAGCAGGGGCCTGATCACTGGTACGTGTCAGACATAGCGAGATCGCTGTTTAGCAGCGATCTCGCTATGTGAGATGGGGCCCTTAGTCTTTGCCTGATGAAGAGACCTGAGTAGTCTCGAAAGCTTGCAATTTGTTACCATCTTTTCAGTTGGCCATTAAAAGGTATCAACCACTGAGGACTCAATTCTAAATATTTTTCTAAACAATTTAAAAAACCATGTCTGGATAAATCATTAAGAGCAACAAAAACACATTGCAGAGCTCAGTCCTTTACCCCAAAGGTTCCTGTACAGATTACACTGTCAGATGAACCCGGACACAGTGGCATATAAAAGTTTGGTCACCCTGGTCAAAATTACTGTTATTGTGAACAGTTAAGCAAGGTGAACATGAAATGATCTATAAGGCTATGTGTCCACGTTCCGAATGTAACAGCGCTTTGGAAGCAGCATATGTTCTCTGTGTTGTATTCAACGCAAGTAAATCCGCATGTGTTTACTGAACCACGCTGATTATCTGCATTCTATCGATGTAATATCTGTTGCGGAAATTGTCATGCTGCGGTCCTGAAAGACGTGCCGCATATCAGTTTCTGCAGGTGATCCGCTGGTGCACAGTCACATAGTGGACATGGGATTTCTAGATATCTCATCCACTATGCTGTAACATCTGGCCACTGCTGTTTAGACGCTGCATAATTACGCATCAAAACCGCAGCAATTCCTGAACGTGGGAATGTACTTCAAAAGGTATAAAGTTAAAGATGACATTTCCTTTGTATTTTAGACCAAAAAATACTGTACATTTCGGAAGACACTCCTCCCCCCCACCCCTCCCAAATTATTGGTGTGAAAAATAGAGGGCGAGTCCTTATAATCAGTAAATGTAGAATACCAGTTCAGCTGTATGACATGGTCCCAGAGTAGCTGCTCAATAAACCTGGCGGCAGTACAGCTGTGAAAGTTTGAGTGCCTAGGCTAGTGGTTGCCACCGCACTGCTAATTTTGTTAAAGCATAGAGTCACCAATTTCCATGTTTCATGCGGCGGACATTAGTAAAAAAATATCGGTACATATGTCATTTTATTTTTTTACTTTAAAATTACAAAAAGAAATGGCCAATGCAAAGTTTTTGGAATCTCTTTTAGAATATCACAGAGTAATAACGCTTTTTGTACTACCAATTCTTCAATCTTGAGGAATTTTCCACTTCCTTGGAAAATCTTCCAGTCTTTGAGATTCCTGGATTGTCTTGCATGCCATGCTCTTTTGAGGTTAGCCATAGATTTTCAATGTTTCAGATCATGCTGTGAAGCCATTTAAACTTTGCTTGCACACTTATCAGGTTTCTATTGTGGATTTTAGATGTTTTTAGAATCATATCCATTTGTAGAAGCATCCTTTTTCAATTTCACAGCTTTTTTTGTTTTTTTACAGATGGTGCTTGATTGCATCAAAAATTTGTTGAAATTTCTTGATCCATCTTCCTTACCCGTGAAATTTCCTGTGCATTGGCTAACAAACCCTCTAAAGCATGATTGGATCCACCCCCATGCTTAATGGTTGTTGAGATGTTCTTTTCCAGAAATTCTGTGCCCTTTTTTCTCTACACATATCTTTGATCATTGTGGTATAATAGATCTATTTTAACCTCATTGGTGCACAGGACTTGTTTCCAAAATGCATCAGGCTTGTTTAGATGTTCTTTTGCATACTTGTGATGCTGAATTTTACAGTGAAACACAGGAGAGGTTTTCTTCTGATGACTCTTCCGTGAAGACCATATTTGTGCAGGTGTCTCTGAACAGTAGAACAATTTATCACAGAGTCTGCTAAATTTTTCTGAAGGTCTTTTGCAGTCAAGCGGGTTTTCTGATTTGCCTCTCTAGCAATCTTGCGAGTAGCTCATTCAAATTTTGCTTGGTCTTTCAGACTTTATCTTGATCTCCACTGTTCCAGATTACTGCCATTTTTTTATTATATTTCAAACAGAGGAAAGGGCAACTTGAAAATGCTTTGCAATCTTCTTACAGCCTTTTCCTGCTTGGTGGGCCTCCACCATTTTTCTAGGCAGCTGCGTAGAAGAACCCATAGCTGCTGTTTTTTAGGACAAGGTTAGAGGAAGCTGAATTTTAATAAAGCTGAAAAACTTGCATCACCTGGCCTTTCCTAACGATGATTGCGAACAAGCCATAACCATAACAGCCTAATGAAGGTCTTAAACCTTGGTCAAAGTAATCTGAGCACACAAATCTCCAAGGGTGCCCAATCTTTTGCACGGTCCATTTTCCTTTTTGTTATTTTTTAAATGTAAGAAATATTATATATTTTTTGGCTAAAATACAAAAGAAATGTGCTATCTTTAACTGTAGCCCTTTTAAAGATAATTTCATCTTCATCTTTCTTAACTGTTCACAATAACAGCAATTTTAACTGGGGGTGCCCAAATTTTTACATGCCACTGTATATCAATGGGTTTTAACGCCGATCAAATGTGTATAAAGCGCCGGCCTATTGATGGTTCGGTAAGCTGTCGATCGGCATGTACAATTTTGAACTGCTAATCTAATCGTTCTCCCGGAGATAAACCACCAGCCAATGTGTCATCCGGTCGTGCAAGAACTCCTCTGTATGATAGAGTAAGCAGAGATGGCTGTTGAAGCATCGTTCGGCTGAAAGCCATCTAATGTGTATAGCCATGTTAAGGCTACCCTTATGTAGTACTCATATCAGGATTTTCCCTTAGACCCATTCTCCATGTTTTCATCTCTCGCTACACGCCCTCTGATGCAACATAGGAAATAGCTACCGCTGGTATAAAACACTGACAGACTGAATCGGACATGACAGCCAATGTGTGCTCTATGCGTCCGAATGCCAGTATGCGTCAGCTTCAGTCTAGAAAGCTTAATACGCTTAAACATTTTCCATCTTTCCATCTTCATGTATGTAAATTGTTGGCTACCTACTGATTTAACACAAAGGAGAATAATATCCCAATTACCAGATCTACTCTTGACCTCAACAAAAGATCAGGAAAGTAGTAGAAAATGTCAACTGAAAAGTAAGGAAGGGGCATCACAATGCCAGCCATTACAATGCAAAATACTCCTTGTTGATCCTCCATACTACAACAAGAACTGCTCACATACCTTGAGGAATAATTCCCAAACTGAATGTTTAATGTATCAATATGGACTTTGTATAAAGTACTCACTTTGCCATCTCCAAAAAACCAAGGGCATCTCGGAGAGACAAAGGCATGTCGCTCTTGATCTTTCTGTCAAAGGGTTTTTTCAAGTCAACAATCAGTTTATTGTGCTCTTTTCTTACGGTTTTCATTGATACACATTTATTGCCAACCACTTTTAAGATGTATTCATTGATTTCCTTTGTCCATAATCCACTCTATAAAACACAAAAGTCATTTATAAGAGGAATTACTGTAAGACCTTAGTTATATGGCAAAAATTTGCATCAGTATTTGTGAGCCAAACGTGGAAGTGAAATAAGAAGATGAACAAATAAAGTCAGGAAACATTCTCACCTGTTCTGTGTTTTGTCACAGGCACATAGCGATTCTGCCTGTATGCCAGCAGTAGGAGAGTACACAGATAATCAGAAAAATTATTAACACTGGCAAAAAAGGACTACTCATTTTAAAACATAATGAAGATTTAAAAAAAAGAAATACAAAAAACAAATACCCTTTTCCATTAGATAAATAAAATCTTCTAAAGCAGTCCATAGGATACAAAGAGAGAAGGACTACTCATTTTAAAACATAATGAAGATTTAAAAAAAAAGAAATACAAAAAACAAATACCCTTTTCCATTAGATAAATAAAATCTTCTAAAGCAGTCCATAGGATACAAAGAGAGAAGATGCATACTAGGAAAAAGGCAGAGACACATCACTACCAGCAATAGCATGCTGCCAAATCTTCTACCCAAAAAGGATTGTGCCTTGCTTATGGCATAGCAAATCTAATGGAATGTGGTAGCCTTGGAAGCCAGCGACCCTTTTCGTCAGCAAACTGGCATGATGAAGAGCGAGTCTTAAGCCCCCGTCTCACATAGTGAGATCGCTAGCGAGATCGCTGCCGAGTCACAAGTTTTGTGACGCAACAGCGATCTCCCCAGCGATATCGCTGTGTGTGACATTCAGCGACGATCAGCCCCCATGCTGGGTATCGCTGATCGTCGCTGAATGTCCTGGACATTTTTTTGATCGTTGGTCTCCCGCTGGCCAGCACGCATCGCTGCGTGAGCAGGCGGGAGACCAGCGATAAACCAGCGATGTAACCAAGGTACACATCGGGTTTCTAGGCACCGGGCGCTGCCTAGAAACACGATGTGTACGTTAGATACCAGCGCGCTGGTGCAGGGGAGCTGGTAACCAAGGTACACAGCGGGTTCCTAAGCACCACGCGATGCCTAGAAACCTGATGTGTACCTTGGTTACCAGCTCCGTGCACCAGAGCTCTGGTATCTAATGTACACTGCGGGTAACTAAGCGACGTGCGTCACTTGTTACCTTCATAGTCGCTGTCCTGATCGTTGCTGAGAGCTGCCTGTTTGGCAGCTCAGCAGCGATCATGTAGCGACACCAGCGATCCT
Organism: Oophaga sylvatica; assembly: GCA_033576555.1. Classification (NCBI taxonomy): domain Eukaryota; kingdom Metazoa; phylum Chordata; class Amphibia; order Anura; family Dendrobatidae; genus Oophaga; species Oophaga sylvatica. The sequence continues at coordinate 50,257,098 of JARQOD010000002.1, read as the reverse complement.
GACAAGTGCATATCGTCGTCAGGATCGCTGGTGTGTCGCTATGTGTGACGGGGCCTTTACTGTCTTAAGTAGAAAGTAACGGTTAGGCAACACGCAGATTGCTCACAGCAAGACCAGATGGTGGAGGAACCAATCCCTGACACGAGCTGAAGTAGAAAAAAAGGATCACACGACAATGCACTCATTAAAAAGTGAAGATATCATTAAGGAATTAACTAGGAGTGGAACCTCTTCATGTTTATAAAGGATATGATAGGGGCGCAATAGGAGAAAGCCACCAATTCAGATACTTGGGATATAAACTGGTGTGCATGCAGCGTGTAAGCGAAAGTTCACACTAGCCACTGAACAGGAAAAATACTAAGACAGAAATATAATGATTGAATAGCCTGCAGTAAACAGCTTAGTACATGAAAATAATATAGGGTACTTAGTTAACATGTTTTTTTTTTATAAAATAAAAAAAAGTGCAAAAGCCATCCCACCACTTCACGGTGACCATAATTGGGAGGGTCCTAACTCTAATATTAAAATCCTTACTATTTATCAAGTGATAAGCATGTGGATAAGGGCTGACAAGAGGTGGGATGGCTACTGCAATTTTTGATAAAAAAAAACATTAACTACCGTATATACTGTATTTTGCAATTCATAAGAGACACTCGATTATAAAATGCACCCCAAGTTTTGAGGAGAAAAATAGGGTGGGGGGGTTGGGGACTTTATTTTTTATTTTTTTTTTACAAAATAATGGTGCTTCTTACAATCCATGTCTTATTGCTTACCGGGAGTGGTGGTTGTGGTGAAGTGGGGTCCCAGGTTCGCTGCTGGCTGAGGCATGAGTGGGGCGATGCTGCGACCCCAGACTGGGAGAAAGGGGTGTTCGGATGTGCGATGCTGCAAGTGTTCGGTGATGCAGGGGCATCGCTGACATTTTGTGAAAGCCCGGAGCCCCCATAGTTCCATAGCGCATGCGCAGATCGAGATTTTGGGGCTGAGGTCTCATCTCCCAAGATCCTGGTGCCGAGATCTCCATCTGTGCATGCGCTGCCCCCGGCAGCCATTTTCCCAGAGTACCCCGCAATGTAAACCATGGAAGTGCGGGGGTCCCGGGCTTTCACAAAATGTCGGCGGAGCCCCCGCACCTCCAAACACCCCCTCATCCCAGCCTGCAGCAACGCGCCACTCTTGCCTCCTCCAGCAGCGACCCTGCTCCATCACGGCAGGTAAGGTATATTCGAATTATAAGATGCACCCCCATTCTCCACCCCAAATTTAACCCGAAAAATATGGGACTCGTGTACAAGCCGACCCAAGTATAATCAGAGTCACCTAATTTTGCCTCGAAAAGACGGATTTTGGTAAGAACTTACCTGTAAAATCCTTTTCAGCGAAGGAAGGGAGGGAGACACAGTACTTCATTACTGATGGGTAGGCGGAGCCAAGATCACGATGACACCTCAGATTAAAAGCGTGTTGACTGGCTGGCTCCTCCAGCTCGGGCTCCTCCTACTCAGCTTTCTCCAGTTGTACACAAGCTTAAGGAAGAGCAATATCACCAGCGGAGCAACATAACCCCTTCTGAAGAACTTCAGAGACAAAAACACAAGAATACAGGTTATGCAAGCAAATAGGCAAAAACCACACAGTTCCAGGTACTACTTACGGAACCTGACCACTGCGATGAGCTGGTAATGCTGGAACAGAGCCGTAGCGCATCGACCTCAGCCCAGATAATCGCTTATCAGAGACGGGTCACGCCGCATCTGTAAATGCAACAACACACTTCTGCCATGGGAGGGATCTGTGTCTCCCTCCCTTCCTTCGCTGAAAAGGATTTTACAGGTAAGTTCTTACCAAAATCCGTCTTTCAGCTGCAGATGGAAGGGAGGGAGACACAGTACTTCATTACTGATGGGACGTCCCAAAGCAGTTCAAAAATTAGGGTGGGAAACAAAACCAAAAATAGGCAGAAACCCAACAACCTAGATAAAAACGCAACAAGCGCCAAATACAAGTTAACTAGAACTTTAAACCACCGCTGCCTGCAGGACCCTATGTCCTAAGGCCGCAGCAGCGGAAGCACTAACGTCCACCTTACAAAACTTTGTAAATGTGTGGACAGAACGCCAGGTCGCCATTCGGCAGAGATGAGCTGCCGAAACCCTTTGATGAAAAGTCCACGATGAAACCACAGCCTTCGTGGAGTGAGCTCGAACCTTAATCAGGTAAGGCTCGTCTTTAAGTCGGTAAACTTCCAAAAAAAACGACCAAAACCAACGAGCTATAAAGTCCTCGGAAACTCGTTGACCACACCTGCGACCTGCAGGAATTACAAACAGGGAACCTGACTTGCGAAAAACTTGAGTAATAGACAAATAGAACTACAAAGCCCGCACCAAATCCAATGTGTGCAAGGCCCGTTCTTTTGCATTCCTCGGGCCCAGGCAAAGCGAGGGCAACACCATATCCTGGTTAACATGAAAATTGCGACACCACCTTAGGTAGAAAGTCGCCCCGTGTGCGAAGCACTACTCGATCAGAATAAAACTCCAGGAAAGGAGGCGAACAAGAAAGAGCCGCCAACTCAGAAACCCTTCTCAAAGAGGTTGCCGCCACTAAGAAAGGCAACCTTCCCAGAAAGTAGAGAAAGGTTAGCAGAACTCATAGGCTCAAAGGCACATGTTGAAGAGCCTCCAAGAGTAGGTTGAACCGCCATGGAGACACAGGCGCCTCCCGCGGCGGAAACTGACGGGTTACTCCGCGAAAAAGGAAACGTACGACTCTACGGAAGGTGATAGCCCTCTGAAACCGTAAGGACAAAGTAGAAACCTGCCCTTTCAGGGAGCTCACTGCCAAACCTTTGTCCAGCCATACTGTAGACAAATTGGGAAAGGGAAAAACCTTCGGGTTCCTTGAAGAACCCGAACACCACGAAAAGAAGACTTCCCAAGTCTTGTGATAAATCCTAGTAGTAGTCGAACTACTAGCAGCTCGCAGAGTGGCAATGACTTTGCTGAAAAACCTCTAAGGGTCAAAAATTTTAGTCTCAAGAGTCACGCCGTCAAACGCAGAGACTTCAAGTCCAGATGACAAACGGGTCCCTGGGTTAACAGGTCCGGGCGAAGAGGAAAGTGGGAATGGCGGCGCCGCCAAAAGCGACACTAGTGTCGAGAACCACGTCCTCCTTGGCCAACCTGAGGCTATCAAAAATAGCCGGAATTCTCACCAGTCTGATTCAACGCAACACCAGATGGAGTAAGGATATAGGCGGAAACACATAGACTAGCTCGAAATGGTCCCACGGATCCACAAGAGCGTCTACCGCCACAGCCTTCGGGTCCTTGTACCTGGACATGAAGGTCGGTAGTTTGGTATTGAACCTGGACGCCATCAAGTCCACTTAGTGAGTTCCCCAACGGAAGCACAGCAGTGCAAAAATTTTCGGATGAAGACCCCATTCTCCGGGATCCATCTTCTCGCGACTGAGGAAGTCCGCTGTGGTATTCTGGATTCCTGGAATGTGAATCGCAGAGATGGCTGGAACCCTGGTCTCGGCCCAAATCAGGATCCGAGACACCTCCATCATGGGAACTCCTCGTCCCGCCTTGGTGGTTGATATACGCGACCGCCGTCGCGTTGTCTGTCCGCACTCGGACTGGCAGACCGCTCAAAGAGACCGTCCAGTGTTGGAGGCAAGGAAAAAATTGCCCTCAATTCTAGGATGTTGATCGGTAAAACCGACTCTTCCGATGACCATACTCCCTGGATCCGAAGATCGTTCCAGACACCCTCCCCAGCCCGTCAGGCTGGCATTGGTGGTTATGACCGACCACTTCGGAGGGAAGAAAGACCTTCCCAGGGATAACGCTCCTGGACGTAACCACCATCCTAGGGATTCTCGCACCCTGAGAGATGGTGACGCTGCAATCCAGTGAAAACTTGCGATCGATCCCAACGACTCAGAATGAGCCTATGGAGAGCTCTGGAATGAAATTGGGCAAACGGAAGTGCTCCATGGACACCACCATCAAACCCAGAATGCGCATACCTTCCGAAGGGACATTGCTGTCGCAGACTTCATAATCTGTACATGTCGGAGAAGACATGCCTGCTTGTCTGGAGGCAGGGACAACACCGCCCGTACCGTGACGAAATGCATCCTCAAAAACAGGATTGCCTGCGACGATTCCAGAGACGACTTCCCCCAATTGACCAGTCACCCGAATCCTCAGGGAGCTAAAGGGATAGATTGCGTCACAGCCTCTCCTTTGAGGCCACAATCGAAAGGTCGTCCAGGTAGGGACGAATCGAAAGCCCCCGTCTTTGAAGAATTGCCATGAGATTTAGGTGCCAGAATCTTTGTAACAGTTCTGGGCGTTAAGGCCAAGCCGAAAGGCCGAGCCACAACCTGGTAATGGTTGAGTTATGGCAAAAAACGAAGGAAGCGCTGGTGAGCTCTTCCGACGGGAACATGCAAATAAGCGTTGCGAATGTCGATTGACCAAAAAGTCGTT